>OW052220.1:210768482-211968482 GCA_932526605.1 Nephrotoma flavescens
GAGCTACGTTTGTGTAAATCAGATTATGAAGAGAAAAATAATTTGATGAACTGTTTGAAGATTACTAATAAACTTACATCAGGCAAAAAGTTTCCTTTTCCGCAAAACACAGAACATAAAACACAATCAGATTTTTTTTCTAAAATTAGTTGTATTGTTTTGTTGAATGTTGATTGTTCAAAGTGCTTTGTTCTATTTTCATTCCAAATCTACATACGTTTGTATGTATGGATTTGGATTGAAACATAGAACTTAGGAAATTAGCTTCAGATAATTTTTGAAGTAAAAAAAAAAATTAACTCGATTGATATTTGTTCATGAAAATTGAGTTATACCTTAAACCATATGGATGAGGTTAATCGTATCATTAAAACTATATTAAGAGTGTACACAATATTTCCTTATAAGCACTTTGATACCTGTCTTTCTATTATTGCTGAAGGCTATTAAGGTTTATATTAAAGGTCAAGTATCAGAGGCTGCAGGTGGTAATTATGACTAACATTTAATTAAAATGCTACTCGTATAGACAATGTATGTCGATAACTTAAAAAAAATGGCCCCCATAATGTAGAGAATGTTGACAACGTCGAAAATTATTGTTTCTGTTAGCAATCAGCAACGTACAGTAATGGAACTATTTTAAAATTGAGAACTTCATTATTACTTCACATTTGAAAAATTTTAAATAAAGATTTTAACTGGCAATAGTTCATACATAATAAATATTCTGGGCCCGCTAAATATTTTTACTGCAATGTAACCCCATTGACAAAGTAACATGAAAAATAAATGTAATTCTAAAATTAGCAGAAAAAAAATTCAAATCACTCTAATTAAAAATCCCTCCCTATAAACCTATTCATAGATGGAGTAATCACAGCTATCACATTGTAATATACTTTAATCTGAATAAGCTTAGTTTACAGCTAGCAAAAGAATATGCGTTACCGAACCTTGCGTGTGATCGCCATGTTTCATAACCGTGTTGTACAAAACGGACTTTAAATTTGAGAATAAAGGTTGGTACTGCATTCGTTTAGAAGATGTACGTAACAGACGGCACATTACTCAGAGAATTTCTTATTAAGAATTTGGTCGATTTTGACCAGAATTAAAATATTTAACTCCTAAAAACCCCACCTGTTGCAGACGAGATTATGCGAACTGAGTACAAGGGCGTCTGTGTTTAATATCGGTAGCACAAAAGAACTGGTCTAGCCTACGCGGATCTTCCACGTGCTATGCAAATCACGTGGGCTGCTGATTCTACCGATGTACGCTAATTTACGTCGCACAGTCTCATCACTCAAAACTAATTTTTTTGTGAGTGGAATGCTTGAGTCAACAAATCAGTTTATTTCAACCGATATAACGTTATTTCTCATGGATTAAGCAGCCAAAGCACTAATCTATTAAACAATTTTATCAAAATGTTCCACGTATATCGGCTACGGATATATCCGTTTCCAAAATTATTTTAAACATACAAATCTCCCCGATTTGGTCTTATCTACACTATTTTCGACGCTGTGTGCCTCACGTCGATTTTTTCGACTAAATTATGAACTAAACTAAATTTCTCAGTAATTCACAATAAACATGCTTAGGCAGTAACATCAACAAAATAAGCTTTGCCAGACTCGAAATACTAAATTGTCGACTTTTCGTGGATAAAGGAAATATTAAATTAAATTAAAATAATGGAAGATTATTATTAGAATAATGGAAGATTATTTGCAAATGTTATTATAAACTACGAAATGTTTTAAAATAAAAAAAGTGTCTCGTAAAAATTCGTACAAATTTGTATGCAATAACACATTTCCATTAAAAATGACAATTGACAACTAAATTGAAAAGTTACCTCGCGAGGAGACTTTTCGTTTGTAACCTGGCGGCGGATAGCGTAAGGTCATCTCAAAAAGTTTAGTTCATAATTTATATTAGTATTCATTCATGAATCATATTGTTGAAGAAACTTAAAAACGATCCTTTGATCGATCTATTCTCGCAATTTTTGAAAGATTATCCTACAAAATTATAACTTTATAAAGCACTCATAAGACCTGTGCTGACTTTCGAAAGCGAAAGCTGAACCATGACCTCTAACGATTGTAGATTGTTATCTACCTTCGAAAGGAAGGTCATCTGTTCAATAGTTGGCCCTATTAAAGTTGCAAACAACGAATATTGGATTCGTATGAATCATGAAATAAAGCAACTCCTCAGAGGCAGCCATATCATCGGATTCACTAAATTCAATCGAGTGAGATGGCTCGGCCACGTTACAAGGTCCCCACAACAATGGATGATAAATAAAGTGTTTCACCAACAACCACCCGGAGTGCGTCGTAGACGAAGACCCCAACTACGTTGGCGTGACGACATCGGACAAGATCTAAGAGCATTAGTATGTCGAAACTGGAGGACGAGAGCGATGGATCGAGATGAATGGAGGGCCATAGGGCAGGCAGCGAAGTCCCTTCATGGGATGTGTAAGCCAGAGAGAAAGAGAGAGAGAGAGAGAGAGAGAAATCCTACAAAATTAATTATAGCATGGAAATAATAGAAAGAATCGGAAACGTTTTATATCAGTAGTGTTCAACGAATCTTGATAAAGGTAAAAAAAACTGGCACCTATTCAATGAAGTTCTAAGACAGGCCCAAAGTCAGCTCCATTTCTGATATCTTGAAGAAATATTTCAACCTCTAGGTCGGCAGACCAGTTACGAAAACACTGCTGATACGCTCAGAATATCTGATTTCGAAGATATCACTATATCAGGCCTGTAACATTGAAAGAACTAAATGGTGAAATTAAGAAATAAAAGCAAAGAAAACTCCTGGTTACGATCTGATAACAGAGCAACTAATGAAGGAGTTGCCTGAAAAAGGCACCCGTAAATTGTAATCGCGATGTGTAATCTTGATTGATTATGTAATGCGATCCTCAGGAAATAACATGTGCCAATGCAGTGGAAAGTAGCAGAAGTAATAATGATTCCAAAACCGGGCAAGCTACCTAATGATAGAAAATTTTAATGGCCAATTTCACTTCTACCAACACTAGCGAAATTGTTTGAGAGGCTGTTGCTCAAAAGACTGAACAACGAAACCTTATCCCAGAATATCAGTTTTTTTCAGCGAGAAACACTCAACTATGAATTAAAAAATAGGCCCTCGGTATGCAAATAAGGCTAAATATCTAGGAATGACCATAGATACCAGGCTCAGATGGAAAGAGCACGTTAAAAAGAAAAAAGATGAACTTAATATCAAATATCGAAAAATGTATTGGCTGCTCGGGAAAAATTGGGAATTGTAGAAGGGAAGGATTCTGAAGAAAACCAACACCAAAATAATACAAACTTTTCAAAACAAAGTGCTACGTGGTATAGTTAACGCTCCATGGTATATTAGAAATGAGGACCTTCATAGGGACCTAAATATCCCAACGGTTCAACAACGTATTTATCAACATGTAAATGAAGAGCTTCGTGGTATGTTGGACACTTCACATGTAGTAAGACGATTGCAGAGAACAAAACCAATTGATTTAATGGATTAAGGACACCAAAGCAAAGACTACTTTAGTAAATAACCTATTAATGGAGCTGGCCAATAGGCCTCTACTCATTCACAGATGAATAAATTAAGAAAGAAAAATTAATAAATGAATTGTATTCAGTTGTAACAATTTAAATAAATAAAAAAAATATTTGATTGAGTATTGCTAACACTTTATGAACTCAGCATTAGAACTCCTACTAATTACGATTTTCATTACGGTCACTTGGAGGGCTGGTCTTTCGCTCATATTTCCAACAGCGAGTTTTTCCTGCGATACTCAAATGGTCAACGATTGCCCTCATTTTTAAAATTTGTCGTAAACTGAAATTATTTCCTTTCAGTTCAGACCATTATAGTCCCTCAGCCTGTATTTTTAAGCGGTCAAGAGAATGAAAACTGTTTAAAATAGAGTTATGTCCTTCTAATGTTGGTTTAGAATTTTGATTGATGTACAACATGGATTTCGTAACGGAATGAGTCCCGTATAATCTGTCTTAGGATTCGATATTATATTTATAATGAGCTCAATCGCAAATATGTTGACGCAGGCTCGTTTATCGCTCGTTTTTGGCTTAGTTGACCATCATTGCATATATTATTCACTCTTTAGAATATTTTATTTAAAAATGTTTCAAATTCATGTTTGAACTTTTCTTCAAAACAGAATGCTGAGGTCAAAAAAAATAATACTTTTGGTGAATCTTGAGTCAAAGTTAAATGTCAGGGACTTGATGGTAAAAGTTGACATAGTTTGCCTTATTGTGGTCAGATTATTTAAATACCTTAAAACTGCTATATTATCAGCAGAAATTGATTTTGCGTATCATTCGCAGAAAGGTATGAGCCTTCTTCTTCAAGTCTCTTGACATATGGCGTTACCACATCTATCTATGTATAAACGAAGCCGCTCATTATGACACATTCCAAAACAAAAAGTAACAAAACAGGACATCACAAGCAGTATATGGTAATGTCAACAAAACCCCTTTGCTAGGACGTTGGCGAAATTTCATTGGTGGAAATTTCAAAGTATTATTCTTGGCAAGTGATGCGTTTGGCCGGGTGGGTATACCTATACATCGTTCATACCACAATGATATCAGTGTTATTTTCTCAGTATGTTGATTCATACTGTTCGAGAACCAATATTTGTTCCGAAAGACATTGGCGCGACATTCGCAAGCTTCAGAGAGCAGTAGCTTAAACTTTCTTCATAGCCAATTTGAGATGGATCACAACACCACTTGGCAGCATATCTTTGCAAACACCACCTGGAGAGCAAACAGCCCACTCAGCTTTGAAGTTACCTCTCAGTATTACTACGGAATATGAGAACCCTGCCTGCAAGACACGAAACAATTCTGGTAAAGCTCAAGTGTTAAAATTATGCTAATTCGTACGGGACAAGTTCATGAAGAAATACTCAACAAGTCCTAAAAGGACTAGCGAACTAGCCCATGTAAATGGGCACACTAATAAGGAAGCACTCTTCACTTAAAATCCAGGAGCTGTAACTAACTTTACAGACTCTCATAACTTAGTAAACGTTAAAGTTACGAGCATTCTATACTTTTCAGAGACACTCAATTTTGATGTACTCCGCGGTTCACAAGCACTGTACTGCTTATACAGTCAACCATTTTATTGGGCGCCATGTCTCTGCGGGTGCAGCAGTTATTAAAACCTCTACCATTCAATAACTATCAAATTGGCATTCTCGTAACGTCTGAAATTTGTATTTACGAACCATTAAGAACCGTATAAAGTCATGGTATTTCATCTTGGACGAAGAACTTGTCCTAATGTGGGGCAGATGCTCGTTTGGACAAAATATTCCAACCAAACATAGAAAATAGGGTATCATATGACTGTGAAATTCAAAAAATTTGTACTCTATGTGCTCTGAAGATTATGTGCTATTTAGTACTAGAAAATATGACCGGGAAAAAAAACCGGGAGCACCGTTCTCCAAAGTTTTGTTTTGAAAATCCGTTGGCCCTGGTCACCTAGAAACTCAAAATGAACAGAAACGTATGTCTATTGTGAACTCTACACAATGATGATAGCGTTGACAGTGAATCTAAGAAACCAAATATTATTCTTGAGGACAACTAAACAATCGATATACCTTTGGCAAGCTAGTGAGGGCGTATACCTGCAAAACAAAAACCGAACGGTGACCAAAGGTTTTATTTTTTAATATGATTGAGCTTGCTGAAGTAGCGTGTTCCATTTGTATAAGCGTGTTAATCCTCAAACGAATGAAAGCTTCGGAAAGGAAACCATTTCTAAAGCAAATATATTGAAGCAGCTATCTAACCCAAAGTCTTAAAAATAAATGTTAAAATTGTAATCTGCCAAATAGAGTATAAAGTATTGGACATCAGCTGCAACGTCCAACATGTTATATTTGCCCTCGATCCTCTGATACTAAGACCAGCACCAGATCCAGGTGTTATTCATGTAATAACTTACCCTGTACAAATCACACTTTCTTTTCAATGTTGTAATACTTAAACAGGGTCTTCCAATAACGTTTTTTTCAATCCAGTATAAAGTAGCTATTTAAAAGGTTCCGTTATTCAGTTTTTTTACAAATTAACAGTAGAAAGTTGACTATATCCTTGAACCTAGATTTAGAACAATACATTTTACAAATCAACTTGCCAATGGTACTGTTATAAACCATCAACTAGAAGAAATTTGTTACTTAATCGTTCTGGATGAATCCGCAGTGACGATGAATCACAATCGAAAACAAATATCGATATTGAAGAATTTGATCAAACCATAAACACATTATCGCCAACACATTATTAACTGCGAGTTCATACGACGGATAAAAAATCTCGGATTTTTCTATCCCAGATTTTTTTTTCAATATTTTCAACTTTTTTATATGAAAAGAGGCGTGCCCGTTGTATAATTTCTGTGATGTAATTGGTTAAATCGATGGGATAGTAAAATCCGAGATTTTTATCCGTCGTATGAACTCGCAGTAATAGTAAACGCCTAAGACTTGGATAAAAGATCGAAGAAATTTCTGGATATTTGTCAATACCGGTTAATAATCTACGAGATGGTCCTGCATTTGAAAGTATAGTTTACGCAAAGCTGTGTAAGGTAGCAGGAACGTACCAGGGGCTAGTAGCAACTTCTGAATAACATTTTGTTCGATATACCGATATAAAACACGGTCGATATATCGATGTAATGATATATTTAGAAAGTTGTCATCACAACTCATACACGTGGTGAAGCTACCTAGTAGTGACTTAGAGTTGTGCTATACTAACTGCGTTAAGATTGCAAGATGTACGACTAAAATATTGCTGAGCTGTTCAATTTCGAGAAAATACGTCACCTGTCTCTGGGAACCGTCAGGGTATCTCATTTTTGGAATTTCCATTGTTCATGATAAGAACGATGTTTGTGAAGTTAGCCCGAAAAATATCCCGAAGAAATGCTATGGCAACACTATAAAATGAATATCACGACATTTTTCAGTGCATCCCGAAAAATTTTCTATATTACGCTAGTTTTGAATATCATCCCGAAATATTTTTACTATCATGACATTTTTACTATAATGACATTTTTAATTTTTTTTTGTTATCAAGTAATAAAAATTCCAATAAAGAAAACTTCAGTAAACAAAAAGCGACAGGTGTTTAAACCATCCCGAAACCAAAAAAAAATGTAAAAGCGCAGAATTTTATATCACGAGAAAAATTTAATAACAAATAATTTACTGACATGGTTAATCCAAAAATGCAAAATCAAGCGTGATTGTTATTAGTAAGAAAGTAATTATTATTGTGGATCGAGTCTATGAGTCAAATTTTAGATATAGCCGTTTGAAGTTTTTTCTTTTTTTTTTTTTTTTTTTTTTTTTTTTTTTACCTAATTTTTATTTCTATAAAAAATATAAAGCATATAATTACATAAAACGAAAAGAATCAGAAATAAAACTAGTTTAGTAGTCTCCTTATTAAAGATAATGTTTCGGAGCTACGATTCAATTACAAAAAATATTTAAATAATATTTAAATTACACTATTACAAATTTAAAATATTAATTATAAATTATTACAATTTCTATTCGGGTAAAATTATTACTATTACAAATTTGAAATATTAATTATAAATTATTACTATATATATTCGGGTACTAAACAATAAAATTCACAAACAAAATGGTAAAATGTTCATTACAGAAATACTTCCATGTTACTAATAGTAAATAGCCAATCCTTTAATAATTTGCAAAAATCATTAACATTATTTGTTAAAAAAAGGGTTGACGGTAATTGACTATATAGTTTTCGGAGCGGTATAGTTGAAGAATTTTTTAAAATGTTCCTTATTAGGACGAGGAATATTTATTCTATTAATGTTGCGCAAATTATATGATACGCTATTCAAATTACTAACTGTACGATTACCGCTAATTAAATAGAAAGCTTTTAATACTTTAAATACATATAGGTACCGAAGCGGCAAAATTTTGAATTTCACAAATAACGGGAAAGATGGAGTCGATCTTGGTTTAAAGTTAATTATTCTCAACACTGCTTTCTGAACGGACATCAACGGTCTAATATTAGATAGGTAAATTCCGCCCCAACAAGTAACTCCATATCTCAAATGCGAGTCAACTAGTGCATAATATATACATTTTAGGAATTCCGGACTACAAATATTCCGAAGATAGTAAAAAGTTCTGAGTGTCATCCGTAACTTACTTTTTAAATTATCCACATGCCCCTTAAAATTTAATTGAGAGTCCAAATGTAAACCGAGATATTTAAAAGAGTACACAGTTTCAATTGGAATGCAAAGGGGGTCACAATTGGTATGATTGCAAGATAACGAATGATAAATTAAACATGAATTGAACAAAGAACCACTTTTTCAACAAGATAACGTCTTGCTTAATATTATGTTCTAGGGAATCTATATTGGAAGCAGAGTACAGTAATGCCATATCATCTGCAAACGCGACGATATTGCCACGTAAATCCAGGCTGAATATTGAATTACAATAGATTAGAAAGAGCAAGCCCCAGAACTGATCCTTGTGGAACTCCAACATTAACTAGTTTCTCATCACTAAACTTCGCATTAACACAAACAGTTTGCTTACGATTGAACAGATACGATTTAAACAAATTCAAACCAACACCTCTTATACCAATATTGCATAGCTTCGATAGTAAAACAATATGATTAACGGTGTCAAAAGCTTTAGAAATATCAAGGAATAAAGCTGAGGATTTTAAATTATCATTTAAATTACGATGAAGAGGCGACAAAAATGCTAATAAGGCTTTTTCCGTTGAAGAATTCTTAATAAAACCATACTGTCGTACGTCGAGAAACTTAATTTTATCAAGATAATCTAACAATCTGTGTTTAATTATTTTTTCGAAGATTTTAGAAAAAGTGCTCAAAAGAGTAATAGGGCGGTAGTTATTTTTATCCAACTGAGAACCTTTTTTGAAAAGCGGTTTTACAACACCAACTTTAAGTAGATCCGGAAAAACCCCTTTTGACAAACAAGTATTAAAAATAAAAGTCAACACGTGAACCAGACTGCTAATTATATTTTTTATTATTTTATGTGAAACTTCGTCAAAGCCGTATGAAGTACTATTTTTTAAATCACGAACGATCGCAAAAATTTCCTCTTCACAAACTGGGAAAAAGAAAAAATTCTGATGATTGCAGTTCGAGAAAGTTAAGTTATCTCTAACAGACTCCTCTATATAAACGGTTTCATGATTAGTATTCAAAATTTCAGTAGGTACATTGATGAAAAATTCATTAAAAATATTAGCTATTTTAGTTGGATCATTTTCAATTTTATTATCTCCAGCCGCAATTGAAATAATTTTATTAGTGCTCAGTGTGTTGTTCAGAACACTATTAACCACCTTCCATTTCGATTTTAAATCCTCTGCAGCAGTAAACTGTGCCTTAAAATACCTTTCCTTTGCTTGAGGAATTAAACGTTTTAATTTACCATTAATCTTTTTAAGTTTATTACTCAACATCACATTAGTCTGGTTCTCGTCTGGTTCTGATTCTCGAAGTCGTAGTAGATATTAATTAACAGAGCAAGGCTGGTATGAAATTTGTAGAGGAACCCAATATGCAATGCCGACGGAATTCCATTTACATTCGCGTTCTAAAACCACACTGCTTCTATGGAAAGAACCATGTGTATCACGCGGAAATTCGTACTCCCAGCCAAAGAAAAGTGTCACAAAAATTCCGGTGTCGGTGTGAATCCCAACTAAAAAGAGAAAAAATCACAGAAACAAAGGGCACGTGTTTTGTATATATTTTCCAATTGGAATAAATAATAATTCTTATCCGAAATAAAACAAAATTTTCCATTTATAATAAAATAAATATTAATTTTTTATTCACATTATTTTTTATTTGTGTACAAAAAAACATAGAAAATTTATTTACATATTTAAATTTCATAAATTGAGTTTTGTATTGCATCCGCCACGTTGTATTGCATCCGCCACGTTGTATTGCATCCGCCATGTTGTATTGCATCCGCCAGCATATTGAGATCTTGAAAAAAAAAATCATTGAAAATTTACTACGTAAATGTATTTCGCGACGACGCCATTGTGAGACAGATCTCTATTACCTTTTTAGTCCAAATTTGCACATCGCGATCACTAAATAAGTTAATAATTATTATTATATATTTAAATTTAAAATTATTTACATTAATAAATCGAAAAACATTATAATGAAACACAACACTTTAAAGTAAAAAAACTAATTATGTAGTCCAACCGTGCACGTCGACTTGTCAGAAGAAACTGAAAATAAAAGATACAATCGAAACTTATAAAACGAAAATAATATTACCGCGAAATAGAAAGAGAAAAACAATTAGTTTTCTCAAAAATCAATATTTTTGTGTCTTTGATATTTTGTAGTACGGAATTTACTGCGAATTTGAGCAGTTTTTTCCACACAGTGGAATAATTGCATACTGGGTATAACTAAAATTTGACTCATAGACTCAAATCACAATTTTGGTGTATGAAAGGTGGATCCTTCCTCTACAAATCCCATACCAGCCTTGCTCTGTTAATTAATATCTACTACGACTTCACACGGCTATATCTAAAATTTGGCTCATAGACTCGAATCACAATTTTGGTGTATGAAAGGTGAATGCTTCCTCTACAAATTCCATACCAGCCTTGCTCTGTTAATTAACATCTACTACGACTTCACACGGCTATATCTAAAATTTGGCTCATAGACTCGAATCACAATTTTGGTGTATGAAAGGTGAATCCTTCCTCTACGAATTCCATACCAGCCTTGCTCTGTTAATTAATATCTACTACGACTTCAAACGGCTATATCTAAAATTTGACTCATAAACTCGATCCACAGTTTTGGTGTATGAAAGGTGGATCCTTCCTCTACAAATTCCATACCAGCCTTGCTCTGTTAATTAATATCTACTACGACTTCAAACGGCTATATCTAAAATTTGACTCATGAACTCGATCCACAGTTTTGGTGTATGAAAGGTGGATCCTTCCTCTACAAATTCCATACCAGCCTTGCTCTGTTATTGTAATTAATATCTACTACGACTTCACACGGCTATATCTAAAATTTGACTCATAGACTCGAATCACAATTTTGGTGTATGAAAGGTGAATCCTTCCTCTACAAATTCCATACCAGCCTTGCTCTGTTAATTAATATCTACTACGACTTCAAACGGCTATATCTAAAATTTGACTCATAAACTCGATCCACAGTTTTGGTGTATGAAAGGTGGATTCTTCCTCTACAAATTCCATACCAGCCTTGCTCTGTTAATTAATATCTACTACGACTTCACACGGCTATAACTAAAATTTGACTCATAGACTCGAATCACAATTTTGGTGTATGAAAGGTGGATCCTTCCTCTACAAATTCCACACCAGCCTTGCTCTGTTAATTAATATCTACTACGACTTCACACGGCTATATCTAAAATTTGAGTTATAGACTCGAATCACAATTTTGGTGTATGAAAGGTGAATCCTTCCTCTACAAATTTCATACCAGCCTTGCTCTGTTAATTAACATCTACTACGACTTCAAACGGCTATATCTAAAATTTGACTCATAAACTCGATCCACAATTTTGGTGTATGAAAGGTGAATCCTTCCTCTACAAATTCCATACCAGCCTTGCTCTGTTAATTAACATCTACTACGACTTCACACGTCTATATCTAAAATTTGACTCATAGACTCGATCCACAGTTTTGGTGTATGAAAGGTGAATCCTTCCTCTACAAATTCCATACCAGCCTTGCTCTGTTAATTAATATCTACTACGACTTCAAACGGCTATATCTAAAATTTGACTCATAGACTCGATCCACAATTTTGGTGTATGAAAGGTGGATTCTTCCTCTACAAATTTCATACCAGCCTTGCTCTGTTAATTAATATCTACTACGACTTCACACAGCTATATCTAATTTATAACTTGTAATATCTTTTTGCCATTTTACAACAATAAAATTGTTGTATTTTATTTCAGAGATTTATTGTTTTTCTAATATTAAATTTTTGAATTAATTTTTTAGTATATTTTATTAATTTTGGTTATATCGATGTAAATTATTTTAGTTTAATTTTTTTCGAAGTGATATAAAAAATATTCGCGAAATGTTATATAGTACATATAATTTTAATTGAAAATTTCGTGATATTAATTTAATATTACAAAACTATATAATAATTTACTATACATTATAGCTAATCTCGTGATATATTTGTTTTATATGCTGCAATATTAATTATATTTACTTAACTATCAGGATAGTATTAAAATATTCTGTAGATATATAATAGTCATGCCATATTTAACTATAATGGTTTTTCGGGATAATTTTACCTGTATCATAGGCAAACGGGGAAAGAAACGAAGAAAGAATCGGTTTCTGTGATACCTCGGGTGGAATGGAGCTATAATATAGAAAAAATACATGTATATAAAATATATCACACGGACGAATTTTTATTTGGTCACCTGTGCGTTCTGGAGTGAGTAAGTGAGTGAGTGACATAGATGTTATAATATAGAAAAAAAAAAAATTTTGGTCACCCTGTGCGTTCTTGATTGAGTCAGTCAGTGGCATAGAAGTCTATATTATGACTTTCCAATTTTCCAATTTTTCAATTTTCCAATTTTCAAATTTTCAAATTTTCCAATTTTCCAATTTACCAACTTTCCAAATTTCCTATTTTCAAATTTTTTTATTTTCCTATTTTCCAATTTTTCAATTTTCCAATTTACCAGTTTTCCAATTTACTAATTTTCCAATTTTTCAAATTTCCAATTTTCATATTTTCCATTTACCTATTTTTCAATTTTCTAATTTTCCAATTTTATAGTTTTCTACTTTTCCAATTTACAAATTTTCAAATATTCCAATTTTCCATTTACAAATTTTCCAATGTCCCTATAAGAAGTTTTACTTCAAAAAAACTAATTATTACCCTATGCACACTGGATCATTTGGCACTGCACGACCTGTGTTCGGTGTTCAGTACTCAGGGCAAGTCTGTTTGCTCGGGTTGAATTAAAAATAGCCCTAAAATAAACACAATTTCGTTCAAAATATGAAAATGCAACCTTGTAATCTCGGAAAATGTACATTTGTTTATCGTAGTGCTCAAATTTTCGTATATTAGACGAACATTTTAGTTTTAAGATATAGTAGACATAATCAGTAATTTTTAAGTGACGTGTAATCTTGATTAGGCATCAGAAATTATCCTAAGAGATAAGTGTTATAATTAAAAAATGAATAATAACAGTGAATAACATTATCCCCAAACCGCTCTGCACATATAGCCTATACACAGTGCAATAGGTAAAAGCCTGACATTTGTCATTAAAAAAACGGAAAATGTCTGAGCAGATCGTCAGGGTACTGCATTTTGATCCTGGAAGTTTTAATACATAGGTAATGACATTATAGTGAAATAGATGAAAGTAGTTAGAGTGTCCCACCTTAGCCCGTTCATTCTATCATAATGGTAATGAATAAGTCCGACATTGAAAATCACTTAGACTTGTGAAGTAGTTGTTAACTATACTATCTGTCAAAATCTCCAGGATTAGCCCCCATGTAAACAGATCAACATGAAGCGCCAAGTTGTTGATTTGTTTTACTGAATAGTGTAAATATTTCCACTGGCAAACCATCCGGTTTGTGTTATGACAAGATTTGTTACTCTGTATTTCTTATGGGATTTATTATTAGAGAATTGTCCGTGTATAGACTTGAAATGGGAGTTCTCATCTCTTTTTACAACGTGGCGACTCTCGTACAATACGACTTGCGTATCCCATTTCATGTTTCCATAACGATAACACTGCAAACAATAACTGTAACATTACATTACACGAATAACAACCATCCTTAATATTATAGGGCCTATAAATTCTATTCAAATGAAGTCTATCGAGGTTAATCTACTTACTCTACACAAATATAAATATTCCACTTACTGGTTTATAGATACGAGTCAGAGTAAAGAAGAAAAACCAATTTTCCACAACGGTTAACTGGTACATTATGGTTTTTGTTTTCTGCTTTAAATTGACCCATGTGATATAGATGAATACGCTTAGGGATTTATGTTTATACGATTTGGTTCTGTCTCTATAGATTTTCATTTTAAATAAAGTATGTATATGTTTGTAATGTATAGATTTCTGCAGCAGCACAGAATACAAGTAGATTATATAAAGATAATTATTATGTCGTAAAGAAAACCAAATTGGCACAGATAATAAATACGAACAAACCATGGAGGAATGGAATTCTAATATTGTTTATTATATTAATCTGAATATTTTATTGAATTTGTCTAATAAAAATTTTATAATAACATAACAGTGGCACTATTCTGGTTTTCCCTGGGAATAGGGAATTGGGAAAAATATTTTCATAGTATTTTTGTCTAAATTGTGTTTTTCTGGTCTACTGAGAAAATAAGTTTGGTGCAAAAAATTTCAAAACAAAGTGTATTGGGAAACTTTTGTTCCACAAAATTTTTATAGGGAAAAATATTTTCCCATTTAACTTTGTTTCGAAAATATTTACACCAAACTTATTTCCTCAGTAGGCCAGAAAAATACAATTTAGATAAAAATACTATGAAAATATTTTTCCCAATTCCCTATTCCCAGGGAAAACCAGAATAGTGCCACAGAGCATAATAGAACATCGAAATTGTTTATAGAAATTAAAATACTTGGTATATTATTTTTCCAATTATACTTCATACCTAACATATTTGCTGATGTACGCCCAATATAAAGTCATATTGATTTTTGGCATTTTCTGAAAAGTTGTATCCTTCAGTAATTATATTTATCTGCTTGTATCCATATAAAAACGAAAGTTATTTACTGTCGAGTACATGCAATTATAATGAGAGATGTCATATTTTTAGGGGACTCACCGTCTCTGGAAAACCACAGTAAGAAAAAAGTTCTTTCCCGGTAACAGTGTGTCCCATGTAAATATGATATCTTTCATAAAAAAAAAAGTTTAGTGACATCCTTATTTTGCTCCGGGTTTCACTTTCTGCATTTACTCGTATATTGCATTTAGGCATTGTTACCTAAAAGATTTTTTTTTTCATTGTTAAGAATGGGGAAATGCCGAAAGTTTCTGCAGATTGTCGACGTTGAGAATGATGTGCAACATTTTTTGAACGAGCCTGAACGAGCACATCTTACTGTCGGTATGTTTCCTACTGAACCAGTGGACTCAAATTAATCATAATGGATTTTAAAACTATTTTGAAGTGAAAATAAAATCCTTTTACTATAATTTAATCGGTAGTGTAGGATTGCGATAACTCAAACTTCGCGATATTCACGTTTGTCAAATTCTTTACCGGAACGCTTGAATATGGTGAAAGCTCTAGATTTCCGGTCTGCAATATTTTTACACGACGATTGAACCAATGTCGGCAAAAGTTGTTCTCTTCTTTAATCGCGAAGACGTAGGTATATCTTTTAGATTTCGCGCCAGCAAATTCGGATGAGATTCCAGTTTCCCTGCATTAGCTGTTCCGCATTCTTTGTATATAATTCGTCTTTGACAGTTAGAATGCTAAGGTACTTATGTATATTTTTGTTTTTTACGAACCAGGGTGCTCCTGTAATCATTCTGAGAATTTTTGACTGTGTTCGTTGGATAATGTCGATATTCGAATTTGAGGTTGATTGCCATAATGGACACCCATACAACCAAATTGGTTTAATCATTGTATTATAAGGAGTAGTTTTGTATTCTACGTCAATAGTTGAATATTTCCCCATCAACCAGTGCATTTTATCAATTTTTAATTTGATATGGTCTCGTTTCATTTCAATATGTTTTCGCCAAGTTAACCGTCGATCTAGATGGACGCCTAAATATTTTGCTCCATTTGCTTGAGGAATTTGTATTCCGTTCATTGTGACAGGCGGACAACTAAGCTTATTTAAAGTGAATATTACGTGGGTCGATTTCTCTTCATTGACCTTTATCTTCCATTTCTTTAGCCATATTTCGATGTCATAAATATGTTGTTGCAGAATTTTGGACGCCGTTTATGGATTTTTATGGCTACATACGATTTTTATGGCTAGATACGATTGCCATCTGCGAAAGTAGACGTCAGAATTTCCGAAGATGTTGGTAGATCTGAAGTGGAAATTAAATATAACGTTGGACCAAGCACACTACCTTGTGGTACTCCAGCCAGAATGATTTTCTCGTTCGATTTAGAGGTGTTGTATTTGACAAAATATCTGCGATTTGACAAATACGACTTCATAAGTTGGTAAATTTCTGGCAATTCAAGATAAGTTTTATGAAGCAGACCCTCGTTCCAAACGTTTATGAAGCAGACCCTCGTTTCCAATGCTTGAGCAACATTCAAGTATACGGCGAAGCAGTATTTTTTCTCTTCGTATGCTGACCTTATTTCTGTAGCTACTCGGTGCTCTTGCTCAATGGTTCCATGCTCGGCTCTGAAACCAAACTGATGACTAGGGATGATATTTCGTAGTTAAGGTATAATATTTTCGATAATAGTTTTTTCGAATACTTTCGAGTCGATTGGTAGTAGTCAGAGGAGGCTCGTCTATGAATGCAACGCATGCAATGCATGCGCAGCGAAATTAGCATATCAATACTAATATTATTAGGAACGAAAGTACGGGTTGTCAAAGAAGCATCTTCATCTTCGCTTGTTTCCCCGTTTACCTATGATACCGGTTTTAACTGCGACTCATTTTTCAACAAAAATTTTTCGTTCAAGCAGCTTCAACACTTCCCAGAAAGGAAATAAATAAAAATTAAGGCCATTTTTGAGATTTTGATTTTAGTTTAAATTTTATTTTCAAGAGAGTGGAATAAATCAATACAAAAATGTTTGTGTTTAAATATAAAATAAGGATTTAAATTAGCAATAAAAACCTATTACGACTTATTTTGAAGCGTGAAGCAGTGCTTCTTTGACATCCTGTGTGGAACGGCTGATTCTCCTTCTATGTTACAATAATAATCACAAATATCTCAGCTAATTTTATTAGTTTTAAGCGTTCCAGACTGAATGAATATACGTTTTATTTTGATTTCTACTGTAAGCAAACTAAACCGAAAATGACTACATTCAGAGCTATACGAGTACAAAATTAAAATTTGGGTGGTTGTGCTGATTACAAACAAATCCATGCAAACATACATGCAAAATTAACCAAACAAATGAATAAAGTTTGCTCTTTGGAGTGTTTGGCACAGGTTAATTAGATTGAAAGAAAATTTCAAAATTCTTTTCAAGAACGTAGGTATACAAAATTTAAACAAAATATTCTTGGGCCGCGTGTTTATTTTCAAGAGCGTGGTTACTCGTATTTCTAAGGGCTAAGTTATTGACAACTGATTTGGATGATCGTGGTATTTATTGTAGATTTTTCGGATTTATGATTTTCGAATTTGAACTAATTTTATCTTGAAAAATGGTTTTTTGCAAACAACGACCAACAAATCGATGGCATCATTCAACATGTTTTTAAAGTTAGGTGGTTTGGGTCCAAAACGTTTACGGAAAAAATAATAATTATAGAGAAAGGGGGACCAATCCCCGATCTGAAAAATGTAAAAACTGATACTCCCAAATGCACAACATGTTTTAATGTTAATCATTATGACAAACACCCTCGGCTAAGCAATGTTAATCATTATGACAAACACCCTCGGCTAAATTACTGTGTACACAGTTTAAGAATTTATTTCGCCACGTGCCAATGGCAAATAGTTGGCACTTGGCGAAATAAATTTTTACGCGGTCTCCACAAGTCTCCACTAAATTACAGATAAATTAGTAAGCTAAAAAGTTTATAACTTAAATTTTGACGTTTGTTTTATTTGTCCTACAAACAACAAAAATATAGTTCGAAACTATTACCATAGTCTGGAAAATTATTTTGTTCATCCATTAAAAAAAAAATCAAATTCACGTTTTGCTGTCAAAATTTTTCTAAATTTTATTGTTTTAGGCAGATAAATTGCTGCGAAAACGTTTGTAGAGTTTCACTAGCACAGTCTGTATGTGAATGAGGTAACTAGAAAATGTTTGTGTCAGCTGCGTATCGCATCTGCAAAATCGTGAGGTAAATATTTTTTTGTTATTTCGCTAGGTAAATTCTACGTCAAATGTATATGTAAAACTTATCTTAGCGCGAGCTGGATACCGACCTTATATCAAAAACTAGATATGTTGCTGAAATAGCACAAGTTGCATAACATTTTCTTATGAAATGCACCTGTAACGAAAAACTTATTGCGCAAACATATGACGGGGCCCGCGTTATGGCTGTCGGCGTATAAAGTTAAAGTAAATTATATCTGATGCTGTTAGTAAATTAAGGGAGTGTAAAATAATTTTTGGAAATTTGTAGTCGTTTTCTACATTTTTCGCTCGTTTGGCAAAAAGAAATGTCGCTCATTTGCTGTAACAGTGACACAACTCAAAATTCACTCATTTCTAAGATAGTCGAATCAAACGATTCTCAATAAATCATATTTTTATTATTTTGTCTCAAAGCATACTCTCTTATGTGGTTATTTAAAGCAAATTAGGTAAAATTCCATATCAAAAATCACTCAATTCGCGAATGGAATAACATTTTAAGATATTGGAAACTATCCTAAGAAAACTTATGCAAATTATTAAAGAATTATAAAAATTAAGATCCGACTGAGGATGTAGGAATAGAAAAAAAAATTGTTTTACTAATCAGAATGTATTTTTATTTACTTTTGAAAACCACCGTTTTCACAAATATTTTTGAGTGATATTTTCAAATCGCTCTACTGAAAAATTAAAATTGTTGGGTTGTGTCACTCTTGCAGCAAATGAGCGATGTGTTATTGGATGAAATTGTGGGACGGCGAATGCCAAAGTTTAGTCAGACGCGATGGAATTATTCATCTAGAATTTGTACCGAAGTTAAGGATAACAGAGAAAATCTTTTACTTGTTATTGAAGAAATTGTTAATGATACAGAAAACTGGAACTCAAAAACATACAACGGGGATACAGGAATATATCTCTATATTCATAAATTGAATTAAATATTTGAGCCAGTGGACCAAAGGCACACTCAGGCAGTTGTTTAAGCATGTCACCTGTAATTCGATCATACCCAGGGGATTTCTTTAATTGAATTTGATGTGCAATAATAAACTTTACCAGTGGTTTCCGTATCTTAAATTTCCTCACAGGTCTGATTGCTAATTTTTCTGTTTGAACCACCGATAATCCAAGGTTTGGAGTGAATACACTTTCAAGGTGATCAGCAAATGCTTTAGCTTTTTGTCTGCAGTGTAGACGTTAGGTCAACCAGTTAGTGAAGGTGTTCGTTAGATAGTTATTCGTAGAAAATGGCTTTCGGTCGGCCCAGTAATTTAGCAAGACCGGGGAGTGGTCAGAAGATAATTCTAAAATTGGTTTAGCTTGGATTATTTCTCGGTTTATTTTACTCGTGACTGCAAAATCATGGTCGTCAGGGATTTTTGGGTGATCAGTAGGCCAACAACTTCATAATGCAAGCACAAATTTATCATCTACATGATACTCAAAACCACTGCCAAAAGAAGATTACAAATATCTTCGAATTTATTACATGCGAAATATTAATGAACAAATCGATTAACGTTGTCGATTTAAAACGGCCACTAAGTTGTAGTTAGAGCAGACAAAGCACCTTTCGGTCAACGAAAGACAGTATAATGCACCAAAAATTGGCATGATAATGGTGATGTTCAGCGAGTCTTCGTAACCCATCGCTTATACAACAGATCGCAATATCCGATTGTGTTTTGGCAAGTAGAAGTTGGAACTCATTTCAACATCAAATTGAGAACAGATAGGGAAACGAATAGGGAAACGAATAAGAACGTCAGTGCCATGAATTACTATTGAAGCAAAACTTTTCTCATTTCACTTATTTTGGCAATAATACTATCACGAATGTTGCACTCTCAATCGCATCTTATGAAAAAGCCATTTTCAATGGTGGTTGAACGGCACATTTCAGCACTAAAACTGCTGTTGAATATGCAAATTACTGAGATACCACACTCAGAAAAAAAATTCAACATAAAATCAATATAGCTCATAATTAAATTAAATAAATTTTTCGATTCGTAATTAATTTAATTACTAACTTACTTTAAAACAATACATTATACTTTATATTACAGGACTAAATATACTTTTATATTGAATCAAAAACGTTATCTTTTTGAAATAACACGATAATGGAATATAAGTATTTTTTAAAATAAATTCTATTAAATCAATATAGATTTCTGTTTAAATATATGTACAATGAAAATTCTGATAGTATTGATTCGAATGTGAAACAACCTGAAACGTCATCATAAAGTAAAATGAAATCAAAGAAAAAGTTCATTCGTCAAGTATTAGTACCCACGAACGCTGATTTTTGTTTTATTTAACAAATTTTAAAGTAGTTAGTTATTGAAGAATTTATCTTAATAAAATTGTTGAAGAATTTATCTTAAGAATTAAAAACTAAAAATGGATTTAATGCAAACACTAACATCAAATGACCAAATTACTATAAATGGTGAAGTTTATCAGATTATCAATCAAACCATTGAGAATTCATCCAATATAGATCAAGGCGAAAAAAATTTAATATTATTGTTAAAAGATTTTGATCTTCTGGAGGTAATGAAATTTATTATTTTAATAATTTTTATGAGAATAATAAATAATTGTTTATTGGATTAAGTGAACTACTGTGAAATATGTAAGTGCTATACTAAAAAAAATAAAATGGGGTTTCCCTAAATAATTGTTTAGTTTGTCACGTAGTATATAAATTGTATATTAAATTAACGTATTACTAGTATTATTGAAACTCTTGAACTTGTATTATGTTAATTGTGAGATAGACTTGTAAATGTAGTGTTAAGTTAAAATGGTTAAAAAATCGATTTTGTATTCATTTTGAGGTTAGGTTGTAAAGTTGGTATTAGAACCAATATAGAGACATGCTTCTATAATTAAATACAATGTGTACAATTTTATTTAAAATAATTTTCTAGTTTTGTTTTAGTTTGCTAAATTTTACGACCATAATTTTATTTATATTTTATACATATATAAGTATTTTTTAATTTTTACTTTATTAACTTTTTAGAATCAACGTAACATATTGAAGCCTTAAATACCTATCAAGTGACGATATTAAAGAAATTATTAAGGATATACCACTACGTGCCGAATTTCGCTTCAAACTATTTCATTGGCGCAAACAAAAGGTAAATATGTCCTTTATTGATGTATTAAAAATATTTTACATCTCAGCAATATTTTTCAGTTTGGTTTGGATGATAGCACATTATCTGTATCGTCAAAAGTAGATGGATGGTTGGATCATGTATCATCTCCTAATCCAGATAATATACCTATGCCATCGACATCAGCTTCTTCACAAGAAATTCATAAATATAAGGTAATTAATTTTCATGATCTAAAATTTAAATGTTCAGCCATTTTCACATATGTATATAAAAGTTATGTTATAATTTTGCTTCGTACTTTAGCCTATATTAGATATATTGAATCAAACTGCAAAAGGAAAACAACTAATAAATAGATATCAAAGAGTTCAAAAATTTTCAAATAGTGAACGAGACGAACTGATACAAATTATACTTGAAGACATAATCGCAAATAATATATTACTAAAACCTTATGATTTTCCAGTTATCGTCAAAGAAATTTTTCAGTTATTTCCAAATGAAATAAATACGAAAGTATGAGCTAATTATCTACAACTCAAAGATTTTTAAATTTGCTGAAAATGGGAGATAGTGAATATACAGTATCAAATCAAATACTTATCGAATAGAAATTACACTAGTTCCTGGTGAGTTTCTGCCCTCCACTAATGATAAAGTAATTTAATTTTAAAAGTAATTGCTTCTTCTAGTTACAAAAGTAGAAATTTGGAATTATGCATTATTCAAATTGAAATCAAAATTAACATTTTTCTTTAACTTGTGTTAATTTTAATTATAATTTTAAATATAATTTAGTAATGTTTGCATTATTAATTTAGAAAAAATATACTTCGTCGCATTAAAATTCATTAAGCTATATCAAATCTCTTTATACAGTTAAATTTTAATCGAGGTATGTTTTATTATTTTGAACTAACTTTTGTATTACAGGAATACTATTACATTGCCAGGAAAGGGAAAAAAAATCCAACCGGAAAACTTTACACAAACCATTCCAACACAAGATCCAAAAAAAGAAGATTAACAACTACATCGGAAAACGAAAGTAACGAGGAATTAAATGTAGAAGAAAAACTTACGGAAATTGACCAGTCAGTAGTTATTGCACTAAAAACACTTCTAGAAGTGTAGAAGCAGAAAAAAATTGGGAAGAAAGTTTCGGCTAACCAAAAAGAAATTTTGGTTAGTTTTTTGGAAGAAAATTTAGACTTAGCTCGTGGAAGGTGATTATTTTATTTATAAACAGTTTTTTAAATATTAACAAGTAATGATGTTATGTTTCTTGTAGATATGGAGGAATCGAGGGTAACAGAGAAATGAGAGAAAAGTGGAATGAGGCGGCCGAGTTGTTAAATGCTGCAGGAGGAGCGTCTAAGGATGGGGAACGGTGGAAAAAAAGTTGGGTTGATTTGAAGTTAGTTAAATTTTTATAGCGTTTGTATTTGTAGTTCAAACAAAACACAAATTATGTAATATCTTATTTGAATTTAAACTTTATGTGAAAAACAGAGAAGCAGAGTTGAAAGCAATTGCCAACAGAAGTGGTGTGAATGGGTTGGGTCGTCAAAAACCGCTTACCGAACTTGAAGAGCGAATCATAAATATAATTTCTTGGAGCTCCGTAACAGGCGATGAATGCGCTGCACCGGAATCTGGGTTAATAACGGTAACAATAATGTACAATAATTTTATTTGGCATCTATATTGATAGAATCTTATATTTTCAGAACTTACCTCGGGTCGAACCAATAAACAATATCCCCTCAACATCCACAACTAACATCCAGAAAGTGTATGAAAATATAGTTGATATTACAATTGAGCCGGTAATCGACAATGCTGATGGATTAAATTTGGACTCGCATCACATTTCAGAAAACATCTGCCAAAATACGAATCTTTCGTCAAATATAGCACCTAGAAAGCGCACACCACGGAGTATGGAAGCCATGTTAGAGGATTATTTATTGGAGGATAAAATTCGAAATACGGCCCTAGAGCGCCAAATTGAAATTGACGAGGAAAAACTGATAGTTGACAAGGAAAAACTCAAAGTGGAGAAAGATAAAGTTGCCGCTCTTCAGAAAATAGCCGAAGCTATACGGAGCAATCAAAATAAAAACAATTTAGATAATATAATTTTATAATACAATTCAAGTTTTTGTTTTATTTTTGTTATAATATATTAAAAATACTCCCCTACCAATTCGCATCTTGCTTGTCTTCCTTCGTTTAGATAACTTGATCGCTCAATGCTGTATTCGGGATCATCAAGAATCTCATATTCTGGATCATCGGCAACAAAATCCAATTCATCTAAGTCAATCCGGTTTCTGGCGAAAATGTTGTGGAGAACACTGCATGCATTGATTATAAAACCACATTCTGATGGTGAATAGCACAAAAATCGTTCCCGTGATAGACATCGAAATCGGCCTTTTAACATACCAATACACCTTTCTACGCAATTCCTGGTAGATTTATGCGCGACGTTGTAGTTATCTTCCTTCTCATTGGACGTGTTTAGGATTGGCGTCATTAACCACGGTTGTTGTGGGTACCCACTATCCCCTGAAATGAATTAATTATTTAAGTCATTGTACAATTAAAATATATTACTTCACATACCTAACAACCAAAAGTTTCTTTCACCTGTTTGATACAAATTGTAAAGGTGTGTCTGAAGAAGTGATGACTTCCACACGAACGCGTCATGAGCGGATAAACCAAATTTTGGATTTACGGATAATATTAATAGATCGGCATCGCATATCTATTATAGAGCAAAGTAGAATGTAAAATGTTTTGATTACCTATTGGGTCTCGCTTCTAATGAAAAATAAATAAACTTACGATTTGAATATTTTTTGAATGACCCCCTTTTCGACACACGTAGACGTGTTCGATGTCCTTAGTTGGCTTCTTTATTGTTACATGTGTCCCGTCGATACACCCAGTAACATCAGGAAAATTATGTTGTTGATAAAATCTAGAATAAAAACCGAATTATAGCTACATTTATCGATTTTATGCTTTCTTACCCTCTGAGATATACTCGACGTGACTGCGACGTTTCTAAATGTCAAAATTTTTGTTCTCCATAGCCTACTGAAGACTCGTTAATCGCGTTGAATATAATTGCTGTAGTTTGAAATCATGGCTGGGATGTTCTAACATATGATATTTTTACTTTTCGAGTCACGTCGGTCACGTCGAGTATATCTCAAAGGTTACTCTTTACTTAGTTTTATTTTCATTTATTTGCGTCGGCGTTTGCGGAAACACAATATATTTTCCTAAAAGGTGGTCATTTATGATATGGCTGACCTCTTTTATGCAGCGACTCACTGAAGTTTGGCTCATTGTTAGTAGAAAGCCAGCGCCAACAATCCGCTGGTATGAACCTGAAAAAAATACAAAGAAACTTCAGTAAATATTACGATCAATTAAGAACAATTACAATTTATATTTACCCGTATCATAAAATCGAATCGCTATTAATATTCGCAGAAAACATGGTAATCCATGAATTTTTTGGCGTTGATCCATAAAAACTGACACTTCATTAACAAAACATTTTGCCAAATGTTTTGGGAACCGAAACAATTCTTTAAATCTAGCATCGGAAATAGTAACGGATCGCTACAATCCCTCAATTCTCGACGACGTCTTAAAAATCCTAGCTTTTGCTTTCTACGTTGTGCTACTATTATACGGATTCTCATTGACAAATCCATATTGTCTTATGAATCGTTTTTGTTAACTTCAATATACAAATCAACACAAAATGACTCGATATACAATTTTTAACGCTTTTAATTATTTAATTGATTTATTTGCTACAATTTAAGAAAATTAAGAATGTTTGGTTGTGTAGCCGCAAAACTAATTAAAATGACAGAAATTTTCATTTTTTGGACATTGAACTCGATTTAGAACTAGTACTAAAAATGTTATCTCGAATAAAAACGAGACTCCCAATTTATGGAATGAAATTATTTAATGAGAAAACGAAATTCGAGATAATCAAAAATCCCATTTTAATTTATTCCATCTCATTTAACCGGAATCCATGTACTGAGCTGAAATATGAAACAACTTTTTAGTACTCAGATCGATCATATTGATTAGATCGGAAATAAGAAACACAGCTTTTGATAATACGATCTATAAATTAGATTCATTTATAGAAAGTTTAGATATTTGTTTTAAAAATTTTCAAATTCTTTCATTTAACTATCCTCAAGCTTGTCAACAACCTTGGATTTTTATCCAAAAGTATTTTTATAATATTGTTACCAAATTCGATGTTAGTTCACCAAGTTTTCATCGCTATTGTCACACATGACTGATATTTGAAATAATCTGAATAAATTTCCTGTCTAAATAAAAAAAATTAGTAAAATTAATAATGTTTAGGCAAATACTCTTTTACTAATTCTAACTTTGAATTATATAAAATAGCAGGGTTTTTATATGAAAAATGCATTTCCAGTCCTATGAAGCAGGTTCCATTGATTCGAAAATTACTCTTATTAAAAATATTAATTTTTTTACCACTCCACCGTTGAATTTATATTCCATAAATAATGGAAAAACCTATGTGAGAAATAAACATATTTAATTAAGTTAGATTAAAGATTTATGAAAATGTCCAATTTTTTATTTGATTGAAATACAATAAAATTTTATTAAAAAATTTGTAGTTTACTTAAAATTCAAACATTGAAAATCTAAACTTAAAGTATAAGAAAATAATAAAACTTTTAATAGAATCAAAATGAAGACAAATTAATTCAATTAAAAGTGAAATCAATTCAAAAAAATTTCAAAATTATTGTAATAATAATAATAATTCATTTAATTGAAATATATCATTGAATCAAAAAACATGAGTCAGATTTCAAAACGAAATATGTTTGATTTAATTGATACTACAATTCATTTTATTAATAATATTGTTAATTTAATTACGATTCCACTATCATTTCAAAGTCGTTCACAAATACTTCACAATGTATTGCAAAGTAAATTCAAAGAAAATCATTTTCAAAGTAATAGAAAAAGTATTTCAAATAATGTGGTATATTATTACATATAAATCAATGAAAAACCAATTTGAATTTAAAGAAAGTGTCATTGCGCCTTTTTCATATTGATAATTTTTATTGATTTAATGTGGTTTTTAGTGATTTTAAGTGTTTTTTTTTCTCAGTGCATCTCAAGTACTGCGATCATGTAAACTCATTATACGGGGAGAATGTATACTATGGAAATGAACAGCTCGCAAACTCTACCAATTATAGCACGTTCAATGGCCATAGATGCATCCGCACAATCTAAATCATAGCAACCACAAATGAATTGATTGACAAAGTTTTCCCAAATAGCACACATAGAAAATTGGCGTGTTTATCATTCTTCTCCGAAATACCAATCCACCACGGCCTTGCAACTGTATTAGGCTTTAAGTGAAAAAGATGATGAACAATATCATAGAAGCAACAATTTTAAGAAGAAAATTTAAAGGGGAAGTTTGCTGTTGTCATGCATTTGAATACAATCGTTTGCAATTTCCGGCGTGACTCGCATTTGCAAATATACCATCAACAAAGCACAATAGCACTCAATAAATAGAATTAAAATAACACAAATCAAATTCAAAACATGTTATGTGTTATACAAATTGATAAAGAAAAAAGTCTTGAATTTTTCCGTATAGCACAATGCAACAAGTTTCTATAAGAAATGTATTTCGGAGTTATTGCAGATTAAAATAAACAGAGAATTTCACGCACAATATAGGTTTGTGTGAAACTTGATGGCCTATAAAATTCATTGACCGTTTTAATAAAAAAAAAGCTGTAACACAGTTGCGACTTTTTATAACAAAGCACGATGAATTCCGCAACCAAAAACCATTAGTGCATCTTTCATTGTCGATAATTCCAACAAAATTTTATGTTGCCTTTGAGGCAGCACACCTTTTATTTATCAATTTTCTAGTTTATAGTTACACAGAACAAACATAAAATTATGCTTTACGTTAATTGTTATTAGTATTAGCTACATGTAAATAAAGACAAATGTAATTGCATTAACAAACAATAATCCCTTAGGGCTTGATATGTCATACAATCGACCATTTAAATTAAAAACTGGAGTAGTGGCCTACATCGAACTTTATTTTACAACGAATATCTCATATGTCAATATTCAATGCAGCAACGACTTCATATTACCGTATTCCTGCCTTTCATGTTGCGTTTTAGTATCTACAGTTAATAATCGATTTTTTTCCAAATTACATAACTTTACTAATGTCTTGTTCCGCAATTTTATTTTGCAAATGTACCTATATGCCTATACATTAAGTACCAAATGTAAATCCCACTGCTTTTGTCTTGAGTCAAAAACATTTTTTATTTATACGCCAGATAAACTGGTAGAACCGCACAAATTTAAACCAATTTAGCAGTACATATATTCTCGACCAATTGCCTTTCAAAAGAGATGTCAAATTTACACACTTCCATTCTATATTAAATATTTTGGATACGAGAATAAAAACATTTTGAGAACTTAAAACTCATCTTCAAAAATTTAGAGATATCTAAAATTAAAGTCCATTTTTAGATAAATGTGAGACGAAAAACTAAAGCTATATTGAGCTAGAAAAGAATAAGAGATTTTAAAAAGTTTACAATTAACTGCGAATATGTGTCCTACTCTCAGGATAGAAATAAGCCATATTTATCTCAAGAACTCTGATGATATGTCTAAGATAGGCCAATTACCGGATAGTTATTAGCTTCGTCGACATTCTCTGCACACAGCACAAATCATAAACTAGAAATATTTCCGCTTTTGACGAAATGACTTCACCATTTGGCACCACCAGTTTAAAACCCTTCTACAAAAAGCATCAAATATTACGTAAAATAAAAATAAAATATAATTTAGACTTTCTATCTAGATATATAGTTGCTAGATGTCGCCATGTTTGGGCAAAGACACGACCCATGATTTAATTGTATTGTATTTTTGTGAAACTGGCGCCCCCGCAGGTACTTTTAGCACATTTGCAAACCCAAAATATGGTAGCGCCATTTTGTCAAAAACGGAAAATATTCTGTAAATGGTTTGCGCCTTTGTTTATTAAGTGACATCTACCAAATACTATCTAAACTAGATAAAATGTGTCATTGTTTTAATTTTTAAAAAAATCGTTCGTTTATTTTATCTTAAAATTGTGTTGTATAATCTAATCAGTAATCACTAACGAAAACTAACATATGTCACTTTAAAAGATTGATTTATTATAGTGCTACTTCATGTTATTTATTCGGTGCTTCGCAGTTATTAAAGCACATGCTGGCACCTACACAAAGTAAAACAGAATTATCTTTTCGTTTTTTGTTTTGGTTTTAGCACATGTGCTAAAAATATTTAAATATGTAGTCATTTTGCATGTGCAATAACACATGTCATATACCTAGCTAGATACAACCAAAATTATAACAAGTTAGTCCAAGCCGAAATGTGGAGGAAACTCTTATGCATTTTATTACCTGTCTTGTTTGACGTACTCAACTCATACAGACTTTCGTCATTACATAGCGACATTAACTAAAACTTCCCAAAATTATTAACGGTAATTAAGACCACTAATCTAAATTCTAGATTATTTTAATGAAAGGAAAAACTGCATTACTATCTTCACCGAGTGCTTCATTGGAAATCTTCTTCTAACGTCATCGAATGGATTGATTGAAAATGATTTAAATCACTGAATTGTCACATCGCCATGATGAAATTGGATTAGATTGGATAAAAATTGGATTATAAAATTGTTTTTGAAAAAAAAGTTCTGGAATTGATTCCCGGGTCTAATCCAAACCATGAGTTCACGACTATCTAGGTACGTTAAATAGGAATTAAATGCTTAAACGACGTTTAGGATCGAGTTCTTTAATTTGGCAAATAAGACGGATAGAAGCCTAAGGACTGATCACGAAGGGAATTTAAAATTAACTCTCGGCCACTTCGTAACCGACTTATAGTCAAAAATGATTTACGGAATCAATTCTGGATTGTAGCCGACCATGTTGGATCAAGATGGGATTCTAAAATTGCTTAAGCAATAAGATTTGGGAATTTTGTTGTGTAGGTGGCAATTTGATTGCACAAATACTTCGTACAAATTAATAATTTCATAAACGTGGCCACAACCAGAAGGATATTTCAAAACGAAATGAATATATAATAGTGAACGGGCTTACTTCACAGCAAGCCGAGAGTATTTCTTGCTGAAAAAACATGATCCTCTGTACAAACGGTATACTTACTTAATTGAGATAATTGTGTAGTGTTCGACCAACGCGTTCAAAATAATTTTGTATTTTAAACATCATGTAAAACATTTGCCACCTGTTTCGTGCGAATTTGAGTATATCGGATTCTTTTCATATTCACGTATGGTACAAATCAAATAAAAACACAACCAAACCAAAAAATTTCGAATTTTTAATAATTTATTTTCAAAATATATTTAACATAAAGTAACAAATAAAAAAAAAATATTTTACAGTCTTATTAAAACATAAGATATCTTCTTATACATATAAATTTATAAACGAGCCGCTTTGCGTTGGATACGCGCCCAACACAAAGTATGTATTTAATACGTACATTGTTAATCTTAATTGTTACACGCTATCTACGTGAGATTGTTACACTTTTACCGCCGTACTCGAACACAAAAATGTTTGTTTAATTTTTATTTTTAGCTTAATATCAAACACATAGTAGAGAATCGGCCGACAGAATGATAATGAATAGAATACCGCCACTAATCCAATAGCGTACAGTGGTTTTATCGTTGGATACTTGTGCGACGTGAACGGTTTCTTAATAATTTCGAACAGTAGGGATAAATAAAATTTTTGTAATGCAAACACAATGAAAGTGATCGATAGGAAGAAAGATAGTTTTAGTATTCGACCAACATGTTCATCCAATACTAGTTTACCACTCTTCAATTCGATCAACGTACGTTTCGATTTAAGAAGCTTTACAAATAGATTGATGAGCGTAAATAGTAATAAAATCGTAGGAATACAAATCTTAATAAAAAATATCAAGTAACGCATAATTAAATTATTTTCTTTGTTAAAATTTAGTACGCCACAAAATTTCGGATGCTGCTCATTTGGGATCACGTTCGAGAACATAAATAGCGGGAATGATACAGATGCGGCCAGAAACCATATAAAAAGTACCGGTAATATCACGGACACACTATATTTTCGTTTACTATAGTCTATTGTAATGGACCGTTTATTAAAATCACCATCTTCCACACTTCGCTGTTCTGTGACAATATCGTCGTCGTTTGCCTCCTCACCATCGTCATTCGATTCGGACAACATTGATTTACGCGTATTTTCTTCCAAACGATAAATTTCTTTTAAAGCTAAATTATATGTTGATATTGAATGAAAATTGGCCGCGATTATAAAATAGAAAACTGCCGTCGTTGTAAACGATTCGAATCCCATATAAAATGAACATACTTCGATTGGAAATATCCAATAACGATTTGTCATGTATAGTATTTCGATGGGGGCGACGAGTAGCAGCCCAATATCACAGAACGTAATTTGCAGTATTATGTAGAGGAGACCTGAAACGATAATAAATAAAAATAACATTTTTAGGTATCTGTATTGATTTTTATGTTTTTATTAATTGAATAAAGGATTATTGATTTTGTTCGGTCTATAGCTGGAATTGTTACTAATCATAATCATCTCGAATATACAATCCGGAGTATGAAAGCATAAAATCGACTGTCGTATACTATTCCGACCACATTAGTAGATTCCGAAGCTTAAACCAAGCTGGCTTGGCTCGATCAATTATAAATTCATCAGTCAAATGTATACAGTAGTTGAATCATTACAAGATGCCAACTTCCAATTTGTAACGATAATCTTAAAAACTGGATTTTAAGAAAATGGCACAGTATACACCTGTGAACGTTTTAATTGCGATAATTTTGTATCAAAAAAACAGAAATGCTTCTTTATGGGAAGAGCCTATAATGCACAAAAGGGATGGATGCATTCTTACTGTCAATCTTCTAGCGAAACCTAATTAAAATCGCAAATAATGTTCCTGAAAATGAACATAATTCGCGAATCTTCCAGCGTGGCACGTATCTCAAAAACCGGCAACCGCGCAGAATTATAATTCCCACGATATCGTGTCCCCGAAATACGCGATAACTGCTCATATCCTATGCTCAGGAACTTCATATAGGTCAAACATACCACCATGCTCATATAGATCAAAACATACCACTATATACGCGAAACTTGTGTGTACTCACGATCCAGATATCCAGGAAATTTTGAAGGCACAAATAAATGCACCAAAAATACATCTAGCAAATCCAGATATATACTAGCCATAAAACGTTTGAGCCAGAGTTGGTTCATATACTACACCTATGGTTAGCAATCAACCACCACCTAAACTCAATGTACACATGAAAAATTCAGAGTTGATTTAAAGTTAGCAGCATGTGTTGTTAATCAATGTATCAACTACTGTAAGAGCTTGCATTGATGCATTTAATTGAACTTCTATAGGTTCACAATCACATAAACTACTGTCCACTTCCTGGAGTAGTTAATACACACAAGTATGTCTTGTGTTTCTGGAAATGAACCGGCAATATTCAATGATATTCGCTCCTAAACTCTATTGCTACATTTACCTTTCGTTTGAGCTATCCTTTACTTGCAACCATTGGGTTTAAAATTTCTCCTGAGCTTCCGGCAACTGGCCTTGTTAAAAACATTTTATTCTGCTGGCCTTCTCCAATAGTTTGAATGGTATGTGCTTCAAAGCGGGTTTCCACTTGCTTATTTTTGATTTCGAGCTTCTGCCCGATTTGTTCCACAAATCTCTTGATCTGACCATCTAATTTTACCTTAAAAGACTTTATTTCTCCTCTTAGCTCTTGGGGTATGCTGAATTGGATCGGGTTGCTTGTCCTACTGGACAAATTTCTCGTTTGGTTCTATACAGAGCTCAGTAAATTGCCTTCATTGCTAAACTCAAACTTCTGCCATTTGCCACTTTTCTGCTCTTCTTGCTGTTCTGAAATTGCTCCTTGTTTTGTGCGAAATTTATCGAGTTTGATGTGATCATTTTTTCCAATTAAAATTTAATTTAATAGCGCAAAGTTTAATAAATACGCAACTAAGTTTTGTGATTCGGAAAGAATTTCATTCAGTAATAGAGTTATTTAAAGTGTATAACCTTAAACAATTTACCCATCGTTATAAAATAAATACTTTCCAGGAAATTTAATTTGTGGGTTGATTTTGGATTCCGCATGAGGTTTATTTATCTTTCTTGTATAATCAATGAGATGCATTTGGAGTTTAAATATATTTGAATAATTACTTTTAAAAGGGTGTACTACGAAATTCAGGTTTTCAAAATCCCGGTTTCAAAATCCCGATTTTCAAAATTCCGGTTTCAAAATCTCGGTTTCAAAACCCTGGTTTTCAAAACCCCGGTTTTCAAAAGCCCAGTTTTCAAAATGCCGGTTTTCAAAAATCCGGGTTTCAAAATCTCAGTTTTCAAAATCCAGGCTTTTAAAATCTCTGTTTTCGAAATCCCGGTTTTCAAAATCCCCGGTTTCCAAAATCCCGGGTTTCTTTTCTTCTAGTTCTAAAGTCTTGAACTTGAAAAAAATATTTTTTATTATTTCGGGCCGGCCGGTCTTTTAATATTTTAACATAAAAATCAGATATCTAGCCCAAAAACTTACTAGAAACCAAGGCTGCGAAGTCAGAGACGGGAGTCGGTTTCGTGGAGTCGGTGCTATCTTATCAGAGTCGGAGTCGGAAACAACTGAACTCCCATTTTTTTTCTCCAATTACAACAACAGTGCCATATATTAACACCCGCTCTGTCCGAATGTCAAAATTCCAAGAAACCAGTCGGTGACACATTTTGACGAAGGAAAATTTTATCAAGCAAATTCATAAAAAAATTACGAAATATTCCTGGAAACAAAATAAAAAAATTAGATTTCCAAAAACGAAAAGTAACCACTTTGATACATTTGGTCCTTCGACACATGCGAATCGAATTTCAACAAAATCTGTTAAGAAATAGCCAAATTCTATCCCTATTAGTCATTTTCTAAAACTTTGCAGTGCACATCAATTTTGATAGTACAATTGTTACCATTCCCAACACTGCTAATATCGAGTTAATATGCGTCAAAATAAAGAAGAATAAAAGTAATGTTTTTATTTTATGTTGCTATATTCGCCCACTTAGCCAGGTCGTAACCTATCAGCTTCTTTCTAACGCTGTTGACTTCATCTTTGACCTGATGGATACTCAAGATGACATCTTTGTCGTGGGTGATTTCAATCTCCCCGGTTTGAAATGGGACTATTCAGACGATAACAGTCATTATGTTGCGTCGAATGTACTAAGCACCAAAGAAGCTTTATTTACTGATAATATGTTGAACTCTGGATTATTTCAGATCAGCAACGTTAAGAACAGTTTGAACAGACAGCTCGATTTGGTATTTTCATCTGGTACCGACAATAGCGCCGAATCGGAAACCAATCTCATCCTTTGTGCCATAGATGTATACCATCCTCCCATTTTAATTACATTTTGTCTGGAGCAAGGCAGTTTTAATGTCGAAACTCCGCCATGTTTTAATTTTCGTATGGCCGACTTTGTGAAACTTATTGATATGTTGTCAAATATCAACTTTGACACCATTTTGAATGATAATAATGACATAGAAACACAAACTGTAAATTTTTATTCTTTAGTTTTTGATTGCTTTGAACAATCCATTCCGTATACTCACAAAAAAACTGTATTGCCATCACCTCCTTGGTATAATAGCGAATTACGAGCATTACGCAACCGTAGAAACAAACTTTGGCATAGATTTCTAAGAACTAAATTGGACCCTGATCACTCTAACTATTTGATTAGTTATAATGATTTCAGTAGTTTATCGGACGAACTTTATGGGAATTACATCAGACTCATGCAGTCAAATCTTATAGCCGATCCTAGGAGTTTCTGGCGGTTTGTTAATTTGAAAAAAAAATCCGACGGATACCCTTCCACTCTGAATTATAAAGATCATTCTTCTAATGATCCTAAAATCATAACAAATCATTTTGCTAACTTTTTCAGTCTGGCTTTTGCAAACAGTGATTTTGAACCCGATGAAGATTACTTCATACACATGAATAACTGTGTTCAAACAACACTAACTTCGGTTCAAATCGATTACGAATCCGTGGTACAAAAGATTTCCAAACTTAAAGATGATTTTTCACCTGGTCCTGACGGTCTACCATCCATCGTCCTAAAAAACTGCAGTGATATTCTTGCTCAGCCGCTGACGGCACTTTTCCAAAAGTCGCTTTCACTTGGAATTTTCCCATCTATTTGGAAAAGTTCCTTTATAGTTCCAATCCATAAGAACGGCTCCAAATCAGACATTTGTAATTACAGGCCGATTGCAAAGTTATCTTGTATTCCCAAGCTGTTCGAAAGTATTATATATGATTCATTGTACTTTTATTGTAAACCGTTGTTTTCCGACAATCGGCATGGTTTTCTCAAAGCTCGCTCCACGACCACAAACCTTGTGGAAGTCACTTCACAAACATTAAATATGATTGAAGCAGGGAATGAGGCCGATGTTATCTTAACCGATTTCAGCAAGGCGTTTGACAGGATTTCCCATAAAGTTATTTTGTTTAAGCTCAGGACTCTTGGATTTCCCCCACAATTTCTTCGTTGGGTGGGCTCTTATCTTAAAGACCGTATTTATCAAGTTCTGTTTAGGACATCAGTATCAGCTCATTTTTCAGCAACATCTGGAGTGCCCCAAGGCAGCCATCTGGGGCCGATCTTTTTCATTCGGTCTATTAACGACGTTGCATGTTTAATTAAAAATTCAACTATATCTATATACGCCGATGACATGAAGATTTACAAACAGATTTCAAACACCACCGACAGGATCCTATTACAATCCGACCTCAATACATTTTCCGTATGGTGTGTAAAGAACAACCTTGAGCTGAATGTGGGTAAATGCCAGACGGTCACCTACTCTCGGAAGCGTGCACAGTCCATTTCTCGTGACTATTATATTAACAACGATGCCGTTACCAGAGTTAGTTCTGTTCGTGATCTGGGGGTCGTTTGTGACAGCGAATTGAACTTCAGAAATCACGTAGATCGCATTGTCAATCAAGGTAACGCTGCGCTCGGTTTCATTAAGCGTTGGTCGAAAGAATTCGACGATCCTTATGTTACGAAGGCTCTCTATTTAACATTCGTTCGTCCCCTGCTCGAGTATGCTTGCCAGGTGTGGTCGCCTTATCATGTGGTTCACATAAAAAGGATTGAAGCAGTTCAGCGTAGATTTCTTCGCTTTGCTTTACGCGGGCTACCGTGGGTGGACATGTTTTACCTACCTCCATACCTAGATCGCCTCAAGCTAATTGATTTACAACCACTTCATAGGCGCAGGGTTGTTGCTGACGTGGTTTTTGTTCATCAATTGCTGACCGGCAGTACCGACTCTCCTTTCCTCTTAGGAAAAATCAATCTATATTTTAATTCACGAGCCTTGAGATCGGTACCTATGTTTCGAATCTCGAATCGACCATCATAGGACTGACTATGGTAAAAATGAACCTGTATCTAGGATGCTTCACGAGGCTAACCAATACTCCCACTTCATTGATTTTAATATGACGAAACGCACTTTAAAACAACTTTTTTATTTAACTTGACTGGTTTGGCCTTTAATATTTTATAACTTTTATAACATTTTGTTTTGTTACATTTTATTTTGTTTTATTTATCAAATTTTATGCAATTTTATTAGTTGACTGCTACATTTTTCAATTTTAATCTGCTTGTACTAAGCAGACTCAACCTCTGTTCTCCTTCCGTCCGCGACGGGTATCGTTTTGCTTAGCTGTTCACCTAGTTTGCCTCTTAAAAATCAGATTTGATTTTAATACTAATATAGATTTTCCCGCTTGCTACTTTTCTTTAATTTCACAGGTTAAGCAGTTCGATATCCATGTTTATAATCATTGGAATTATACTCAAAAAAATAATAATAATACAGATGGAGACTTCCCGCGCGCGGTTGGGAGGGGTAATAGGTCGTTGGGAATTATTATTATTATTATTATTATTTACCGCAAACTCATTTTTGAATTTTGTCAAAAAATCATTTAATTAAGAGTCCCATTTTCCCACATGTAAAATTTTAAAAATGCAAATCGGGATTTCCTAAAAATCGGGATTTTATACAAAACCGGGATTTTGAAAATAGGGATTTCGTTACCCACCCTTTTTAAAAGCTACTGCCATTTTTGGCGTTAATCTGAATGGCCAATACAGTTAACTTAAAGTGAGCAACTTAAAATCACTGGTCTACAAAATACAAACAAATAAGACTCTTGCTTCTAAGAAATCGACATGGCGGACGCACTTGTGGAGTATTGCCTTATTCACAACCAGGATTCAGTTAAAAGGGACGCCCGGCCCTTTAGTATAGACTTTTTAATCTAAACCTCACGCTTGATTTCAAACCGTTTTATAGTTTGCTTAGCACTGAAAGCTGAAATAACAGCGTCGAATCTCGCTTATTTCATTTCAATCATTGGAAAAGCATTGAAATACGAGAATATTGTTATGATTAAGTATCGATAGTAAAGGTGTGATGCTTGATTAATGCTAAACTTTCCAAACCACTGACGGTCTAGGCAAAGTCCGTTCAATAAAAAATAAATTTTTTGCTGATCACTATTCGCAATTATCTATTATTTCCGTTAATATACTACTGTGTAAAATATGTATAGGCGCTGCACGTTACAATGACCCTTTATTCATACATCGATCCACTTGATTATAATACCGCGTAAATTAATTATTCAATCAACTATATAAGATCCATTTCCGATTGTACAAGTATTCTTGAGTTTGAACTCATTTTTTTTTATTTTCCATAATAAAATGGTTATAAAAAATGTTTTACGAGTTATATATGATGCTGTGTCACTAATTTTATTCAATTAGATTATAAAAATTAAATTCGATTAATTTTTATTAGGGGTTATACATCTACATATTTTCAATTACACTTATGTCAAAACTTATTTAAAATAAATTGTGTGCGCAAGACATAACAAATAATTTATGGCCAACATATTTATGGTACTTGCAATGTAAGTGACAAGTTGAATGGCATATTATTGATGAGTTTTGGTCGTGCATCTCATTCATCGTCGGTTCCAAAATCCAAGTTGATTACCAAGAGTCGGAGTATTATTAACAATTTGTGTAGAATGTGTGGAGTAAGATCGTCTACATTATTTTTGTACAGGCGAATTTTTTCCCCATATTTCCTTCATAGTACACTCAGAAAAAAAATATGGTAAATACATGATTGCATTTACCATAACATCATCATTGAATGTTAAATACAATTATTTAAATGATTGATTTTATCATACAACGATATTCTTGATATTCTTCTTGATCTTCTTCGTCATAACAATGATGATCACTCAAAAAAAAAAAATTCAGTGATCATCATTGTTATGATGAAGAAGATCAAGCAGAATGTTCAGGAATATCATAGTATGATAAAATCAATCATTTAAATATTTGTATTTAACATTCAATGATGATATTATGGTAAATGCAATCATGTATTTATCATATTTTATTTTCTGAGTGTATATGGGTTTCATTTCCGTCCAAGCTTCTTCAATATTTAGAACAGCATATTTTATATTGATGATTTGGCAAAATTCCATAATAGGAGCAAGATCTTGATAATCAATGGCTAAATAAAAAAAAATCTGTCTGATTCATATAGGATTGAGTTAAAGCTGTCGTATTTTTGAGTAAGTTCTCTAATCTCATTGTACCACTTAACTCGAATAAGCTGATGCGGTATCTCGGGGCATTGTCTTACAATAGTATAGAGATATTTTGCTAAGGTTTCAGTTGTTAAGTTTTGTTTTCGCGACGGGCAAAATTAGTTTTAAACCTGTCCTCGAATACATAAGAATCATTGCCTTTTCTTTCTTTTTCAAGCACCTGGCTAACTGGCAAGTAATATTTATAAAAAATTTTGAGTGCTGTCATGCTTTTGGAGAGACAATTTACGATCGGTTTAATTTTGAAGTGCCCACATGTCTGGTCAATATCTTTCTGCCTTAGAAATGAAAGTCCGGTAAGGCATTCGTTCCCAAAAAGTTCCATTTTCATCGATTGCATAGATGAGATGTGTTCAGTACACATTCAACAGATGAGAATGGTATTTTCTGGGAACATATAGGGGAACGATTCTGGGAACGATAACTCGCTTCTTCGATCTTTTTTTGTAAAATCCTTCGATATTGGCACTGGCGGCATCACCGGCATCTTAAAGTTATGAACATTATGGCGATTTTTAAATTTTCGGGTCATCTGTCGCAAAGACTCATTTGACTTCATTTTTACTTGAACCAGCATTTTACTCACAGGAATTGTGAGTTGGTTATTAGCCTCGATAAATCGCGGTGATTAGTGGAGCTTCTGAATCTAACTGCGGTTTAATTTTGGGTTTGATTTCCCATACATTATTGATGGTATACCAGTTCCAAGATGTTATTACATCTATCTCAATTAGTCTATATCTAGTGCGGCTAAGAGAGATGTTTGAATCACAGATGAAATAGCTTAATGTCCCCGCTTCACAGCCCTCGTGCATTGTGTATCAATACTATAACATAACAAATTACGGGTTGCAAGTAATCCTCTGAGATCAACTATTTAAAATATCGCAACTGAGCAATCGTTTTATTACCCTAGTAGCAGTGGTTACACCGATGGAAAATTATGAAACTAATATTGTATTGTTACACAATTAATTGTAGCAACCTGGCTGAGGAGGCTACAAACATTTTAGTCTAACAGGCAGCCACCGCTTATGTTTATTTTAATAAACGATTTTATAATTTTAATTATTTGTTGGTTCAACTACTCCACATCTCTAGCAGAGACTAAAATTAAACTAACTCCTCCTCCCCTTTGTATTGGCGTAATTTGTGTGGGATACAATTTTCAAAGTTTCACCTTTAGTTGTACTTGAATGATATGGCAACACCGTGATATACTTTGCATTTTTTCACTGATGAACTGTCATCAGTTATCCAAAATCATTTAAGGGGTAGTCCATACCTCATAAAAATTTCATCAATCAAAACTTTAGCAAATACCTCAGCCGTTGCTCAGCAAAGCAGAAATAACTAAACCCATCGACTGAAATAATCCACTGCGATCAACAACCATTTATTCTTCTTTGGAGTAATCGACAATGGTCCAAATCAGTTCATAGCTGTGACTTCAAACCATTGTTGTAGTGCCGGTTTTTTGAGTAATCTACTTGGTTTTAAATGAGTTGCTTATTTAGCCCTTTGACACTCGTTAATATTGGAAATATTCAACAATATTAAACTAATAATTTAAATTTGGTGTTAATTACGGCTTATTTTTTCAAACAAATTTTGTTTTATAGTAAATATGTACCTGTCTCCCAACTCAAAACTTACGGGCTTCCATAATTTCTTTGTTTTAAAACATAAGTTGATATTTCAAAAAATAAAAATAATTAAATATGATTAAATTACTCTAATAGCAGAGAAAATCTGTTCAAAAACATCCCCGTCATTAAAATTATGATAATATATTAACATATAGTCATGAAAATTATCAAAATAACAAATTTTGTTTTTCAGAAGTAAATAATTTTTAATGAAATCTAAAGAAAAAATGGTGAGTTTCATAGTGTATATGAAAATGACAAAAAAGTTATAATAAAAACTCAAAAACACAAAAAAGTTATTTCAAAATCAAATAAACTATTTTCCCAACAAATTTGTCACTCTGGCAACAACTTGGTTATTTTTTTAACTTAATATTGTCAAAATTACTTTTTCTATTGACTTTTAGAATTAAGGGTTTGTTTAAGTAAAATTTCACTTGCCGGAAAAATAATGTCGAATGTTTAAATGGCTTCTTTTTTAATTTAAAATGATCCATATTTAATTATTTATAAATAATAAATTTTTGTACATTTGACGTTTGTCGATAAATAATATTCTCGATAAAATTGTCAAGCGAGTCAACAAAATTGTGATACGTGAAAAATCTTATTTCGTCGTCGTGCATATGTCAAATAACTTATTTAAGTTAGATTTCAGTTTTTAAATGACAATAAAGTCGCCAACTGGTCATTAAATATCGGGTAAAACGACCGGTAAACTAAAGAGTCGGCACGTGGGTAAATACTGACCATTAAGTTATAGTAGTCGGATAATAGTTAGAAAATGTGAAATAAGTTGGCCAACTCGATAAAAAATAACTTGATACTGACTGGTAAAAGATACCGTCGTATGGTGGTCGGACCGACCGATTGTAACATTGGTAATGTCCCACGGCGGTTAAGAACATACTCTTGGTTGATTTTCATTTGTTTATATGTAATCTGTGGATGATGAGTTCATGGGGTGAAAATTTGAATTAAAAATTTGTTTATATTGTCGAAATTAGTAAGTGGAACTTGATTATTTATTGGTATAATGTTTGTAACCTAATCGATAATTCATAGATGGTGCAGTAATGGTTATCGAAATGAATCTTTTTATTGGTAATCTTGTTTGGTTACTTCCCCTCTTTGAACAACAACAACAAAAATTATCGATCAAAAATAATTAAAAATAATTTTTCCAATCGTTCATTCTGTTTTGTGTTGTGCCAGTGAAATATTCTAATTAGAATACAGTGCGGTAACAAAGTGTGAACGTAAACATAATAATTATTATTTACATTCGCCATTGGCACTGTAAGTTTGATCATACAAAAACAAAAGTATGTCCTAATTATTGTTTTGCGTTATTTTTAAGAAATTAAATTATTTTTCATTTTTGTTTTTATTAAAGTAATATTGCGTGTATTTAGTATTGATTGTGTATCAAAAATTGATTTGTGGTCGCGGAAATACAGAAGACGTGAGGTATGATCTTGTTTTAATTTGTGCAAAGTGTATGCCCAAAAATGTTTGTTTGGTTAAACATAAAACATAAAAATATTATTTCTTGTTTTAATAGAACCAAACAAAACAATACGAGGCGTCACCGTTGTGCGTGATATTTGATTGCGCTACCGGCATTTCCGCGACAGTATTTTATTACTGAGGGACCTTAATTTATCCGGAATTTATATTTGTCCCTGAAAAATTTACCGGATCTTACTGCCATATTCGTATTTTGGGAAAACGGGCGAAACATAAATACCACACAAGGCCAAACATAGAGCAATATCCCTTGGACAAATTATTACTTTTTATTTACCGTGTTTAGCGGAAAAATCTGGCATCGCATGAAATTTTACCGCCATTTCGATACCATGCTACATCATCGGATCACATAACAGGATAAGTTTTTAACATGTGGCTAATCCACAATTTTTATATTCTTTAAACTATATTCTTTAAACTATATTCTTTAAACTATATTCTTTAAACTATATTCTTTAAACTATATTCCTAAACTATATTCTTAAACTATATTTATTAAACTATATTCACTAAATATTTATTTATTTATTTATTAAATTATATTTATTATATTTACTATATATTTATTTTTATAAACCTATATTTTATGAAACATATATACATCATAAATTGCATGCTTGATTATATTTATAAACTCATTGTCTAACTTTAATTTTTGTACTTATAAAAAAAAAAATGTTAAGAAAATTTACAATTTTATACCAATAATTATTTCTTGAACTATAAAATCTATTTTTGCAATCTTATTATTTACTTCATGATCTCGTTGTGTAATTTTATATTCAAATTTTATTCAAATCGTGACAACGCATATGTTCTTATCCAATGAGGGGCATCACTATGTGTGAATAGTTTATTAGATAGCATGGGCTAACATATTATTTCTTTTAGGGGCATACCAAAATAGATGCGCGGTATAGCCAAAAGGGAGGGTGGTGAGCATGTGGTCATAATATCTCGACCACGCAAATACGGTTGTATCTAACAGCACCTGTTCTTTTCATTAATAATTATCCCGTTATCTTTTTTTTTTTTTTTTTTGCATTGTATAACCTTGTATGAGTAGTAGTTCATCCATTGTTATGTTTACTCAATTACAGTTTAACTCAGTTTCTAACGTGTTCCATGTTTGCATAATTATTATCAGTGAGCCATCAATGTGAATATAATTGAAGTGCAGCACATCTCGTCCTCTGTAGTTGGTGACAAAACCCCACCCACCGTCTTCACCTAGCCGGCAAACGTGCTGCAAGTCACCTTATATAGAACTACAGGGGAATTCTGCGAACAGAGTGAAAATCAACCGGCGAAGCTGAAGCAATCCGATCGCTCCTTTGTCGACTTAGTCGCTCTCGTTACACGATAGATAAGAAATTTTAGTTTTAAGTTCAAAATGTCTAATTTTTCATGTTTCTAGCGGTTGCACCGACGTCGGGATTTGGTCATAAAACTATAAAGTTATTTGGTGCTACTTGGGAAACTCATGGGCCGATCCATATTCCATACCAGTGTCGGCTGGCATGGAGCTATGCAATGCGCAGATGGTGATAAAGTCGGACCTATAGCCATACGATCTCAAATTGGCTGGTAACGGCATAAAAGTAAGGGCGGAAAAAGCAAACCGCGAAAGAGTTGGGAGAGCCTTGGCCCCAGAACAGATTGCAGGGATAATAAAAAAATAAAAAAAAAACTTCACATACGAACACGCGCATAAATTTCTGTTCAAAAACTTTGTACATGTCCAACAAAGTTGCACATGTTCAAAACTTCACACCGGTCGCCGGAAGTTTTAAATAAAGGATCAGCCGGTCCAGTTTACGTCAGAATATCTGATAAAAACTCATTTTTATTGTTACTCTGCAACTTGGATGTCTCGGAGAACTTGGCAATGATGGTGGATTGTTAAGGAGATGGGTCAATATTATTAAAGGGGAAATTCTTGCTGATCAGCGTTTTTCGACGAGAAGTCCGTATTATGAATCACAAATACATCAATTAATGAAGACGGTTACGAGAAAAGTATCTTAAGCACTAGTTTCCTTGGTCCCATTTGAAACGCGATATTTTAAAACGCGAATTATCAAAATGCGATATTTCTAAACGCGAAATTTCAAAACGCGATACGGTACAAAACGCGATATGGTACAAAACGCGATATTTCAAAATGCGATATTTCAAAACGAGATATGGTACAAAACGGGATATGGTACAAAACGAGAGTTTAGGATCGGGTTATATCAGGCCGGTGCGAAGGGGAAATTTAATTTCAGTTTATAGAAATTAAAAATCGATAGGAACGATAGTATGTAGGATTGGTATCAGGTGGGTCGCTGCGCTCCCGCCGCTCCGCAACGCATATTCTGTACCATATCGCATTTTGAAATATCGCGTTTTGAAATATCGCATTTTGTATCGTATCGCGTTTTGTACCATATCGCGTTTTTTTTACTGTATCGCATTTTGAAATATCGCATTTTAAAATATCGCGTTTCGAGCGGATCCGTTTAAACACATACACAACAAAGGCGAGGTACATATACCGAAAACAAAAATAAAGCAAAATCATCTTAATCGAATCAAGATTTTTTTAAGAAATATTTAGTTATAGTTAAAAATTTATGATTAATATTCGTCTTGCTAAAAATAGAAAAACAGAAAAAAATTAAGATGAATCTCAAACTATCGATCATTATGTGAAATATCGAAAAGATCTAAGCCAGAAACCGCAATCTTTTTATATTTCCAACCTAACTGGTTCACCTCGAACTATGGGATAAGCGCGTTTCGCGAATACCACGACTCTAAGTTAAGTTAAATTGTAAATATTTTGATATAAAATTCTGATTGTTTGTTTTGATTTGTGTTGTTGTACCAAATGGTATACGATCACGTTTCATACGTACGAGTATACGTACGGAACAAAAGATTTTTTTTTTTAATACGAATTTATTCAAATTTTTCTGTAGAGTACATATTTATTATAAAAAATGCGATTGCAACAACAATAATTGTTTGTTTATTCATAACTTCGAAACTTATAGGGCATTAACATAATCGTATATGTTTATGTATAAGGTTGGGAGAGGCAAGACATTTTTTGCACAAATTTGTGTTAAATACTTACATAAATTTCACAGATGGGTGGGTTTAGTAAATACATGTCGTGTGCGCATGGGATTGACCTGTATTAAGAACAGACGGTGAAAATTATGATATGAAAACCTTGATAAATCTCCCACTTCAGCCACACGGTTCAATTAAGTCAAGATTTGTTTTTGATTTTATGCGTTGGTGACTTAGTTTTGTTTTTGTCTTCTTATATACATACTATGCGTCTATGCTGATCGCGTACACCACTGAAAGGTGGGCGCAATCTACGATATATATAAACAAATCGTAAAACCATCAACGTTTTCACAGTATTTTAATAAAAAAATTAAAAATTATTACCATAAAATTTGGAAACAATTAACGTATAATTTAGCAGATGCGCGATGATATCAGATATGGCACCAAGTATAAATTTCACAAACAAAAAAAAAATCTTTTTATCGAAATAAGTTGTAGGTGCCATGACCAAATGCTAACAAATCAAACAACACATTTGCGGAAGTAAACAAATTTTGTGGTGCCAAAACCATTATATAGAATTAACACTAGTAAAACTATAAAACACATAATTCTGTGAGCATTTCGCATACATACACAATATAAAGTTTATAATTGGATTAAAAAAGCAAAACTTATTTACATTTCCGGAGTAAACCATAAACCACTATAATTGAACCAAACTCGATTCACTGTCGATTCTATATATACACGCTTAAGTTGTGCAATTTATGACACTGACAGTGAATCTACACCACTTATAATTTTTAATTAATTCAAATTTCGGTTTTAATTAATCAATGAAATCATACATTTCATAAATGTATGTATTGAGCATAAAACATAATAGAATCATAAGCGAATTTCTTTTGGATATATGTATACGGTTTGTATTTTGTAAGCAATTAGTTTCGATCGCAGCTATTGTTTCAACAAAATAATGGTACGCGCGGTGGGATGTGAGTCATTTCTAAAAATTGATAAATAGGTTTTTGGCCTACTGTAGAGGAAGTCGGGTGAAATTTTATTATGATTCTTAATATAATAATTCATTATGTATTATTTTACATTTCGCATTTATATCATGTCTGAGCTCAGTGATCGGTAAAATTGTAACCACGAGCGAATTGATTGAATAATTTAACATTTAATTAATTTTAGTTGGGTTCGGAAAATTTGGGTCGGAGTGGAGGGTAAAAATTTATGAAGGGTCAATCAAACACAGTTGCGATGTGTACAGAAGCTATATAGTGTTTAATTTTGTAAAAGTAATTGTAAACGAATTAAAACGGCGGTTGTTTTTCGCATTAACTGTAAAATCTTCAATTATTGTTTCTACATAACTATTTTTTCCGCCACTAACTATTTAAAACTATTAAAGGTGCTCCAAGGCAGTTTTTAAATGAATCTCAATTCAATTCCCTTTTAAAGGAGTTTTCCATATTTTATAACACGAGGTTGGTCTGCTGTATCAGCAGAAAGTCGTTGTTACCAAAGATGATTATCGGGGTAGTATGTGTTGCTAACTGTAAACAGAGCTTTGGCAAACTACATTATAAAATTACTAAGGCTTAGAAAAGGTATACAAAGTAGTACTTAATTGGTAATGGTTTAATATGTAGATTTAACTAATTATTTATTTCGGAATAAGAATTAACCTGTCCACAATTTTGTCGAAATTTGAAATTGTAGGTAAAAAAATATTAAATTTTTTACACCGTAATCAATAAACCTCGGAATCTAGAAAACCTACAGATTTTAACTGACATTTCTGGAAATGTAAAACAAACAACGTCCCTTAAGCTAGCAGAACCCATACAGCAGAACATTACAAGGTAGTATGGATAATTATAGGCTAATTATGGGCTAATTAAATACCCCATTAAAAAATTTTGGGCTCCATCCGTTTTTGACCTAACTTCAGGTCATTTAATCTAAAGCTAGCAGAACCCAAATCGAAAATCGGACCAAAACCGAAATTACAACTCAAAACAAGATCTATTGACAATCAAATAATTTTAGGCTCGGTATGAGGTAATCAATCCCCAGTTGGATGTGGACTATCCATTTTATGCGCTTCTGCAGCTGAGATAAGTACTCAATAGGCCATCTTTTCTAGAATATTTGGAATCGGTATTGAATTTTCTGGTAGTTACCTAATCTATTTTCATTGAATCAACGTTAGTGGTTAGCCTATTAAAAAATGACCAAGCGTTAAACACTCGTAGTCATTTGAATCGTCCGACATGGGCCCTATGGGTTGTGGGTTAAGATAAGCATCGATTTCAATGATGAGTTTATTGAGAGTTTCAACACTATATGACGAATAACCAAGTCTGCGGTTCATGTGATGTTTTGCGCTTTTAATAGCGGCCTCCCAAAGACCCCCAAAATATGGAGACCTGGGTGGAATAGTGTGCCAATGAATCCCATGATCAATTTTTTAATGGAGCATTTGATTAACCCATACCGAGCCTAAAATTATTTGATTGTCAATAGATCTTGTTTTGAGTTCTAGTTTCGGTTTTGGTCCGATTTTCGGTTTGGGTTCTGCTAGCTTTGAAATGATAAAGCCTTTTGCATTTTCCAGATCGACCCGAATAAAAAAATTTAAATAGGGCATTTAATTAGCCTAAAATGAACCTTTATTTTTCCAATTGTTTTTAAATCATTTTTTGATATGGGTTCTGCTAACTTTTGCTAAAGCTAGCAGAACCCACGCTTTAGTTTTTTTTTTTTTTTTTTTTTTTTTTTTAAGTTCATTACCAATTTTTATTTACAAGAATTATACAATAATAAGAATATGTACATTGGTAAGAAAAGTGTACCTTTGGTTCAAAAGAACACGGGCCAGGTACACTGATTCCCTTTTAACGAAATTATAAGATACGTACAAAAAAAAAAAAAAATTTAACATAACAATACAATTTACAGTATAAAATAAACTTATAATTTAATTAATTAATAATTTACGGTATAAAATACGAATGAAATATATAAATATAATAGATAATAATAACAATATAATCTCTAGACAAAAATTTATGGCAGATGAATCCAATTATTATAATATAAACATCACGAAAGTATAATTCTACTCGTACTAGTGTTAAATATGGAAACTGAAGAGCTCCTCAATATTCTTGGTTGTACTAAGCCAATGTTTTAGTTCTTTTGAAAATAATGATAAGGTGCAACACCTACGAATCTTGCAAGGTAACTTGTTAAAGATAATAGGTGAAATTACATTGAAAAAACTTCTTCTGAGATGTGAATTATATTTTGGGATATTTTTTTTGAATTGGAGACTAGAACGAAGACTATAGTCTGAATAGTTAATAAATGAGTTTCCGCTAATATTGTAAAAAATTCTTAATACCTTGAAGACAAACATGTGACGCAGTGGCAAGATATCGAGAGTTTGGAATATGGGCCAGGAGGGTGAACACGATTCTTTAAAACACATGATTCGAGCAATGAGTTTCTGCCTATTAAATAATGGTATTAACGTGGTTTTGCATGCACTACCCCAACAGGAGAGACCGTATTGCAGAATTGAATCAGCTAGTGCGAAATACACCATTCTTAATAAATATAATGGACAATATGTACGCAAAACGTACAGTTTCCTTGATACCAATAAAAGCTTAGATTTCAACCCTTCAATATGCGCCTTCCAGTTTAATTGTTCGTCTATTAAAATACCAAGATAACGATAAACATGAACCAAGTCAACCATGAAACAACCACTGGAATTACAGATCTTATTGCAACCATACTCATGGTACTTAATGGCTGATGGTGATGACAATCCTTGTCGAAAATGTAATATTTTCGTCTTATCGCTTAGATGAAGATTGTGAGCCTTGAGCCAAACCGAGAGCATATTCAAATCACTATCAATATACTTAATGTTATCTTGTAAGCTAAGACTACTGTAAGCAAACGAAAAATCATCAGCAAATGCAATGGGGGAGCCACAGAATGGTTGGCTAAAAATTCCGTTTACATAAATGAGGAACAGTAGAGGCCCAAGGACTGAACCTTGAGGAACCCCTACACTAATCGGCAGAACATGGCTAAAATGACCATTTATTTTGACTACCTGAGTGCGACCATTTAAATATGAATCTAACCACTTGTGGATCGTATCGCGAAAGCCAATGCGGTAAAGCTTCATTACAAGAGTAGAATGTTCCACTCTATCAAAGGCTTTAGTCAAATCTATAAATAACACGGACGCCTTTAGACTATGGTCAATGTTTATACTTATTTGTTCTAAAAATGACAATAGAGCTTGTTCGGTATTTCTGTTCTTTCTAAAACCAAATTGTAAGGGAGATAGAAAATTGAATTTATCCAAAAAGCTTACAAACCTAGCTTTCATAGCCTTTTCGAATATTTTTGAAAAAACCGAAAGAAGGGAGATTGGGCGATAATTATTTACAGATGCTCTATCATTTTTTTTAAATATTGGAACTACCACGGTTTTCTTTAAGGTAATCGGAAAAATTCCTGTAGCCACACTTAGGTTAAATATAAACGATAATACATCAACCAGAAAGCAAGCCGTTTTTTTTACAGTACAGTTAGACACTCCATCTATACCAGGAGCCGATCGGTTTCTAAGAGAATTAATTATTAAATACAGTTCCCCAGATGAAATAGGTGAGAAATGGAAACTACTCATAATATCATAGTGTTCTGTGATTAATCTGTTTTTTTCAGAATTGCGCATTTTGTAAGTAGACTGCGTTGAGCCACCAACAGTTGTAAAAAAATTGTTGAATGCATTGGCAATGTCAACTGGCCCTTGAATGGGATTATTCATCTCATCAATAATTTCTGTAATTGGAACATGCTGTGCATGGCCAACTATTATTTCGTTTACAGTTTGCCAGTTTTTGCGAGCGTTTTTGCCATTACTACGGAACTGTCGAACATAAAACTGTTTTTTAGTAGCGCATATTTTCTCGTTTACAGACTCACATAACTTCAAGCTGTACTGTTTTAACCTATTATTATTAGGGTGCTTCTTGACCAGTTGGCAAATCTTGTTTCTATTCCGTATTTGTTTCAAGAGATAATCGGACATCCAGGGCTTTAACTTAATTAATTGCTTGTTCACTGATTTAGAACTAGTACATTTATCAATGTGATCTCTAAATATGTTTAAGAAATGGTCAAAAGCCAAAGACGGATCCTTGCAGCAGTATACATCTGCCCATTCTTCATATGTCAGCAGATTAATTAATTGATTGTGATCAACATTCGATACCTCAATGTTTCGACTAAAATTTGTATGCTGAATACGCCCTGATATTTTGATGTTAATTAAGCAGTGATCTGATATCTTCAAATCTAAGACAGCATACGACACCTCATTAAAGTATCTTTGATCAAATCGATACAGAATATTGTCTATACAAGTTGCCGAACTATTTGTAATCCTAGTAGGTTCAGAAACCAAAACGTCAAGACCGTTATTGGAGACTAACATTAGAAAACTATCTAGGAGTGGACTGTTTTGTAAAAAATTGATGTTGAAATCACCCATAATAAATAAATTAGTATGAGATACGTCATTAATTAGCTTGGCGAACTCATCAACGAATATAGGAATACTAGTGTAATTCAGTCTATATATGCAAACTACGAAAAACAATTTGGAGTTCAGGGTAAATGTAACACCGACGGCATCGAATGTTTGAAAGTTAAAATTAACTTGTTTACTGTGCAAGTTATTATTGATAAAAATAGCTACTCCACCCGCACGACTGTCATTGTTGCACTTAGCAAATAAATTATACCCATCTAAACAATAATTTTCAATTTCCTCTTCATAAATCCAAATCTCAGAAAGACCAATAATAAGAGGCTTCATTTTCGTGGAGTCAATGTATGCAATCAGCTTATCATTATTTTTCCTAAGACTTCTTATATTTTGATGGATAAAATAAAGTTCTTTTAGATTACTATCCATTGCACAGACTTATAATAATAATGAGAGATGTAGATACAAAAACGAAATTAAATATAATCAAAAAATAATTCAAAATCTGATAAAAAGTAATGTTTAATAAAAGCAACTCTTCGATATCGTTAAGAAAATATACTGCCACTAGAACGAGAATGAGTATACACAATCGTAATGTCGATTTATGGAGAAAATAAAAAAGTAAAATATCCAAAATGAAAAACAATCTTGGGATATTTAAATTAGTTAAAATAATTTTGAGTAAAGTAATAAAAATTAAACAGAATAAACTAATTACAAAATTATCATTTAACAAAAAAATTTGAACTACACAAAAATTAATCCATCGTCTAGAGTATATGCGTGTAATTCGACCATTACAATTCATATACTTCAAAAGCATTTGTAAGGTTTCATTACCAATATAACGCCAAAAAACTAACTAAGTTAGTAGGGATGGAGCAAATATTTTTTAATGGGGCATTTAATTAGCCCATAATTAGCCTATAATTATCCATACTATTTTGTAATGTTCTGCTGTATGGGTTCTGCTAGCTTAAGGGACGTTATTAAATTATACCTTAACCAGTCAACGACTATCCCGGGAAACGAAAAGACAGGTTTACATTTAATTCTTCACAGAAAATGTCAACCCAACCTTCCTATACATCTTTGATTCATCAGTGAAGAAATTAACACCTTCAGTATTCAGAAATGCATCTTTCAACCATTCCTCTCTGGTGAGAATATCAATCCTAAACCTCTGATCAAAAGATAATTACCAGATGGTAAAACCGGTTAAGACTAAAGGTACATGCTTTACTCAAAATCGGTAAGTGGAAAACTGCAGAGAGATAGCGGATAGCTAGAGCAAATCGGGGATGAATTGTGCTGGAATGTGACAAGGCAAATAAAGGATCAGAAAAAAGTTAGTTCAGCAGCAAAGATATCAATTATGTAAGAAAACAAGTCCAACCAACGGATAAGTCAAACAAGAATATAACGATCAATTCGCTCGCACTAGAGAGCAACATCATCAGCGCGTGAGATAAATCAAAGATGCAATACGACCAGCGTGGACGATATACTGATTTTGAACTAGGTGATTTAGATGCACAACGCAATTGGAAGGGTTCCTTAAAATTGTTAAAAGGATCAACGACAATGTGTATCGGAAATAAGGGAATCTCAGAGGTTCGCGCAGAAAGTCGTGAAATCCGATAGATTGAAGCGATGTGACATTGGATGTGTCTGATCGGAAGGAACAGATTTAAGGTGCCGTATTGTCGGAATCAATAATTTTATTGGGTTACTTTTAACATAGATCGATGTTAACGGATTAAGTATTCTTTCAATACTGATTGAGAATTCATATTATAGTGACATTCCAATAGAAGCAGAATATTGGAATAACGAACGTCATTGCGAATAGTTTCTGAATCCTGCTAATTTATGACGAAACATATAAAGTTTCGCTGATCGTAGGAATTCTGGCTATTCAAATATACGTGACACGAGAAGTGTATCGACCAACAGGGTACAGAAACTATTGGCAATGACAAATCGGTGGACCTTTTAACAGAATTATTACTCCAAACTAATTTTCGTTGCTAGAATATCATCGGACGCTCACTAAAATTTACATAGCGGAATTCCCAAGATCAGCAACTCCTCATACTCGCACCGTAGATGGTCATAGGAGACTATAGAACTTATCTAAATTAATAAATTTGCAGACCTTTTCAATCCTTAGGCAGTAGACGTTTTTGGTTGTTCAACGGTACAAATACGTTTTCCCTATTTCGAATTAATGTATTGGACTTGAGACAATTGTAGGAGCACCACATAGATCCACATAGATAGTGATATCAGTTAACGATATCACATTATGCTTCAACCAGTTCATGACCTCTTCAATCGCTATAACTCCAGCCTGGTACACACTACAGTAATCAGGCAGACAAAAAGATAAACTTACATTTAATTCCCCACAGAATACACCAGCTCCCAGTCTACCATCGAGCTTGGAGCCGTCGGTGAAGAAATTAACTGTCCCGGTCTCCATAATGAGACCACTATTCCAATCCTCCCTAGAGGGGAGAAACACCTTAAAAAGCTTGCCAAAGCACAACAGGCGTGTTATATAGTCCAAATTCGCCAGGTCATGCCTCACAGAATTGACTAGAGTTGCGAGTGCTCTTTTTGCAAGCACTTCCACCCCAAAGTCACCATCATGTTTCTGTATGACAGTTTCTCCAGAGCTGGCCACCATACACTCACACCAGACAGCAGTACGGACCTTACCACGGCCGTGTAAAGCCAGTATACCAGCTCCGGTTTTAAGCACCATTTCTTTCGAATGGCGTTTTACAAGAGTAGAGTGCCACAGTAGCCTTCTTCACTCTTTCTATCGTGTTTGGTTTCCAGCTGAGCTTACTGTCCAGAAGAATCTGTAGGAATCTCGCCTTTCCAGTAAGGACCAGAATGGTACTAGCATTCTGGCTTACTCCTTCCCCCTCCAGTTCCGGTAGTAGTCCATTGATTACTACATTCCACAGAAGGGGAGAGAGGTCCAATCTAAAATCGGTCTAACTTTTCCAAGATTTTTTTTACAGGATGAACACTTGTTCAAAATGACAAAATATTTAAATAAAAATAATTTAGTAGGCCAGAAGATTTTTATTTTATTTCTTTTTTTCTTAAAAAAGTATATTTTTTGTTTGTTTCACTTGAAAGCGGAAGTGTTAGCAAATTTAAGCTTAAATTAAATTAAGTTTTTTGATAAAAGTTACCGTTTCACCATAAAAAAATAAAAGATGGGTCAATGAAAAAACTTGGTAAAGAATAAATGCCCAAGTTCAAGTGCTAAACATGGAAAAATATTCTCTACAAGCAATTGCAAATAAGATAAAAGAAGTAAAAGTGGAATCTTCAATTTTATAAAAAATCCAAGTGAATATACATAGCTTAAACAACAAAGGCCGAACTGTTGAGGCTACATTTGCAGCCGATAAGCGGGTCATACTAAGAACAGCATCCAATTGCGCACTATCTTATGAAAAAATTAAAGCGAGAGCTGATATGGAGGCGAGCCGAAAGCAGTGTGGAGTAAAAAATCAGTCGAAGAAAGCTTCAAAAGAAACCGCCTCTAAATCAGCAGAGGAACAAGAAAAGCTTATATTTCTCGAGGCTACATATTACATGGGCTGAAAAATAGAAACAAGACGTTCTCTCTGATGAAAAGAAATTTAGCCTCGATATGGATTTAATTATTATTTTCACTACCTTCGAAAAGAGAAAATGTTTTTAGCAAAAGACCATAACCGCGAAGGAGACGTTATGGTATGGGAAGCTGTATCATTTTATGGTTTATTACTTAAGCCTGGAAGGAAATTCCACTAGATCATTTAAAATCTTTGTATGGCTCCACCTTCAGCAGGTTGTATATGAAGTTATTTTCAACAAGGGAAGTAGTATGCATTACTTAAACCATGTAAATCCAATTTCTTAGTAAAAATAAATCGAATTTAATTAAATTTTTAATAAAAAAAAAACCTTTTTACTAAGATTTGTTACTGGTTTGTTACTTATTTAAGTTACTTATTTTACTTACTTATTTACTTATTTGTTACTTATTCAAGTGAACATCAAAATTTTTCATTTTTTTTTCTTTTAAACCACAAAGCACAATTAATCATTAAACATACATTTTATCTTCTTAAAAAATTTACTGCTTATTGAAAAACTTATAATTCTACAAAAAAAATATTGAAAATGTTAGACCGATTTTAAAATATTTAAAAAAAAAAACGTTCCTATTATGATTGTGAAATACGTACCAAAAATAATACCAAAAAATGTATACTGTTAAATTTAAAAATATTCCAATTGGATTTGTTTTGTGGCGAAATTGAAACATTTTTATATAATCTTTAACATTTATATTAGATAAGTCCCTAAGTTCCTAATAGTGTCGCTGTAAAGATCAAATAATTTTCTAACGATTTGAAATAAACACGAGAAAATCGTAAAACGATTTACTAAACTTTTTTTAATTCTAATGAAGGCTATTTTAGGTTATGTTTCTACTGATATATATCCGATATCCCATAAGTATACCAGAAATGATATACCCATATACCAGAAATGTTCACGGGATCTCTCTCAGAAAATTATCTATCAATATTGTGAAAAAGGGACACGAATAATGATTTTCACCTTGTATTTCGAAATTTAAAACTTCTTCATTTTCAATTTCTTTCTTAATTGTAAATTTTGGTATTTTCTCCAATAGGATTTTTACCCAATTGACATTCCCAAATAAGCTACGAACCCGATTTATTACAATAATAATCAAACAACAGAAATCCTAGAGATGTTCACGGGCTCACGTTTACACTTTTGAATAGTTCAAAGATGCGACTTTCGATAGTTCCGAACAGGGTTCGGTTATGGCGATATTTACAGTGCCATACACGACTTAGAAGTTTCATGAAATAATTTGAATACATTATCAAATTTTATTTCACCGAACCTAGAGATGTTCACGGGGTCTCACCTACATAGCCAAATAGATCAGTCATAACCCTATGAGTGTTGTGAATGGGATCTAATTCTGGTGATTGATCGACAAAAACTGTTGAATGAACAAACGAGCGCAACCATAAAGGCGTCTCACATCAAATTCTTTAGAAGGAAAATGATCAAAAAATTGATTATTGATTGATTGATTGATTGATTGGACTGTAGAACCAAGTACTTGACAGGTGGTCCCGGATAACGCCGGGCCTATTCCTACAGCCTGTTTACACATAACAATAAGAGGGATAGGAAAGGTAATTTTTTTTTTTTTTTTTTTTGGGACGGAACGACCCGGTTTCAGACACCTAGCGATCGTACGGCACAACACAATTCTAATCTACTTCTAACTACTAGAGGGAGGATAAAGGCTTAATAGGTTTGATGGATAACGATGGTATTGGTCTTCAACAATTGCTTCTTTAAATCAGCAAGCTGAGGGAAAATTTTTATTATTTCACGTACATCTGGAAATTTCCTGAAATTTAATTCTAAATTAACGCTTTCCGGCTTCCTAAACAAGTTGATTGATTGAATCAGCCCGGTTACAGACACCTAGATAAAGTCGATAGTAAATAACACAATGACAACACAATTCTAATCTACACAATCTACAATTGGATGCTTCATTTGCCAAAACGATTAACTCCGTAAAACAAAAAGTTGATAAAAACTGAGAAAATACAAAAATGGTTTTAAAATTCGTTATAAATTGCAACTTTAGTTACTTTTAGTTTTGTCATTTACTGGTGTTAACACTTATTATTACTGTAATTTAATCAGGTACTAATTCAATCAAGTACGTTGATATTAAAATTTACAAATATTCAAAAAATGGAGTTATTCGGTTTGGCTTGTCAACCATCAAAGGAATATTATTTCACCTACATCGGTAGATTTCCTGGAATTTAATTCTAAATTAATATTTTCCGGCTTCCTAAATAATATAAACATTTATTAATTTAATCCTAATGTAATTCCACAACTTAAAGTAGAATTTCCTGAAACCATAATTGTTTAAATTATATTAAAAATTACTCTAAAATCCATAAGTATTTAATAAAAAGTATGTGAGGCATCCCAAAGGCAATGTTACATATTCGATTAATTACCAAGTAATTTATACTGCACAGGACATATGATGCCGAGCATGGCAATGGAGCTTCATCGTTCCTCAACCAATTTCTGTCAAATATGGTATGTAGAATTGGATTGGCACTATAACATTATGCTCAATGGAACTAGGTCATTTCTCAACAAATGATGGTCAAATTCAATGTACAAAGCTGAATTTGACTAAATTTTGGGATTCGGATATAACGAATTAAACCAGGCCGCCTCCTAACCTACAACTTTAAACTTCATTTTGCAGTGCTGGGCTAGGATTCTAATAAGAAAAGTCAGCTTAAATTGGGATTTTAACGTGTCTTTTTGATGAAGTTCTACAATTCGACCATTCTGAATGGACCTTGGGAATCATATTAAAAAATATATATATTGTCAAATCAGGTATTCAGAATTGGGTGGGGATTTAAAAATGGTATTTAAGAAGGAAAATGATCAAAAAATTGATTATGATCAAAAAATTTTGATCACAAATACCTTTTCATGTTCTCTAGAAGAAAATTATTGATTTTTTTTATCTCTGATCAAATTTCAAAATAACAAATTTTTGGAGGATTTGATCAAAAAAAAAAGAAAACGTCAATGACAAAAACAAAGAAACAAAAGACGCGCCATTTTCATTATCGGCATTATAATTTGGTGTTTATATTTTAACGTGCGTTACTAAGAGTTTATTGTGTAATTTAAAGTGAATTTGGTGTAATTAAGTGTTTTTTTATGTGTAAAACATTTTTTTTGTTGTTTGTTTTGATTTCCCCTTAAACAAATGTCAACAAACCAATTTTTTTGTTTTCGTGTTCCTTAGACCACAAAATAATTGATTTCATTTCTTCTAAAGAATTTGCCATTACGCTCCATAACGTAAACAGAAAATCGTGCGAAGAAAAATTTGAAACATAAAAATATGTATTTTTTCTGTAGTCGTTCTCGCTCTTGATATTTTTTGTTATTATCGTGCCGATCAGCCAAGCTACACACGATTTCCGCTTCTGGTTTCAAACTAAGTCGTAATAGATATTTATTGTTAATTTAAACCCTTATTTTATATTAAAACACCAAATTTTTTTGTATTGTTTTATTCTGTTCTCTCGAAAATAAAATTTAAACAAAAGTCTACTTCTCAAAAATGGCCTTAAATTTTTTTATTTTCATTTCTATTTGCGTTAGTTCGGCTTCACCGAAAAATTTTATGTCGCAGTTAACATCGATTTTATAGGTAAGAGGAGAAAGAGACAAAGGTGAAGCCGGTCTTTTGAAGCCGTGTACAGATCGGGCCGATCGATCCGATGATGTTTGTTATTGTTATTTGTTTAGTATATGAAAATGGGTATGGAAATCGAAGGAAGACGAACAAATATGAATATCCCTTTTCCCGCCTGCGATCACATTCACAATTGTGTGCGTTACGAAAGAGAATCATGAGAAAAACAAAAACCACTACAAACTATGGTTGCTTACATACACATTTGAGTACGGTGGACTTAAATTGAAAAAAAAAATATTTTGTCTGGCCGGAAAAGGGATATACAAAATAATTTCTAGTTATTTTATGTTATTAACATATTTTATATTATTTATATAATATTGTGAATGGAATTGCTCATCACAAGTCAAACAAAATAACATTAATAGGTACACTCGAACCTATATAAGTTGGCTTGTGTTACTCCAATAAGAATGGTTGAACCCGTCTGAGAATTTTCTAGATATGGTATAGTATATTCTTATAATATTGCAAATGGGATTGCTCATAAATCATAGCAATTTACATAAATCTCATCATCCATTATGATATTATAATTAAGCATTATAAAAGCTACATCGTACGACCTAGCGGCCTATGGGAAGAACACGATGATCTGCGCACAACAGTCCGAAAGATTCCAAACAGTACAAAAGTGAACCCAACACTATCTTTGTCTTCAAAATAAGTTTGATTTTCTGCAATCACTTCTTCATTGGAGCCAACCATCTTTCCCAGTGCACGGAATCATCGACGCGTTGTCGTTTTTAATATATTGTGAGAAAACGCGGTACCCAATTCGAACACAGCTTTCGCATGGACAATGCTACCCACTACTGATATCTTTACAATGTCAACTTCACTTTACGGCATTTTAAAACAATTTCGTGGATTTTTTTATATTTTCTGGAGTTACAGTGGTGCATCATCGGAGGTTGTACGACCACGTTTAAATTCAGCATACCAGTCAATGGTGGTAGATTTACCGGGTGCAGAGCTCGGATAACACTAATCAACCCACTGCTTTGCTTAAACGGTATTTTTTCCATCAAAAACAGTGTTTAATCAACACACGAAAAACAAGGTGAAAATCATTATTCGTGCCCCGTTTTCACAATATTGATAGATAATTTTCTGACCTATTCGAATATATGAAAGAGATCCCGTGAACATTTATGGTATATGGGATATAACCGTAAACGTAAAAATGTATCTGGGCAAGTTAAAAATCACCAGAATTAGATCCCATTCGCCACACTCATAGGGTTTTGACTGATCTATCTAGCCATGTAGGTGAGACCCCGTGAACATCTATAAGATCGATGAAATAAAATTTGAAAATTTATTAAAATTTATGGAATTTCTATGTAGCCTGTATGGCACTGTATATATCATTTTAAATTATTCTAAATTATATTTTAAAAACTGTGAATGTCTGTAGGAGCGGTGACAGAAAAGTTAGAAAATAGATTGAAATCAAAAACCATAGTTTATTAAAAATGCGCTGGACTTTGTAAAAACCATCATAATTAAATCACAAACAAAATAGCAATCAGACCTGCAAACCAATAGTAACTTTATGTGTAAATCAAATTCTCGATGTCGTTACAAATGGAAAAATATTTCGAGCGGCTGTTAGTAGAAATGCTTAGCTAAAACTCAAACCCTATGTGCTCAATATACATCTCGCTCAATATATTTATTCAACGCGCGCGACAAAATAATTTTTTTTATTTGTGTGTACAGTATAAAAGAAACAAACGGAAAAATACAAATTCAACGTGTTTTTTATTTTCGTTTGAAAATATCCTTTCTCTTATTGTATGTTTTAAATTTAATAAAACAGAATGTTTTGAAAACTAAAACGCACGTATTATGTATATACTATACATATACTAGATGTATATACATATGTACTATTTAAAATAAAATGTGTGCACGATCGATAATTTCTTGTCGTTTAGGTATATAAAATTTAAAAAACATGTGATCATGAAAAGAAAGAGGATCTATTTTCGATGTATGTATGTATGTATATATGTACGTATATACGTTGCATGTACGTATATATATACGTATATACATTGATTATGGTTTGGTGTGCTGCATGAAATATAGTTTATAAAAAAGAAACAAATATTTGGAGGAAAGGATACGAAACATCAGAAATTTATGAACGAAAGGGAAAATATTATAATTAAATTGTTTTTTACTGATCGCAGTAAACATTTAGATATACATATTACATATTTGTGTTTAGTTACATTATGTATATTTTATATGCCTATCTATACTGATTGGTCGAAATTAAATACATACATTCATTACTTAATTTTTCCTAAGTGTACTATAAGGATGATTGATATATGTTCTAAATTCAATAATATTAAAATTCCTAACAATTTTATAAATGATTTTAATTTTGAGAAAAATAATAAAATCAGCTTAGAGCGGAAAGATGCCTTAGGGAGGATGTACTATGTATTTGGATTTGCATCTAAAAAATTGGTCAAGCATATATAGTACATTTTTGTTAACACTTTCCCCTTATTCCATATTATCTGAAGCATAGTATAGTATTTGAATTGTTTCAAATAAAAGCTAGTTATTGATTTTAACCAAATTTGCAAAAACATTAATATTTCGAACTCGGTTGTGATATATAGAATTATGAGTATACACAATATCCTTGGAATTCCATTTTTAAACTTCTAACCCCAAGTAAAAACCATCCTAAGGTTTAAAAATGAAAATAAATAAATTTCGTTTTTTGTTGTTTTCAACCGAGTTACAAGCTTACATTATAAGTACACTGCAATTTTTCAGATGCCAACCACCACTTATCATGAAAACTACCCCAAATTTCTCTAGAATAAATGGCCACTTTTTTGACAATTTCAAAAATAGACATTTCAATATCGGATATTGGGTATCGCTTTATAATCCTCATCAGAAGTGCAATTCGATTTTTAAGTTGTAACTTGGAACTTTAAATCATGGAAACAAATTTATTTAGCCACCCACTTTATTTATTAGGTATATATAACTTAATTTCTACAGATTTTTTTCACGGTATTCTGTGGTTTTTGTAGGATCGGACGCAAGGTTTCAGAACAACGAACGACAAGTTTACGTGAGTTACATAACCTCTCAGAATAGCAGAGTTTACGATTACAACTGATAAACAGCACATTCGGCACTGCATTCTATACGAATTCCAACAAGGAAAAAATGCTTCTAAGGCACGGGAATCAATTTGTAGTGTTCTTGGTGCCGACCTTGTGTCTTATGAAACGTGTAATTATTGGTATAAACGTTTTAGAATTAGTGATTTCGATCTTAGTGACAGCCTCGAAAGTTTGAAGATGTGCGAGCTAACCTGGAATCTACAACAGCAACAGGCATAACTCAGAAAAAACGAATATCTAAATAACATACTGCCTAATAATTGGTTTCATCTAAGATTTCAATTCCTAAAAATCATAAATAACTATCAAATGTTTAAATTCTCCTAAACTTCTGAAAATTTAAATAAATTTTAAGAAATATGTACTACGGACTTGGAGCAAAATATTTTCTGAACAGTTATTTTTCAGTAATTATCTTCTCCTGTACTAAATATTAATTTATTACATTAATATGCCCAGCACCAAGTGAATTTTCTGAAACTGGTGGTTATGTAAATGTATTTAATTAATGTGTAGTAATCTATCACCATACCATACATGACATACTTTAGTCATATATAGTCTACTGAGATTGTCACAGATTTTAGTGAGGCCTCATTAAACCTTTTATGAAACATGTCTTTGTTTTTGGTAAGACTTCAGTAGACTGAACTTGCTCGACATGTTTAAAGAGTTCGTAGTATAAATATTTTTTGTATAAGGCCTCCTGCCTGATGACATAAATCAAAGATAAGATCACGAACACCGCACGGAAGTCCAGAAAATACTCGAACTCAATTCAAATAAAATTAATTAATTTAAAACGAGTTCATAATTTTGAATTACAATACAACAAAAAAAAATATTTTGAATATCAGTGAAACTAGCTTTATTGGATTGATAATTTTATGCCATTAATGCTTGAATATGATTGTGGCCATGTGGCTGGTGCGTAGATGGCGCAATCTGCATGTCCAATTTTCACACACTTTTCGCAGCAAGCGTAGACAAGTGACTTAACATATCCCCAAAGAAAATAATCTAATGGAGTTAGATCACACGATCTCGGTGGCCAATTAACAGGACTATTATGTTGAATTAGTCTGTCATCAAATGTTTCTTTGAGTAAATTAATTGTATTCCGCGTTGTGTGGCTTATGAAACCGTCCTGTTGGAACCACATATCAGCAAGATTAATGGCAGCCAATTGGGGTACAAAAAAGTTAGAAATCATGTCTCTATACCGTTCACTGTAAGATTCCACCCATCATCGTTTTTGAAGACATATAGACCAGAGAGTCCGCCGGCCCATAAAGCGCACCAAACAGTGATTTTCTATGAATATAATGGTGTTTCAAAGGCAAAGGCTTCTAGATTATCTTCACTCCAGATCCAATTCTGTTTATTAACGTACCCATTCAACAAAAATTGAGCTTCATCGTTGAACAAAATTTTGTTTGGAAAATCAACATCAATAGAATTAGTGCTTCAGCCGATTGGCCGATTTGGCAAGCAGTGCTATGGCGTAAGTTTATTCATTATGAAATGACAAATCAAACTAATGACAAAGCAAATGTTAGCTGTAAACTCGGTTGTCAAATAAAACAATGTTGCAAACTTAACGATGTGAAGCTATAAAACACACCCTTTACTGATTGAATAAGGAATTCATGAGACAAAAACTTTTAATATTTCGATCAATGATTTGCATAATTTTCCTTCTAAGCAAAATGTACAAATGTAATTCTTCACGATACAAGCTCCATTTAAACCTATATACTGATATAGAAAATGAGTCAGCGTCTACACTCAGAAAAAATATGATAAACACATGATTGCCCTTACCATATTATAATAATAGAAATCATTATAAAATTATTGTGATATTCCCTATCATACAATAATAAGAAATACTATTTGTTTAATTATGTCAATCAGTGAAAACGGAGCTTATTATTATTATGATACATGTAATCATATTCATCTCCCATGATTAGTGTAATCAGAATGCATGATTAAATTTTGATTCGTTTAATAATTTTTAAGGTATTTATAAAAATTCGCTATCTCAATGGGTGATTAATTCGTATGTGAACACTAAATATTTAGAGTTGCCTTAAAATGCCTCAACCAGTCACGCACGACTTAGGTTAGGAGCTTAAGTTACACGCCGGTTGCACCACTTCGGTTAGTGCTATACAATCACCAAAATTGTATAGGCTTCTTGTCACAAATAAACAACAGGGGCGGTATGTTGTATCATCATCACTTCGAATCGAATTCGAAAAAATTCGCGTCAAAAAAGTGAAAGTTGTATCATTTTTGCTTTTCGAAAATAATACAACATACCGCCACTCGACTTTTTTCGAATTTCGATTCGAAGTGATGGTACAACATACCGCCCCGGACCTGTAAAATTTTTGGTGGTCGTACCGCTCCCCTAAGTGGTCCAAACGGAGCACAACTTAAGCTCTTAAGTTTGGACTGCCTGAGGTTTTTAATTTGTAGTTGCATGGCTGCAATAAGCCATGTGGTGTGATTACCATATATATATATATATATATATATATATATATATATATATATATATATATATATATATATATATATATATATATATATATATATATATATATATATATATATATATATATATATATATATATATATATATATATATATATATATATATATATATATATATATATATATATATATATATATATATATATAATATATATATATATATATATATATATATATATATATATATATATATATATATATATATTATATATATATATATATATATATATATATATATATATATATATATATATATATATATATATATATATATATATATATATATATATATATATATATATATATATATATATATATATATATATATATATATATATATATATATATATATATATATATATATATATATATATATATATATAGACTATATATGATAGACTATATATGACTAAAGTATGTCATGTGGTATGGTGATAGATTACTACACATTAATTAAATACATTTACATAACCACCAGTTTCAGAAAATTCACTTGGTGCTGGGCATATTAATGTAATAAATTAATATTTAGTACAGGAGAAGATAATTACTGAAAAATAACTGTTCAGAAAATATTTTGCTCCAAGTCCGTAGTACATATTTCTTAAAATTTATTTAAATTTTCAGAAGTTTAGGAGAATTTAAACATTTGGAAGTTATTTATGATTTTTAGGAATTGAAATCTTAGATGAAACCAATTATTAGGCAGTATGTTATTTAGATATTCGTTTTTTCTGAGTTATGCCTGTTGCTGTTGTAGATTCCAGGTTAGCTCGCACATCTTCAAACTTTCGAGGCTGTCACTAAGATCGAAATCACTAATTCTAAAACGTTTATACCAATAATTACACGTTTCATAAGACACAAGGTAGGCACCAAGAACACTACAAATTGATTCCCGTGCCTTAGAAGCATTTTTTCCTTGTTGGAATTCGTATAGAATGCAGTGCCGAATGTGCTGTTTATCAGTTGTAATCGTAAACTCTGCTATTCTGAGAGGTTATGTAACTCACGTAAACTTGTCGTTCGTTGTTCTGAAACCTTGCGTCCGATCCTACAAAAACCACAGAATACCGTGAAAAAAATCTGTAGAAATTAAGTTATATACCTAATAAATAAAGTGGGTGGCTAAATAAATTTGTTTCCATGATTTAAAGTTCCAAGTTACAACTTAAAAATCGAATTGCACTTCTGATGAGGATTATAAAGCGATACCCAATATCCGATATTGAAATGTCTATTTTTGAAATTGTCAAAAAAGTGGCCATTTATTCTAGAGAAATTTGGGGTAGTTTTCATGATAAGTGGTGGTTGGTATCTGAAAAATTGCAGTGTACTTATAATGTAAGCTTGTAACTCGGTTGAAAACAACAAAAAACGAAATTTATTTATTTTCATTTTTAAACCTTAGGATGGTTTTTACTTGGGGTTAGAAGTTTAAAAATGGAATTCCAAGGATATTGTGTATACTCATAATTCTATATATCACAACCGAGTTCGAAATATTAATGTTTTTGCAAATTTGGTTAAAATCAATAACTAGCTTTTATTTGAAACAATTCAAATACTATACTATGCTTCAGATAATATGGAATAAGGGGAAAGTGTTAACAAAAATGTACTATATATGCTTGACCAATTTTTTAGATGCAAATCCAAATACATAGTACATCCTCCCTAAGGCATCTTTCCGCTCTAAGCTGATTTTATTATTTTTCTCAAAATTAAAATCATTTATAAAATTGTTAGGAATTTTAATATTATTGAATTTAGAACATATATCAATCATCCTTATAGTACACTTAGGAAAAATTAAGTAATGAATGTATGTATTTAATTTCGACCAATCAGTATAGATAGGCATATAAAATATACATAATGTAACTAAACACAAATATGTAATATGTATATCTAAATGTTTACTGCGATCAGTAAAAAACAATTTAATTATAATATTTTCCCTTTCGTTCATAAATTTCTGATGTTTCGTATCCTTTCCTCCAAATATTTGTTTCTTTTTTATAAACTATATTTCATGCAGCACACCAAACCATAATCAATGTATATACGTATATATATACGTACATACAACGTATATACGTACATATATACATACATACATACATCGAAAATAGATCCTCTTTCTTTTCATGATCACATGTTTTTTAAATTTTATATACCTAAACGACAAGAAATTATCGATCGTGCACACATTTTATTTTAAATAGTACATACATATGTATATACATCTAGTATATGTATAGTATATACATAATACGTGCGTTTTAGTTTTCAAAACATTCTGTTTTATTAAATTTAAAACATACAATAAGAGAAAGGATATTTTCAAACGAAAATAAAAAACACGTTGAATTTGTATTTTTCCGTTTGTTTCTTTTATACTGTACACACAAATAAAAAAAAATTATTTTGTCGCGCGCGTTGAATAAATATATTGAGCGAGATGTATATTGAGCACATAGGGTTTGAGTTTTAGCTAAGCATTTCTACTAACAGCCGCTCGAAATATTTTTCCATTTGTAACGACATCGAGAATTTGATTTACACATAAAGTTACTATTGGTTTGCAGGTCTGATTGCTATTTTGTTTGTGATTAAATCCTGTTCACTACACACGTGGGGTTTTAATTTAGCTATTCGGTCATATAGGTGGGACCCCGTGAACATCTCTAGGATCCAATATATAAAAGTAGAAACATAGTCTATAGATAGGAGGATGAAACTGGCCCAGTAAACGTAAAACTCAATACCTAAAACTAAAATCAATATCAGAAGAGGAATATTTTATAATTCCTCTGGAACATTTTTCAAACAATAATTGTTATTAACAAAATTTTATTACAATATTATTTTTATTACTTTCATATAGATAATAATTTCGCCTATATGATAGAACGAAGTCTGTCTTAAAATTGTCCTAAATATAGTGACGTCAACTAAAGTTTACACATACTTCATTCACACCTTTTTTGACATATACGTAACGACATATGTTTCCCATGAAACCGGCATTTGTTATCTGCGACCACCCTTAGTTCAAGGCTAATCATTTACATATATTCGTTACTATCGAATAAAAATATTTCTTAGGTGTTACCGCACTCTTAAATATATGTACACTGGTTGCGTTTACTGCATAACAAAATGTTACTAAAAGTTACATTTATTGAAAATTTCTTGTTCACTAAGCACCAAAGTGGGACAGTATTTTGGTAAACTTGGCGTTCACTATAGGTTGTCAACACAAAGTAACATTTTTTAATCACAGTTACGAGTGTTGTTGATTGATGTTAGGTTGTGTTCGCCATAGTAAATGACAGTAAAATGATTTTGTGACGGATGATGAAAATCGAAAAATGCGAAATTGCTAGAGGAGCTTGGTCAAAACTATTAGCATTTAATATTATTATTTATTATTATAAACTTAATTATTTTATATTATTATAAAAACATAATAGACAAATTGTAAAATATGGCATACAAAATGGCATACATATCGTTCGTTGAGTTTTAAAGTGACTTCGAATGACACCGATGAATATTTGACATTACTAACACTACACCACACCGACATCCATTTTTTGCAGTGAACGCAACTACTTAATTGTTGGAAAATAGGCTTTTGTTCATGCGAAATTTTGCACATGGAACGTTATATTAGCCACTAGTAGCCGTGTTTTATTATTAGCGCCCGATAGCTGCATCCGGAGCAGCCAATTTTCTACGTCAAAACTATTTACACGCGCTATTTTTACATATAATTAATTTCATAACTCTAAACTCATTAATCAACTCAGATTTTTCATTCAACTTTAAATTTAAAAATCGATAAAAATTTGTGTTGCTCTACTTATTTATCGGGAGCCGCTATCGGGAGCGCTGTCTATTTCAATGGGAAATTTGAAAAGGCCCTTATTTTGTAAACCCGTGAAACCATTAGAAACTTAATCTTACAATAAAAATTTAAAACGCACTAAGATGATTTTTTTTTTATAACGTCATGTCAAAATAAATGTTAATTAGTATATTTCAGGTGATGAATGTTTGTTTTATGGATGCATTAATTTTTCATTTTTATGGTATAGCGACCAGTGAGTAATAGCTGCAATTTCATTAGAAATTTTGCATTCGGCTCCGGAGTGCTCGAATAATAAAACACGGCTATTGATTCCTGCACTTAAAACCTAAATACTTTATATAAACTTAACTTTCATATTAAAGACGGACCGAACTCCTCATTCTACAGTGACCCAAATAATATCCAGATTCAACGTGATACCAATCGGGACGATCGAAAGATTTTGGGTTTGATGAGAGAAAATCCAATAACAAGCGCTCCAAAACTAGCTTCAGAAGTGGAGAAGATACTATATAATGCTACCCTCCCTCAACATATTAGAAGAGTTTTGTCAAAACATGGATATCATGGCCGTGTGCCACGCAAGAAGCCATTAATTTTGGATGTCAATTCCTAAAAAAGAATTGAATTTGCAGAAAAATTAAAAACAAAAGACTTCAACTTCTGGAAGACGGTTGCTTTTACGGATGAAAGTAAATTCAACATTTTCGGAGCCGATGGAGAGGTAAAATGGAGAAAACCTGCTACAGCGCTGTGGCCAAACCCCATCATCCCAACTATTAAACATAATAGTGGTTCGGTTATGCTATGGGGTTCGCGATGTCGGCGAGTGGGGTAGATAAACTAATTTTTTTAAATGAAAATTTGGATAGATGGAAATTCCCAGGTGTTCTAAAGAGCAATTTGAAACCGTGGAACAATTGGGGCCCGTGCCATTATTGATATTCCAGCAAGACAACGATACTAAGCTTACGTTACACATTGTGAAAGAATGGATTCTGAATAAACTTCCAAACCAGTTACATTCGCCACCCTAATCGCCTCAACTGAACCCCAGTGATTGACGTCCATTAGATACAGGATTACCAGCAAAAAACGTTGCAAGAAACAATAATGCAAGAATGAGATAAAATCTCACCGGAAGTTACCAAAAAGTTGGAAGTATCAATGCCTAGAAGACTGAAAGAATTTATAAAAAATAAAGGAGGACCAAATGGCCGTAAATGATTTAAAACAAAATCAAGGATCATACTATAGTTTATGATCGGTTTATGATAAACGAAAAATGAATTTTAAATTTAAATTTTTGGATCTGAAAGGAAAATTCTAAACTCATTGTGTATGATCATTTTCGTACTGACTGTATACAGTAATAACCCGATTTACCGAAAGGCACATAAAATTTTGCTTTCGCAAAATCGGACATTCGTTAAAGCGCTTATTTTTTAAAATGGTTTTTGAATCTTAAATTTGTAGGAAATTTATTTTATATAAAAAAATAGACAACGAATTTAAACATGAAAATATTGTCCATCGTTTTTATGCGCTATCTCTCAGGTAACATACGAATACCGTCGCGAAAGAAACTTGCACTCTTCGACGCGATAAAATCATTTACGCATATTATCCAGCGTTTTGAACTGTTTATCCACAAAGACGTGCTGCATTGACCGGAACAAATGGTAGTCGGATGGGGCAAAGTCTGGTGAATATGCCACGTGTGGGAGAACTTCCCATCCCAAGTTGAGTTCAGAGTCACGCGAGCATAATGAGGTTGAGTTTGCTTTGAGTCTTCATCCAGTAGAGCTTGCAATTCCGCATCTTCAAACTTTCGTGGTTGTCCAGACTGGTTGACTGGTTTGTTTAGCTTTCGTAAAATCGGAAACATTTCTTTCGTACAATCGGATGTGGCAAAATCGGGTATCGCCTAATCGGAGATTCGTTAAATCGGATTAGACCTGTATTTGGAAAATGAACCGCTCAATCCTCTTTCTGGCATATTCGTACATATTTCTACTGATTTGATTGTGCTTGGGTATCAATGATGCGAATCACCTACTCCAGATAACTATTACGCCTGCATCCGAAAAATGTGAAAAATTCATAATCTTTCCAATCGTACCTCAAAGGTGTAGCAATTAGCGACGGTTAATAATTTTTTTATTTTATAGCACCATATACGGAAAAGTTTATTACGACATGGAACTAGTTTTTTGCAGTCGATATAGTAAAACACTACCTAGATGTAACTTTTATAACCGGTATAATGTAACAGAGTAATGGTAAACATTTTTTGTAAATAATTTGCAAATCCCTGAACAATAATATCGCTCGAATCATAAATCGCACAAAGGTGTTTCAATAAAACACTTTAACCTGATTTATGATTTTCTATATAGAAATATGAATCACGATGAGCTCGTTAAACTCTGTCAGATTAGATTTTTAGAGAGTAATATTTTTTTGTGAACACAAAATTTTATTACGATATTGGTCACGATTCAGTAATTTAAATAATTTCGTGTACTATAACTATAAATAATTTTAATACACCCACCAGTACATTTGGTCCGTAGTAATCCAATAATTATAATACCATTGAGTAGTAATCCACCAATGCAAATAATTCCGACAAAACACCAGACATACAAATCAGGCACAATTCTTTCACGTTTAATATTATTTCGTATCACATCCACAATCGATGATAAATTATTTAATTGATCAAAATCACTTAATTTTATATAATCATCGTTATCACTATTTAAAATACTATTACTACTACTGCCACCACTACTCGAAGTAACACTATTCAGTATCGAATTCATTTTCCTATGTACACACAACAAATCATTTTACAGACGAAATGCCAGATTGAGCTATAGTTTCAGATTTGTAGATAACACAACTATAAGAAGCACGGACACAAGGGAATTATGTATTTTTAAAAAAATAAAAACTTTAAAAAGATCGTTACTAAAACCGCGATCGCATGATGTCTTTACAATACAATTGATAAATTTATACTAAATTGTTTTTGTACGTACAGTAGAAAAACGAAACAGATCTCACTCTCTTGAGAATAAGAAAATCAACAGAAAAACAAAATTCTTTACTAACAAAATTGTTGTATAAGGTACAGTGATCTTTTCTTAATGTTGTTTTTTATATGAAGATCGTGGCAATGCGACATGACAAAAATGAAAATGAGAATAACACGCCGCGCGATCGCGCGATCGTCGAAGATTTTTTTTTTTGTACGTTACTTACATATTTTGTGTGTATGAGTTTTAAATACGACGGATAATTTTTAAGACATTTTATTATTTTATTCCTTATTCTGTGCGGTTACTTGCTGCTACTTGATCGGTCTTGAATGATGAGTTGATATTGCCTTTTGTGTGTGAATATACTTATAATATTTTGTTGTTTTATGATTGCAATGGAATTTTATAATAAGTGTTTACTTACACACAATAAGGCAGCCGATTTAATTATAGATTTGGAAAATATTTTCTATATTTTTAGATAAAACAACTAAAATAAAAATGCGATTGGGAAAATCACGGAAATTTATTCAAAAACATGTTATACCTTTTACGAAAAGATGACGATGATGTGCACAATAAGAAGATGAAACAGTACATTTAAGTCGCGAAACGCGACACTGTTCCAAGTTTGGTTGTAATCGATATGTATAAACGAGTATGTATTATCATAACTTGATCATTGTTGGTGCTGGTTTACGGTATCATATATGTGAATCATCTCTAAATCTATTGTTTTAATCTATTGTGTCACTCTGTTTAAAGACGGAAGGGAATTACTTGGTTGAAGTTCAACTCTTTGTTCATACTAAACTGACCGATTAGCATTCTTTTGTTTCATTCAATTTCAAATTCGGAAGTTATAATTAATCATTGTTTACGATTTAGTTGCTCATAATTTGCACGTTTTAATTTATGCAAATTATATCAAATGTGGCAAATACTGTGTCGATCATGGAAACGCTGAACTAACCCTAAACACGCCCTTTCTAAAGCGGCCGGTGATGTACTAGTAATACATTGTACTAGGCGAAATATATACAGAGTTTTTCATTCGATACGAAACACTCGGAATGTGTGAAGTTTTGCTCCCCTCAGGTCCAGAGGTGAAAGTTAATTAATATTAGACAAAAGGCGCTGCGCCAGCGTGATATATCAATTGAAAGGTATTCTATTGATATATCACGCTACCAGGCCAACAACTTGAACGATGAAGAAATTTTCAATGTTTTAGATTCAAGATTTTATCATTTTCTCGTTTTAATTGGAATTATTTTTTGTCACTATAATTCAGTAACCGCTTGGCCCATTATCAAAAACCACAAACCGTGGTATGTATAGAATCGAAATACCTTTCAAATGGTATGTAACATGACCTCCCAGTGCCATTTGAAAAATAAAAGCCTCCACCTTTTGAGCTCGCTGGAGTGCCTCCCGTTTACATAAAAATAAATATTTTGCAGATAGTCGGGGTGTTTTAATTTAAAGGGAACACTCTGTATACAATCAAATAGTTGAAGATATTTCTGTTCATATTTCTGAAGACAATCTTAAATACAGGAAAATTTTTGTTGAGCGCCGAACCACTCGTAATACTTGTAAATTGAGTTGCAACAAGACGAAATTTATCTCACGAATGTGTATATCAGAAGTAAGCAGGCGCTTTTTATTAGCAGTTACTTCATGTACCCAAATAAATCATTATAAATTAGGACAAAAAATGGCCTGTTTACCATGGTTAATTTTACGATAACCAAAGATGATAAAATGCGGTGAATACTGCACAAATTCTTGCAGCGCATGTCTCATGAGCTTGATTTTCTATTAACTAGTTTCGAAGACTTGCAGTTGGACCATTTGCCAATATCTTTCAATATATCTCTTAATATTCTCTAAAGTTTTGCTAATTCCACCATTGGCAGAGGGTGAATCATCGTGATTTTTCTCTCTCTCTCTGGCACTATATCCCATCAAGGGATTTGGCCGCCTCAAATGAGGTTTCATAATCATATTTTCATTTCGGATAATGAGTGATTAATTCATTGATCCTAAACCAGCCGTGAAAATTTTACCTTGTCACCACCGGGAATCGAACCCGGGACCTCCGGTTGCTGGAGCAAGCATGCTAACCACTTTGCCATCGGGGCGACAATCATCGTGATTCTCGACAGTTTATTTGTTTTAAGTCAACCGACAAAACATTCACTATTATAAATACTTCAGCTCAATCAAGTCAAATAAAAATTAAATCATCATGCACCTACAATACGCGAAATGTTTTAGTACTCGAAATAATTTTTTCACGGAGTTTGACAAATTCTACAACTTCAACACCAGCTTAATGAAATTTATACCTTATGAAAAGTTTAGAAACATTTTTGTTGAATTTACAAATTTCGTTGCAACATATTCGGGCCAACATATCGGCTACTACCGTATCTTGTACTTTTTCGTACAATTTTAAAGTGAAATCCTTGTAGCTTATCATTCCAATCTCCCAGTAAGACCGTCACGTTGGCACAACAGCCACTTCAAACTCGTATGACTGGTTCTAAGCGTAAAGTCAAACCCTTCGACGTACACTCGGTATTTTTTCATTGCTGAGATTGTGACGTGGCACTCCAATTCACTGACAAATACTTCGTTTGAGCTTTTGAACGTTTCTAAAGCATAAATCTAATCGGTCTCTCTATATTCTCTTCTCTCTCTCTCTGGCACTATATCCCATCAAGGGATTTGGCGCCTCAAATGAGGTTTCATAATCATGTTTTCATTGAATTGTGATTTTTTTTCCTTGTCACCACCGGAAATCCGGAAAAGCAAAGACACTTTATGCATAGTATACGTGTAGGAAGTTGGATGCCCAGTACCGGCGGCTTCGACATGTTGACGCCCACCTCAGCCATCCAGCCAGATTGTATGCTAAATCTAGCGTAAACGTGACCATGAGGTGACAGTGTGTCAATTGAGGCCAAGTCCAATATTTTTGTAAAGTCACAAAATATGCCTCTACCAACTCTTACAATTCAAGATGTTCCCGCAATGACCAAATGATCAACCAAGCATACGTATACTCTGTCATCGAGCTGGTGTAGTACGACCTTGTGCATAAGACGGCACATTGATTGGGCTGCACCCTGCAATCCAGATGACATCACCTTGAATAATTTGATTGAACTACCCAAAGGAAGAAAGTAAGCGTCATTGTCAGCCGGACTGTCATGAGCTTTAGGTCAGTCTCTACTTTCCATTAAATGTTTTAACGGTGGTGACCGGAGCAGGGTTGTCGTTTACCATAAGTCAAAAGTAGCAGAAATCGTGTAATAATGGGAGTATTTCGAGAATGAGAGGAGTAAATGAAAAAAATAAATGTGGTTTTCTTTGAGAAATTTACAACAACAATCCCATATCTCTTTTTAAACCAAAAAAGGGAAGAAATGGCTCAATTTAAGTCCAAACCACACAAATGTATGAGTGAATAATCATAGTTTTGTGGTCGCGTTTTTGATGAGAGGTTTCGCTTGGTTTGAAGTAGAGCTGGCATAGTTGTGTGTATGGTTGTAGTGTTTTTTTTCGAACGAGGGTGGGTTTGCAAGGAATGCATGGGTGTGTGGGTTGGTTCAGGGCACATACGGGAATACATTTTTGACATGGTACTTTTTCCGTACCCACACAGGTGTGTTACAGGGCAGGAAAAGGGATGTATCGCTTTTTCTGACTGCCCACACAGTTGTGTGGGTGAGGGAGAAGTATCATGTCGGGGATTCATTTTTGTATGTGTTTTGAAACAACTTGCACATTTGTGCATTTCTTTTAGACTTGTTTTCGTCCGAAAGGGAACACTATAGCCATACACACGGTTGTGTTAGTTTTGCTTCAAATCGGGCGAGGTTTTTTTTTATCGGAAACGCCATTATATGCTGTGATTTTTTGCTCACACGTTTGTGTGGTTTGGACTTTAATCAAGTAAGTCAATTTGTTTGTTTTTATTTTGGTAGAAAAAGGGATATGTAATTCCAAATTGGAATAGTTTTAAACCAACTTTTCTGTAAGAGAGTAATAAAGACAAACAGGTAAAAAAATTGAAACAATTAAAAAAGGAAATCCGTAAGTTTTTATATCGAATTTCATTTTTCTTTTATTATATGATTTCGCATATCGGAAGAGTGTTTTAAATAGAAAAGAGAAAAACATATGTAGTTTTTCACGCTTACGCAAATAAAAAAGAAAGTACACCTAATTTTTTCAGAGGAGTATCGAGTTGATTTGCGGAGCATAGTAGTACATCGGTGATGAAAGTAGTACATTTACTACTATAGTAGTACTTTCGACAACACTGGACCGGAGAGGTCCAAAAATGTTTGCTCACTTCATTCACGGTTTGGCACGTTGTATAATCTCGATTTAGTGCTGGTGAAGTGTGGTTCTATCCACTCCACTTTTGCAGAAATAAAAAAGCAATTTAATAACCCGATCTAAATCGTTTTTGTCTTTCGTTGTTAGTTGGTGGTTGGTTTTATTATTGGACAGCGAGTCTTCAATAAATGTACTCTTCGATCTCGTTATGGTGTTACCTTCGGCTGTCATCATATGTAACTTTAAAATATTTAATCAAACAATTCAAAGTATACAACTAAACTAAATCTGCCGGAGCACTAAAATTTTGAAATATACGAGGAAACCTGAAACTCGCAGTCAAATTAATTGACTGGGAGTTTCAACTCAGTCATTAACTGAAAGTCATTAAATGTCTGCCTCAATTCTATTAAAATGATCGCCTCTTCGTAACAAATATTCAAAAATTTCACACAAAGGTCACTCCATGCCACAATCCATCGAAAAATTCCTTTCGGACTCGCAGTCCATGACTATAGCGTGACCAGACTCAAACTCTACCTGCCCGGGCATGTATAGGACTATCTACACAGCCTCCTGTCATCCATATATCATTTCAGCCTCGTTTGTGCAATTCGTGAGCAAAGCAATATCGCACTACCCTAATAAAAAAATTACAAAGAAGAGTATCCAAAGGTTAGGTTATAATTTTGAAAACACATTTTCATTCAATGTTTAAAGCGTATAATTATTTTTTTATAACCAAAATTCATGCAAATCTCAGGTTTCAAAAGCCCTCGTTTGCAGCACCGCAACCAAGACAAAATGCAATAAAACCTCTTCAATCGGACCTTAACGATAACCGCTGTTATTATATTAATACTTTTATTTAATAGCCTTCTTCTTGTTTCTCGACAATACACCTCAAAAAATAATTCTCTTTATCAGAACTCTTGGTTATCGGAACTTTTCTCATAGCATTTTTAAATTCTGACCTCAAACTCATGATCAGCGATTTCGAAAAGCCTCTAGGTTATGTTTTGATCGAATTTCATAAACATTGTAAATAGATACTTTATGGCGGATGTCTTGGGCCCGCCGTCTTGTATTTTAAAATTCTAACCTCAGACTCATGATCCCGACAACTCCCGACATCATGTTGATGATGATATTGATTTTTTTTATAAACGTTGAAAAATTGTGATCAACGGCTCTATATTTCTCTGAGTCCGTGAAGTTTCTAACAAAAAATAACACGTATACGTATACGGTTCCAATAAGAAAACATGGCGGATGCAGAATTCTTATTGGATTCAATTAGATTCCAATAGCCGCCATAATGAACTGTTTTAGTATTGGTGATTTACACTGTTAATATTTTATAAATGCAAATTAGTGAAAATTTTATTAAAAATTTTATTATATTAAATAAAATCATAATTTACTTAATAAAATATATAAAAGATAATAAATACAAAAGATATTAAAGTTAACAGTTAAATAAAATTAAAGGTTTACCAAAAAAAAATATCAAATATGTTTATTGCAATTTTCCACTGTAAATTTTGAGTATTTTATAATCTGGACCAATAACAAGCCATTTCCAGAGATTAGGGCAAGATACCACTATATATGTCGGATGGGACCCGTTCATAACTGCATATTTTAAAATTGCATTTCTCAAAACGCCATATTTAAAAACTGCATAAGGTACAAAATTGCATTTTTCAAAACTGCATATTTCAAAACGGCATAAGGGTTAAAAAAGCATTTTTCAAAACGGCATTTTTCTAAACGACATATTTTAAAACGACATTTTCAGAATGGCATTTTTTAAAACTGCATTTTTCAAAACGGCATAGGTACAAAATGACATTTTTCAAAACGGCATTTTCCAAACTAGCATTTTTTAAAACTGCATATTTCAAAACGGCATAGGTACAAAACTGCATTTTTCAAAACTGCACAAGACAGAATGAAATATTTTAATCGATTATAAATCTAGAATTATTTTTTCATTAATTTCTGGAATATGACCAACAGGTACGGTTATTTATTACACGATGAAATTTGAGATGAATGAAATTTTTGAACATTTGTGAACGATTCTTGGATTAAATTCTAGGATAAAGTCAAATGAAAAGGAACTTGACTATTTCTTAGTCGAGTAAGATTTAATTTCACATGTTTAGGTTTAGTATAGGTATGTTATAAGAAAGGACCTTCATGGAAATTAGAAATTATTTGAAGATTTAGTATGCATATAATATTCTCCTTCACCTAAATTTTTTTACCTAAGTCGTTTCGAAAAATGAAATTTTGAAAAATGCCGTTTTGAAAAATGTCTTTTTAAAAAATGTCTTTTTAAGAAATGCCGTTGTGAAAAATGCAGTTTTGAAAATGCCTTTTGTACCTATGTCCTTTCGTACCTTATGCAGTTTTGAAATATGCAGTTTTGAGAAATGTCATTTTAAAAAATGTCATTTTAAAATATGCAATTTCGACCTATGACCCATTGGCCTATCTATAGAGAACATTTTCCGGTATAAGGTTTTTCCTAGCGGAAAAAGTGTAACCTTGTTAATATAAGTTTTCCACTGTAAGTTTTGAGTATTTTGTCATCTGGGCCAATAACAAGCCACTTCCAGAAATTAAGGCAAGATGCCACTATATATGTCGGAACTCGATCAGTTCTTGTTGTTGTTGGATGAAAATGGGATTCTTAAATGATTTTTGAGAAGTTCTGGAATATGGCCATCTGGGACGGAACTCGATCAATTATTAACCGATTATGATGGGATTGGGTGTGGTGGATGGAAATAGGATTCTTAAATGATTTTTGGACGAGTTGAAATGGGATTCTTGAATGATTTTTGGAAGAAGTTCTGGAATTTGGCCACCTGGGATGGGGCTCGATCAATTCTTAACCGATTTTGATGAAATTGGGTATATGTTGGATGAAAATGGGATTCTTAAATTATTTTTTGAGAAGTTCGGGAATATCGCTACCTGGGACGGAACTCGATCACTTCTTAATATTAATATTAAGGACAAAGCCGTAACTACTATGGCTGTAAATCTGAAAATTTGAAAGTGGACAAACATATATAAATAACATATTACACGTTAAAAACACCCAGTCGCAACTTTTTTACTGGTCACCACAAGGAATCGAACCCGGGACCCCCGAATAACAGAGCAAGCACTCTACTTACTAAGCTAACGAGGGCGACAATGTGCTGCTAATGTGCTGTGATCACCCCCGCATTGCTGCTCGCTTCCCTCAATATATATACCGGAAGAGGACTGACGCGACGAACCAGTAACGACTGTACCGAAGATGTCCAATTCAGAAAGAGACGGTGAGGAACCTGAATGCATTTCAGCAAGCATAAAAGGAGATGGCTGTACTTATCATACTGGTGAAGGAAAATCCTACGACTAAAAATAAGATTAATGATGCTGTATCAAGTGTGCGAATGGCTATGTGCAGGCTATTAAACAGCAACATCTCGTTGTCATTGTTGTTGTGGACGCATTTATTTGTGAGAATGGCACCCTGGCAGGGCCCATATCCGATTATCACTACGTCTTTCGTATTCTGTATGTTTTCTGTATGTTTGGGGAGGTTAGAAGTAAAATCTCTTCCTGTCCTTGCCGCCTAATACTCGTCTTCTATCTTCTTTATCGTTCAATGTGTAATTGGACATATATATTCATGTAATACACATCCTGCACTTAGCGTTATATAATGCAAATAAAAATTGCGTTACTGAGGATTTGTGGTTTCACATAGGTTTTTCACTCTCTTACCCTCTTTAAAATGCTGTAAAATAAAACTCCTTACTTCAAACTTCAAAATGCTAAAATATTTAAAATTAATTAGAACCTTTGTTGGTTATAAACCTTGCGCTATAAAATCGGTATAATGTGTCCGTCTATCTCTCACTTAAAATATTGTCGCGCAGGCATGTAATTATAAATAGTTCTGCCGTCACTCGATTGGTTTCATATATCTGTCTAAGCAACTTGAATGAACACTTTTCGAATATCCCTATTTACTCAGGATATTCGCCCTATTTAATTGCCTAGAATTTGAACGTTTCCGTAACAAACATCTTGCCTTTTCCTTATTTTGTAACTAGCCAATCAATCATTCAACATTACATAGATTGGGATGACTCCAGCTAAGAAAGCAACCGCATCGGTTAAGACTGTTTTATACTCATTAGTTATACCGAGAAGAATTGTCCTTTGTACGTTCATTAGTGTTCTTCGATGGTGGCAGTTTATTTTATCTGCCCAAGGTATTTTGTTTCAAACCCTACTTTTCTTTAGCTAACTTTTCAACACAAAGAAAACTTTTTAACTAATTTCTGTCACTATTTTGACGTAAGGAAACCTCCATTTTATTGATAATGCTTTCTGATGATTGCTCAGTCTTGAATTGCCCGAATTGAGCATGATCTTCTCTCTCGCGAATGCTACTTCTTGGACATAATACTGTTGAAAACTATTTTCCAGAGGTGCGGGCCCAAAATTGAGCATTGTGATCAACCTTTGTTTACGCTTTTGGATAGGGTATCATGATTTGCCACAACGATGGCTCATCTGTCGGAGAAGTAGCTGCTAATGATCGAATAAAGATTAAAAGGACAGTCCATTCTTTTCAAATCTTTCATTTTAGTCAAATTAATTATAGAAATAAAAGACAAAATAAACCAAAATACAAGTGGCAAACAAATTCTATGATTTAGAGCTCGGGTTTTTAGTTAGGTTTTTTAGTTCGGCGATTGGCCTTTATAGTCCGGTTTCTGGTAATGGACATCTACGAATTCAAATGAATATAGCGGCCAATCCTCGAACTGACAATAGGCCAATCCCCGAATTGCGAAACCTTTATACGAGAGTTGCCTTTTATATTTTGGTGTTAGAGATCAAAAACAAATATTAATTTATTTAAAATGGTTTTGAGTATTTTTTCAAAATATACTTCATGAAGATCAAAACACTTTTGCATGCGTTTAATCAAATTTTGGGGGCAGTTTTTCCACTCCGATTGAGGTACCTCGAAAACATACATTTTGAACTCACCAACCGCTTCTTCAGGTGTTAAAATCATTGATCTCATAATTTACTTTTGATTTGCGAGTATAAAAAAAGGCATTGGGTGCTAGAGGGTTACCCATGAAATCCATTATATCAAAATGCATTTCTCTAAAATCCATTTTGCCAAAATCCACTTTAGTCATAAACCACTTTTGACAAAATCCACCTTTTTCCTATTCCTTTATCATAAAATCTATTATTGACAAAATCCATTTATGTCAAAATTCATTTTATTCAAAATCCATTTTTCCAAAGTTCATAAAAATCCAAAGAACCCATCGTTTTTACTACTTGTGCAAACCTGGCGCCGGGCAGATATAAGATATCAGACATCAATGCACTGTTGCCGAGTTAATCGAAAGTTCTAACAAAAATCTCACGAAAATGTTCAAAAGTCTAAAATCTCAAACATTCCTATAGAGACGTCAGTTACCATATGGCAGCATCAGGGTTGCCCAATCCAGATTTACAGCCACCCTCGTAGTCGGGTTTCTAGTAGTGGTTCTTCTTTCTTGTTTTTTTTCTCAGCTCAAACGACTTTGACGTAAAATGCTGACGGTTTTTTTCGAGTACCAGGAATCGATTGTTATTATATGGGTCCTGATTTTGTAGGAATTTGTTTAGGGGGTCATCCGTTGGGACCTGGGTCCTGTTTTTTAATTTATTTTTTGGTTCACACAATTCTCGGAAAAATTCGTGCAGAACGTCAAATGGCGGGTCTTGGCACTCTTTCTTTATTTTTTTTTTGCCCCCACGATATAAAAATTGGTGAGGAAGAGTTTTTGAGGAAGATTGATGAGGAAGAGTTTCAGGAGTCAATTGCAATGGGTGCTAATTTCTGGACAATAACGGGTCTATTTCTTTAATTTTTTTCGGATCGACGTAATTGAAAGGAGTCGATTTCGATTGCCTAGATTTCGGAAAAATTCATTCAGAGGGTCGAACGGTTGGCTCTGATTCATTTTTTGGCTCTCATTTCATTGGCTCACTCGAGTTTTATAAAAACTGGTGATGTTTTCAAGTGCCTGTAGTCGGTTGCGATGGGTAGGTATTTTAGGAAAATCCGTTCAGTGGGTGTTCCCGGCCGAGCTTGGAGGTTTTGATAAAATTTAGTGAGACAGCGATTTCGAATGCAAGGAACGATAACAACAAGTTCGAATTCCTGGATAATTCATTTAGGATTCCGAGGATAGGCTGTCATGTTGCACAGCACAATGTCGCGTGATATTGCACCATGTTGCACCATATTGCATGAAGTTGCAAGTTGATGTTATTGCAAGCTGCGTTATGTTGCACCATATTGTGGGATGTTAAGCTACATTGCAAGAATCGCCATGTTGCATCATGTTGCGTGATATAGACCGACAACTCGTTCCTCGAAAACGGTAACTGTAATAAAATCGGGATTTGTTGTAATAAATTATAATAATTGTGGAACAAATTATCGAATAGGTATCATTGAGGTGGGCTGATTTGTTCAGTGCAGGTTTAAAGCACTTCTTTTTCACTGAAGTTATATTACGGAGTGGAGACATGAGCCGAAGAATTTGTATGTAGGTACATTGAAATTTTGATAGCACGATTGACAGTGTTTCTTCTTAAAAATTAACTTTATATAAAGTTCATCTTTTCAACACAGGGACCTGTTAGTTTTTCAGGTAAGGCTTACGCACAGGGAACATTCATTTTTCTCGAAATAATACACAAGTAAATATTTTAGGGTTGAAGTGCAAAATCGGTAAATAAGGGTTCTATATTAACGAAATGCTTTATCCTTCACCTGATGAATCATTTGGTATGGTTTTACCACCTGGTCAACACTAATTGTAGATTTGACAACATCCATGGAAGACTCCTAAGACATACTTTTTCTCTGACTCCTTCACTACGTTGGCCATTTTCACCATAGCGTCCTCTGTAGACCTATTTTCTCTGAAACCGACCTGCTTATCGATGTATCTTCCACTACTCTGGAATATGCTCAACAATCTGCCAGCATTTTGGAAAAATTCCTTTGTCCAGACAAGCATTCAGGAAGCTAGTAATACTTGGTCCAAACAGCAACATCAGACAAGCATTCAGGAAGCTAGTAATACTTGGTCCAAACAGAAAACATGTCAGAGCAACCCGATAGTAAAGCAAATAAACAGAAGGTAATACCAGGTGGCCACACGGACAATAGAAATATCACTACGCAGACTAGTACGACCCTCTTCAAATTGCAGCGCAGACTGAAATCAAAGTTTTTTGTTTGTAAAATTTCTTTATTATCGTATAAAAATGCTACGCACTACCCACCACCAATATAAACCCGTGACATTTTATTTATATAAAATTATTGTCTTCAAATCGCTCATCAAACTCCGCCTCCTTATTATCATCCTCAGGTAACAACTTCATATCAGGAATTTCTAAATAATCTTTATTCGACCAATCAATTTCACTGTTGTACCGACTTACATCTTCCGGCTCAATATGCGTCAATAACGGTCGGCCTTTCTCGTTCACCGACAAATACTTCAACAAATTTCCATCAAAAGGCCGATGAATAGGTAATGCATTACCGGAAATTGGAATATCTTCACCAAGTGACCAAAGTCCAGTTACTTGTTTACCTTTCTGGAAATTCTCCGGTAAACAATGATGCTGCACACAATAATAATTTTCCTTGCCGTCATTATGACACCAAGTACCATCGGGGAAATATGGATCGACTCCAATATCATTCAGTTCAATTCGTGGTGTATAATATGAACCGGTGTCTGCGCGACGACAAAATACTGCGCAACCCATCCATAGTCGTATAGATTCATGAGGTGCTTGTAATCCTTTACCGGCCGGATCCAATTCCGGTAAGCTTAGGCTGAATATTTTACATCGTTTTGAGGCATACTCGATAATATTCTTTCGTTGGTTGGGTGGACAAATTTTTTGATCAGCACACAACACAACGTCGTACGATAGCCCATCACAACCTTCATCGGTATTTTGAGGTTTTGGATTATCGCACGTGCGCTGTTTTACTTGGTAACCCTTTGATTTTAAAGTACATCCAGAATTGCATTGTTCAAATTTCCATGGACTCCAACCACCTTTAACAACCGTGATTGGATTTGGCAGTTGTTTTTTAAACGTGCACGATCCCCCTTCACACCATTTACCTAAGCCGCAATCGGTTCCGTCGAGTGCTGGTCCCGATGAATAGTATCCGGTACGATGGGGAGTACGACATTGAAGATTGTAACAAATCGTGTCTATATTTTTTTGAGGTGAAACATAAGCATCTTTGTCAGTCAGCAGCACTTCACATTGGCGCTTTGCGGTCCACGATTGACCCGGATATCCGTAATATTTCCATGCGTTATAATCTGGATTCGTATTAGTCGGTTTATCAAAGAGACATTTGGCATAATTTAATTTTGTGATCACATCGGCACTGCAAGAAGACCAAATCGTTTCACCTTGAAACCCACGTGACGGTGACATTATGTAACCTTCTTTAGGGCAGGAATTCCCACTCGAATCGTGATGCATTCCTAAACTATATAAACAAACGTTATTAACTTGTTACCCCAACTAAAATTTGAAAGACTTACTTGTGTCCCATTTCATGAGCCATTATATACACCGAAGTGAATCCGGCCGATGGATATGGTTTACCAAATGAATTGGTAGTCCCATACTCTGCTATGATACAAGCATATTGATCAATACAAACACCGCCGACCGTAGCCAACCCCATGGTCACCGTATTTTTACGACCATTCTCGTATGCAAAGAAGTCTAACCCCGAAATGTACAGTGCCATATCCCAATGCCCTGAATTTTTATCATCTTTTGGATTTTGTTTCTTTTGATAGTCACAAAATGAATCCAAAAGTGGGCCACGTTCACCGTCATAATGCCGCATTGCATCCGGTTGCCGTTTCATAACCTCCATGTAAACAATCGAAATGTCGATCCGTTCGCCAAGCGACGGATGGTGATACAGAGCTTGTACCCCGTTCATGTACGCCAAAATCATATCGGTAACTTTATCGTCATCATACTTAAAAAATGGTGCAAATATATTATATCCCGCCTCGTCAAAAAACACACCAGTCTCTATTGTATATTTCAATTCTTTTGAGCCGCGTTTCTCGTGTCGGTTATAAATTCGATCGGCCATATTTTTAACACGGTCCGGTTCGCCAGCAAAATTTGAAAAGAAATTCTTACGAATTTCAAAATCATTTTCAAAAACTGAACGATCGATTGGAGCCGCTCGTTTTATAATATGCGGTACTGATTCAAAATATTCGGTCGAATCATCCGCGCTTACTAGAGGCTCCGCCATGTGTATTAGTGATTGTAAACGTTTTGTAAGCGGACGAATTTCCAGTGTAGAATTCGGTAATAGTAATATTCCACTCTATAAACATATAAATAAATATTGCAAGGCTGTAAGTTGCGCACTTTTATATATACCAATTTACAAATAATGTACTTACAATTTCGTTATCGATGCAGTTACTGACGGCGGCGGCTGATTCGTCATCCGAATGCAAATAATGACAACTTTTAATTGAATGACTTCCGTTGACTAACACAATCTCCGCATCATTTTCATCTTTGCGCACAATTCGTATTGTTGGTGATGCGATTACATCATTACGACGAAATTCCAATTTTACTGGCCGCCCGAACACATCAAACTCCATTTTTAAATTATCATTGTCTAAGTTTGTCGGTAAATTTACAATTTCATAATCGGGATTGTACGTCGGGAATCGTTTATGTTTTGGCCCAAAATAATATTCTAACTCATCATCGTTCATAAAACTATGCAGATTATCACGTTTAATCCGAGGCATTTCGGTATATTCCTCCTCACATAAAACTACCGTTAATCTGATCGCGCACACAACAACGAACAACTCTTGTAATTTAAACATTTTACGTGTACAAAACGCGCACGCACTTGTTACAATTTAAGAATACAAACTAAGGATGACTATATGTTATTGATTCACCTCACCTTTATATAGGGAACCGTAACTCCATTGTGCGATATCTGGTGACACAAAATGCGGGTGGCTTATTGTTTTACATTTTGTGTTTTTGTGTACTTTTGGTTGTCAAAGTCTAACGGTGAGTAACTTAAAGTTTTATCTCTTTTGTGCGAGGTGCAAAAAAAATTAAGAATAAAATTAATTAATTATTACTTTGTGTGAAATGAAATTTTAATGGAATTTCAATTTTTGCACCTTTTGGTATTTATTTACGCATATTTTCTGCATACAAGCGAAATTATCTCGTACATATGACACGTACAGCACCTGTTTGAAAAATGTCAAAATCTACGATAGTTATGGTTTAGGAAGTCATGAATTTCACATTGACAATATTTAGCTTAGCTTAGCTTGAATTAAATGTGTAGGGGTACTCGGCCTGCGTTGCAATGCTACTCAAAGAAAGGAAGTGCTTGTGGTTAATTCTGTTTATTTAAGTGCTTTTGTGTGTAAATAAATATATCAGAAGGTTTTCCGACACTTGAGCAGACGACATACAGCTGACCATGCGAGAAGCATGGATTTTCAGAATTTAGTCCACACACTTGTACCGATTGTCCTTGTGCTTTGTTGATGGTAATTGCAAATCCAAGTCGGAAACTGCAAACGTTTGAATTCGAATGACATACCTATCGGAATCATTGGGATGCGTGCGGGAACAGTATATCTTCTCCTTTTTCAATTTAAAATTTAGCTTCGACGATATTTTTCATCATCTTTCTCACTGAAAAGTTGATTGAGTTGCAAAGTCGTGGGTTGATTGATGTTTCGGAGAAGAATTACAATTCGATATTTCAAAACGAGATATGGTACAAAACGCGATATTTCAAAATGCGATATTTCAAAACGCGATATGGTACAAAATGTGATATGGTACAAAACGCGATATTTCAAAATGCGATATTTCAAAACGCGATACAGTACAAAACGCGATATGATACGAAACGCGATATTTCAAAATGCGATATTTCAAAACGCGATATGGTACAAAACGCGATATGGTACAAAACGCGATATTTCAACACGCGATATTTCAAAATGCGATATGGTACAGAATATGCGTTGCGAAGCGGTGGGAGCGCAGCGACCCACCTGATACCGATCCTACATACTATCGTTCCTATCGATTTTTAATTTCTATAAACTGAAATTAAATTTCCCCTTCACCCGCCTGATATAACCCGATCCTAAACTCTCGTTTTGTACCATATCCCGTTTTGTACCATATCGCGTTTTGAAATATCGTGTTTTGAAATATTGCGTTTTGTACCATATCGCGTTTTGTACCATATCGCGTTTTGAAATTTCGCGTTTAGAAATATCGCATTTTGATAATTCGCGTTTTAAAATATCGCGTTTCAAATGAAACCCGACAATTTTGCTGTCGGGTGATGTCAGGTGGAAAATCCATCCGACCGTCATCCAACCATCCAACCGCCTGACCTAATCAGTTAAAAGTTGGTTAAAAATATCAGTTGGTTAAAAATAATAATATATTTTAATAATAAATAATTAAATTTTAACGATATAATACATATTAGTAAATTTTTATTTAAATATTATATAATATTGAAATAATAAATAATTTTTTTGTTAAAAATTTGAATTCCATAAACATATGGTATCCCAAATAAATGACTCAATAATAAATGACTTAGGAACATGACTTAATTTTTTACGATCTAGCAACCATTTTTTAGACCATATTTTGCATTTTTTGTCACCATTATTTAAACACGCCACAAGCGCGATAGCAATTTTTTATTTTTTCAATTTTTCACGCCCAAAAATTAAAACATAAAAATCACAAACGTAAAGATTTTATCATTAATAAATGAATATCAGGTAGTTTGTTGAATCGTGTGGATGTAATACCTGATTTGATCAGACCGACGGTCGTCCCGACAAGTCAGATCGTGTGTAGGTATAATACCTCCTACACACGACCTGACTTGTCCGGTGTAACTGGTAGAGTTTGTTGAAAACCACCAGACAGTAAAATGAGTGGGCCACCGAAAAACTGTTTCGTCTCAAATTTTTTAGTCTAGTCATATGTTATTCGTAGATCGGACACCTGGAGCATGGAGTTCGCTCTAGCAATGCACAACTCAAATGTGGTTAGTGAAGCTCATGTTTTCAATGAAAGTAACCCACAGGTATTTAGTTTCAAGTACTAATGTTAGCGATTGATATACTTTGCCATGTTTAGAGACAGAGCATTAAACTCACGATATGGTATCGGTAATTGTCAATGTCTTTTTGCAGCTTATGTATCATCAACTGACTTGATGGTTTTGTAAAGTTTGAGGTCATATGCGAACATTAAGATTTTGGAATGCTTTATCTCTTCAGTAATACCATTAATGAAGATTGTATAGATTTATGGGCCAACGTGAGAACCTTTTATTGATTAACCTTTTATCTCGGATTTTAATATGTTCGATGCGATTACTCAGATAAGAATTGAACCAGGTTACGAACTGGTTGAAAATCTGAACTCAAATTGTGTTACAAAGTTTTGCAATGACTGACGGAGTACTTTACTCATTCCACAGTTTTTTTTTTATATTGAATGTTGGTGATTTGCATATATTCAATAGTATGATTTCAGAAGATTCATTTGGAAAAATGTACCCAATTCTTTGACATCAAAGTGTATTTTTTGCTGCAAGTCTCCGTCCACGTCAGTGTGCAGGTTGACATGTACATGGAGCTTGCAATGTGGGTAGACTGTAATTGTGTGAAGAGGTGTTGTGTGCGTGAATGAAGAGGGCAGGGGGGGGGGGGTATTAATTGACCTTAAAAGGACATTAAATCCATTGGACAATTAATTATTTCTTTTACTATAAAAAAAAAAAATCTCGATCGAAAATTGGTGTTAGTTGATTGTCCTAATTTTCAAGTAGTCATAGTGATTTGTTGTTATCTCTGGGAAGGATGTCTGTTAAAGTATAATGGTTAATAGTAAACGCAAGTAAAAGCATTCTGTATTGTTTGGGTAAGAAGTGTACAGACGGCTTGACCTGTACTACGCCGAATATAAATTGGGACGTCCTTCAACTGCTTTACCTTAGTTTGCGATGTTGAAACTTTTTCGCTAATGCATTCCATACGTAGTATGTTGGCACTTTAGAGTAAAGTAGCGTCTTTGCAAACGCATATCATCTCCGCACAATGAGAAATATGCAGTTGACGATGTTGGCGTTGGCGACAATGTTCCTATGCAAGTGCATTTTCTGTTGCTAAAACCTGCCAACTGGTGCACTGTCCAATGAACAATTGGATGTCGTTCATGAATTTCAAATGATAAAATGGCCTATAGCATCTCAGTTGATATTGGTAGGGTTTCATCGATAGATGAAGTTGCATTTCCCACTCCACAACTACCATATCGCAATCTTTGTTGACATGTTTGCAAATGCCCTTGAACGATTTCACCGCAACCCAACGATTATTGACTTCAATATCATTGTTTCGTTTTTTTTAGGATGGATTTGCTGACATCCTCAGTTGATCGTGGACAGACAATCCGTCATTGATAGTGATAGTATCGGCAAGTAAGTCTGTTGGATATCGTTTCGTGAATTTCCCATCAGATATGCATGGTAAATTGTTGAAGCCATATGGGCCATGAATCATGGGTATTTCTACTGAGAATTTTTCGTTTTGGGCCAATATTGAATTGACAACGTTGATCGATTTGTTCACTATAGTGAAATTTGAGATCTGCATTCTAAAATGATAGTAGTTATTATGCACGATGAATGGCTCGAGTGGTGATTAAAGTAATTATGGCAATTTCACATTTTCTACCCGTGCAGCACATTTCTGGTGTTTCGATAGACAATGGGGATTTCGCAATGTATCTTATTCTGCGCATCTGGTGTAGTTTTATACTGCCTCCTGGGACGTGACAACTGACTAATATTTCTGTAGACTTGGCCTCCTTCGGTTGTTTGCAGTGTGGTTTCCACGTCCACTGCAATTGCTGCATTTCTTTTCAGTTGAGGAGTTCTTTGGTTTTGGACAACATTTGATTTAGTGTAGTTCCCCGCATACGACGCACACTGATATAAGCTTGCAATATGTCCTTGAGCGACCATATTCTTGGCAATTTAAACAACTGCTCCCTTTTCCAAATGATTTCAGGTTTATCCAGTTCAACTTTGACCATTGGTTGTGCTTGCTTCAAGCGGTTCATGATTATATAGAATCTTCTGTATCTTAAATCCATCTTAAAAAGCGCAGCATGAATTTCGGTTGAACATCGATGCCTTTAATAACAACAGAAAGACCCTTTGAAGACTTCAGTCGGTATGTATAATAGTTTCTGTTGTGAGCATCGTAATAATTAATGATTTACGATGTTACTAATGTGTTTGAATTTTTACTTAATGTATTTTTCCTCGAAATAAATTTGTTACGTGAAATATGTTTCCATTAGTTTACACGCTTGATGTGAGTTCTTTCGCCACCTTGTGTGCATCGGTTTCGCTCTAGTAGATTGGGGTGGCTTGTATTTTTGATTAGTGTTCTAAGAACATTCCGTTTAGTGCTCTCTTCAAAGCTTGTGTTACTACTGTACTTTTGGAGGAGTTTATTTATCGGGCCTTGTACCACTTCTGGCTTCATATTTAACATTGAAGTTGAAATTGTTCATTTGACAGTACTTGCGACCGACGGTTTTATAGGCGATCTTGTCACCATACCTCTTTTTAAGAAAGGATTGTTCACTTCCGTTAAGGTGTTTGTACCTCCGTCAGCCGTGTTGGATAAACCACCCACCAGACTGAAAACTTCAGTGGTATTGCTTGTAGCTGTATATCACAACATCACTGCGATAGATTCTGGGTTCCTTCCCTTAGCATTTTATACCTACTGCCAGGTTTTCAACAGCCGCCACTAACATGGGGAACAGACGCTTCAGATTTTGCCATGGGTAGTTCCCCCTCAAGGCAAGTAGCTATGGCTTTACCGCGCCCGTACTCGCGGGTTAGCGTTACCCATAGAATGCAATGCGAGGAGCTTGTAAAACCACCGCACCCTTATCGTGCCGATATACGAACGAATTTAGTGTGGTAAAATTTGTTTTAGCACAATTTACAATAAAGCTTAGAGTTTGTGTGTTTAGCTTCTCTATAACTTTCATTTAACTGTAGTTCTTTACATTCCGATTTATACCGCAAGAGGCGTTATATTTTTTACCTCCTTTTTTAATCGAAAACAATTCGATTTCGATTTAAATAAATTTTTAATTTTTTATTTACTTTTTTAAACCAATCATAAATTTTGTTTGTTAAATTTAACTTTGAATTAGGATGTGTCAGATGAGTGATTTTTAGAATTTAAAAAAAGACATAATGTACGAGTATGTTGTAAATTCAAGATTTATCATTGAAAATGCCATTTATGTATAGCCCCTGTTACAGACCTGCATCCAGATACTTTACATCTTCTTGAAATTATTTGATTATTGAACTTGGTTGCCCATAAGTCGAGTGTTTTACGATATGTGTGACTTCAATTAACATATGCCACTAAGAGATTCTTGGCTCTGCAGGCTGGTACTGTTTTCCCGTTGTAACATTTGTAATGTTCCAGGGAAATAAACGATATGTTATCAGTTGAATTTTCGATTTACTTTGATGTTTCTTGATTTTCAAATGGTGAGATTACGAATGTATCGAAAATTTCCATTCTGTATATAACCTTTTATTGTAATTACTTTAACGCGTTTAATGTGTATTCTCGATTACAATTGAAAATAATAGATGGAGGTGAAGATCATTTCCATACCGGTTTTTTTTTTGTTTCGCTTGTTTCTCCTTCGCAAATCTTGCGTAAAATAGATGCTGCCGATAAATTATAAAATCATATCAATCATTCGTGTTTTACGCGCAGATACAAAAATAATAAATAACCGGTGCCTTATTTAATCGTAGTGTTTTGTTTAAATCACCGTTAATAAACGGTGGTCATTGATCGTGATTGTTTGGTTCATTGGCAAAGTGAAACAAATTATTAATTAGTTTTCGAGACCAACGGAAATATTAAAAAAAAACAGGACTAATAAATAACTGACGATACACCGTTCAACACATTTCTCTCGCGGCATAAATCGAGTGCCTTGCGGTCAAGTAGCGGAATTTTTGTAACAGGGGGGAACACAGTTAAACCTAAATAAGGACAAACATCTTATGGATACTTGATCATCACTATCGGATGGGACGTAAAAATTAAGATAAGCTATAAATTTTTTTTTATCATTTTTATTTTTGGCTGAAACATGCTTAGATGACCTAACTACGAGTATTTATTAAGCCATAAAACACATATTATATTTATATTACTATTTATTTATATATTATTATATTTATTTATAGGTTTATCTATCATTGACTATTTATATTCTTAAATTTTTTTTATATGTTTTTATATTGAAAATATCTATTTAGTTACTATCAAATTTATTTATTTGTTTATTAGCATATATACATAGTATTTATCTGTATTATACAATCTAATTAAATCATGGACCGCGGATCCTAAATTTCTATAGTGTGAGAATGCATGAAAATTGAAAAGGCATGCTTAGTTCTAGTTAAATAATTTTTACATTTATTATTGTTCTTCTTCTTGTACTATCAAATTTTAATGCACAATCGAATAATGCTAATAATTATTGTTAACGCCTAAATTCATATTTTTATTTTCTTAATTAATTCAAAAGTCTCACCATCCAAATTGTATTCGGGTAAATAGTTTCGTTTTGTGATGTCTCGTTGTAATTCCACAAATATACATATTGTTAACTGAATGGAAGTTGCTTTCGTTACAATGAGTGATTAAAATGGCGTAATTTAAATAGGCTAACACATCTTTTAAGGGGGCATACCCCAATTGTGCAAGATATTGCCTGTATGGGAAGGGAGGAGAGCACGTGGTCCAACATATCGACCACACAAACAAACAAACTTGGCTGTAAGGTATCATGTTAAAGATGTGATTTACCGCTTTGGTGTGAATAATTAAATTAAGGTCCCGTTCAATATGTTTATTTATTGTGACCTTTAAAATAGGTGCAAATAGTCGTTCCATTTTCTTATGAACTCGTGAACAGCTAACAATCATCATATGAGTAAGCAGCATTTCTAGCTTTCTGTAGCTGGTGACAAGGACCCATCCCACCGTCGACAACTAGCGGGCAAATGTGCTGCGGTCACCAATGTAAGAACTACGGACAGATCTGTTGATGTAACGAAAATTCAACCGCTAAAGAAGGTTGTTCCGTCACACCGTGTATAAATTTAAAACTACTTTTTAAATTTATAACTTAATTTAATTTTAACTGAAGTTATGATTTTGTATTCAATGGCATCGAGGGTAATGAAAAATCGGTTCTGAGCAAGCCGTACAAGAATAATGTATTTTATTTGAATGTCTTTTATTTGATCGTCAACGCAAGGCCTTAAGGTTCAATCACAATGAAACCGCACCGCGCCGCACCACACCGTGTCAAGCCGCTTTTACGGATTGTCAAACACAATGTTTCCGCGCCGTTTCGTAAAATTGATCCAGTTAATTCTGTATAAAATTTACCTTCGATATTAAATTTTAATTTTTTAATGAATTGCACAATTCGAAATTCCATTTTTAAAATATTATTATTTCTTGCCACCGGTATAATATTGAAAATAAGTTTGTTGTATGCCTGTGAAAAAATTGTTTAGGTTATGTTATCCGAAAATGTAGAAAGTTGGCCTATCTCTTCCGCACGTACCGTTCCGCGCCGACCATTGTGTTTGCATATCCGTTTTACGATTTAAATCACATGTAATGTGACATTTCCTACTTTGACTGATTAACGAAACGGAGCGGTGCGGTGCCATTGTGGTTGAACCTTTAGATTGTAAATCGTGTAAGAATTGGATCGTTTTTTACCAAACGCTACGCATTACTGCACCACCGTATACAATACTTATTTCACAGTAACCAGATTAATCTTTAAAATGTATAGAATAAAATTCTTTGTTTGTACAGCGTGCACATTGCGCGATGAGAAAAGAAAAGCGAAAGTAATAATGAATTGTTGATCTTGATTCTAGTTTTTTGTTGAATTTTTTGTTTTGTTTTCTAAGAGCTCGAAAGTGATGGGAAATTATAATTAAAAACTACATCCTTTGTATACACACATAAACGACTATATAGTGTGGCCTTATAATTATACATGTAATATATGTGTGTGATTACTGATTACTCTTGCAATGGGAAAGTGTATTGTGCACATGTTCGCCCATATTAAATCAAGAAATTTTCTTAATAAACTGCGCGCGAACGGAAATTATGTGGTAACCGTGCCGCCGACATACCTTTTTATTTTTATAAACTTAAATGCGATGCGATGCTGTGTTGACATAAAATCGTTGTTTAGTTTATAAACAAAACACGCGAGAGTCGTAGGTGCTTACTACTAAAAATAGGTATACTTGGGTGTCATCATTATGTTCTATTATTGAGATAGTTTTGAATGATACGCTGCTTAATGTTTATAGTACGACTAACAAATTTCTAATTATATCCGAATATCCTAGTATTTATAATCTAAACAATTATCATAATTAACATCACTGTTTACTTAATAACATAAAGATATATTTCTTCAAAATCGTTTTATGGTGTGGTGTGTTAATTATCATAAATTGTATGTTTTTTGTTTGTTATCTTTGCTCAAGTCACACACACACACATCAACCATAAGTCAAGAAAGTCATTAAAAAGTGCATGCACAATACACATCACATAAATTGTGGGTGGTACATTAAACTTGTAAATGACCCGTATTTTATTTAGTTGTATACGAAATTAATAAATTTATTAATAATTTCATTTATGGCCGCGCACTATTTATGACGCTGAGTACGGCTGACCTCTAACTACCTTGCCGCGCTTATACGGTCATGATTTTCTCAAAAAACATAAATTTATAGATGATCATCATCTTATACATAACATGCATTGTAAAACATAATAAAATGCTTCTCTTAATTAATCGATTAAAGTAAAATAATTAAGAAAATGGTGATGCAGTTTATGCCTCACGATTGAAAAGTGAAATTAAACTGGTATATTTTTTATCAGCTTATTTTGTATTATTTATGTGTATCAATGTTCAATGTATGATTAGAAAAAACTATTTTTGTTCCGAGTTTACACAGTGATTAGAATACCATAAATTCTCGTTAATTTATATCAGTTTATCAAGAGTCAATAAGCCTAAATAAAATAGTGTTGATGGAGCAAGTGCTATACGATTATGGCCAGCGCCGCATCAATCGATAAGCACTGTATACTCATTCTGTCTTAGATAACCATAAGATATGGTAAAGTACGCACAACATGGGAGTCTTAATTGTTCATCTGTGTATCTGTCACAGCAAATTTTCTCAGAAACTATGGCATCCGCACTCAGTTCAAAAATTATTTCACTAAAATTAGTAGTGGCATATTTTTTAAAAAGGCGCCAATCTAATAATAGTTGTTTATGTTGAATCTCAAATCACGTTTTTATTTGGCTAAAAAGAAATTAATTTGGTAGGTTTCGATCGGGTTTTATAAAAATTGCTAAAGAGAGGCCGTAGAACGGTATGACCCGGCACCTTATAGTTCTGACCTTGCACCATCGGACTACCATTGTTCCAGTCCACACAGAACCATCTTAATGGTTTTACATTAAATTCAAAAGAGGCCTGCGAAAACGAGTTATCTCGATTTTTTGCCTCTAAACCACAGAAGTTCTACAGTGATGGGATCATGGCTCTACCAGAAAAATGGCAAAAGGTCATCGATCAAAATGACACATATTTGGTTTAATAAAGTTCATTTGAAATAAGAAAATTTTTTGTTTCCAGGTCACCCAAAAAAGGCAAAAATCTAGTTTCCCTACCTATTAAATTTTAAACACAACAACAAAATATCCCATCCCAGTTTTTTTTCGTTTATTTGTTGTTCATGTAAAACAAATACTTGAAAATAATGAGTGTATCCAGCCCACGTGGGCCTCACTAAAAATAGTAGGCCTCACACATATTATGGGCTGGATACAAAATATCTCACTAAAAAATGTAGATATCTCAATGTTTAGTGAGGAAGGAACAAATATTTTTTGTCTACTTTTGTGTAGATATTTTTTGGTTTGAATCTGTACTATTTTATTTGACATTTTACATCGTTCTACTGCGTACGTTGTCATTTTCGAGGCGAGAATAATAATAACTAATAATAGATTTTATAACAAAATCATTAATTATGAAGAATTTTATAAACCCCCGTGAATTTAAACTGTTTAAGAATTTTTTCGGATTTTCGGACAAAATATTATTTTAATGGACATCCATACAATGTTTACGACTGTTTTAGTCGCAGAAAACAAAGAGGCCATTTTTTAACAATATTTCTACCACAAAAATAGAAAAAATGCACTCCCCTCCCCAAACCTTTAACCCCAGGGCACTTGTGCACACAAAGATACATAAACCCTTACAAAAATGACAACTCGCTTAGGTAGCTTCTTGGCTTAAATACTTAAATTCTTAAAAAAAAATCATTAATATTAATTGCATTACTTATAAAAAAATGGATAAAAATTATATATATAATGAACGTTACAAAAATAAAAGTTTGGAAAGTCCAGCGAACACTGATTGTGCAACTGGAATTGTAAACTGACCTTGTTTTATTATAATACAATATAAAACTCTTGTTTGTATTTGTTTAAATATTCATTATGAGGAATTTTTGGAGGATTATGAATTACAAAATTCTACTGAATTCTCGAGAAGAGTAAATGAGAATGAGAATGTGCCACACGCAGAACGAGCCTTGGATTTTAATTTACCTAATAATTTAGAATCGACTACTGTGAGCTCCTCTACACTGGATTTAGAACAAAAATTTGGCTCGGAATCTTCGAATTGCATACATCTTCTAATGGTAAAACCACAGAACTGCGAAGATATCGACACGACCAGCTTTGTATTGAAGAGGAAAAGGTACGGGCCGTTAAAAAATTGGCCCAAGCAGTTGATAATAATACCAATAAAATACTTGAAATTCAACAACAAAGAAACGAAATTTTAAAAAGACTGTTAGATGCTACTCTACGCAATTAACATGTTTATAAATAAATAAAACAAATAAACATTGGACTTTTATGACAAACTATCCAAATATATTTTTTTATTTTCTGTCAAACTATTTACAGGTTGATTGTCATCATCTAAATGGTCCGAACATTCGTCTTCCATGCTTCCATCTTTACAAAATTATGGAGAACACATGCTGCAACCACATTTTAAATGGAAAAATTACCATTATTGTCATCTATAATTTTAAGTCGTCTAAATTTGCCTTTCAATTGGACGTAAGCTCTCCCTATAACAGATCGCACCGAACTTAGATATGTGTTATAAATAGTTTGTTGCTTTCTAAGATGACATTATCTCTAAAAGGAGTTATTAAAAGATCAGTTACTCCATATGCCGAATCCCTCATCATGTGAAATCATGCTTTAACTGGCGATTCTTTACTTTCAAGTTGCTTGAAAAGTGGACTACATTTGAAGACCTTGGCATCGTGAACTCTGCCCGGCATTAAAACCAATATATCCGTAAAGCACATGATGTGGTCACAAAAAGTTAAAATTGGTTTTTAACATTATGTAATTTGTAAATATTCTGTTGGAAAACTTGCCTTGTAGTATGATGAAGTGAAAGTTTTTTTGATTATAAAAATCCGTTGTATTATGGCAAGGTTGCTTTATCGGAATGTGACATCCATCGATAGCACCAACTATCCCGGGAATTCGAGATTTCGCCTGAAAAATCTAAAAAACAAAATAATAATCAATAATTGATGTTACAAATAATTATATTCGAATATTATCAGAATTTTTTTTTGTTGATCATCGAAGTTTGGAAATTTTATGTATTTTCCCTTTATTTTACTGGTAGTTTCGACTGTTTCGGTAAAAATAAAATGAATTGTACTTGGTGATAAAGCGAACCGATCACCGACAGAAAGAAATGATTCTTGCTTGTTCAGAATCCAAATTGTCATTAATAATTTCTTTTGTGGAGACACAAAAGAATACTTTGCCTTTTTCATGGTAGTTTATCACTACACTAAACAATTTCCGAAATTGAAAATATTTTTTTCAGGTACTTATATTTAAATTGCACTAAAAATATAAACAAACCTCGAAACATATTCTAGACATCCGGAAATGTGCTTTAAATTCGTCTAAATTATATTTTGGAATTGTTATCTCAAAATAGTTGTTGTTCCTTACAGGTGGTATATTGGATTCTTGTTCCGTGTATTTATTTTCAAAATCCGCTAATGTTATCGATATCCATTGTGACGATATTTCACGTGGAACACAATATTTTAAATTATTTTATCCATTTTTCGAAATTGTTAACACATGTTACGCACTAAAACAAAAGTTTATACTGTCAACTACGACCATATTGACTTGAATGTTTATGTAAGATTCAAACCCAAAATAACAAGTAGATATTGCATCCAGCTCATGTAGAAATTTACAACTGAGTAAAATCTACATATGAGACATATCAAATGTAGGCCTACATGGGCTTCCAGCTTCGATGTGGTTAGGTTAGGTTAGGTTAGAGTGGCTGCTATCGCACACTTAGGCCAATAATGGCCCATTGTGATACCACAGGATCCAATCTCCCCTTACTCCCGCTGAAACCAACCAGAGCTACTGATGTAGCGTAAAATATCTCGCACCCCAAAGTCCGCGAGTTCAGAAAGGCTGTCCATGTTGTACACACCCAAGTACCTATGTCTTTTGTAGGATAGTGCTGGACACGAGCATAGGAAGTGAACTAACGTCTCTTCCTCCTCTTCGTCCATACAACTTCTACAAAAGTCATTCGTCTCTAGACCCAGCCTTCTCGCATGTTCCCCAAAAAGGCAGTGTCCTGTCAGTATCCCTACGACCAATCCTAAATCTCGTTTTCCTAGGGATATAAGTGCCTTGGAGCGCCGCAGGTCCAGTTTTGGCCAAACCTGTTTTGCTACCCTGCACGTGAGAGTGTTGGTCCACCTCTCATCTGTCAAGGCGATTGCCTTTTTACTGAGCGTCAATTTAAGCGCTGCTATAGGCCTCCCCAGACCTGCCCTTTCCGGTTGCATCTGGAGAGTCGTACCGTACCTAGCTAGTTCGTCTGCCCTGCAGTTTCCCGTGACGTCCGAGTGACCAGGGACCCAGATTATCTGGATACTGAAATACTCGCTCATCTCATTAAGAGATGATCGGCAATCCAGCGCCACCCGTGACTTCAGAGAAACCGCCTCTAGTGACCTGAGTGCCGCTTGACTGTCCACATAAATCGCGATATCCCTAACAGATACCACGTTATGCTTCAACCATGTCACGACTTCCCCTATCGCCACCACTTCAGCCTGGTACACGCTGCAGTAGTCAGGGAGACGAACAGAAATATTAACATTAAGCTTCTCACAGAAGACTCCGGCTCCTACTTTGCCGTCTAGCTTAGAGCCGTCCGTGAAAAATTGCAGTGCCTCGTTTTCCAGTATTGATCCGTTCCTCCAGGATTCCCTAGAAGGACAGATGATCCGGAAACCTATATCGAAGCACAACGTTGGTTTAATATAATCTAGATTCACCAGTTCTTCCCCTAGTGATCTAACTATCGTCGAGTGTCCCGCCTGAAGACACTTCCACTGAGAGACAGCCGAGAGCCTTGTAGCCACATTGGCTGCCATCTGCTTACCAAAAAATTCGATTGGAATAAGATGGAACATAACCTCTAAAGCGCGTGTAGGTGTTGTCCTAAGCGCCCCGCTTATAAGCATACAGGCCGTTCTTTCCACCTTCTCCAACATCCTTGTATAGGTTACCTTTTCCAGAGCTGGCCACCACACGCCCACCCCGTACATCAGCACAGGCCTTACCACTGCGGTATAGAGCCAGTGTACCAGCTCTGGTTTCAAGCCCCATTTCTTCCCTATGGCGTTTCTACACGAGTAAATGGCTACATTAGCCTTATTCACCCTTTCTATAATGTTAGGCTTCCAGCTGAGTTTACTGTCCAAGATTATGCCCAAAAATCTCGCTCTGTCAGCAAAAGCCAGTCTAATGCCGTTCACGGTAGGAGGGCTAACTACCGGAATTTTATATTTCTTAGTAAATAGTACCAGCTCTGTCTTGGAGGGGTTGATCCCTAATCCACATTTGCTGGCCCATTTCGTAACGATCAGGAGTGCATTCTGCATAACATCCCTAATCGTATCCAGATATTTGCCTGAGACAGCTATTGCTACATCATCTGCATACGCTACAACCCCTATACCCTCTTTCTCCAGTTCCAACAGCAATCCATTCACCACTGCACTCCAAAGAAAGGGGGACATTACTCCTCCCTGCGGAGTTCCTCTAATCACCCGCCTTCTAATGGTGGACTCTCCCAGTTCCGAGATAATAATCCTGCTTACCAGCATCTGATTTATCAACCTACTTATAGGATAATCCACCTTCAGAAATGACAATCCTTCCATGATCGCCTCCGTTTTTACATTATTAAAGGCACCCTCAATGTCGAGAAATGCTACCATACAATACTCTTGCGAGTAAATTGACTTCTCAATCATGCGTACTAGATCGTGCAGAGCTGTGTCCACCGACTTTCCCTTACAGTACGCATGCTGCGACATTGCCCAATTCCTTGGCTCAACTTTTGTTCGAATAAGTACGTCTATCAATCTTTCCAAGGTTTTCAACATAAAGGATGATAGAGTTATAGGCCTCAGGTCCTTTGGATAAGCCTGTGAGCTTTTTCTCGATTTCGGGATAAAAACCACTCTGACCTCCGTCCATTTCCTGGGAATATAGACCAATTGCAGACATCCTCTGAAGATAACCTCCAGCCAGGGGAGGATAACTGCAGAGTTTCTTTGGATCTTTGCTGGTATAATCCGATCCGGGCCCGCCGATTTATAAGGCTTAAAACCGTTCAGCGCCCACAGGATTCGTTTCCTGTCCACGATGCCATCCACATCTGTTAAAGGTGTTCCTCGATGAGCTTCAGGCTCCATCGAGTCATCAATGCTTCCCGGAAAATGGGTCTCAATGAGAAGCTCCAATGATTCCGCACTTGAAGCTGTCCAATATTCGATGTGGCCCGATATAAATTTATATGAAAATCGTCTACAACTTCCAAAACCTTCCTGAGCCGGAAATAGCGAATGATGTTTTGAGATGGTAAGTAATTAAGTAACTGTTGACCAAACGGCCAGCACCAGCCGTGTGTTCAAACTAGAGTAAATGACCAAGATCCAAAATCTCAAGTAAATCTAAAATTGTAGAATCAACCTATTTTGAAGTTAATTTATCCTTCTCTTTATAATACAAGTTAACATATGCTATGTTAATTTAACTAAATTTATAAAGTAAAATAATAATTTTCGTAAAATAAACTATTTTTTGAAAAATACTAATAGATTTGTAAAATTAACTGAGAGACATACTAATTTTACTAATCTACAATGTAAAATAAATATTTTAACAAAAATGTTCTCTTGCAAGGTAAAGTTAACAAATTGATGTGTTAAATTTACATCGGCGATAGGTAACAATTATTATTGCTTTTTCAATATAATTCGCTAAGTCAATTGATGTTTACTTCATTTAAATTCATGAAGTATGAACACTATTTTCGTAGTTTGATCACTACATAATCTGATGAGGATATCGAAACTTTTAATTAAAAAGATTCAAAATGTTTACCTCATTGTTTTTGAAAAGATTAGACCTCATCTCGACGTGATAACAAATATTTTGTTATCATGCACAAGAACCCATTTCACATTTCAAAATTTGTGAAGTTTACTTTGAGTTACGTAGGCTCAATTTTAATAGAGATTTTAAGTTAAATTTACTTATATTTGTTGTAGACTTTACCTTATTCTTTTTACAGTGTGGGTTTTATTTACTTTAAAAGGTTGTCGGTTTTACTTAATCGTTCGGTTAATTTTACCAAAATGCTATTCATATTTCACTTTGTATTGTAGTAAAATATACATATATATTGGTTGAATTTACTTACGCAATAGTAAACTGGAAAAATATTTTTTTCAATTATTTTACTATTCAGTATGTTAAATTTACCATTTCAAAATGTAATATTTACCAAGCAATAAGTAAGATGAGTTTGTAACAAATTTTTGGTAAAATTAACTTACTTTTTTGGTTAATATGACCAATTATTTCTCTGCGATTTTCATATAAATTTATTTGGGGATATTTCGTAGCTAGAAGATTGTGTCAATCCTACCATACGGATGACACTGGGGCGCTCATTATAAGTTACTCTTCGTCATCCATAACTTATAATTAGTAATTGTTTTGAACTTGAACGGAGTTAAATTTAGTGAAAGAGTTTTCCTTCAAAGAAAGTTTAGTGATCCTCCGTTCACCTGTGTTTTTCTTTTTATCTTTTTCGATTCGAAACATTTTGTAAAATTTGGAGAGAAGCGTTGCTCGGTGGGGCTGTCATTCTGCCTCGTGTTGTGTAATCCTATATCACTTTTATATGTGTCTCAAACTAGGTATCGGGTAGAATGAATAAAACCTATCTATTTCTCAAGACAATATGATAGAAATGTCTATTATATTGATAAGAATTTGATAAAAATTTATAAAAATATTGATAAAGTATTGATAAAAATAATCTTTCATATACTTACCACTACCTTAACACTTATGCCACGGAATATTCTTAAAATATTTTTACAATAGTTCTCCCTCTATTATCCAGTAGTCACAATTATTTATTAACTCACCTAGCACACCACTTACAATTATTTTTAGTGATGCAGATAGTGCATTTGCTAACCCAGCCGCAAAAATAATGTGCCAAAATATACATTACATACTTGATATATCTACTATGTTGATTTTATAGGTCATAATCCTTGGTAAGCACACAAGAAATTTAGGGCAAGGTTTTCTGTAACTTTTGCGTAACCCACTTTCCCATCGATTATTTTATGTTTATTTGATAGACCATAATCCTATAGGTAAACCCACAAGAAATTTGGGGCCAGTATGAAGGGATAAGGTGTTATTTGAAATAAAGTCGATATAGGTATAGTATCGATAGGAAAGCGGAGGCAGTATGTTGTACCATCACTTCGAATCAAAATTCGAAAAAAGTCGAATGGCGGTATGTTGTATCATTTTCGAATCGCGATAAATAATAAAGTTTCATCATTTAAAACCAAAGTAATAATAAATGTAGATAGAAAAAGAATTGCAAGATTAAAAACGATAAAAGTCGAAAATGATACAACTTTCACTTTTTCGATTCGACTTTTTAGGTTAAGTAAGACTGTGTGCCTGACGCCGTGTTTTTTTGTCTAAATTTCCGACGAACTTAATTGATCGCTAGTTCACCCAGATATTGTTAGATATCTCTAATATTTATAAACCAAAATCTACCCGATATTTAGTTCTAAACTGCAAACTTAGTTTCGATTTATCAATTACCGATTAGAAATGTTTCGTAGAATGTTAAATTTAATTTTATATAGCAGATTTTAATTAAATATCAGATATGGTTTGTTTTGTGCCATCTTTCAACGATTGGTATGAACTAACCATCAATTTAGTTAGTTGGAAATATAGACAAAAACATCGACGTGAGGCACACAGCATTAGACTTCTTGGTTACGCAAAAGTTCAAAAGTTACAGAACATTTTATTAATTTAGTTTCGAAAATTTCGAGTTTTCTGGTACGTTATACCAAATAATACCTCCCCCCCCCCCACCATCCTCTACAGACTTGCTCCAAATTTCTGGTGTTTTTACCTAAGATGATCTATCAAATAAACGTAGCAGGGTAAATGAGTAACCTAAAAAATACAGAATGCTTTATTAATTTAGTTTCAAAAATATCTAAATTTATTGTAATTTACTTGTCGTAGGAGTTGGACCAATTTGGTAAAATTATTTAGTTTATGAATAATTTTTGCTGTATCTGGTTATGTAGAGGTGATAACAGAACTAAGTATATCGAGTAATTTCGGCTATAAAATATTTTTCCGGCTGGGATAGCAAAAACTATATTTGCATTACCATCTTTCGACTGGAAACTTTCGGCCAACTTTAACAGTATATACTTTCCACCACTGTTCGTTCAATATTGCTTTTAAATCTCTTTAAACCTCTCTCTCTCTCTCTCTCTGGCACTATATCCCTTCAAGGGATTTGGGCGCCTCAAACGAGGTTTCATAGTCATAATTTCATTTCGGATAATGAGTGATTAATTCATTGATTCTAAACCGGCCGTGACATTTTTTCCTTGTTACCACCGGGAATCGAACCCGGGACCTCTGGTCGCTGGAACAAGCATGCCACCGGGGCGGCTTTAAATCTCCCTCCTTCTAAATCTCCTAAATGACTGACTTAGGTCTCTCTCTTGTGTTCATCGCAAACCGCGCTGAATATTTTAGATTGTCCATATGAACAATCGCGACCAATCTGCGATACCACTAAACTGCTATAAAACTACATCTAATGCCACTACTTACACCTAGATCGTACTTAATTTTATAAAAATGTTATTAAACTAGTTAATAACAACGATTGGTCGTTTGGGCTGAATCAACTAGCCTAAGCGACCAATCCATAGCGAAATCGTGACAATAAACGCGACAGTTCGAGTGCGAACTTTTGTGCGAATATTTAGAATCACACTTTTCTAGCGATTTATTGAGCACAATGTAGCTCACAATTTTATTTTTTTGTATGATTAGGTTGATCGTCTGCGAATATTTTTCTTAAAGTTAAAAATATTTCATCTTTTATGGGCGTAATTTGATTATTCGAAAAGTGTGATTCTAAATATCAAAAATTCGCACTCGAACAGTCGTCTTAACCCCACATAAGCTTGTTCGTCCCGAATAGAATCGAAAACTACCGCCTCTGCAATTCAACCCGTTCACCTCTCGACCCCATTCAACCTTGCATTTACCATTTAAGGTTCATTCTACCTCAGCCTCATCCGCGATGATAATACACTCCGCCACTGCAGTCACGCAATGCGTCTCTTCGATATATGCATCACAGTGCTCACATCTTCTTAATCACACTGTCATCCTCGAAAACAGCCAGCACACCCGGATTATCAACGCATTCTTTGACCGGCGTTTCATTGGTGATCTTTTCCACCGTCGTCTGACTCTCTCGAACTTTAGCGATATAGGGTGTAGCCCGCTCTTAATTGAATATCCGTGTCGCTATTCCCCCTTGCCGTTTCGGCATCCCTTTCATGGACCGTCTCTCATACCGATCGCTCTCCACGCGGCTCTTGCTCATCATTGCTCTCTGCCAGTGCCTACTGCCTCCGTCCGACAAACTTGACATATGTTATACATATTTTGCTACTGGCGGTACTCTCCTATATGTATTTCAAAGCCATTTGTTTATATTTCGTGAAGAATGTGCAGCGTCCCGTTCTGATTTTTGCAAATTCTGTACAACTGACACATCAATCGATCCTAAGATGATCTCTCCAATAAGCATCCCATATTGATCTGGTACGCATTCGAGCAAGTTATGTTTCTTTGCCCCATTTAACGTAGCTGCCAGTTGCCATAACTGCTTTTGGAACCACCATACTACCTCCAACATCAGCATTAACACTTTCTTCGTGTTTACTGCATAATAATGGAGCGAAATCATATACGATTATAGAATTGTTGCCGAATACAATTTTGTCATTAAACTTTCATTTGTTTGTGTTTTCATTCAAAATATCAGTCAACTTTATCCATTTTTCGAACTTTTGTATGTTTGTCCATTGAGATATTTTGGATTAATTGATGTCTCCGCTACATAAGCAATCCTTTCCCAAATCCATTCCTACCAGGCTGATCCGCCATCATTCTCACTCACCATGAACACTGCTTCTCTCGACTCCAGCTCACCAAGAAATAGTTCACTATGAGACATCCGGTTAAGCATCCCAAATCTCTTGCTTGTAGATCGTTTCTTTCATCTTGAGCTGTCGTTAACTATTTTGATTTCTTTAATTTTTTGTTTCATTTCTCGCGTCAAATCTTTAATTTGTTCATTCATTTGTTGCGACAAATATTTACCTGGTTGATCAAATTTTTGAGTTATTAAAGCCAATAATTGCGTCATATTGTTAGTTCCAGTTGGCCGGGGAACTGTTTCCACCACCTTTTCCATAATAGTATTTCCTGTATAAGCTCTTCGAACTCATAATTATCCAGTATAACACTTGCTGCTTGATAGCCTTAACCGTTAAATCCTTAACACCCATCTTCTAATATTCACAATTCCACAGCTGTCACCAATTGTTACGAATTGCGCTGTCAAATCCGGTTCGTATCACTGGATTTTGAATATACAGTCATAAAATTGAAGGTTACAACAACAATACCTCTCTAGAATACCACAACAATATCCAACATAATTACACCACTACCGTAATACTTACACCACCGAAATAGGTATTCCCGAATTCTGTTGAAATAGTTTTGCCGCTATTACCTACTAGTCACTAGAACACAACAATAAATAATTTCCACAACTATTTATTAATTCACTTTTTTCATACCGTTTGCGCAGTCGAGGTCGAGAACACTTTACTTGTCATGCATTGTTGTGAGCACCTTGCCACGTGGCCCAGCCATTTAACGCAATTGAATTTGGAACATAGACGAAACGGTTGGCCTTTGTGTCAAAAGTAGATACTATTCTAGAGTCATTGGAGGTAGGTGTATAGCTCTTGATTCCAAAAGTCAGCGCAAGATACTTGCACATAGAAAACTCGGTGTCCGGCAGAAATACGGACTTTATTGTCTGTTTGCATATCATTTGACGATGCTATTACTGACCTCAAGTATTTAAAGTTTTTTACACTGTTTATGCTACTGTTCATTTCGCTAGGCCCTCGGCCAAGAAGCACGATACCATCTGCATATCCAAGAATTTGGATTGATTTATTAAATATACAGCATGAAGTTTTAATGTTGCTTTTCCTTAACACGTATTCCTGGTCAGTGACGCGTTGGCCATTGTTGTTACTGGTGAGATGTAAGCTATGGTAGGGCGAATGTGTGATGTATTTTCTGCACTACCACCGATTTTTACTTTAAAGATCTACGATGATTTTAATGGGTCGTGATATTCAATTTTTTTAGTGTGCAGCCTGACCGTGCATATTAGCAAATATTGATAGGGCGGAAGTCGATGATATGTTGATTCACGTGCCGATGGATGAGAAAGCCAACTCAAAATTCTCCTTAATTATGATGACCGCTGCAATGAAGAGTGTAACCATTGGTGGTAGGTCTTAGATTCCACTCCCATACCACTCTTGTAGTGCAAATACGTGTAATGAGTAACTCTTTGCATTGTTCGGAAAGTTTTGGAGAAGAGAATCTTAAAGCATACAGTCTTACCTCGAACACCACAGTCTTACCTTAAAAACTTGCAATAGCCCAAAAACGCTCGAAGATGTTTTTAGGAAAAATATATATGAAAAATACACTGAAATTGTTCGCAAATGCTATGTTTCCTATTACTGACTTATACATCTCTAACAATCGCGACAATTTCAGTTTTATTGGTCTCATTGTTTGGTATTTTCAATTCAACAGCAGAACCGAAATTATATCAATGAGAACTGTAACTTTCTTAAGTATTTTAAATTAAAAAATAATTGTAGCTGGGTTTCTTTTTTATTATACTGAATGAATGGTGTACTAGTCTGTGTGTTAATCTTCTTATTTAAAATTAAATTTAACAAAAAATCTTCTAGTCACTTCTTTAAATCGGAACATAAAAATAAAAGGGCGACCTAAAAACGCCCCATAATTGGAAAGTGATTTATTTGCACACAGTGTGTGATTAAGTCTTACCTTGAACTTTTTATACGCAATCGTCTTTATTCAACGCTTTTAATATTTATTTATATAAACAGATTTTAAAAGTAGTTGTAATGTTGTGCGGTGCCGCGCCGCGACACACCTTAAACAGAAAACAAATAATAATTAAATTCTTGCAAAAAATGTTGAATATTAATTTTATGCCTTATATGAAAATGGCTGTAGGTGAAAAATCAACAAATTTCGCAAAAAAACGTATATATCTAAGATTTTATTTTGAAAGTTGGATCGAGCATACTTAAAAATTTACACCAACACGACAGAAAATTAGAATTTATTTGTATTCAATCACCATCCTGTTGTTTGTTCGCCAGAAGACCGCACACACCAAAATAACGTTTATATTTAGTATGTTTTGGGAATATTTATGCGCTGCAAATTCTTCCAAGATGTCAAAATCGAGATAAAAGCGCACACAGAATTTACAAATATAACAAACGTACACAAAGATTATTTTTTTTTTAAATTGCATTTCTTAAAATACGTACATAGTACGCGAATAACATCTTTTGTTGTCTCAATTAAAGCAAATTAATGGAATGGTGCTCGTTCGTACGATACTATCAAATTATACGGTAATTAAACTGTTATGTTCTAATCATGATAATAACAGCAATTAAGGGCAGATGTCTTAGATCTTACACTTAAAATTAGAAACAAGTAACTTCTATAACTTTTAACAATAACTGGGAGTTTGCGAAAAATTTTAAAAAATTGTTATATAGTGTAGCTCGTAGAATGCCTTCAACCATGCGTTTCTTTGTGATCACAGACTTACTTTGTTGCACTCGCTCTTGTATCGCTTCCCAGCTATATAGCTATAACTTTCCGAAGTAGCAATTGACTTGGCTATAAATTATCTTCTGTGATCCAGACTGCGCCCTCTTCCGTCCTGAAGTTGCTTGGTTCGGGACTGGAACAGCTGGAACATCATTCTTTCTGCATAATGGCCTTGAGTTGATTATTAACCCAATTTGGGTTATTAAAGTTGACAGCTCCTCGAAAGGAAGGTTACAATTTGAAAGTCTTCTCGAATGGTATTTGAAGAATTCATAAATGACTGCCCCAACTTGAATGGAATACTCTTCTTCAAAAGAAATTCAGAGCTTAATGTATAGTTTGATTATTTTGTAATCTGTAGCTTAGGCCCTGTTCCAAACACCGACTTATTTGCTTATACCGACTTATTCAAATAAGGCCGTGTCCCAAACACCGACTTATTTCAAACTTATTGACTTATTTGACCCCATCTTGAATAAGTCGATCAAGTCGTTCCAAACGATTTTACTTACTTATTTTGACAGATATATCAAACAACAAATGTTTTAGGAATTTGATATTTAATAATAAAATAAAAAAATTAAAATGCACAAAAAATAAATTATTTTAATGAATTATTTAATAAATAAAAACATAAAAATGTGTCTTGAGTTAAAACACGATGAAATTTTATTATTGTAGCTGGAGATACGCGAAATGTGCAAGCTACAATTTTTTTATGCAAGATACACCTCAATTAATCCTCTTTATATCTCTAAAATATTTTTATATCTCTAAAATCTATTAATTATATTAATTTATTAAGACAATATTGTACTAATAGTTAATAATTAAGTGGAATATCATTAATGTTTGAAAATTATCGATAATATTTGATAATTTGTTGAATTTTTCATGTTTACATGATCAAATAAGTTTTTTGCTTTCAAAATAAGTCACCTCGATAGGGCCGTGTCCCAAACAAATAAGTCTGCTATCGAGGTGACTTATTTTGAAAGCAAAAGCTTATTTGATCATGTAAACATGAAAAATTCAACAAATTATCAAATATTATCGATAATTTTCAAACATTAGTGATATTTCAATTAATTAATAACTATTAGTACAATATTGTCTTAATAAATCAATATAATTAATAGATTTTAGAGATATAAAAATATTTTAGAGATATAAAGAGGATTAATTGAGGTGTATCTTGCATAAAAAAATTGTAGCTTGCACATTTCGCGTATCTCCAGCTACAATAATAAAATTTCATCGTGTTTTAACTCAAGACACATTTTTATGTTTTTATTTATTAAATAATTCATTAAAATAATTTATTTTTTGTGCATATTAATTTTTTTATTTTATTATTAAATATCAAATTCCTAAAACATTTGTTGTTTGATATATCTGTCAAAATAAGTAAGTAAAATCGTTTGGAACGACTTGATCGACTTATTCAAGATGGGGTCAAATAAGTCAATAAGTTTGAAATAAGTCGGTGTTTGGGACACGGCCTTAAACACCTTTTATGATTTTCCCGTTAGTGCGTGTTTCAATTGGTTTAAATGCCGCATAAAAAGTTAAAAAGTTAAAGATTGTGGTGAATAAAAATGTCAAACTTTTTATCTGCTTCAAGAGCTGATAAAATTTTTATGTGGAAAACATTTGGCTGACAAAAATATTTGTTTGTAAACAGAAAATTGTCATGTACAAATTTTGAGAAAAATCGTAATAATTTAGATGTAAACTGACCATAATTAACTAATATACATTTAAGTATTTATTTTACATTTAAATATGCTATATACGTTCATAATTACACATAAAATGCAAACATGTTATTGTCAAAATTTTAACCAATTGAAACAGATAAAAAGTTAAAAAGTTAAAAAAAAATTACCACAAATAAATTTTTAACTTTTTAACTTTTTATGCGGTATTTAATCCAATTGAAACACGACCTTAGTCACTTTCGCTTTTATTCTATCGAGAACCGCACCAGTAGCGACCAAGGCTCTCGGGAGACTAAAAGTGGAACCAGTCAGGAATAAAAACTTAACTTAATAAAAAAATAAGAATGCGATAAATGGCATTTCAATGTTATTACCCAGTCAAACTTAATTTTCATGTAAGAAACCCAACTGTCAATAAAAAAATAGTGCGCGCGATTTCTCGCCCAAAAATAAGAAAAGCTTAAAAAATTGTGTCGCGAAATCCAATTTTTATTAAAGTTTTATTAAATAAAAAGACGGAAATTATTTTATTTGTATAATTAATTACTAAATTAATATATAAAGTTATTTGAATAGTATTACGTACATCTTTCACTTATATATGATAAAATTATTGAATTTATGAAACCTAACCTAAAAATTAGATTGGATTGTGCACGTTGTTAAAAATTAAATATTAGTCGTGGCTTTTCTATTATTAAATGTTTGTGTTAATAAATTAATCAAAATACATAAAAATCAAATCATGTTTTATTCATAAAAAAATATAAATTTACATCGCGCTAATTTTGTTATTACTTAAGAATTATAAGTTTTGGATGGCTGGAATAAAGTTCTTATTTTTTTATTAAGTTTTTATTCCTGACTGGTTGGGCCTTAACTTAAGACTAACCACTGTGCTCGTCGCACTCGTATTTGTATACTGTATTAAATATTCTAGATTGTTCACGATCAATCGCAATCAATCTGCAATGCCACTAAATTGTTATAAAACTACAGGGTTATCCAATTCGAGGTTGATAAAGTAGAAATCTGTATACCGACATTTGTCAAAGATAAACGTCAAGTACGCTATCACTTATTTAGTTGACATTCTGCCATTTAAGAATATGGAGCATTTAACTATCGACCAATGCGTTGAAATGATTTAACTGATTTAAAAATGATTTAGCTGATTTTTCGAACAAAATTTTCTTCAGTGATGAAGCTCATTTTTCGCTTGGTGGATACGTTAATAAGCAAAACTGTAGAATTTGGGGCTCAGAAAATCCACAATTGATTGTAGAGAAGCCATTACACCCGGAAAAAGTCACTGTTTGGTGCGCATTGTGGTCTGGTGGTGTGATTGGGCCGTATTTTTTATCTTATTCTACTACTTAAACCTAGATGTCTTAAACCTACTTAAACCTAGATGTCACTAAACTTTATAAATGTTATTCAGCTATGCTACACACAATTTTGGTTTCTGGATTCAAACTATTGCGCAATAGATTTTATTTTTTAATTTTAAACCCTTATTTTAAATTAAATCATTAAATTTTTTTGTCTTGTTTTATTCTTTTCTCTCGAAAATAAAATTTAAACAAAAATCTACATCTCAAAAATGTCCTTAAATTTTTTTATTTTCATTTCAATTTTTTTCATTTGGGATTCACGGACAAAAATTTTATTACGTAGCTGCGACGTAAAACTTTTGACCGTGAATCCAAAATGAACAAAATTGAAATGAAAATAAAAAAATTTACGGACATTTTTGAGATGTAGATTTTTGTTTAAATTTTATTTTCGAGAGAACAGAATAAAACAAGACAAAAAAATTTAATGATTTAATTTAAAATAAGGGTTTAAAATTAAAAATTAAAATCTATTGCGCAATAGTTTGAATCCAGAAAACCAAATTATAGTGTAGCATGGCTGATTAAACTCTTCATTGATTAATTTATCCTGAATTAACCTCTCGTCCAAGTAACCACGCGGAATTTATGCCACCCAAACCACCTCAAAACTTTATTAGTTGGGTTGGTTGAAGTGTTGACCTTACAAACTTAATATTTTTACTTCAGAGACGTCTTGATTAAAGCCTTTATTCCACCAAGAAAAATTTACTGTCAGTAAAAAATACTGAAAAGTCAGAAAAAGAAAAATTATATAAAATTGCAATAGAGTAACAGAAATAAAAACAGAAGTTATGGGAACATTTTATAGTTAAATTTTGACATCTTGAAGATAACATAACCAACAAAACTTCACAAAACAAATTTCCTTCGGCACCTTCGTTTTTTTTATAGGAATTTAAGTTTTATTGGTATTACAATTCATCAATACCAAATAAAAAATATTTTATAAATTTCTTCTCGTGAAGAAATCACATACATTATAAAAATAATAAAAATATTGGTACACCATAATATTTTTCCAACCATAAAACGATCTAGTGTCAAGTGAGCGAGAAATATTTCTCGTCATATACTTTTTTGTATGTAAATGTATTAGAATGTTGCTATAAAAAATACTCTGATCGGTATTTTTTCTATTTTATTATTGCAACACACCACTACATAATGCTTTAATTCCATGGAAAAACTTTGCTTTGAGTGACAAAGAACAGAAATATTTTTTATTTCATTTTATAGAAATATTTTATGGTTTTACATTTAGGCATAACCTAAAAATTTCATAAAATTTTTAATTTGTACACTTTCTTACAATTCGATTTTTTTTATATATTTTAATTTTAATATTATGGTTTTAATATAGTGGTTTTTTGTAGTACATATTATGTACTACAAAAAACGACTAACGTTAACAAATTTCAACACAAAAAAATCAAATCGTCATTTGACTATAAAAATGGCGAACGACTTATTTTGTATGAATGTGAAATAAATTTCTTATCTTTACATACATTTTTTGTAGATGTGTGAAAAATGCTGCCATAAAAAATACTCCAATTTACATTTTTTATAGCAGTATTATGGCAGTAAACTACCGCCATCACAACTATTCTCTCATTAAAATTTTACTGACAACATGTTCTGTTTCCTACACAACCAGTAAAATCTATATTTTTTCTTGGTTCATTTTTACTGACAGCAGATTATTTCCATGGAATAGGCCCATAGCATACACATTCTATTAAGTAGGGCATCTATATTTTTATCTCGTTTCGTTTTTACTGACAGTGAATATTTCATGGTGGAATAAATTTAATATTAAAGAGTAGACAAAAAAACGTAAGTTAGTTATTGACAGAATCCATATACATCTATCTGATTTTGAACTCAGGTTCTTTCTTTTTTTGCTTCGGCACATGAACCATTACTGCACATCCCGTTCAAATTTCATTGGGTGTTGGTCCAAACTACAAACAAAAATAAATATTTGACATGATTCTCTTTCGTAGACGCACAATTGTGATCGCGGGCCGTAAAGGGATATCATACAGAATATTCTTCGTACACGTAACGGAATAAACAACGGAATAACACCCAACATAGTACGTTTGCTACTGCCATCTTCTAACGAGATTTGTAAACTATAATAATTTGTAAAAGTACAAAACGCACCCATTAATCGCAGCCAACGAAACAAAACCAAACAATTTTTCACGTCTTTGCAAATGTCAATCTCACACGAGTGACATGTGTTTATTTTGGTTAAATATTTAAAACTAGTTTTTTCTATTTAAATAGTTTAAATTATTAAATTAAAATCATGGTGCGTCACAATAATCAATTGCCTGATAATTTGCCACAGCTGCAAAATTTAATAAAACGTGAACCCGAGCTGTATCGTGAAGAATTTCTGCAGCAGTACCGCCACTATTTGAGTCTGGTTGAAGTGTTCCAGCTGGAGCCGGACAAACCGAATAAAAATCTCGATGAATTGGTGATGTTTATTGCACAGGTAGCACAATGCTTTGCCGATGATTTAATTAAATTCCCACAGCAGATTGTGGATTTATTAAAATCACATTCGTCCACATTGGACCCGGGAATGCGGAACACCTTCTGTAAAGCGTTGATTCTCTTACGAAATAAGAATTTAATATCGGCATTGGATTTGCTCGAACTGTTCTTCCAACTACTCCGGTGCCCAGATAAGTCACTCCGAAAATTCTTAGAAAAACATATAGTTACCGATATAAAAAATATGAACGCCAAACATAAGGACAACAAGCTCAATTCAACTCTGCAAAACTTTATGTACTCGATGCTCAAAGATTCGTTTCCAAAGGCTGCCAAAATGTCAATCGATATCATGATCGAGCTGTACAAGAAAAATATTTGGAACGATTCCAAAACTGTGAATGTAATTGCAACAGTCGGCTGCTTTTCTAAAGTCACCAAGGTCATGGTTGCCTCATTAAAATTCTTTTTAGGCACCGATGACGATGAGGATAATAAATCCGATGATTCAGACAGTGAAAACGAGCCAGATTTGAAAATGGCCATGCTCGCAAGTCGAGTCAACAAAAAGACTAAAAAACGTAAGAAGCAGTTAGAACTAGTTAAGAAAGCGGTTATAAAATCAAAAAAGAAGAAAAGCCAGGCCCCTGGTTTTAATTTCTCGGCTATACATTTAATTCATAATCCGCAAGGAATGGCGGAGGATTTATTTAAACAGCTACAAAGTGGAAATGAGCGTTTTGAAGTGAAATTAATGCACTTGGACGTACTATCTCGTCTAATTGGCTTGCATGAACTGTTCTTGTTCAACTTTTACCCATATGTAACTCGATTTATTCAGCCGCATCAGCGAATGGTTACCAGGATACTACAGTTTGCGGCACAAGCATCACACGAGCTTGTACCGGGCGATGTCGTTGAACCCGTAATAAAAGCTATTGTGAATAATTTTGTTACCGAGCGGAATTCAAGTGATGTTATGGCGATTGGCCTAAATGCGATACGGCAGGTTTGTTCACGATGTCCATTAGCAATGAGTGAGGAGTTATTACAAGATTTGGCGCTCTATAAAACTTACAAGGAGAAATCGGTTATGATGGCGGCGCGATCGTTGATTTCTTTGTATCGCGAGCAGCTACCTGGTTTATTGAGGAAAAAAGATCGCGGTCGACCGACTGAGGCAATGGCAGAGAAAGTAGAAAAAAAATATGGTGAAGTTATCGCCTTCGATCATATACCTGGTGCAGAGGTGTTACTTAAAGAGACTCCCGAAATTGAAATGGAAGGGAGCGAATCTGAAGATGAGGATTCGGATGATGGTTGGGTCGATGTGAAACATGATGATGTTGATGGTGATATGGAAGGCAATGAAAGTGGGAAAGAGGATGAAAGTGATGAAGAAGACGAGGATGGCGATGAAGAGGAGTCTGATGACGAAGGAGAGTCTGATGACGAAGCAGAGTCTGATGACGAAGGAGAGTCTGATGAAAAGGAAGAGTCCGATGAAGACGACGAGAAGGAAGATAATTCTAATGGTGAATCAATATCTAAATCTGATGTGCCCATTCTCGACGCAAAACAAGCCGCCCAAGAGTTGATTTTAACGAAATTTCTAACAGACGAGGATTTCAAACGCATCGATGCCGCTAAAATTAAGAAGGAAGTGACCCACTCGCGTAAACGTCCGCTCGAAACCGAACGCTCTGATTTTGTAAAATTGGATGATATTGAAATGATCCACAAGAAGCGGAAGCACGACAAGCAGGCGCGTATCGAAAGTGTTGAAGCAGGTCGAACGGATCGGGAGAAATTTGGTTGGAAAGATAAGCGTCTTAATATTCATTGTTCGAAAACAAATCGAGAAAAGAGTAAGACGAAGAATTTCCAAATGATGCGGCACAAGGCACGTTCTAAAGTTAAAAAATCGTTTAGGGATAAACAGATTAAGTTAAGGAATCATTTATTGAAACAGAAGAAAATGAAATAAAGATAATTTGTGGTGGGTCCCATAAAAAATGTTTTTAATTTTTTAATACGAAACTTGCAAATCTAATAAGATTTTTTTTGTTGAATTTAATACCAAACACGAGATGGCACTATGTATAGGGAAAAAGACCATGTATGGAATGTGGAATGTCAAATTCATAGTTTGACGTATAAAATAAAAATTTGCCCGTATCGAGCAAAGTCGCAAAAAAAATTAGTGCAGAAATTGAGAATAAAATTATAAATATTACAAAACTATAACTAAATATTTGCAAAATTGTTTGATTAATATATTTACAGTGTTGACGCGTTATTAACACTTCAATTTTGAGTATATGTACTACGATTCACAGTTGAGCACGTATATTTGTTGTGCACGATTTTGACGTGTCAAGAAAATGTCAAAAGAATCAAGAATTTAGATTTTCTTTTTCGGAAAATTACCAACACGGCCGGAATATCTATAAAATTTTAATGCATCCATTACCACGAGTTTAAATTGAATACCGAGAAAATTATCAAATTATACGAAATGTCATTCGTGAGTGGAACGACTGGGAATGAAGTAGCACAAAAATTCCTAGAAGTTTTACAAAACGATTTTCGGAGCTTGGGCCAAGAGACAAAGAAGAAATATCCCCAAATCAAGGAGGTATGATATTATTTTAAAAATTTTCATTATCTATGTTCCACATCATCTACAATAATTCGCTTATCAATCAATAAAATTTAGTTTAGTGTGATTCATACAGGTTTTGTTTACTGTTCGACGTAGCGTACCGCGATTATGCAATCTGCGATTGTTATTTATTGTATTGTGTTTAATTACCCCCCACCTTTCTAGTAACTTAAAACAATACGTTACGTTACATACATTATCACCATCACTAATTGCATATTGTCTGATTTAATTCGTTTTCAGTCATGCGAGGAAGCGATACAGAAACTTAAAAGTGCTGCGGCCAATCCTCAAACGCCAGTATATTATGTAGTGAACCAAATTCTATATCCTTTAGTGCAAGGATGTGAATCTAAGGATGTTAAAATTATCAAGGTAAGCGTTTTTGGAATATCCAAGATATAATTAATTACCTAAGTTTAGTAATTACCGACTAAAATCAGAATGAAAACCACGATTCGCGCTAAATTCAAATAAAATTGGAAAGGTTAAGGTTAATTGGTGTAAAATTTTGATAAATGCATCTCATGCTTGAATTAAGTTTGAATGTTGCATTTTGCAACTCTAAACTCATTTTACAGTGGTTTGTAATTACGATACATAAAGCAGATTAGTTTCAATATACCTAGTTTTTAATTTATTTTTCAGTTTTCAATGTCATTTAGACAATTCCCAGAAAATCGTTGTACTAAAGTAGTAAATTTAATTTATTTTTAGTTTTGTCTTGGTATGATGCAACGACTTATCACACAACAGGTTGTTGATCAAAAAGGTGCACGATACATTACCGACACGCTATGGATGCTCATGGAAAATGGCACGGAAGAAGTAAAAGTGTTGCAAACTGTAACGCTTCTATTAACCACCAACACAATCGTTCATGGTGAAACATTGGCTAAAACTTTAGTTCTTTGTTTTCGACTACATTTTACCAAAGATTCAACGACCATTAATACAGCTGGAGCAACCGTTCGACAGTTGGTTTCATTAGTTTTCGAACGGGTGGTTGCCGAAGAAGATGAAACCGATGTTTCGGAATTGAAACGGGATGTAAATTTGGAAGAACTTAAATTGGCAACCGGTCTACCACCTAAAGGACTGAAACCTTGTGCCGCTGATGCATATTTATTATTCCAAGATTTAGTGCAACTTGTAAATGCCGATCAACCCTATTGGCTACTTGGCATGACCGAAATGACACGAACGTTTGGCTTAGAGCTACTTGAAACTGTTTTATCTGGGTTTACTCCAGTTTTTTATAAAAACCCCGAATTTTCGTTTCTACTTAAAGAACGGGTCTGCGCCCTAGTAATAAAGCTTTTCTCACCAAATATTAAATATCGTACGGTTATGCCACAAAATGCACAACAGCAAACACCGCACGATAAGCCATATTTTCCGATCAGTATGCGATTACTTCGCGTCGTGTCAATTTTAATACAAAAATATCACAATTTATTGGTAAGTGGTCGATTAAAATAAAATCATAAATAGACCATTAATAAACCATCTCGATTTTAGATAACGGAATGTGAAATATTTTTATCATTGATTGTAAAATTTTTGGATCCTGATAAACCGTCATGGCAACGCTCGTTGGCCCTTGAAGTGCTGCACAAAATGACAATTCAACCGGAACTTTTGGTTTCGTTTTGTAAATGCTACGATCTTAAGGATCATGCCACCAATATATTCCAGGATATTATTAATTCACTTGGAGCGTACGTACATAGTTTATTTGTAAGTCCACAACTGGTTGGATCAACACCGATTTTATCATCAACTTCACAATCGCCGGCACTTATATCTGGTATCCCAATGGGTGGGGGTGTGTCTCCACAACCAGGATTTTTATTTAGAGGAGTTTGGCTTCCACTTGTGATTACATTCCCGATCGGTCAAACGAAATCGACATAGTAAATTAATCCTGCTCTAAATCAATTCGGCAACGATCTAATTTCTCTATTTAATTTTTTAGTTTGGATATGCTCGACAAAATGGAACCACCAAATATCCCGGATGGATTTGGTATATCTGTTGCGTATGCATGCCTGCTAGATATAGTCCGATCTATATCACTGGCAATTAACGGTCCATCAACAATTGGTGAGGAGACAAAAATTCAGATTAGAAATAAGGAAATTAATGAGGACGAACATAACTTACACTGCCAGCTGATTAATTCAAGTTGGTGTGGATTATTGGCTGCAATGACTCCATTAATCGACGCAGCCACTGATGAATCGGCAACCGAAAGCATCTTAAAATCAATGCAAACTTACGCTGCTATATGTGGAATGTTGGAATTGCAAACCCCACGGGATGCTTTTATCACAGCCATTTGCAAAGCTTCATTGCCACCACATTATGCTCTCTCCGTTTTAAATATGGGATACCAAGGGACTGGATTCAAAACTCATTCACGGGCAAGCAGTCAAGATTTAGGAACTCAATATATCGCGCAATGTGGTGAAAATGAATTTCGTCATCAGGTGGTAGCTGTTGGCACACCACTACCAACATCTTCCCTGCCAATCGGTGCACAACAAGGTCCTGTTATGTTAACGGCTAAAAATTTACAATGCATGCGAGCAATATTACATTTAGCTCACTGCCACGGTCCAATCTTAGGTACATCATGGCATATAGTTCTGGCCACTCTACAACATTTAGTTTGGATTCTCGGGCTAAAACCTTCAACTGGAGGGAGTCTACAGGCTGTACCAAAAGCAACCACTGATACAAATGCTGTTATTACTACCGCTGTAATGGCCGATCTTCCAGTCCTCTCCCAAATGTTAAGTCAACTATTCGAATCTAGTAAATATTTAGATGATGTGGCTTTACACCATTTAATCGATGCACTCTGCAAACTCTCACAAGAGGCGATGGAGCTGGCATATTCAAATCGTGAACCATCACTGTTTGCAGTTGCCAAATTATTAGAAACTGGATTAGAGAATTTACCTCGGATTGAGGTTTTATGGCGGCCACTAACTAATCATTTGCTGGAGGTATGCCAACATCCTCATATTCGAATGCGAGAGTGGGGTGTTGAGGCAATCACATATTTAGTAAAATCCGCATTGAAATTTAAATATGACAAACCGTTAAAGGATAATTTGAAGCTACAGACATTATTACTTGGCCCTTTGGCTGAACTATCAACGGTACCCCATGGCGATGTACGACAGAGACAACTTGAATGTGTGCTACAGGTTTTAAATGGTGCCGGCGAAACACTATCGCATGGATGGCCGCTTGTTTTAGGAATAATTGGTGCAGTAAATGATCAGCATGGTGAAGCTTTGATCCGTATTGCTTTTCAATGTCTTCAGCTCGTAGTGACTGATTTTTTGCCCGTTATGCCATGGCGCTGCCTACCGTTATGTGTTAATACTGCTGCCAAATTTGGATCCCAGACTCAAGAACTGAATATATCGTTAACCGCCGTGGGCTTGATGTGGAACATTTCTGATTATTTCAATCAAAATCAAGAAAAGCTTTCACAAACTGTAACAGAGGATATATCAGTACTACCCGATTTTCCAGGCACATTAAATATGCCACATTTTGATCGGCTCTGGATGTGTCTATACGCCAGACTCGGTGAATTGTGTGTTGATTCGCGACCAGCTGTAAGAAAATCGGCGGGGCAAACCCTTTTCTCTACAATATCAGCACATGGAAACCTACTAAACCCACCAACATGGCAGGCCGTGTTGTGGCAAGTACTATTCCCGCTTTTAGATAAAGTTCGTAATTTATCGAGTTGCGCAAGTAACGAGAAAGTGGATACGAGTGGAAATATTTTAATTCATCATTCGCGCAACACAGCACAAAAACAATGGGCCGAAACCCAGGTACTTTCACTATCTGGAGTTTCGAGAGTATTTAATACAAAACGACAGCTGTTGCAAATGTTGGGAGATTTCCCACGTGCGTGGAGTTTATTACTGGAATTTATTGAAAATTCGGCTCTAAGTAAAAGTAATGAAGTTTCATTAGCCGCACTCAAATCATTCCAAGAGATCTTATATAATAAGCCGGAGAAAGCTGAAAAGGATAGCAGCGGTGCTGTGATATCAAAAGCTGCGAGCCCTGAAGATAACGATATTTGGAATGTGGCGTGGCGAGTTTGGTTGACTATTGGTACTGAAAGTACGAAACCGCCGATTACTGAAGGTGCCGATAAAACGGATGAAATCTATATACCTAGTCAAGCATTTTTAACGGCACTTGTGCAAATATTCCCAGCACTATTTCAACATATTCGGGCACGTTTTAATAATAAAGATTTAACGCAGTTATGCTATGTGCTTATGAATGCCGTAGCGGTTCCAGTTCACAGTGATTCAACACCATATATAATGTCTACGATATCAGATTCATTACTTACACCACTGCACGATGGTGTATTAGATTGTATTGATCTACTACAAAAGGAAGCGCTTTCCGGAACTCCAAATTTCCAAACCATGATTCCATCGATATTCAATCAGTTGTTAAGTTTTAGTAAATTTTCATGTACACCACCAACGTTTGAACGGATCGAAACACGTCCTATAAAATCACGTAATAGTAATCAAAACACAAGTGTCGAATGGGTCAGCATGAATTACATTCCATTTGGAGAAAAAGCCCTCTCCGTCGCGGTAAAATTATATCAATTGACCGCGAAAGAGGAAACAGTGATTGAAGGGCAGATTCTACATGAGATTATCAATGCGTTACATGTTCCACTGGCGCAAAAATACAAGTGCATGTCGGCGAGTACATGGAAATTAGCAATATCTAGTTTAATGACAGTGCTGCATACAGGCCTTCCAGTAGCTCGAGCCAATCCAAAACAATTTGCTGCAATGTGGAACGATCTGGCTGATACGCTCGATCAATTCTTATTCCCGAAAAGTGTATGCACAATCGAAGATCGTGGACTAGAGGAGATTGTACTCGACGAAGCAATCGACTGTCAAGTAATTGAGCTACTACGGGACGAAGTCTTGCCTTATTCAAATGATATTCCAAATCAATTTACGCTGAAAGTGGTTGTGCTATTAAATAAGGGTTCGATACATTCAGCTACGACATCAAATGTTGGTTGTGAAACGGATTTAAAATTACGAGAGGAATTTGCTAAAACGTGTTTTGATACGCTTTTGCAATTTTCGCTTTTGGACGACACAACACATAATAATCCGAATGAAGGTGGAGTTGCTGGACGTTTGGCGGTTACTGCATTGCTTCATCGATTTCAAGAGGTGTTGAAGAAATTTAATGACGATGAGCGACAAAGTGGAAAGTGTCCATTACCTCGGTATCGTCTTTCGGAAATATCGTTTGTTTTAAAGGCAGTGGCTACCTTGATAATTTCTATGAAGAAAGCACCTCTCTTAAAAGGTAAGTGAGAAATATAATTTTATCAATTTAAATTGTTTAAGTGGGGCCGCCATTGAACTTGCCATTAGAAAATTTATTGGAGTATTTTTATTTAAATTACAAAAAAAAAAAATTGTAAAAGTTATACAAAACCCAAACAAACTATAGTACCTAATCAAAAAAATTTTGGACCTTGAGATTTTTGCAAATTTACCTTTCGCCATATCGCCAAAGTTCAAACTAAAAGTTTGAGGCCACAAACTAGTTTAGACGCTCCGACTTATTGGTGTGTAACTTCAGACTTTTCCACAAATTGAGAGAGTAAAATTTGGCGGGAATCGGCCTCTCCGGAAGTGACAGATTTCATAGGCTCTTTTTCGTTTTTTGCAAATATTTGGAAGAGTATATAATTTATGAGAACAAATACTATGAACTAAATTTGAACATATTGGTTCAACGTTTTAGAGAAAATTACGATTTTAATACAAAACTGGTTTTTCACAAAAATTCTACTTCTCTATATATCCCAGACGGATTGTCTGATCGGGATGAAACTCCATAGTCAAGCTTTCTCCATAAATTTGGAGGTCCAAGTGATTTTTGACCGAAATTGTAAATATTTTAAAACGTATTTCATCAACGACAAAGACGTCTATGAACAAAGAAATTCTTTAAAATTGCAACAATATTGCTCCACATTAGTTTTTCAAAATTAGAGGGGATATATCATTTTTTGACTGAATCTCTTTTTCCACCAAAATTCGGCCTCTGTACAGCCAGACAGATTGATTGATCGGGCTGAAATATTATACTTAAGCTTTTCCTATAAATTTGAAACTCCCAGTAAAATTTGAAATTTGGATTTTTGGCCAGAAAAACGACTGTAAACTAAAATATTGTAAATTCAATTTTACAAAATTTCGTTAAAAACGATTTCCATTAATTGGGAGATTCTTGCTAAATTTTGTGGAAATCTGTGAACCGGAAGTGGCTGAAACTGCTTTCGGAAAACATATTTTGATAAGGTATTGTAAAGAATTTGTTACGGTTGTTTTTAGTATTGACTTATTACTTTGACTGCTAGAAAGGCAGTCTCGGGTAGAGTTGGAAATGTCGTTTACAACAATGAGGGGAAATTTTGTACTGTTAACGAACAATAAAAGAACTGCCATTTTTAACATTATTGTTACGCTGTAGATTTTTTGAACACATCTCAGAGGAAATTTTCATGAATTTTTATAATAAAACACAAAATGATGGAGAAATATTTTCAAGCGTTTTAGCTAAACCATTTAAGTTTAGCGTTTAGATCAAAAATTATAAATTTTTTCTCTTACTTGTGCAGTTGGCTGCACTGTCGAACTCTTTCGCTTACATATTCCAATCAAACGAACCGATTTGAATGAAATAATAAGATAATCATAACATTTAATATTTATACAATTTTCATTGAAAACTGACAAAATAATATTTTTGTTTTACAAATTCCAGTTGACAAAACCGCTTGGGAACAATTGATCGATCTGTATCCATATCTAGTAGATTGCACAACCACATCTTCACCCGAGGTGTCACGTTCACTGCGTGAAGCACTACTACAATATTGTGATCTATTATCAGCACCACCAAATTCATCAAATAGCAGCATAACTTCAAACGGTTTGACAAGCCACTGCTAACAACTTTAACAATGCCAGTAATGAAAACCTGTAAACAACAATAACTTCTAATTAATTAATTAATTTTAAAATATGTTTTCAGTATTTATTTGATTAATGACAAGAAATTTAATTTAATTTATATTTTTATTTTAAATAATAATTGTTAAATTGTGCCTAAATTAATATTGGAGAATATTTTGCTAAAATTACGTCATCAATACGCATCAATACGCATTACAAGAAGAACTAATACATATATCGTGTAACACTATTATGTAGAGATAATTAGATGCATAACTACAATTTGGTAAGTGCAAACGTGTTGTGTGCAAAATGTGTTTCTGGTTGTTTCAGAGAAATAAAATATTATTTTGGTTATAGTTAAAATTTGTTTTTATAATTTATTTACGTTTTAAAAACTATACACAAGTACATCGAAGATATTTTAAAACTACATACATGTTTTTGATTTATTTATAATGAATCATCCACAACTAAAATAATAAAAAATATATAAAATAAAATTTAGTAGTACAATTAATATTAAATATAAAAATTATTAAAATAAATAAAATATTCAAAAATAATTTTTTATAGTTGTAGATTTATTAATTAAATTTTAAAATATTTAAGATCAGTACCTATATAATAAAAATTATATTTAAAACCCAAGCAAAAATGATTAAAAATAAAATAAAAGAAAATTTATTAAATTAATTAATAATGAGTAATTCACAATAAATTGTGATTTAATAATTAAAATACTTATGAGAATTAATGTTAAATAATTTTTTGTTTTATCTTCATTAATGAATTAAATTAATACACAGACACACAACTTATTAAATACCTATTCACAATATGACGAAATCGAATTATTTTTATTTATTTTAAAAATAATTGATTACTAAATAAAATTCAAATGAAAAAATTGTTTTGTTTTTGAATATGGATTTAACAATGTTTAAAGTAAATTTCCAACGTCAAGAAAACATTATCTGCAATAACATTGGAAAGGAAAGTTCTATCCGAGTTGGTCATATTCCAGAACTTTTTCCAAAAATCTGGTTTGAACCGCATTTCTATCCAACATTCTCATTTACATTATGCTAGATTAAACAATTTGATAGTTCCCTCTCAGGTGATCATGATTGGTTAAGAAATGTTCTAATTCCGTCGCAGATGGCCATATTTCAGAATTTTTTCCAAAAATCAATTTTGAATCTCGTTTCTGTCAAACAAACTCCAATGATCGAATTGCCATTGAACAACGTCTTCTCGAAATCGAAGACTAAATTGTGTTATGGAAATGTCCACACAATAACACCGGTATTCCGATATTACATATAAATCTGTGCCAATTCAACAAAACCATTTATTTAATTTGTAGCTACTTTCCACAAGACCAAATTTAAATTTTAAATTAATTTGTGAAAAAATTATGGGACATAACTAAACTATTTTTGGATCCATGGTATCAAGGTTTTGAAACTACGTTTATTGACACCTTCAAGCGCTTGCTATCTGTTCTGGGGGTATTATGAAATTTTCGACGCGTGTATTTTTTTCGACAACGTGACAGTCGACAACGTCGAAAATCGCTATTATGAATTTTTTTTTTCGTCGATGTCGACAACGTCGAAAATCAGTATTATGAATAATTTTGACGGAAAATAACAATTGCATTTTACTTAGATATGTATGTAATAATGAGTATTTCATAATACAAAAGTTGGACAACGTCGAAAAAAAACGCGGTCGAAAATATTTCATAATACCAAATTTTCGATTTTCGCGGTCGAAAATTTCATAATAAACCCCCTAGGTTCACCGCAAATTCCCAAAATTTTTAATTAGCATTTAGAAAAAAATGCTTATTCCGATTTAAGTAAATACCAAACGCAAAATTAAACTCAAAATAAAAACTTATTTCAAGATAAGTGTTTATTCTAAATTTATTTCTGATTTCACAAATAAAAATAGTTTTAAATATCACTTATTTCATGCTACAATATCAACAATTATCAATTAAGTGGTGTTCAATAAATACCAAAGACCTATAACAAACATAAATGGTTTTGTTTTTTGCTTATATCTTGGTCAAAAATAATTGGAATTTGATGAAAAATTGAAGGGAAAGAAAAACCGGGAAATACGATCGATTAGCATTAGAATATAGTTCAATATAACCACTTATCTCGACTTAAGTGATTATGTTAAATTATCACAGATATATTGAAACATCTTCATATTTAATAGCGATGTTTCAAATGAGTAAAACAGGCCAAAAACCGACCAAATGGCACAGTGGTTAAAGCTTTGGCGTTTGGATCGGGAGGTACCAGGTGTACATTTTGATAGGGGCAGGATGCAAAAGGAAATTTTCATCAACAGATTACTATCTGTGATAAAAAGTAACACAACTACGAGCCCTATCGGCGTGCAAAACTTATGGGCCGACCGATCTTCCATGTTCAGTACTATAGGCTGGCATGGAGCTACGCAATGCACAGATGGTAACGTATATCGGCCCTTTAGCCGTACGTCTTCGATTTGGCATAAGTGCGTAAGGTAGGACGGGAAAACAAACCGCGAAAGAGTTTTTCCTTATTAAGCCAAGCAATATGATAGGAACTGGTCAAAAAAATGAGTACTTTCGGAAATAATCAAATACGTTTTTCCACCAAGTTGTACAAAAGGAATATTCAAAAATTACATTTCTCCATGCTTAATTATTTTTCAGCGAAGACGATGATACAAGCTATTGTGAATTAAAATAAATAAAATTTTTGATTTAGGTACTCAAGCCTCTAAAACCAAAGGAATGCTTTAAAATCGGCAAAGAAATACTTAACAAGATTGTAGAACCACAACAAAAACAAACAGTTCACATTTTAAATTATTTCAATTCTTAACTTGCTTTTTATCTTACTTTTTTTTAACAAGATAATTAAAACACCAACTGAATATTATGTTAAGAAAACGGTTGCTAAATCTATTGAAATAGTTGCTCTTGGGGACAAAACAACTTTTTATTGTGCTAAACTAACACGAAAAGTGCTAAATTTACTCAGGTAACAAATTCAAACGCAATTTAAAATGCAAATTGGAAAAACTTTTATTGCTTCAAAATCTATGAAATGGACGATTAAATTGCCTATTCTCGAAACGGTTCACCCTTTACACAACGGAGAATTTTTTATGGTAGCTAAGCTACCGCAAGCAGTTGACAGGCAGCCTCGTCATTAGAATATTAAAACTAATACGGCAAAACAGACTTTTTTTTTAAATTGTTTAATTTGTTTTTGAAAAAGTTTAATTTGAATTTGAAAAAGTTGAATTTCCTATATAAAAAGTTCATTTTGAAATAGAAAAAGTTTAGTATGAATTTGAAAATGTTTTATTTGTTTTGGAAAAGGTTTACTTTGTTTTGCAAAAAGTTGCAATTGAACTTTAAATGTCAGTTTTGTAAATATCTTGATTGCGTTAATGAAACTTATTATTTTGTAAAAGTAATTCTTAGATGTTAGATCTTAGACCCAAGAAATATTAGAGGTATAAGCTGATCTGAACTCAAGTTGTTTATTATAAACACAAACAAGTAAAACAAAAAGAATTGTAGACATTCTTTTATACAAATTTTAACGACTTTTTAACAGCATTTATGCAATAACTAAATATTAAACATGTTGTTTTAAAAGTTTTAAACACATTTTATTCATGATTTCAATGATATTTTCATTAAAAATATATAACAAACTTGAATTTTGTTGTTCATCCACTTAATATTTGCTTAGGCCGGATTCGTACTTGAAAAGAAGAGAGAAGTAATATGAATCCGGCCTTAATGTTAATGTTTGCTCTTAGCATAACTTAGCACCTACGAAGATCTCAATCTCGTGAGGCAACTCTCCCGTCTTATTAATGTTTGAGCTCGAATTCGATAAATAATAACGTCTTCGCGTATATGGTGCTCAAGAACTGCATGTGTGCACTTACTAATGTTGTGGCCGGAAGACCAAGCCATTGCTCTATTTATAGCATACTCTCCTGAGGCTCCTGTGCTGGTTTTTCTCATAAGCAGTGCAAAGAGCTCAACTTTAAGCTTACCAATTCGAAGTGCATTTAAAAGTTCGGCAAAGGTTTTATCGCCTTTTTGTCGTATATTTTCTGTAAGGTATCTAAAAACGCGTGTAAGTATATTTCGGCAATACCGAAATATCGGTATTTGAAACTTCTAAAAGCAGTTCTACGGTAACAAAAACATTCGGGATTACGGTGTTGCACGCCCTAATTGTTACTACGATAAATTGTTTTACGGTGATCCATTATAAATTGACTAGTAAATGTTTATTGCCTTGTTTTAATGAAAGATCGTAGTAGTGTAAAGTGGGGGGTTCTAAGACAGCCGATATCAAATAGAGCCGAAATTTGCTTTCCATATAAACTATTGAGAGAGCGAATAATTTACACTTAAGATATACAGTGAAACCGCTATTACATTACATTATACAGTAAATATATATTCTCGATACGGTTCATGTCAGGTAAAGTGTGATGCATTTTAGGCTAACTGTATAAAATGAATTTGTAATGAGCGGATGTAATTATCACTCTCATATTATTTTCCATACAAGTGATTGAGAGAGTAAAAGATTAGCATATAAAATATACAGTTAAATCACGATGCGCTTTTCCTCGTGTAGAAAATTTATTTTCTCTAAAACTTAATACATTATCTAACTATACAGTTGAAAGAGTCAACTGTAAACGATGCTAATACATATAATTTGCAAGAAAAATCTTGTTCGATCATGTACAGTTGAGATTACTATCTATAGAGAGTGGAAAGAGAGATAATGAGAAAGACAGAGAGAAAATTAAACCTAATTCAACAATAACAACTGATGAAAAAATGTTATATAAGAAGGTGTAGTTAATTAATTTTTCAGTTGCTATTCAGTTTTCATAGAGTGAACATCTTGTTTAATAAAGCTAAATAAGTATTTAAATATTGTGATAATAATAAATTAAAAAAGAATAACAACTAGTGCATCATGTTTCATTGTCAAAACTGCAACAAATCATTTTCGACTAAGGCGAATTTGTCACGCCATGTAAAATTTATTCATGATGACCTTCAATTGCTTTGTGAGATTTGTGGAAAAACAACAAGTAACCTTCGGAACCTAAAAGACCATCAAGCAAAAGCACATAATATTCGTGTAACGTTTATAAAGTCAAATAAACGTGAGCATTCCACCAACGATGGCAAGGAAGAAGTAATTAGTAAAAAGCAAAAATATCCTTCAAGTGACGAATCATTGAATACTATACCTGCTCGTGACGAAGAAAGTGCTATTTGTGAGACATGTAATACACAAGTGTTGAAAAAAAATATGCATAATCATTTGAAAAGTATGGATCACAAAAATAAAATGTTAAAAGCATTCGAAAGTGATGAGAATATTGAAGTAGCTGAAAGCGCCTTCAAGTCAAGAATAATCAGCTATCGGTTGTCAGATAAGTCAACAGACTATATATGCCTGAAGGAGTTCATTAATTCAATCCGAATGAAAATAAGTGGCTTATTAAAACTTCAAATTGCTGCCCACAATGCTGTGAAAACTAATTTCGAGTTATTTGCGATGTATAATAAACATAACCTAAAAAATGAAGACGGCACAGGAGTGAGCTCCATTAAATCATTTAATACAAGAAATAGGATTCTAACAGATGCAAGTGATTTAAATTTAGCGATTGAGGAAATGTCAGATGCTTTAGAAGCTCAAAGTGAGGAATTCCAAGGAAAAGAATCAGGTTGGGGGATTCAAAAAATTATTTTCTTGGAGATTAACATAAACAAATACAATCCTATGATAGGTTCATCGTATATTCCACTACCAGACCAAATAAAAATGAAACGTGCAGTGCTTAATGTAGAAAACGATGATCAAAAGTGTTTTTATTGGTGCATTATCGCGGCTCTAAATCCTGATGTTAAGAAACCTTCCCGAATCACCGAGTTAAATAAATGTAAGTCACAACTAGTTTTAAGTGATATTAGTTTTCCAGTTACATTAAATCAAATTTCACGTTTTGAAAAACAAAATAATCTTAGTATAAACGTTTATGGACTAGATAATAATGAAATTGTAGGCCCGTTATATTACACAAATTGTAAAAAGTTAACACATATTAATCTATTGTATTTAGAAAATGGTGATAAAACTCATTTTTGTTTAATTAAGAATTTAAGCAGACTATTAAGTAAACAGCTTTCAAAAAAGAAATGTAAAAAATGGATATGTGACGGGTGTTTAACCTTTTTCCGTGATGAAGAAAATTTGATTGCACACACCAGTTATGGATGTAATAGAGTTAAGGCTGTTCTACCAAATGCTGAAAAGTCTACACTTCAATTTAAAAATTATCATCATTCATTACGAGTTCCTTATATGATATATTGTGATTTTGAGGCACTGCTAAAGCCGATACATACTTGTTTACCAAATTTACAAAATTCATTTACTGAAAATATTGTTAAGCACGAGCCTTGTAGCTTTGCATACTATATCAAGTGTGCATATGATGATAAGAAATCTAAATTTGTTACATATAGGGGAACTGAATGTGGTAAAATTTTTATTCAAAAATTGAAACATGATTTGTCTCATATTTATAATGACATCAGTAATCTAGAACAGGAACAATATGATACCGCAAAAAGCTGTCATATTTGTAAAGATATTATTAATGAGAAAGATAACTATAAAGTTAGAGACCATTGCCATCTTACAGGGAATTTTAGGGGGGCGGCGCATGTGAAATGTAATTTAAATTACAAACTTGCCGATTTTATCCCTCTTGTCTGCCATAACTTAAGTGGATATGATGCCCATTTCATAATAAAGGAATTAGATTTCGATACAGAATCAATAGATCTTATTGCCCAGAATAAAGAACGCTATATTTCGTTTACCAAACACTTTAAAATTGATGAGAACAGAAAAATTAAGCTAAGGTTTATAGATTCTTTCAAATTTATGGCAACAAGTATTGATAAGTTATCAAAAAATCTTTTAGACGAGCAATTTGAAGAAGTAAGAAAAGCATTTCCAGATACAAATGAGTTTAACCTTATTAAAAGAAAAGGTGTTTTCCCCTATGACTACCTCGATAGTTTCGACAGATTTAATGATGATGAATTACCTAATATATCAAGCTTTTTCAATAAACTCAATAATACACATATAAGTAAAACCGAATTTACCCACGCGAAAAATGTGTGGAATACTTTTAAATGTTCTAATCTGGGTGAATACTCTGACTTGTATTTAAAGTCTGATGTTCTAATTTTAGCAGATAAATTTGAAAACTTTAGAAATGTTTGCTTAAAAACTTATGATCTGGATCCAGCTCCAGCTCACTACTTCACAGCTCCTGGTCTAAGCTGGGATGCTATGTTGAAATATTCAAAAATTAAAATGGATTTATTAATAGATATAAATATGATAAATTTTATAAATAAAGGCGTTCGAGGAGGATTAGCGCAATGTTCAAAAAGGTATTCCAAAGCAAACCATAAATATATGAAAACATATAATCAAGCAGAAGAATCTCAATTTATTATTTACTTAGATGCGAATAATCTTTATGGTTGGGCAATGAGTCAATATCTTCCATATGCTAATTTTGAATGGTTAAGTCCTGATGAAGTGAATAATTTTGATATTTTTTCAACAAGTGATACAGCTGACATTGGCTATTTTCTAGAAGTTGATATAGATTATCCAGAAAAATTATATGCTAGTCATGATAGTTTTCCTTTTTTAATGGAAAATATAAAACCATTTTACGAAACTTCAAAGCAAACTAAACTAATAGCCAATCTTTCACCTAAAAGAAACTATATTATTCATCAGAAAAATTTAAAACAATGCTTATCTAAAGGATTAATATTAACGAAAATAAATAGGGTGTTGAAATTTAGTCAAAAGCCTTGGCTTAAGTCTTATATAGAGCTTAACACTAATCTTCGTGCTAAAGCTAATAATTCATTTGATAAAGACTTTTATAAGTTGATGAACAATAGCGTTTTTGGAAAAACCTTAGAAGATGTAACCAAACGGAAAGATATTCGTCTTTTAACGCATTGGGATAATATTGGTAATAAGTTCGGTGCTAATCGATTAATTAGTAAACCGAATTTCCACTCATCTTCGGTGTTTAAAGAAAATCTTGTGGCAATTCAAATGAATAGGTTAGCTATTACTTATAATAATCCCATTTATGTGGGTTTCAGTGTTTTAGAGCTATCTAAAACTCTAATGTACGACTTCCATTATGACTATATTAAAACAAAATATGATGATCGGGCGTCACTTTTATATACCGATACAGATTCATTAATATATGAAGTTAAAACGGATGATTTCTTTGAAGATATAAGAAATGATATAGATAATAATATTGATACGTCAGACTATTCATCTGAAAATATCTATAAATTACCATTAAAAAATAAAAAAGTTATAGGAAAGTTTAAAGATGAGTGTTGCGGGAAAATAATAACTGAGTTTGTTGGGCTTAAAGCAAAGACGTATTGTATTGTACTAGAGGAGGACTCTCTCTCTCTCTCTAGCTTCACATCCCATGAAGGGATTTTGCCGCCCGCACTATGGTCCTCCAGCCGTCTCGGTCCATCGCTCTCGACCTCCAGTTTCGACATCCTAGTGCCTGTAGATCTTGTTCGACGTCGTCACGCCAGCGCAGTCGGGGTCTTCCTCTACGACGCACACCGGCTGGTTGTTGATGCTACTTTAAATAAACTTAGTACCAAGCAAAAATACTAGCATACAGACTTGTAATTAATATATTAATTCATAATTGGTACTGATCATTTAATAAAATACGAAAGTTAAATATATATATATGTTGTAAAAATTAAATTTGGCTTCAAAAAAATATAAGATAAAATAAGGATAAAGTAAACACAAAAAAAATTAACGGTTTGAAAAGAATATCGCGGTGAAATACCACACTCCGTAAGATAATGAAACGTAAATCACACACTTACCAATGACCTTCCTTTCGAAAGTTGATAACAATCTACAATCATTAGTGGTCATGGTCCAGCTCTCGCTTCCGAAAGCCAGCACAAGTCTTATTAGTGCTTTATAAAGTGCGAGCTTGCACGACTGCGATAGATGTTTAGATCGCAATAATTTTGATTGGGCGTAGAAAACTCGATGTGCGGCAGCTATTCGGGCTTTTATTTCTGCCTGCATGTCATTTGATGATGTTATAACTGACCCGAGGTATTTGAAATTTTCAACGCGATCAAAATTATGGTCGGGGCGAAGTCCGAGATTCATACCTCCTCGCCGGTGCTCCCTGGGTAACGCTAAATGAATCAGGCGGTGTAGTGGAGACGAGCAGACTAAATCCTGTTTATAGTCATGGACACTACATGTCAGGGCGGGTTATTGGCGCCCTAAAACCAATACCAAACCAGCGTCTGTTCTCCATGTTAGGAGCGGCTGAAGCGGGCGTCTGTCTTGTATCAAGCGGCTCGCTATATAAATGTGTTCATGGTAGGACTGGATGCCTTAAGATTCTCACCAGTACGTGACCCACACACGTAACAAGCGGGTTGAGCGGCAGGCCAACAACCTTCCCTCATAAAAACCATTTAAGTTATGAACCCTAAACAAAGGCCTCGGATTACCATATCGGATTCATTACTAGAGGAGGACTACGACATTATAAAAAAAATTAAGGGTATTAAAAAGAATATAGTGTCTGATACTATTTCATTTGATGATTATAAAAATTGTTTGAATCAGAATGAAAACATTATTAGATCACAGCAAAATTTTAGAAGCATTAAACATAGCCTAGTATACTCAGTTAATAAACAAATTAGCATTATCAAATTTTGATGATAAAAGGTTTGTTATACCAAATTCAAATCACACATTAGCTAGGGGAAATAAGAAAATCGATGATTTTTATTTTATATAAATAGATTAAGTTTATCTAAAGTCTCAATTAAAATTAAATTTCTGAATTATTATATATGGATTTATGTTTAGTATTAATTATAATCGAAAAATAAAATAAATTAAATTTAAAGTTTATATATACATAAATACTTGCACTATATTAGTTTTTAAGAACATTTTTGTATGACATATTTATATTATTAATAAAAGGTTTTTTAGATAAATTTAAAACTGTTTTAATTATGAAATGTTAAGTGCATAAAAATGATTGCATTGATTCAAATCAGGAATAACACAGTTTGACTGCTGTTGATGGTGTTTACTCTTAAATTTAAATACCGCAACTTAATTATTTTTATAAAAATTAAATTGTTTGAGAAAAAAAATTAAAAAGTGGATTTCGTAGTTGTCGAACTCATACGTTTTGTTGTGTATCGATCAGTAAACATGCATATTAACACATTTAAACAGTATCCAGATACATACTAACAAAATGTATAGATTCTCCAAAAAACTAATTGTTAATGACCTACGCAAATTATTCGACACTACAACAAGTTTTGGAAGCTTGAATAACAATAATGTCTTAAGAATAATTTAAACTTCCTCAGTGAGGAAAACACATTACAATTAATTTTTATTGTAAAATTGAGTTCAAATGTATGAAAATTTTATTAAAGCGAAAATGTAACTTACCATTCATACTTACCTACACCAATGTTTTATTATACTTCGATGGTACAAGACTCCGTGGTGCATTGAATATTGAACCTTTATAGTCACCATTTCTATCAGTATAAATAAACTCTTTTATTTTGTTGTGTAACAACCAGTGAAATTGTTATAACATTCTCTAACCGTGTCAAATTACAATCAACAAAAATATAAACTATTCTACAAAAATTGTTTGAAGATGACCTACGCAAATTATTCAACACTACAACAAGTTTTGGAGGCTTGGATTACAATAATGTTTTGAGAATAATTTAAACTTCCTCAGTGAGGAAAACACATCTCAAATAATTTAATGCTGAACATGAGTTTATTATTAACTGACGAGAATTATAACAATATGATCAATAAAAGTAGAATTAAAACAGACACACACACATATACACATTGATGTAAATGGGGTGTATTATATGATGTAAATGAAGTTGTATATAATGATGTGAATGGATGTTGGATGGTTATTTATATATTTTGAGATAAATTAATTTGTATACTTACTGCAACTTTTAGTAAACTTATATTATAAAGAACTCTTATAAATTGTATCTTAATTTTATTATTTAATTTTATATCATGCTTTTACAATTTACTTTACTATTTATTTTTAACACTATGCAACTGGTTATCTTATTATACTATATATGTAATACTGATTCTGCCGTATGGCTCTTACACTGATACTGACTTTATTCAACTTAGGTTCTAGTTTATATAGTGAGTATTTCTAGGAAATACCCACCTTGTTTGTCTTATTTACTAAATACGGAAATCTTACAAGCTAAATAGTATTTTGATTATCAAAATACGGAAATCTTACAAAGTTAACATAATGCATAATTTTAAACATCAAGATAAAATATTGTTGAGACATGGGATTTGGTTAATTGTTTGGTAATTGATTTGGTAATCCAATTACTTCGGCTGTAAAGTCTTTTGTTGAGATTTTACAACTGGCTAAAAAAGTTATTAGGCCGTTGTCTATTATCTGTACAGTTTGGGTGTCATCTTTACACTCAATGATCATGTTGGTGATTTTGTCCATTGAGAATAGCCATGTATTCTTCGAATATAGTTTGGTGAATTTGCTTAATGGTTTTGCTGGTATACTTCTACATTGGTTTTCTGAGCTCAATGGGTTTATAAATAGATTTGGTAGGCAATGTTGAGTGTTCATGGGAAATATGGGTTGCGTATGCTGGCATATTTTTATTGGTGCTTCAGAATTGTCAACTATTTGTTTGCAATTTTCTATGTCAGATGTGTGAAGTTCGATGGTTTTATCTTTTTCTTTGCTGATGGCTATGAAGTCTGTATCTGTTTGATACGTCTTATATTCATTTCTTACGGAAAAGGGTAGTAGATACGGTTTGTATAGTATATACTCTTTCTTCTCTAGCATGGGTATGGTAACTTTTACAATTATCTTGCCATTTACTTCTATGTATTTCACCTTTGAAATTTGCCTTATAATTTGGTGTTGTCTTAGTATGATGTTCATCTCAGCATTATTTGTTTCCATTATGTTAATTATTTTTGAGAGAGGTATTACTAAAGGATGTAATTTTCCATTTTCTAGGGAGTTTATGATTTCTGATGCATCTTCTTGTATTTGGTTTATGTGTAGGCATTGGATCATTATTAAAGATGTTAATTCTGCTACTCTGTGGTTTATCTTTTGTGTTTTATCTAACTGTTTTTGGTCGTTGGATTGCTGGATTAATTGATTTAATTTTTCTTCAATTTCGTATGTTTCATTTTGTAATTCTGCTATAGGTTTTGATAGTGCATTGAAATTTGATTGCAGTACCGTTATATGTTGATTTTCTACTTCTATTTGCTTGGTTTGCCAATGTTTGAGGTTTTGAAGATCTTCATATTGTATTAGCATCTTCTGAATTGTGATGATGATGATATGATGGTTCTTGTTTGTTGATTTTGCTGCCTTTTGGATTTGATCTATTGTGTTGATCGTGTTATGTGTCGGTTATACTTCTTCATCTTGTTTGTTGATGTTGATTTTATGTTAGTGTTTGGCTATTTTATTGTTGAGGTTTTGATCTGGATGTTTGAGCGGTGTTTGATAGTTGATGATAATAGGTTTTCCTCTTTGAGTTTCGGATGGTTGTTTTGGGTGAATTTGGTTTTGCTCGTGGTTTCCCTTTTATTGGTTGGTTGGTTTCGTGATTTTGCATTGGTATTTCTTGTAGGATTTGCTGTATATCTTCCGATGTTGTTTCTCGATGCGGTTTTGGGGGTTTTGATTGTGTTTCGATATTGTTTTTAGTGTTAGTTGGACTTGGTTGATTTGGTTTTACATTGCATGTTTGATCAGCCTATTATTGTGAACTGTAACGTTCTTTTGGTTAATTTTGATGGTTGTGTTGACTGGTGATTTTATATCAATCACTTTATAAGGGCCAAGCCATATTGGATCTTGTTTTGTTCTTCTATTTTCATTTTTTAAATAGACATAATCGTCTATGTGGAATTCTATGGGGTTTTGTGTTTTATCGTATTGCAGTTTGGTTTTATGTTTATGGCTTATGATGTTTCGTCTTGCGATTTCATGGGCTATTTGTAGTTTGGATTTGAGTTCGGTGACGTAGTCGTCAAAATTGTATATGGGTTCTGGTTCTCGTCTTATGGCACTAGGGATGAGAGCTGGTCGTCCGTAAACGAGTTCATGAGGTGTATAATTTGTTGAACAATGGGGTGTTGTATTATATACGAATGTGGCGTAGTGGCACATTTCGTCCCAATTGTTTCTGCTTACATCCGTGAAAGATCGTAAGTATTCTTTGAGAGTGTTGTGAGATTTCTCAAGAGCTCCATTAGTCTCTGGGTGATATGCTGTTGTGGTTATATGTTTAAGTTTGAGAAGTTTGCACAGTTCTTTGAACGTGTTGCTCATAAAGTTACTACCCTGATCTGTAAGTATTTTTTCTGGTATGCCATATTTGGTTATGTAGTATTCGCATGGGGCTTTTGCAACGGTATTAGCAGTTTGATCTGGTATTGGGATGGCTCCCGAAAATTTCGATAAATCATCTTGAAAAGTTAAAAGGTAGTTGTTACCTATTTCTGTTGTAGGTAATGGTCCTACAATATCGAATGCAACTCTTTGAAATGGATGATCTGATGTACTTGTAATTTGTAGAGGGGCTTTGGTTTTTCTGTGAGATTTGTTTCGTTTACATAAGTGGCATTTACGGATGAATTTGTTTATGTCTAGAAGCATTTTGGGCCAATAATATAACATACGTATACGTTTATAGGTACGCCATGTGCCAGCGTGACCGCCTAAAGGTAAGTTGTGGTATTCTTCGAGTATTTGTTGTCGTTTCCTGGGATCAATTATTACTTCGATTTTTTGGTTATTTTTGGGATTAGCGTTATGTGATGTGTTAAGTTTTGTTGGTTTGATATTGCTGGTTCATTGGATGTGTCATTTTTGTCTATGTTGGTTTTTGTTTTCGTATTATTGTCTGCGATTAATTTTGATGCAGCTCTGGTTAATGCGTTTATCTGGTTGTCATTTATTTGGTTATCATTGATCTGGTTGTCATTTATTTGGCTATGTTTTATTCTGCTTAATGCGTCGGCATTTGTGTTGGATCTACCGGATTTATGTGTTATCTCAAAGTTATATTCCGAAAGTTTAAGATTCCATTTTAATATACGGTTTGGTGTTTTGATTAGGTTACCGGCTAATGGTTTATGATCTGTAATTATAGTAAACTTTCGACCATATAAATAGGGTCTAAAATTATTAACTGCCCAGTAAATTGCAAGCATTTCCTTTTCTATAGTACTGTAGTTTCGTTCGGATTGTCCTAGTGATCTACTTGCGTACGCTATTGGAAATTCACCTGATGGGCATAGACTTTATGATGCACTCGATCAATACAAGGCCAGTTTTAAAAACAAATACGGATATATTGACCAGATTTACAACAAACATCTAGAATTACAAGCTGTGGAAACATTCAAACGAGGACTATACAATACCATAATCAAAAATAAAATAATAACTAGCAAAGCCGAAAGTATCACCGAAATTATAAACGAAACAGAAGAAACTGAGCACATGTTTAACTCGGTAATAGGCATACCAACAACACAGCTAAATGAATCATCAGCACTCGCCCTACTAGCGATCGAAAGTCAACAACCATATCGAAGATCATATCAAATCAGATGTAACTACTGTCGAAAATTTAATCATACTTGGGACATTTGCCGTACAAGAATAAACGCAGAGAGAAAAAAACAAATATATCAACAACCTCCATATACCTGGAGCCATTTTAGCAATCCTGCTATATCAGAGCAACGAAGATGTTACAATGAAACGCCAAATTTTAACCAACATCAACACTCAAACTTAAAATTAAATAAATTTCAAACAATCGCCAACAGTTACTTTACAAAACAACCGCGAAATTACAAGTTCGAGCCCAAAAGAGAAACATACAAGTCCAAAGAAACCCGAATTGTTATTCCAGAAAGAAGTAATAGATTTCCAATCAGCAAAAAAACCAATATTGACACACAAATCAGCAATAACAACCAACCATCAATCCTGTTAATTAAGAAACTGAGCGAAGATACTCATCAAATAAACGGAAACACCCAGTTCAAACATTTATACAACATAAACACAAATCAAGCAATTCCTGACATTCACCACGCTGTTGTATCTCAAATCCAGTCATCACAACATTACAGTGACAACGAGGATCAAAATTTACTGACGAGAACTAAACCATTGAAAACTAACAATTTAAAACAAACACAAATCCAAACCAACGACATAAATCGATCAAATTCAGAAGATCATTCATCAGATATAATTAAGAAGCCAACGAATCCATTTATTCATCAATCAACCAAACTAAGCCAAATCGTTCAAGACGTTAAATCGACATACTTAGTTCATAAGCACACGAGCCAAGACGCTCAAAATCTAATCTATAACACGCAATTCAATCAACCAAATTTAGATATCCCTTCAACATATTTAGATCATAAGCAAAAGAGCCCAGACGCTCATAATATAACCAATCAATTATCAAATCTACCGCAAAACAATCATTCAAACTCAGAACCCCTTTTAGTAAATAAGCCAACGAGCCCAGACTCTCAAATTACAATTAAGTCACATAACAATTATCCAAACTTAGAAACCGTTTCAACATATTTAGATATTAAGCCAACGAGCCCAAATGCTCAAATTACAATCAATCAATTATCAAATAAGTTACATAACAGTTATTCAAACCCAGAAAACCTTTTAGTTAATAAGCAAACGAGCCCAGACGCCCAAAAACAATTTTATATTAAACAAATCAATGAATTTTCAAATCAAACATACAATATTACGAACCCAGACACCACCTCAACCAATTTAGTTAATAAACAAAGAAGTCCAAATAGTCGTAATCTAATTTATAATACGAAAATCAAACATTTATCAAATAAATCATCAAAAAATCTCATGAGCCCAAACTTTTCTAACCCATTAAATAACACACAAATTAATCCGCTATCAAATCCAACGAACAATCATACGAGCCAGGATGCTCCATCACAAGATTCAGTTAACAGTCCAATAGAAATAAGCACATACACTCATCGAATGGTAAACGTTAAGAAAATTAGAAATTTTATCTGGAATAGCATAAAGAACTCTTATATCCAAAGGAGAGTGACAAGAAGAGGAATAGGATAGATAAACAATATTACATAATTCACTACAATTTGCCATAAAACAAAATTATATTTATGCAATTTATCAAAATCAGATATTAGATTATTCAATAACACCCTTCTTCTTTCAAATGACATTATCAAAACCTAACTAATGTATTTTATTATTTTCAGTTAAACAAAAATAATAATTAGGCATATTAAATTAAATTTAAGATCATTTTGTTTAAAGACGATAAATTATATAGAAATAATTTTTTAAAAGTTTAAATTTAACATTTCATAGACCATAATTAAAATATTAATCACAAAACAATTTCATTCATAAGCAATTTTTGTGACGTAACGTAATTTTACTTAATATTTAAAACTACAATACTAAATTTCTGCATATGATACAAAATATATTTTGAATAGAATCCAAATCAAAATATAACATTGAAAACCTTAACCTTTAACAATTATGAAGTGTAACATTTTAGTAGCAATGTCAATGTACATAAACAAAAACAACAATATTTAAAAAAAAAATTATATGTAAATTATAAGTAATCTAGGTTAAAATTGAACTATAATATTAAAAGACACCCAAACAATCCATAAAAACATTTAAATGAACCGTATTCCGATATACTATTAACCATATTCCATAAAGAAAAACCTTCTTCCAGAAGATTTTTCTTCTCTCAAACGGGGAGGAATGTTGTGTTTGTGTTTTATACCGGAAAAGTCGATTCATTTATTTGTTTTCCGCATTGTTAATAAAATAGTAAGGTCGTTCAATTTTAACAAAATAAACACATTTGCGTACAAGAAATGAAAATGCAATCTTGCAACCTCGGAAAATGTACATTTGTTTTCCGTAGTGCTTATGCATTTTCATTTCCTCAAAATTTTAGTATATAAGACATTTTAGTTTTAAGTTATAGATATAGTTATAAAAGATAGTTATAAAGTATTAGTCAGAGCAGTAATCAACAAAAATTATTTTAAGTGTAACTATAATGTGAAGTTAATTTTAATAAATAAAATGTAGTCGCAACAGTGAAGAAGATGATGTTTTTTAAAACACCCTATCCACAACCCGCTCTACACAACAACATACACTTACATGCGAAAAAACATTATTGTCTTGTAAGACATAATGTCGAACGAACGGTAAAAAAAACTCGAGATAATTTAAAAAAACAACCGATCGCGGCACGGCACGTCACTAGACTAAATAAATATATTTTGAACAAGTAGAAAAATAACAAGGATTAAAAAAATATTCATCAGCGAAAATTTGTTTGAACTTGTTCAGACATGTACAAGGCCATATAAATATTTTATATAAAAATTAAAACGTCGTCGTTTTCAAATGGTTTTTCCTTAGAAAGTGGTATGCGACTCATTCTCGTGCTCTGACCACAAAAGCTAAACATATTACAAAGAGAATATGTTACGGTGAAAGTTCGAAATAGCTAAATGTCTGAATACAAATTTGTAAAACTTTTTATTGCTCTGAAACCAATGAAACGTGAGCCATATATTCACGAAATGATACCCACTTCACCTCATGGACTATTTTATATCGTATTAGAGCAAAGTTATTTGGAATATTAGGAGGTGAGGCATTTACTAACTCTCAATAGCTCGCGGGAGCTAATTGCATCAGTCATGTCGTTTAGTCCTACGATGGGAAATGAATGAAAATACGGGAATGCTTGAGGAAGGTCAGCAAACATGTTGTTAACCTTGAACGTCTGTACAACCGGATTTAATCATTTAAACGAATTTAAAAAATAAAAATTTCATATTTTTACCGATTTCAGACTTTAACCGTAACATATATACTCATAGGGACATTGTCCTCTGCTAATAACAATACATAAGTATAAATTTCGCAACTCTGAACAACTCAAAATATAAGTACCAATTTTCTGTTTTCTTTTAATGTTCTTAAATTGTGATGTGCATAATATGCGGTTAGTAGCTGTTAATGCCCTTGATAATATTAATTTATCTAGTATTAAGAAATTATTCTTAAAGTAGAAACACCGTACGATATTTATAATTTACATTGCTGGAATATACGCGAAACATGAAAATTAAAATAAACATATCACCGTGTCAAAGCGTATTCTAACCCTCGACTATGTGACGTAACGTGTCTTATAAAAAGATTCCTGAATTAATTGATGTTGTACGTACGTATTTATATAGATTTAGGTTCGACCTTGTTATTTGCTTAGCCCAAAAGAAAGTTAAAGACATGTGTTTCGATCGCGGGCAACTTTGAGTTGCTAAGCCCCGTTTCTTCATTGCATTACACAAATGACAAAACAAAATAGGTAAAACCAAAAACCTAAATAAAAATTGCAACGCAACGAAATCTTGATCAGATGCATGCATACACACCCATCTAAATATTTAATATAAAAACGTCATCGTTTTCAAATTACATTTATGTAGGTAGTAATTAATATGCGAATACGTAATACTTTTTATTTTATTTTTATAATATGTATGACCATACAAAAATATAAATCATAGTAAGATAATAATTGGTTCTCACTTATTTTAGCGTTAAGGCTTAGAGTTCCTCATAAAGTAGTGTAAACGTCTACGATTAATAAAAAGTTGGAGAAACGATTATGTCTTCGATGAAGGGCGTGAGGCAAATATTAACCCCCCAGACAATCTCGACGCTATAACGCAGCTACGCAATAGCGCAAAAGTTAAACTACATGAAAATATATACTAATTGACAAAGTCGACGGACCTACGCATTAGTACTAAGTACTAAAATTGAATTATTTTCAATATTTACGCAAAAACGGATTGAAGTGTCACTTGTGTTGTGAAAGTTTATTACAATGAGACACATAAGTGTAATTAAGTTAAAAAAAATTAAATTAATCTTGTTAGCCTGCAGTTCGGCTTATATGTGGTTGCAAAGAAAAAAAAGAACCAGGCGGTTTTATGCAAGAGCTGAACTTTTAGACCGTTCCATAAATGGTTTTTATAAAGCAGAGTTTATGGCGATCAAATCCAATGAAGAGCAGTTTATCAAACACACGAGGATGAGTGTTGATGTATTCCATAAATTGTTATCCCTTATTAAGGAACAGCGTAAACGTTTATGACGCGTAAAGAAAACGCATATTTTTAATCGCGTCATAAGAAAACTTGACGTAAACGTCTATGATTTATATTGAAAATGCGCGGAGTGCGGTTACGCATTTTCAATATAAATCATAGACGTTTACGTCAAGTTTTCTTATGATGCGATTAAAAATATGCGTTTTCTTTACGCGTCATAAACGTTTACGTCATTTTTTCACATGATGCGATTGAAAATAAGCAGTTTCTTTTACAGTTTTAGAGGTTCACGTCAATTTTTCTCCTTATGTTCTGAAAAATGTGTATGTACATCGCACGACCTCACAACAGTGTACACCTGTGTCGCTTCAAAAGATTAAAAACAAACAAAAAATCACGTTCAAACGTGTTCGCTCTGGGGTATGACATGAGCCAGATTTCACAAAAACGAGTTTTTTTATCACGATTGGATTATTCGCGATTTTAGCACGGATTCGATATTAACCGTATTTTCTATATAAATCATAGACGATTACGTTAATTTTTCTTATGATGCGTTTAAAACTAGGCATTTTCTTTATCAGTCATAAACGTTTACAACATTCTTTTCTCATGATGCGATTAAAAACAAGGCAATTAGCATATGTAACATGATTAATTTTTTAAGTCATAGATGGTTGTGTCTACGTATTTTTCGCCCAAACTAAAAAGTCAAACTCGAAAACGTTAAACAACAACGTATAATTAAATTTTCTCGCATCTACTTACGGTAGAAATTAATTCATGAGCAAATTAAAATTAAAGGATTAAAATTTTATTTTTTTAATCAATTATGTATGTCATAATTACTGTTACACATTGGATTTTTTCCTGCATTGCGTTGTACGCACATATCAAACATACTTTCAGCACAATATACATTAGACATAAGTTTTTCTTTCTATCTATAAAAAAATATTAAAACATTCTCGATTTGTTTTTATGAATTTGTTTTAATCATGAATGTGAATGTCCCATTAACACATTGAACGCCAACAGGTTTTTTATAAAATGTATAAAAAGTTTCTTTGTTTTTAAATTTTATTTAATAAGAATGAGAATTCTGTGGCCATGTTGTAGTAATGTTTAGAAGGGTTGCGTCAAGCAATTCTAGCAACATTTAACATAGAGGTCGTGACTAACAGCACTAAACAACGCGTTTTAACAAGTTAAAGTATGTATTCAGCGTCAGTCACCGGTGACTGATAAAGCGAGCAATGTGTATAATGCTTGAGACAATCTCGACGGAACGGAGACGGAGCTACGCAAAGAACGCAAAATAAAATTTAGTACTGCATTAAAATTGTTTTTGCTGACAATCTCGACGTACGTTTTTGACAAAACACAAAATGAGTTTCGAAGAAAGATTAATTGTTTTAGTTAAAGAAAATAAAATACTTTACAATAAACGTGCTAGTGGATATAAAAATGTTTATAAAAAGACGGAAATATGGAAAAAAATTGGAGACGAACTAGGCGAGACTGGTATGATAGAATGCATTGTTATATTCTATAAATTATTTTTTTAATGAATAACTTATTTCAGATAAATATTGTATGGCAAGATGGAGAAGTTTGCGTGACAAATTCGTTAGAGAATTGAAGGCCGAAAAGCATTCATCAGGAAGTGGTCTAAGCTTAAAAACCGTGTGGGAGTTCCGCGAGCAAATGTCATTTCTAGTAGATCATTTACAACCACGAAGGTCGGTATAAAATTTGTTTATCCTCTCCAATTTATTTACTTATTAACGAAAAAATGTTTCCTTAGAACGCAAGGCAATTATCACGAACTTGGTGAAAATTGTCTTGATGACAATGACAATGAGGTTGATGAAAGTGATGAATTCTTTCAAAGTTTTATGCCGGACAATTCATCAATTGAATATGTGAACGATTCGGATTCTAATTTTTCTAGAACGGATGCAGCCAGTTCTTTATCCGTATCATCTTCTACTAAAACGAATGCCGCAACCACCAATACTATCTCTGCCACGTCGAAAGGTAATATGCCGACTGAAGCCGTACCGACAAAAACGACTGATTCTGATGTGGCTAGTGCAATAGTGTCGACAATGACAATGTTGAAAGAGTACATAACCGAAATACTCCAAAGTCATCGAATCGAAGTGGTATAGAAAGAATAGAGAACCATTTAAATAACTTAAATCCTCACAATAGAAGAATTTCAGAACACAAAATGACGAGCTACCCTTTACATTGCAAGGTGGAACAGTTACAAGAATTGAGTATTGAGTATCTTGATATATAATTGGATTAGGTACTCTTACATTTGCCTTTTAATTTAAATTAACCGCATCCCCAGTAGAAAAACTTATGACTTTTGTGCCTTACAGAAAAGCATACAAAATAAATTTGAGAATTTTTTTTTTCAAAATTATTTTGCATGCTTTGCTATAAGGCAAAAGTCATAAGTTTTTCTATTAGGGATGCGGGGTTATTATTATTATTTTTTTTAAAAGACAAAATTGAATTTTGTGTATTCTTTTTTGTTGAAATGAATTGTGATACTGAAATCTGAATTAAGAATTTATTATATAATAAACGAATTTATTTAACAAGTCTTGCTTAATTAATTTTATTTTGACGAATAATAGCACCCTCATTCATAAAATACCGTTTCAACATGTCTCTTAGCTGGAATGCATGTTTCGATGCATTATTTGAACCGACTCTTATAATGGGTTGCAATGTATTTGCACTTGAAGCTAACTCACTCCTCCATGTTCCTGGTTGAACATTGCCTAGTTCATCTTCCTGATCTACAAAAGTTTCATCACAGTAAGTATTGCTGGAATGTTGGTGTTTTTTCACAAAGTTGTGGAGAACTACTGCCGCTAACACGATCTACATAAAAAATGTATCATTAATCGGACATATTAAATTAAAGGAACTATTTAAAACCTTTTCAGCGTTCTCAGGAATACAAAACATAGTATTTCTAAGAACTCGCCATCTCGCTACCAATATGCCAAATGTGTTTTCGATGACTACTCTGGCTCTCGAAATTCTATAATTAAAATTTTTTTTTCTGTTGAAAGATTCTGGCGTGGATAAGGCCGCATTAAATTTTCCTTAAGAGGAAATGCTGGGTCCCCACAAAAAAATGAGGGAATTTGATGGGAGTTCTAGGTAATTCTGAGTCAGGAGGAAGTGGTAGCTGGTTCTGAAAAAGTTTTTTCCCAAACGGCGAGTCAGCCAAAATTCCTGCAAAAAATGTTTGAATGCTTTAATGTTTAGGGAAATTTATTTAAAAAAATAGATTTAACCTCCATCGCTTTGGCTCCCAAAAGCTCCAACATCAACCATGGTGAAATTATACTCCCCATCGCAAGTGGCCAAAAGTACAATGCTGGAAAAGTTCTTGTAATTATAGAACTGCGAGCCACTTTTCGCAGGACATGTTATGGAAATATGCTTCCCGTCCAATGCTCCGACGCAGTTAGGTGACTATAATCCCAGGTTTCGGAAAAAAATTTTGCAATTTTCTTATAGTCGTCTGGTTCAGGTTTTTTTACATAAATGGGACCCAAAATTTCCCAAATAGCCTGACAGGTTTGGAAAACTATCTCCCTTGCAGTGGATCTTCCAAGTTTAAAGGTGTCTCCCATAAATTGGAAGCTTACACCTTGAGACAGATGCCTTGAATAAAAATAAAGTGAAACATGTATCAAACAAGTTATGCATAGCAAGAATAAAGTATAGATTACGTCAAGGTTAGCGCCAATCGTGCCTCTGGAGTTATCGTGTAACACATGCGTCTCCGGGTAAGCTGTTCCTTAATAAGGGATAACAATTTATGGAATACATCAACACTCATCCTCGTGTGTTTGATAAACTGCTCTTCATTGGATTTGATCGCCATAAACCCTGCTTTATAAAAACCATTTATGGAACGGTCTAAAAGTTCAGCTCTTGCATAAAACCGCCTGGTTCTTTTCTTTCTTTGCAACCACATATAAGCCGAACTGCAGGCTAACAAGATTAATTTAATTTTTTTTAACTTAAATACACTTATGTGTCTCATTGTAATAAACTTTCACAACACAAGTGACACTTCAATCCGTTTTTGCGTAAATATTGAAAATAATTCAATTTTAGTACTTAGTACTAATGCGTAGGTCCGTCAACTTTGTCAATTAGTATATATTTTCATGTAATTTAACTTTTGCGCTATTGCGTAGCTGCGTTATAGCGTCGAGATTGTCTGGGGGGTTAATATTTGCCTCACGCCCTTCATCGAAGACATAATCGTTTCTCCAACTTTTTATTAATCGTAGACGTTTACACTACTTTATGAGGAACTCTAAGCCTTAACGCTAAAATAAGTGAGAACCAATTATTATCTTACTATGATTTATATTTTTGTATGGTCATACCAATGCCTTCTAAACTACTGGCCGCTTACACCAAATGATGACGACACGCTAAGTCGACGTTGTTGTTGCTTTCTCTAGTTGCTTTGTTAGTGTAAATATCCTAAAATTATTATTGCGCAGTCTCGGTATAGACTTAAATTACGTCATGTGCGAAAAATGAGAGTAGTAAAAGGCCAGTAGTATAGAAGGCATTGGTCATACATATTATAAAAATAAAATAAAAAGTATTACGTATTCGCATATTAATTACTACCTACATAAATGTAATTTGAAAACGATGACGTTTTTAGATAATATATATTTAGATGGGTGTGTATGCATGCATCTGATCAAGATTTCGTTGCGTTGCAATTTTTATTTAGGTTTTTGGTTTTACCTATTTTGTTTTGTCATTTGTGTAATGCAATGAAGAAACGGGGCTTAACAACTCAAAGTTGCCCGCGATCGAAACACATGTCTTTTACTTTCTTTTGGGCTAAGCAAATAACAAGGTCGAACCTAAATCTATATAAATACGTACGTACAACATCAATTAATTCAGGAATATTTTTATAAGACACGTTACGTCACATAGTCGAGGGTTAGAATACGCTTTGACACGGTGATATGTTTATTTTAATTTTCATGTTTCGCGTATATTCCAGCAATGTAAATTATAAATATCGTACGGTGTTTCTACTTTAAGAATAATTTCTTAATACTAGATAAATTAATATTATCAAGGGCATTAACAGCTACTAACCGCATATTATGCACATCACAATTTAAGAACATTAAAAGAAAACAGAAAATTGGTACTTATATTTTGAGTTGTTCAGAGTTGCGAAATTTATACTTATGTATTGTTATTAGCAGAGGACAATGTCCCTATGAGTATATATGTTACGGTTAAAGTCTGAAATCGGTAAAAATATGAAATTTTTATTTTTTAAATTCGTTTAAATGATTAAATCCGGTTGTACAGACGTTCAAGGTTAACAACATGTTTGCTGACCTTCCTCAAGCATTCCCGTATTTTCATTCATTTCCCATCGTAGGACTAAACGACATGACTGATGCAATTAGCTCCCGCGAGCTATTGAGAGTTAGTAAATGCCTCACCTCCTAATATTCCAAATAACTTTGCTCTAATACGATATAAAATAGTCCATGAGGTGAAGTGGGTATCATTTCGTGAATATATGGCTCACGTTTCATTGGTTTCAGAGCAATAAAAAGTTTTACAAATTTGTATTCAGACATTTAGCTATTTCGAACTTTCACCGTAACATATTCTGTTTGTAATATGTTTAGCTTTTGTGGTCAGAGCACGAGAATGAGTCACATACCACTTTCTAAGGAAAAACCATTTGAAAACGATGACGTTTTAATTTTTATATAAAATATTTATATGGCCTTGTACATGTCTGAACAAGTTCAAACAGATTTTCGCTGATGAATATTTTTTTTAATCCTTGTTATTTTTCTACTTGTTCAAAATATATTTATTTAGTCTAGTGACGTGCCGTGCCGCGATCGGTTGTTTTTTTAAATTATCTCGAGTTTTTTTTACCGTTCGTTCGACATTATGTCTTACAAGACAATGATGTTTTTTCGCATGTAAGTGTATGTGTATATGTGTGTGTGTGTGTGTTTTAATTCTACTTTTATTGATCATATTGTTATAATTCTCGTCAGTTAATAATAAACTCATGTTCAGCATTAAATTATTTGAGATGTGTTTTCCTCACTGAGGAAGTTTAAATTATTCTCAAAACATTATTGTAATCCAACCTCCAAAACTTGTTGTAGTGTTGAATAATTTGCGTAGGTCATCTTCAAACAATTTTTGTAGAATAGTTTATATTTTTGTTGATTGTAATTTGACACGGTTAGAGAATGTTATAACAATTTCACTGGTTGTTACACAACAAAATAAAAGAGTTTATTTATACTGATAGAAATGGTGACTATAAAGGTTCAATATTCAATGCACTACGGAACTTGTGCCCTGTCTTGTACCATCGAAGTATAATAAAACATTGGTGTAGGTAAGTATGAATGGTAAGTTACATTTTCGCTTTAATAAAATTTTCATACATTTGAACTCAATTTTACAATAAAAATTAATTGTAATGTGTTTTCCTCACTGAGGAAGTTTAAATTATTCTTAAGACATTATTGTTATTCAAGCTTCCAAAACTTGTTGTAGTGTCGAATAATTTGCGTAGGTCATTAACAATTAGTTTTTTGGAGAATCTATACATTTTGTTAGTATGTATCTGGATACTGTTTAAATGTGTTAATATGCATGTTTACTGATCGATACACAACAAAACGTATGAGTTCGACAACTACGAAATCCACTTTTTAATTTTTTTTCTCAAACAATTTAATTTTTATAAAAATAATTAAGTTGCGGTATTTAAATTTCAGAGTAAACACCATCAACAGCAGTCAAACTGTGTTATTCCTGATTTGAATCAATGCAATCATTTTTATGCACTTAACATTTCATAATTAAAACAGTTTTAAATTTATCTAAAAAACCTTTTATTAATAATATAAATATGTCATACAAAGGTGTTCTTAAAAACTAATATAGTGCAAGTATTTATGTATATATAAACTTTAAATTTAATTTATTTTATTTTTCGATTATAATTAATACTAAACATAAATCCATATATAATAATTCAGAAATTTAATTTTAATTGAGACTTTAGATAAACTTAATCTATTTATATAAAATAAAAATCATCGATTTTCTTATTCCCCCTAGCTAATGTGTGATTTGAATTTGGTATAACAAGCCTTTAACATCAAAATTTGATAATGCTAATTTGTTTATTAACTGAGTATACTAGGCTATGTTTAATGCGTCTAAAATTTTGCTGTGATCTAATAATGTTTTCATTCTGATTCAAACAATTTTTATAATCATCAAATGAAATAGTATCAGACACTATATTCTTTTTAATACCCTTAATTTTTTTTATAATGTCGTAGTCCTCCTCTAGTACAATACAATACGTCTTTGCTTTAAGCCCAACAAACTCAGTTATTATTTTCCCGCAACACTCATCTTTAAACTTTCCTATAACTTTTTTATTTTTTAATGGTAATTTATAGATATTTTCAGATGAATAGTCTGACGTATCAAATTTATTATCTATATCATTTCTTATATCTTCAAAGAAATCATCCGTTTTAACTTCATATATTAATGAATCTGTATCGGTATATAAAAGTGACGCCCGATCATCATATTTTGTTTTAATATAGTCATAATGGAAGTCGTACATTAGAGTTTTAGATAGCTCTAAAACACTGAAACCCACATAAATGGGATTATTATAAGTAATAGTAGGTTAGCTATTGAATTGCCACAAGATTTTCTTTAAACACCGAAGATGAGTGGAAATTCGGTTTACTAATTAATCGATTAGCACCGAACTTATTACCAATATTATCCCAATGCGTTAAAAGACGAATATCTTTCCGTTTGGTTACATCTTCTAAGGTTTTTCCAAAAACGCTATTGTTCATCAACTTATAAAAGTCTTTATCAAATGAATTATTAGCTTTAGCACGAAGATTAGTGTTAAGCTCTATATAAGACCTAAGCCAAGGCTTTTGACTAAATTTCAACACCCTATTTATTTTCGTTAATATTAATCCTTTAGATAAGCATTGTTTTAAATTTTTCTGATGAATAATATAGTTTCTTTTAGGTGAAAGATTGGCTATTAGTTTAGTTTGCTTTGAAGCTTCGTAAAATGGTTTTATATTTTCCATTAAAAAAGGAAAACTATCATGACTAGCATATAATTTTTCTGGATAATCTATATCAACTTCTAGAAAATAGCCAATGTCAGCTGTATCACTTGTTGAAAAAATATCAAAATTATTCACTTCATCAGGACTTAACCATTCAAAATTAGCATATGGAAGATATTGACTCATTGCCCAACCATAAAGATTATTCGCATCTAAGTAAATAATAAATTGAGATTCTTCTGCTTGATTATATGTTTTCATATATTTATGGTTTGCTTTGGAATACCTTTTTGAACATTGCGCTAATCCTCCTCGAACGCCTTTATTTATAAAATTTATCATATTTATATCTATTAATAAATCCATTTTAATTTTTGAATATTTCAACATAGCATCCCAGCTTAGACCAGGAGCTGTGAAGTAGTGAGCTGGAGCTGGATCCAGATCATAAGTTTTTAAGCAAACATTTCTAAAGTTTTCAAATTTATCTGCTAAAATTAGAACATCAGACTTTAAATACAAGTCAGAGTATTCACCCAGATTAGAACATTTAAAAGTATTCCACACATTTTTCGCGTGGGTAAATTCGGTTTTACTTATATGTGTATTATTGAGTTTATTGAAAAAGCTTGATATATTAGGTAATTCATCATCATTAAATCTGTCGAAACTATCGAGGTAGTCATAGGGGAAAACACCTTTTCTTTTAATAAGGTTAAACTCATTTGTATCTGGAAATGCTTTTCTTACTTCTTCAAATTGCTCGTCTAAAAGATTTTTTGATAACTTATCAATACTTGTTGCCATAAATTTGAAAGAATCTATAAACCTTAGCTTAATTTTTCTGTTCTCATCAATTTTAAAGTGTTTGGTAAACGAAATATAGCGTTCTTTATTCTGGGCAATAAGATCTATTGATTCTGTATCGAAATCTAATTCCTTTATTATGAAATGGGCATCATATCCACTTAAGTTATGGCAGACAAGAGGGATAAAATCGGCAAGTTTGTAATTTAAATTACATTTCACATGCGCCGCCCCCCTAAAATTCCCTGTAAGATGGCAATGGTCTCTAACTTTATAGTTATATTTCTCATTAATAATATCTTTACAAATATGACAGCTTTTTGCGGTATCATATTGTTCCTGTTCTAGATTACTGATGTCATTATAAATATGAGACAAATCATGTTTCAATTTTTGAATAAAAATTTTACCACATTCAGTTCCCCTATATGTAACAAATTTAGATTTCTTATCATCATATGCACACTTGATATAGTATGCAAAGCTACAAGGCTCGTGCTTAACAATATTTTCAGTAAATGAATTTTGTAAATTTGGTAAACAAGTATGTATCGGCTTTAGCAGTGCCTCAAAATCACAATATATCATATAAGGAACTCGTAATGAATGATGATAATTTTTAAATTGAAGTGTAGACTTTTCAGCATTTGGTAGAACAGCCTTAACTCTATTACATCCATAACTGGTGTGTGCAATCAAATTTTCTTCATCACGGAAAAAGGTTAAACACCCGTCACATATCCATTTTTTACATTTCTTTTTTGAAAGCTGTTTACTTAATAGTCTGCTTAAATTCTTAATTAAACAAAAATGAGTTTTATCACCATTTTCTAAATACAATAGATTAATATGTGTTAACTTTTTACAATTTGTGTAATATAACGGGCCTACAATTTCATTATTATCTAGTCCATAAACGTTTATACTAAGATTATTTTGTTTTTCAAAACGTGAAATTTGATTTAATGTAACTGGAAAACTAATATCACTTAAAACTAGTTGTGACTTACATTTATTTAACTCGGTGATTCGGGAAGGTTTCTTAACATCAGGATTTAGAGCCGCGATAATGCACCAATAAAAACACTTTTGATCATCGTTTTCTACATTAAGCACTGCACGTTTCATTTTTATTTGGTCTGGTAGTGGAATATACGATGAACCTATCATAGGATTGTATTTGTTTATGTTAATCTCCAAGAAAATAATTTTTTGAATCCCCCAACCTGATTCTTTTCCTTGGAATTCCTCACTTTGAGCTTCTAAAGCATCTGACATTTCCTCAATCGCTAAATTTAAATCACTTGCATCTGTTAGAATCCTATTTCTTGTATTAAATGATTTAATGGAGCTCACTCCTGTGCCGTCTTCATTTTTTAGGTTATGTTTATTATACATCGCAAATAACTCGAAATTAGTTTTCACAGCATTGTGGGCAGCAATTTGAAGTTTTAATAAACCACTTATTTTCATTCGGATTGAATTAATGAACTCCTTCAGGCATATATAGTCTGTTGACTTATCTGACAACCGATAGCTGATTATTCTTGACTTGAAGGCGCTTTCAGCTACTTCAATATTCTCATCACTTTCGAATGCTTTTAACATTTTATTTTTGTGATCCATACTTTTCAAATGATTATGCATATTTTTTTTCAACACTTGTGTATTACATGTCTCACAAATAGCACTTTCTTCGTCACGAGCAGGTATAGTATTCAATGATTCGTCACTTGAAGGATATTTTTGCTTTTTACTAATTACTTCTTCCTTGCCATCGTTGGTGGAATGCTCACGTTTATTTGACTTTATAAACGTTACACGAATATTATGTGCTTTTGCTTGATGGTCTTTTAGGTTCCGAAGGTTACTTGTTGTTTTTCCACAAATCTCACAAAGCAATTGAAGGTCATCATGAATAAATTTTACATGGCGTGACAAATTCGCCTTAGTCGAAAATGATTTGTTGCAGTTTTGACAATGAAACATGATGCACTAGTTGTTATTCTTTTTAAATTTATTATTATCACAATATTTAAATACTTATTTAGCTTTATTAAACAAGATGTTCACTCTATGAAAACTGAATAGCAACTGAAAAATTAATTAACTACACCTTCATATACATATAACATTTTTTCATCAGTTGTTATTGTTGAATTAGGTTTAATTTTCTCTCTGTCTTTCTCATTATCTCTCTTTCCATTCTCTATAGATAGTAATCTCAACTGTACATGATCGAACAAGATTTTTCTTGCAAATTTTATGTATTAGCATCGTTTACAGTTGACTCTTTCAACTGTACAGTTAGATAATGTATTAAGTTTTAGAGAAAATAAATTTTCTACACGAGGAAAAGCGCATCGTGATTTAACTGTATATTTTATATGCTAATCTTTTACTCTCTCAATCACTTGTATGGAAAATAATATGAGAGTGATAATTACATCCGCTCATTACAAATTCATTTTATACAGTTAGCCTAAAATGCATCACACTTTACCTGAAATGAACCGTATCGAGAATATATATTTACTGTATAATGTAATGTAATAGCGGTTTCACTGTATATCTTAAGTGTAAATTATTCGCTCTCTCAATAGTTTATATGGAAAGAAAATTTCGGCTCTATTTGATTTCGGCTGTCTTAGAACCCCCCACTTTACACTACTGATCGTTTGTCTCCAACCATCATTCGTATGATCCAATTCTTATCAAAACATACATACATTTTAATGGATTAATAACGCAGAATATGCCCGTGCTTATGTAATCGGGTCTTCTCCCATACATGCATAACCGCCAGTACCTATAATACCACCAAGTATCAGCACGGACTCCGACATACCGTATGGTTTCTGCGGCGACTTCAACAATGATGTCATCTCGACACCCGAATTTGTGCGCTTCATTAAGTATACCTTTAACTTAGACAGCGTTTTTAGCTCATTGCAATCCCGACGACTTTGGAAAGATCTATCCTCTATAGACTGGATCTCACATTTACCAGGAACATCACCATTGGGACCCTTCAGTCCATAACGTACTTCTCGTATACAAGCACCTAATAGTTAATCGTTTGCATACCGTCGATGGCATGAATATGCTAGTAATAAATAAATCGATTTTGACGTGATGGACGTTAATAAGCGAAACACCTACGGCCATCTATATAACACAGCTCACCCTCTTGTTTATTTTCCTTCTTGGTTCGATAATTTTTCGATTCTTACAGAATTCCAAACTAAATCTGTATGTGGTTTGGGGTCCTGGAAAACGGCAAATTAGAATAGAGCCAGATTTGAGATTCCAAAATCATTCGTCATCTCTAGATGAATTTTCTTGAGAACTGTGTTTTATCTGTCCGTTCACAAAAATAAGCGTCTTAGCAGTAGATCGCGTTGGTTTATAGAGATCACTATGCAACAATTCGGCGATCGAAAATATTGGACATTAAAAATTTTATAATAATCTTCTTCATTTGCTCTAATGGATTTTTTTTCCGTACCAAATGCAGAATCTTTTGTCATTTCACCGTTCTCTTTAATCTGCATATTCGTTACGAAGCTCTAATAAATCTTTTATAGCATCAATATCGAAAGGATTAGGTTCATTTTCGTTCATGTCTTCGTCATCTTCTTCATTAACATTTAGATACTCGCCTAAATCGAAAATCTCGCGAATCCGAGATATTGTGTTTATCGCACTTTTCGTTAGAACCTTTATCATCCGCCTTGTCATCCTTCAGTTCATCATTTTTATCATCATCTGGCGGTTTATTTGATGTTTCTACCCTGTTATTATTTTCATTTTCTAAATCCTGCAGTTTTGAATCAAAGTTTTCACTTATCTCGATACCCTCTTCTTCTTTACAAACATTCTCATTTTCTTTTTCCTTGTTGTATTCTTCTGGATTTTTAGCATCATCCGGTTTGTCTTCAATTTCAATGCGACCTGAAACGGTATTTTCCCGCTGAATATAAATCTTCATCCGGCAGCTCCTCAAAAATTCAAAATTTCATCAAATTTATAATAATGTTACTTTTATTAACAAATAGTTTGTAAAACTAATTTTGTTTTATGTCATAATTTTACGGTTATAAAATCCTTTTTTGCATAGAAAACACTTCCATATTGAATTCTTGAGCATTTTTTTCGTACACAATCAAGTCTGTAGATTCATTGGTCTTGGTCCAATATGTTTCGATGCACTTGCTTTTAGTGTTCTTTGTTTTGTGTACACACAATACGTATTTTGTTTTAATTCACTTTATTTAGTGCAATTAGTTTTAGTTTACTTTGTATACATATTAGTGGAAATCTCGTAGTGCACTGACTGTGTATTTTATCTTAGTATATTCCATATCGGAACTTGCTTGCTTGCTGGACATCTATCCCAATGTTTAGTGCATAGTCTTAGTCCCCTTTTTTAGTGTGCTATGTTTAGTGTTATTTGTTTGTAGTGGTGTTTGGTTGTTTTGTATTGGTGCAAATCGCGAAGTGCAGTTTACCTTAGTGTACTTTTGTTAGTGTATTTGATGGGTTGTAACGAAATCCCGGTTTTGTATAAAAAAAATCCAGATTTTTAAGAAATTCCGGTTTGAATTTTTAAAATTTGACAAGTGGGAAATGGGACTCCTAAATGATTTTTTGACAAAATTCAAAAATGAATTTGCGGTAAAGTTCTAGAAAATGACTAATAGGAATGGAATTTGGCCATTTCTTAACAGATTTTGGAAGATACGTGCGAAGGAAATGGGATTCTAAAATGATTTTTCGATAAAGCGGCCGAATCAGTCAAAGGGCCGAATATCTCGAAGGGCTGCTTGTGTCAAAGGGCCAAATGTGTCATTAGGTTACTTCTTGTTTTTGGAAATATAATTTTTTAATTTGTTTTCAGGAATATTTCGTAATTTTTGTTATCAAATATTATTGAATTTGCTTGATAAAATTTTCCTTCACCAAAATGTATCACTGACTGGATACGTGGAATTTTGACATTCGGACAGAGCGGGTGTCAATTTATGGCATTGTTGTTGTAATTTGACAAAAAAATGAAAGCTCAGTTTTTTCCAACTCCGATAAAATAGCATCGACTCCATGAAACCGACTCCCGCTTCTGACTTCGCAACCTTAGTTTTTTCTAGTACATTTTTGGGCAATGTATTTTTATGTTAAAATATTATTAGTTCGGCCGACCCGAATTAATAAAAAATATTTTTTTCAAAAGCAAGACTTTAGAACTAGAGGAAAAGAAAACCGGGATTTTGAAAACCGGGATTTTGAAACCGGAATTTTGAAACCAGCATTTCGTAGTACACCCGTATTTGATTTGTAATCTTGCATGCTTGCTAGACATTTACCCCAAATGTTTAGTATTGCATATAGTCTTAGTGAATTTTATTTAGTGCACTTTGTTTAGTGCAATTTGTTTCGGTGGAATTTGTTTCTATAATTTATGTATTAAGTGGACTTTGTTTAGTGCCGTTTGTATTAGGGCCAATCAGGTAGTGCTGTGCAGTTCACGTTAGTGTACTTTGTCTTAGTGCTTAATAAACACATTTTATTAAACACTTGTTTTATATTTCGCAAAATTAGATTTTTGAATATTTTAATTAAAAAATTTGCTCAAAAAGTTTAAAAATCACTCGATTGATTTCGACTTGTTAGGTCATCATCAGGAGTATCTAAAAACAGTTTGAACAAATCTTTTAATTAAAATATTCAAAAATCTGATTTTGCGAAATATAAAACAAGTGTTTAATAAAATGTGTTTATTCAGTATTAGTGTGTTTTGTCAAGTGCCTATGCCTGTTTTAGTGAATTTAACATGTAATTTTACTAGCTTGGCAGATTCTGCCCCATTGTTTTGTGCATATAGTCTTAGTGCATTTGTTATATTGAACTTTGTTTGAAAGCACTTTCCATAGTCCACCTTGTTTAGAGCACTCGATTTTGTGTAATTTGTTTTAGTGCAATTTTTTAGTGCAATTTTTTAGTGCAGTTCGTATTAAAACTAATCGCGTTGTTCCCTTAGTGCACTGTCTTACTGAAATATTTCCTTACTTACCCCAAAGTTTAGTGCTTCAGCTCGTTTCTGACTTTCAGTTTTTTTTTTTAAATGTTTTCGTAAATAAGCGGAAATTTCTTTTAGGTGTGGTTTATAATCCTCCTAAAACGAACAAGAGGTCGTATGCTCGATTTAAAAAATCCCATTTAGACATTGAGTGACTTTTTAGTTATTTTTCTTGTCGGTATGATGAGGTTTTCATTTCGGATGATTTTAATTTTGATATTTCTCAAGAGACTTTATTTTCTCGCAGCTATTTATATATCTTAAGTAGCATTAACCTTTCGGTTTTTAATACTGAAGCGCCCACAAACTCGTACGCTACCGCAAGTAGTTCTTATTCACTCAATGATCACGTTGTTGCTTCTGCTGATAATTCCATTTGTCTTTTCCATCAATTATCTGTTGGTATTGGCTCTCATCATGATCTTCTTGTTTTTTCTGTTAAGTTTCAGCTTTAGGGATTTTTCTAAAATTGATGATTCTCACCTTTCATCAACTAGTGGCTCTATTTGTTGGGACAATATTTTTTCTCTTTGTACTTCTACCGATTAAATTGACTTTTTTAGTTCCTCTATTAATTAAAATTTAATAATTGCGTTCCTCTCACTACTGTTTTAGCCTAAAATGAGCCCTTATAAAATTATCCCTAGTTCTTGGTCTTATCTAGCATTCTGCAATTTGGGAAGTATCCCAGTCCATTATAATTTATAAACAATCTATAGATACTTCCTCTTTTCCTGGAAATTTTCTTTCCTGAAATTTCTTTAATTCCATTCTTTAATACAGTTAGAAATTTTGGGTTTATTTTTAATAAAACTCTTACTTGGGGGTGATCATTTGATTAAGGTAAGTAAAACGGTGTTTGGAATGCTTAGTTGTTTATATAAAGTTGTAGGGTTCACTGATAGTAATTTTTAAAAGCGTTTGTTCCTCTCGCACCTTCTTCCACATTTTCAATTTGGTGACGTTGTTTTGTTTGTTTCCTAATTTAATATTAGGAAATATGATCACATTTCTCCCTTTTTATATTTGATCCTTCGCTGTAGTTTGGTTAACTTTTATGAACTTCGATGTCTTTTTATTTTTAAGCTTCTCAGAACGAAGCAACCTCCCTATTTATTTAATAAGTTAATTGTTGAGTAGGCCCCATTCTTCAAATTTACGTTTACTTCACCCTATAAACCTGTGCAGATCTTTAAATACATCCTTTTCTGTTAGGGGAATTTCTCTTTGGAATTCTATTCCATTAGACATTAATAAGCCAGCGTCGCCTAAATGTAGTCTGGCAGTGTCCAGATGATTGTCCAAATGATGGAAAGGATTTGTTTTTTGAAAAAATTTAGGTTTTTATGTCTAACGGAAGTATTGTTTTTGTGGTTGTTGTTGTTCATTTATATTGCTTCCATATGTGATTTTCCTTTTCCAAAACTGTAATGCCAATGAATAAATAAACAACTAAATAAATAGCACTTTGTTTAGATCATAGTTTTAGGGCATTTTGTTTTTTGTATTTTGTTAGCAGCATTTATAATTTTGTTTAGTATGTATTTTATGCTTTTAGGTTAGGTTTCAGTGGTTGACACTTAGGCCATTTTTGGCCCATAAATGCGTGGTATGTTCATGCTACATCAACAACCCATTCACTTATTCACCTACTCACACAACTACAGTATACCACCTGCACATTGCAAGCTCCATGTCAACCTGTAAATTGACATGGACGGTGGGTCGGCGTTGAATTCTGCACTCCATCAGAGGGTCTTAGTTGTGTTTATTAACATCACCGATTGTAATCGATGATGAAAATTCGATTTGCATCTAGCCTCTGATGGAATTCGAATACATTTTATGATTTGTTCAGTTCAATTATTTTTAGTGTACATACTTTGTTTTAATGCAAATACATATATGTATATATCCTTTTGCATTTTGTTTAGTGTACTTTGTTTTAGTGTGTATTATTGAAAGCGCACTTTGCTTAGTACACTCTAATTTTACTGCAATTTGTTTTAGTATCCTTTTTTAATGTGCATTTTGTTTTCATTTAGTCATTTAGTTTCATTGTCATTTAGTGAATTTCTCATTTTGAGACAACTACCGTAATGTTTAGTGCACTTTCTATGTGTTTTATTGTATTTTATTTGAATGCGCTTTATTTAGTGCCTCTTGTTTAGTGTACCTTGTTTAGTGCACTTGGTTTTGTGTTATTTGTTTTAGTTCACTTTGTATAGTGCAGTTCGTATAAATTCTCGTATAGTGTGGTTCACATTAGTGCACTCTGTCTTACTGCAATTTCATAAGGAATCTTGCTTGCTTGCTAGATATCTACCCTAATGTTTAGTGCATATGCTTAGTACACAGTGTTTAGTGCGTTTTGTTTAGTATACTTTGCTTTAGTTCGCTTTTGCTAGACATCTACCAAAATGTTTAGTGAATATGAATATAGTTTTAGTGCATTCGGTTAGTGCATTTTGTTTTGGAGTAATTTGTTTTAGCGCATTTTATTTAGTGCGTGTAATTTAGTGCAATTTTGTTTAGAGCATTTTGGTTTGGTGCAATTGTTTTAGTGTGGTTTGTTTAGTATAATTTGTTTTAGTGCATTCCAACAAAATTTGTTTTGTTAAACTCTTCATAAACAACTGAAAAAATACTTACATTTAATGAATTTGCAACAATCACAATTCAGAAGTAAAATTTCTGTTTTCATTATAGAAATTCAAATACCATTTTTCTTAACATTGTTTTATTATTAAATTAATATAGTTTATTGAAAATAATAATAATATTAATTAATAAAAATAAAATTAAACAATATACTTAATAATTACACTCAGGTTTCACGGTCGTCTTATCTTGCATTTATATATTTAAGTGCTAGGTAGTCTTAAACCGTCTTCCTCAAAACTTAAACAAACAAACAAGGAAAAACTTTGATGATTTTTCTAACAAATTACTGAAATTTCGTTGCCTTATCTTCAACATCATTATCACCTTAACGTGGTTAATAACCAACAAGATGCACAGTGTCGACACAAATATTATGGCAGTAAATTATAAATTTTTAGGAGGAGAACCACTACATACTTGTTAGTTCTTTGACAGGTTTGTCTGTTTTTACTGGCTTAAAATTAGACTATGTAATTTTTTTATTTCATATAAAAATTATATTTATCGACTAAAATAATTAAACAAAAATTTTATTATTTACAAAAAATAGTTCCGTAGTTTATATAAAAAACTAAATAAAAAATAGCGCGCGCTTCGGAAACTTTCAAAAGTTTTATTCTGTTCTGCGTTAAAAAATTTAAAAAAAAAAAATTAAACGAAATTTCTCTAAAATATGGCTTCTAAAATAATAGGGTTAGTAAAAAAAAAAATTGAGATAGTATATGTGTATTGTGTGTACATGTATAAGTGGTAATTTTGTTGGGTTTTTGTTTAAACTATGAATTGGGTAAGATCAGGGAATTTAAATCCTTGAAATTGGGAGAACTGTTGTGGGAACTGTCTTGATCGTATTTGACGTTGTAACGTGAAATCGGTCTGTCTCAATTCACGTGAAGGTGTTGATTGCAGCACGAGGCCACACTGGGCGCTGCATACATCGTCTCGTAAAATTGATTCGCGCGGCCATTCCCGTGCTAGCTGGGCACAGTCTGTTATTCGCAGTGAAGCACATTGTGCCTATATAATGGATAATAAACATAATCAGTTAGTATTTATCGTAAATATAAAATTCGTGTACAACTTACGCCTTCGCTTGTGCAAATACAACTTGTGCACGGTGATGGGAATGCAGATTCACCAATGTTTACACGACGTCCTCCGATTTGGCAACCTTGTACGTTTTCGCGCCATGCACTTAAGTCAATTTGTTGCATCGCATGACAAGGTACTCGTGGATTTCTATAACGGTAAAATAATATAATAAATTATTATTATAAATAATATTTATCCGGATTAAGGTATATATACTCACAAGAAATTGCTTGGTAAATCAAAAGCAGCCCGTTGCATATCTCCAGGAATATCTAAATTCTCGCAGAAAATTTTCGAGAGTGTTGTCTTACGGATTTCAGTCAATTGTGCTTCTGTAAATCTGGTGACTGGATCATCATTTTCATACCAGAATCGATCACATTTACGCAATTGTCTGAATTGAATGGCAATAATACAGGCAAATGTTGGGCCAATCATACCACCTTGTAGCGGACGTTCGGACATGGCTCCAGGGAATAGATCAATATCATCAACTGTTGCATAGATGCGCTTTAATCTTGAAATAACCTCTGGCGGAATTTCACGTCCTAAATCTTCCCATGTTTGTGCTCGTTTCAAATTGCAAAGTGCACGATAATTATTATATGTTGGAATACCATGATCACGAGCTCTCTGAATATTCAACGAAATTAAATCAATTCCTGAAAATGGAATTTTACGATCTTCGAACAAGTGATTGGTAACTTCACCGGTGATAAACTGATCTAGGGTTTCCATTGGTGTTGATACTAAACCACGGGATATTTCATCGATTATGCCGGGGATTTCAAGGATCATGTCAGGTTTAAAGAAACCGTCACGTAACAATAGGGGTGGATCAATTGGTTGATGTGATGGACTCAAACGAGGAATATGTGGACGAAGTAATGAATGCCCGATACGGAAAGCGGCTGCGGCGAATTCAGTAACAATTGATGGATTACATGTTGGGTTGTATTCTTTATAGTATCCTTGCGGTAATAATTTCAAACCATAAAGATTTACTGCGTTCCAACTAAGTACACGGGGTAAGAATTCATTGTATGAAATGTGTTGATTTTGGGCAATCACAATGCGACGGGCATGTTCGAATAATTGTTCTCCAGACCAATGAGGATTAACGCCACGAAGTCCTTCAACAATTCGGTTATGTTCTCGTAAGAAAATAGTGTGGATAACGGTAAGCGCAGGCTGTTCTGAAGCACGACCATCTCCAGCAATGAAACACTGTCCACTTGGAGCTTTACACTCAGGATGTAATGGCGATTGTGGCAGAAGTTCTTTTCCGCGAATTGGATGTATCGTTGAATTAAGGCGCCCTGAAAATCCTTTCAATTTTGTTGCTACACAATTATTTTCACCATAAATTTGCGAGGCATCCAGGAAAGCTGTATTTTGATTTACTTGTTCACGTGGGCCTAATGTTTGTTGACCAGGTAACGATCTCATCGATGGGAAACATAAACGATCTCCACTTGTTACATTTACTTCTGGATAGTAATGATCGCGTGGCGGAACTGGGAATGGATTACATTCTGGATGCACTGTACGTGGTGAATCGCATGATCGGCAACTTGGAATTGATTCTTGAAAACCTTTGTGAATCGGTGTCATAGTTAAATCGTGATCCAAGAATTGAGCGTACTGCATCGTCATTAGTGAGTATCTTGTGTGTAGATTTGATATATCTGGATGAATTAATGCTGAAATTGCACGTGGATTAGGTAGTGGGGCTCCAGTAACCGATGTTATACGGGGTCGTGAAATACCATCTTCGTATTGTGGTGGCAATAATCGAGCGAATACGGTTAATGATTGTCCCAAAGCTGGGTTACGTAAATTATTACAGTGACCTGATAAGCTACGGAATGGTGTGTTTGTATCACACGGAATTGAGAAATCTTCGCATTGCGGTTCTAGATTGACTGGCGATATAGAACCGAGCAGTGAATTTACATCAATGCTCTGTAGACTTTCACTGAAATCGTTGCTTGTGAATGTTCCTAGATTGTTGTCGAATACTTGACGTTTACGACGACGAAGTTTATGTAGTTCATGTATGATCTCATTTGAGGTAAGTTCATAGAATAGAGACGAATTGGCGAGCAACAAAGCATTTCTATTTGCCTTACTGAACGATGAGTAAGTACCATCAGGAGAGCGGGCATCAAGTCCACCTTGGTTCAACCATGATTCATATTCCAATTTCTTACGAGTTTTTAATTCTTCTTTAGCGCGTTTAACAGCGTGTTCTAAAATTTCTGGACTAATCTCTTCGATTTCTTCCTTTTCTGTAGTGGTTTCTACTGACTCGTCAGTTTCATCATCAATATAGTCTTGCTCCACAAGTTGCCATGTTTGCAAATCTAGGCCGGCGAATTGGTCACACGATAGGCGAACATTTAAATATGGATCCTCACGAATGAAGGCCTTTGGTTGAGATTTTGTAATTGCCTTGTTTGCACATAATAGACCCGATAATGTCACACGTCGAACGGCTTGCAATTGATTTAAGTTAAGAGATGATGGTGGAAGATCATTTTCGTACCAGAATCTATCACTAATTCTGAGATTTGCAAATTGGGTCGCAATCATACATGAAATGGTTGGACCGAATACTGTTCCTGGTGCTGGTTTTTCGGCAAGAGCGCCTACCAATAAATCAATATCTTCAGGATTTTGGTATAATTTCTCAAATCGTTTAATATCGTCGGCTGAAATGCCTACATTTAGCAAATCGGAGAATTGAAGTTTGGCATTTTTTTCCAGGCCTAAACGTGCTTCACATAAGTTCAATAATTTATAGTACGATGGAATACCATGATCCCGTCCTTGATGAATTGCCAACTCGATTGGTGACCAATTTTTATAGTTTTCTACAGTAATTGGATGATATGATTTTTGTAGAGCTGGTGTATCGATTAAGATATCGGCCGCTGCGGTTTCATTGAGCATTTCTGGAGGTAGCATGGTTAAAAAGGCTGGAATTCCACCAACGGCGAACTCGTTAAAAATACCAGCACGATTTACACTTGCATATCCATTATAGTGTTTGCCTGATAAAAGTCGTAATTCGTCTTTGTTGACAATTGGCTGGCCCAAAATAATTGGTAAAAATTCGTTGTATGTAATGTGTTGAATTTGGGCGGTCACGGCTCGTCGTGCTTCATAGAAAAGGGTATTATCATTCCATAATGGATTGAGTTTTGCTAATATTTCTGTAATTCGATTGTGTTCGCTTAATAAGAGAGTATGTAGAGCTCCAACTGCGCCTGGTTCGTTGCAACGGTGGCATAATTTAGCGTCCACTTTACCATCGGAGTAGGTCCGAATACTTTGAATATCTTCCTCGGTAACACCATATAATCCTGATGCGTCGATAAATCCAGAGGCGGCGTTCATTTGTTCACGTTGTACGAATTCGCACGATGTGATATCGCTTGATGGAATGGAACGGTAATAATCTTTACAATTGTCATTTGTAATGTAGCATTGGGCCAAATCTATATTGTTCAAATTTTCTGATCCGCAACATTTTACGGTAGCATTTGGTGTTACAGTTTGAATTAAATCATACGACAATAATTGCCCCCATGCTGGTAGCATGGCAGTAATATGCGGATGACTTATTTTCTCATTAATATTAGCCTGCAGACTATCGATAATTGTTTTCGGTGTTGGTAATGATTTTTTGGTTACCGATAATTTTGGCTCACTCAAACCATCGGCATAAGCTGATCCCAAAATACGGAGGAATACATCACCCCGTGCGCCATACGTTCGATGTATAATATTATTACATTCTCCAGTAGCCGAACGGAATTTACTTGGCGGACATGCTGCTGTTTCACGGATGGCTTGGCATTTGAAATTACCATTTGGTACCTCTAGTGCTATAGCGCGTTCGGCCCGTATCCTTAGATCATCTGGTAATATATCATTATGGTTATTACTAGTTTGTATTGAATTAACTACGGTTGTGACTAGAGTGAAACTGTAAATAAACGAAAAGAAAAAAAAATGTTAGATCGCATGTCACTTGAGCAACTTTTTATTTTACTTTTTATTCTACGAATAATTGAGATTGTAATCGGGCATGCATTTTATTTGTAATTTGCATAATTGCATAAATTTGTTATTCATTGACAATAAAGTAACATATACAATAATGTTTTGTGTAGAAGGAAGCCCTATAAACTCCGGATGAATAATAAAATTTAGTTGAGTACTATAGGTGAGTAACACTTAACATGTATACATAGCGCTTAAATATCATGGTAATTAGTTTTGGTTGTGCAGTAAGTACGACGTTATGCAATTTCATTTTGAAATTTGTAAATCGTTTATTGGTTAATGCATTTTGCTAAAGGTGTTTTCGGTTAATAATTGTGTTTAACCATATAGTACAAAGGAATGTCAACAATTAAATTTCTCTGTGTATATACACTTGGTAATGGTTTTAAAAATTCCATCGCTATACATTCCACATTCTAGTTATAAATATTTTGGACTTCTTATCGATCTCGTAAGCTTTGAATTGTTTTCTTATTCGCGTTGCTTTTGTTTTGAGTCGAAAATAAAAATTGAAAAGTAAATTTACTTTCGATTTGTAAGGAAAATCGCAAGGCCGGTTTAACCCATTCACGGAGTAGAGTTCTTCGTTAATTCGATCTAAACTCGATTTAATCAAAATTCGTATCCATGCAACATTATAGCATTAGAAGATCGGCGAGATCACATAAAAAAACTTTTGCTTTTATCCAAAAAACATTTTATACCACTTCATATAATTCTCTGAAGGTCGCCTCGTTATTTATGTTTGGCGCCCATTCTCTGATCACATTTCATTTACATATTTTTGATAAGATTTTATGAAAAAATAGCGCGTGATTTCCGGGGTCAACGTAAAAACGATACATTTGTATTCGATTTATAAATTAACCACTTTAATCATCATCAAAAGTTATGTTTTGTGTTGCGGATAAGGCCTGTCATGATCTTACCAGTCTACTCAAGTGAACTTGAGTAGACTGGTAAGATCATGATGTCATATTTTTAAAGTTTATTTCCCTTTTATTGTTGTTTTGATATACAAACCACATGATTAAAATCACATGATTTTGCGGTATGGGAAGATCAATCATCTTCAAAAAAAAAAAATAAATTTAAATCCTGCTTCTCTGATGTCATCATCATCATCTCGTGATCAAGTCTGTTTTCTTTATACGTATTCATATAATATATAATATGAGACATTACAAAAAGTAAAAGCGAACACGTAGACTGTGCAAATTGAATTAACACACTTGTGTATTATTAAAAAAAAAACGAAATCTTTGGGTTTTCTTAATAATAAAAAAAAAACGTTAATTGTTTTTAATTTGATTAAATCACGTGGAAGTGATGATGAATGATCTTTTCACAAGTAGCTAATAAAATATTATTTGTAATTAACATGAAAATTAAATATTTTTTACAAATAATTTAGATGAATGGGGTATATGACTCTCTTACTCTCTCTGAGTTTATTTTTAATATTACAATAAAAAAAAAATTGTAAAGATCGCGATATAACCTCTTGTAACCTTAGCAATGATCTTTTATTATTTTATACGTACCTTTCAAAATCTACATAGACTATATAACAAACCTGTACAATTTGTTTCAGTCTTTTTGTTGCTTAAATTTCAACTTTTCTTTTCTGTCACACCATGTAATCTCTTTATGTGGCGGATACATTCGTAAAAATTTACTTATGTATATGATTATTGATCTTGAAAGTTTAAGATTTTGTTTGTATAGTAAAATATTTTGCCGCAAGCTAAAGTGAAATTTATTTATTATTTGGGCGTTTTTCATTTTTTACGCACATGACAAAAACGTTCACAAAGAACTTTATTGTTTTACTCGCATATGTCAATTCTATATATAAAACAACTGTGCAATTCGCTATCACGATAGTTGTTGAAAAATGTACTAACCAAATTGAAATTTTATATAAATTGCAGTGAAGTTAGATACATTTGTATTGTTCAAAAAAAGACGTGATGTCGTTTGTCAATTATTTTGAGTAATCGTGAATTTTATTATTTTAAAAATTATTATTTATAAATATTCTATAAAACATGGATTGTTAATTGTGAAGAAATATTATTTAATTTGTTCTTTATACGGTTATTTATGTGTGCTTCAAAAGGGATATGGCGATTTGCACGGTTAATCTTTTCACGATTTGACATGTTCACCCCAAGGTATATTAACATTATTTAGCATTTTGCAATAATTATAATAAAGTGTTTTTAAGTATTTTGCAATCAATTTGCAGTTGGTGTAGTTTTGTATACAAAAGGAAATTAATTTTAAGTTCCGCCGGCGCAACATTTTCTAAAAAAAAAATATTTCACTGACTATCTGCTCGTCGAAAATATATTATGTGCCAAAAGGTACTAAAGGACCAAGTTCCACAGGATCAAGACAAATGAAATAACCAGGTTTGCATTGTATTCCTGAGGTATAATTTACCATTCTTCTACAGAGCTAAAGACGCTGATTGAAGATGTAATATCCCGTGAGCGGGCCAAACAATTCGAGCAATTCTCACCTCATCCAAATAATTATTGACAACGTTTGCAACGTGAGGTCTGGCGGCGTCATACACTAATATTTTAAATGTCCAGAATTTTTTAACGAGTAGTGTAGTCCCTAATTTTATTTGTTCTTTCTAAGCTGCTAAGAAAAAAAAAACTATGAAGATGCAAGAATTTTGGAAGGCACTCGGTTGCTTTTAACTAAAATCAGAAAATAATTTCCATATTTAAGAATTTTGTAAAACCACGCAAGGCATGAACCCCTCTAGTAAATGCCATTCAGTTTATACAAATTGCCAATTCGTTGTATTACCTCATTCAATATTTCCCCGTTTTTACAGTTAGGGCTGCTGAAATATATTTATGTTGTGTGATGTGAACTTTGGCTCTAAAAATTCTTGCTTGTTTCCACATAATTTTTATAGGGAAAAATATTTACACCCAACTGAGTCATCAGTAGGCCAGAAAATTATAATTGATCGTGTTTTCTTTTATTCATTCTGCAGAAAGAATAGAAGGAATATAGAATAGCGGTCATGTGACTTTAGAATATTCTACGGGAAATGTAATAAAATAAGACTTTTTTGACAGTACCTTAGGGTTTTTGTGTTTTGACAGAACAATAAACGTGTCGTTGCGCGTTTTATGAAAAGATAGCCATAAAAAAATTATAAACTAAAAAAATCAAAAATAATTGCAATAAAAATAAAAGAAAAGAGAACAGAAGGAATATAATATAAAGAATGAATCCCCAGTGGCACTATTCCGGTTTTCCCTGGGAATATTGAATTGTGAAAAATATTTGCATAGCATTTTTGTCTATATTATATATTTCTGGCCTACTGTTCGAATTAGTTTGGTCTAAATATTTTCGAAACAAAGTTAATTGGGAATTTTTGTTCCATAAAAGATTTTTAGGGAAAAATATTCCCAATATATGATTGTTGCAAAAATATTTACACCAAACTAATTCCAACAGTAGTAGGCCTAAAAATGCAATTTAGACAAAAATGCTATGAAAAGATTTTTCCCAATTTCCTATTCCCATGGAAAGCCAGAATAGTGCCACTGTTCGATCCGGCCATTAAGAAAAAGTTCCATTTACAGGAATTTATAAATGGGCACTAGGCCTTTTTCTCAGCTCGAGTCCCGGTAATAATTAGAAATATAAACTTAACGTACAATTTGTGTTACATCACTGAAATGATGAACAATTTGAATACAATTTAAGACGATTTTGAAAATTTTTATGAGGATTTGAGACAATTTGGGATGATTTGAGATAGATTTGAGACTATTTGAAAGGATTTGGTATGATTTATGTACCAGGCTGTGTAAAAGTCGAGGGCCTAAGCAAAAAAACAATACCTTTTTGAAAAAATTGATATATATTTTTTAATATTTTCCTTTCAACTCGATACACTTACTCCAACTGGTTTTTATTAGCTCGACGCCTTTTTATAGTAGTCGGCGCTCGATTCCACAAAAAATCAATTTTTGTTCCGGCGATAACATCTTCATTTGAGTAAAATCCCTCATTTCAATCTTAGAAACAGATAATAATCGCAGGGACCAAATCTGGATAATACGGAGGATAAAGAAGCAATTCATTCATGCCGAGCCGGTGTTTTGTTTTCGTGAAACAAGATTTTATTAACATCTTTGCTAAATAGACCACCGTTTGGCCTTGCTTGCAGCATCGAATTGATCTATAATGATTCACTGTAATATTACGCAGTGATTATTTTCCATATTCCAGATAGTGAACTATGCCATGCAGCCCTTTGTCGCGTTTTCGAGCGCGGCGGTGCACTTCCACCAGCTCCACAGATGCTCTCTTTAATTTGGTTGAGATGTTTACCATCTTAGAAATCTCACTCACTTTCAATTTATAGTCGTCACTTAGGTCATTTGTGTTTGTACGACCAAACTTAAACTCGTGGATCCACGATTTGACTGTCCTATTGGATGGTACTAATGTGTTATTATACTCATCAAGCTTTTTTTCGTTTCCCTCTATGTTGCCTCTCAAATAATAATGTTTAATGAGAACACAACACCCAGATTTTATTTTATGTTTTTGTTGGCACTTTTCAAAAATAATAAGAATTTCACATTAGCGGCGGCATCTAGTAATCGGGCCTACATTTCAAACTAGGTAGTATTTATGTAGATTTGAGATGTTTTGTAATGATATAGGTATCAAATCGTTGTGCGCGATACAATTTCAGAAGCTTGTATTTTGAGTCTGGAAAATAAAGAGCTAATCTTTTTCTTTCGAAAGCCTACCAGATGAACATTTTGTTTTGTTTTTAACTGCACCCTATCGTCTAGTATAGAAATACATATTTACATTTTTTTTGTTTTTCTCGTATGTTAAGGAAAAATATTTTTTAATAGAGGAATAATTTTAAGTGCCAGGCGCCCCTATTCCAGACATTTATTTAGCGAATTGACGATAGTTAAAATGTTTGGCATAATATTTTAACAGTCAAAATGAGCTTTGCTTTAGACCTTGTAATTGGAATTCATAAAAAAGCGAGAGTTATAACAATCTTGATCAAAAATTCAAAAACCAATTCGTGTCTCTCCATGACAGTGCACAAGTTTAATAACTTGAGAGAATGTTAATATGGGATTTAATTTTCAGGAATAGTTTATGGCAGGAATAGAATATGAGCAAAATTTAATTATAGCAAATTCTCTATAAATTCAAAAATAATTTTGAATTCTGCAATCTAGGCAGAACTAACCTGTCTTACGGCAGTCTAAACCCAGCTCACGTTCTGTTGCATGGGTGTGTGTTATTTAAAAATATATCCAACGCTTTTATATTCTTTCCCTAAAGTGTATTCTGGCTTTTCGGAAAAAGTTAAAGAATTTAATTGAAAGGTATTTATATTAGCTTTTAATTTTCGGCTTAATAAACCAAACTTATTTTTTTTAGTGAAATACATTTAGTGTTTTTTGCCGGCTATCTTACAATTTAAAGAGGTTGTCCTCGGAGTGCGAAACTCAGGTTGTCTATTTCCATTACGAAAATTATCTAATATTGTTTCTTTTGAAAATTTAATTAAATAAAAATTTAGAAGATTTCCTGATTAATTAGAAACTTTAGACTATAGTAACGCTAATGGCTCTTGGATAATCAAATTGAACATCACTTGATTTCAAGACATTCTAGTGATTTATCTTACTTCTATAATTTTATGGAATTACGTACAATAGCCAATAGACAAATAAGGAAGACCAGGAAGTGCACTGATATCATAAACTCCCATAAAAAGAAGACCACCGATACCTAACCATTAGTGGTTCAAATTCCAAAGCCGTCAGCTCGTGGAAAATAAACAAAAATTGCGCGTTAAATTGTTGACTATCATATTATTAGAAGCACTTTAACAGAATCCATACTCTACGAAAATTTGACTAAATCCTCCAACAAAAGAAGTCCGACTAAAAACCTTTTGAAATGTGATATCCTTGTGGCTTATAAGCTCTTTAGAGCACTATAACAAAGTGATGGCACTCTTGAATTCCCTTCAACTATCTCTCTCGCCTCATTATGAAGAAGATTTTTACAGTACGGTACTGACGGTTTTACAGTACGGTACAGACAGATATCTTGATGATCGCACTTTTTGTTGCTATTTTGGACTCGCAGGTACCCTCAAAACGCCGTGAAATAACCTAGATAATTTATTGTAGTTATCTTGTGGTTTCATTTTATTATTAATTTTTCATTCGATTCGATACCGCCAAATTATATAACGATATTCGCAACCCAGTGATACGGACCGTATTTGATAGGGCAAATCCGTAACAATTGGTGACAGTGGGATTGTGAATATTATGAGATCCTTAACATTAGATTTAACGTTTGTGGACGGATGGTTGCAACTACGTTAGGATATGGAGAAGCAAAGGGTTAGACCTGTAAAATTATGAGTTCGAAAGGGTAATCGAGGAAAACTAGATGATAAACGTGAGATGGTGGACCGACCGCCTGGAAATTTCGATATGACGCAATTATTGGCTTTATAATACAACAAAGTAAACAAATATGATATAACAAGATTTGATTCAAGAAATCAATCACAAATTTTAAAAACAAAAGCAAAAACATGACGAGTACAGAGACTCAACAAACAATAGAAAATTTGACTCAACCAAAAGTAGACAATATTTGGCAAACGGAATAATGAAGCGATACGGAGCAGAAGGTCTAGCATTCACATAACGGTAGAGGGTGGGGGGGGGGGGGGGTCAGATATTGGGAATCGAGTGATGGCAAGGAAATAGCAGATAAAAGATACACCTGAGATAGCTCGAAATTAATGAACAATCCGGCCGGGAGTACTACACGAAATTTTGGATGCTCAAGTGCATGTAGAATCGATGTCTCATAGTGAGCCATTACGGGTAAGTGAGGATGACGGCGGATCGTCTGTTGGGAATGGTTTCGACGATTTTACGCCTAAATGGGTTGCTTATGTAACGGCAATTGCCAATTCGCAGAAGGTTAGGGAGCGGGGGCATTGTGTGTATTGAAATGGCCCGTGGACCACAGTGAGGTTTGTGTGGAAGTTGCAATCATCGGAAAGGGATCCGGTACATCATTCACGAATGATCAGCATTACTTTTAAATATGGGAAACCGTCAGTAGAAAAATTTGTGGAACATATATGTCAAGGTTGTTTTAGAAACTGGTGGAGAACAGCGGAGAGAAAAAGTCATCTGGAGTCGGCGTAAAAGATTGCCTATGGAAGGTATGCACAAACTGCCAGGAATTTGGAGAAGAGACAATGGTACTAAGTGGAACAGACTGGACGAATGAATTAATCCACAAGGAGCCGGTATTGATGCGGATTTATAATAAATTTTGCGTTATAACCTCTTTCTCGGTCGACCGACATTGAGTGAGATTTGAAATACATCTCATCAGAAGACATCCTTAGTAAACGACTATTGGGCATAGTGGGAAAACCTTCTTTTATAGAATGGCTGTTTAAAACGAACATGGGAGAGCTCGGATGGCAAAGTTAAACAAAAATTAAAAGTGGTGTCGAAAAATAGTAGATAGGAGAGTTGTGTCAAACATTTGATCAATGTGTAGCAGTAAAATAACCTACAAGAAGAAGCCGACGATTAATTTAACAGAGAAACGTCGGCGCACCATTCGAAAGAATTCTCATCGACGTGTCTGGACCATTTCATATTACGGTAATTGGTAATAGGTCTATGTATTAGAGCAAATGGAATATTAAAGCAAAGTGCCGGAGTTGTACCCTGTACCCAATCAGGAAACAACAACTATCGTTGATGTTATAATTAACAACTGGATTAGCCGTTAAGGAGTTCCGATGGAAATTCACTCGGGCCAAGGAAGAGATTTGGGTAAATAAGACTAGAACAACGCCTCTTCATTAAAATTCGGTGGCTTATCAAAGGTTACAGCAGCCAAAATAATTGTCGGGAGTAATCTACTTTACCAGCTGTTATTTAGTTTGGGGCCGTACTGCTGTTCCATCATCAGCGTTGTATGGTCAAGATTGCGTCGATAAAATACAAGAAGAACTTGATGAGATAGACAAATTTGTACTAGAAAAAATTTGGTTAGCAAGCGATCGAATGAAGCTTAAGTATGACATACATGTAGCGCATAAAATTGCTCATTTATGGTTTAAAAATTCATAATATTTTTGTGACATCATTGACGTTAGGTTTAAGACTAGGAATTAGAGTATTAGAGTTTTTTTTTGTGACAGATTTATGGTTTTGCAGATTGTTGTAGTTTCGCGATAGAATAAAATCGAAAGAGAGTAGTGGGAATATAATAAGTCGTGTAAAGTGAAAATTGTGGTGAAATTAAAAATTGCGAATGGCGTATTAAGTGAATTAATAAATAAATGTGGAGATTATTTATTGTTTTGTTTTAATGATTAGTAAATATTGGCAAAATTATTGTGGGAATACTAAAGAATATTCCAGAAGTGGCGCGAGTCTTACGGTATTGCTGTAACTGTTTGAGAGATTATTTCTGGTATTTTCGCGAATATCCCGAAAGCGTCGTGCATTATGACAATTGGCGTTGTAACCGTCAATTTCTATAATGATATTCACAATCCAATGATACGAACCGGATTTGACAGAGCATATTCGAAACAGTATGTTTATCATTAAGGTTAGTATGGTTATCTGAGAGTCCTAGATTATAGGAATACATAGATCAAACTGAGATAAGTGGGATTCAATTATGAAACTTTTTAACTGGTTCATCCTAGAAAAAAATTTAACGCTAAAGTAAACGAGTTTCAGTTAGGCTGATAATTATTATGAAACGACCTAAAATTTCCATGAATTAAAAAAAAAATCGAGTTTTATTCCGCCTATCCCAGAAATGTTTACTGGGAGGTTGGGCTCGTTTTCCCGAATTTCAAAATCCCGAAATCAGAATCCCGAAATCAAAATCCGGACTTTCCAAATCCTGACTTTCAAAATTACTACTTTCAACATCCCGACTTTCAAAATCACGACTTTCAAAATCCCGATTTTCAAAACCGCCGGCATTTTGAAATGCAATAATTGTGGAGGCTAACGGCTTCGATAACTCTCACGGGCACGCGGGAGGTTGCTGCGCTCCCTCCGCTTAGTTTTTCGAGGGGCTTTGAGGAGCCGGGATTAGCAAACATGTCGCACTGCGTGCCGCACGTAGTAGATTATATAGAATCTATTAATGACACCTGCTCTAGGAGGTAGTTATAAAAAATATTAAATTTTGGTTTTTTAGCTATAAAAAACAAAATTTAATATTTAATATTTTTAAAAAATCCCGACTTTTTTTTGGATTTTGATATTTTGTCGGGTTTTTTTTGTCGGTAGTTTGATAAATCGGGATTTTGTGATTCGGGATTTTAAGCCGATCCCGTTTACTGGTCCTCGTTCACATATTCGGATAAGTTAGAATGATTTTTATCAATGTATAGTGAAAAGGGGTGACAAATGATGAATTTTGTAGTGTTCGAAATTTAGAAGTTTTATTACAAAATTTTTTCTCAACTGGTAATTTTTTTATTTTCACCTGGTTGGGCTCGTTTGTTCGACTTTAAAAATCTCGAAATCAAAATCCCGATTTTTAAAATCCTGACTTTCAAAGCCCCGACTTTCAAAATCCCGACTTTCAAAATCCCGACTTTCAAAATCCCGATTTTCAAAAGCCCGATTATTATTTTTTTTATGAATTCGGGCGCCCACGAGCTGGCATTTTAAAATACAATAATTGTAGAGGCTAACGGCTTCGATAACTTTCATGGGCACTTAGCCCTCAGAGCGGCTTTAGATTTAAACTTCGGGGGACATAGGAGTTGGTATCAGCAAACATGTCGCACTGTGTGCCGCACGTAGGAGCAGATTATATAGAATCTATTAATGACGGGATACCATCGTATTCCCGAAAATTTTATTACCAAAATGATGTTTTTGACTAGATCAAAAATTTACTAGGAGGCTGTTTCTCAAATTTCAAATTGCCCAAAATAAATAGTCCAAAAAATATCCCAAATCACTTTTTGTAAATTTTTGATTATTTTGGCGAAAAGTTTAAACTCAAAAAATAAAAAATCCAAAATTTTTATTTAATTATATTTCTTTAAGGCTGTTAAATGAAAATATGAAAATGAAATATTAGTCTACATAAGAGTAACATATATTTTATATTTTAAATATATATCATACGAAAATTTATCTAATGATTTAATTTTTTCGAATCTTCCGAAAATAGAACCGCAGATGAGTCGACTCATTTGGTTTTATTTTCGGTAAAATTTGGGATTTTTAATTCGATATTTTTATTTTTTTGAGATTTTGTGTTCGAGCAATTTTTTTCTTGGTAAATATATTTTTGGTATTATGTGTTTTGAGATTTTTGTTGTTTGGATTATTATTTTCGGGATGGTATTTTGGGATATTTTTTTTCGCTAATAAAATTTTTGGCCTTTCGATACCAACCCATTAATGACATCTACTCTAGGTTTCTAGGTATAAAAAATATTAAATATTAAATTTTGTTTAATCGCGACTCGACTTTTGTCGGGATTTATAAAATTTCAGCAAAATCGGGATTTCGAAAATCGGGATTTTGAAAGTCGTGATTTTGAAAATCGGGATTTTAAAAGTAGGGATTTTGAAAGTCGCGATTTTTTTTGTCGGGATTTTGAGCCGACCCCATTTTCACCAATTGGAATTTACCCAATTTGCATTCCCTGGGCTGAAAAGTTTTAATTTTAACAGTGCACATTTGTTGTCTGTGTTTCACAATAATTTAGTACAAATATCTAAATGTATTCTAAAGATTTTTTATGAAGTTGTTGTCTTAAATTTATGCTAAACATTATTTACAAAGATCGTGCCGGCCTGATGTTTCCTAATAAATCTGATGATGTTTAGATTTTCGATTCGTTGTGTCTGTTCTTGTTAAATCGGTTGGACCTGAGATCAATTATTTTCGGTTTATTATGGCCACTATCTGTACTTAAATGCCACCTTTACGTAAGGTCGTAGTAACAATCTTGCATAATCAATTATTTTAAATATCCGCCACAAAACAGTAATCGGTTAAAAACACCATAACTTTCCTTGTGAATGAAAAAGTAAATAATTACTTTTATCTTCAGGTAAACCACTGTGATTAAAATGAAAAAAAAAAATATTGTTTTTCTATTAAGGAAGTACGTCGTTTTATAAATAATTTTACAATTTAAACAATCATTGAATATCTCTTCACTTTAAAATTTAATTTATGCAAATATTTATAAAATAAATAAAACATTTCTTAGAAGTAAAAAATCATGATCGCCACGATGTGTAAAAAATCAACAATCCTCTTCTTAGTTACCGATGATTTTATATATAGATATAAGAATTTGCATATAAATATTTTAAAATTTCATAAAATTTATTTTTAATTTTTTAATTAAAACTTTAAATGAAGGACGTTCGATTATTGAATTCATTGTAAATTGTGGTATATTGTGTTGAAACCACATTTACATGTATGTAGGTACTATATAGGTACATGACGTGCCTGATGTTCTAAGAAGGCATTTTAGATTATTAATAAAGATCTTAGCTTACAAACGGGTTATTGCGTATATTATTCATATTCCAAGGATAAATATTACTTTTATAATTTATCGCCGATTAGTAAATATCTTATCAGGTTATATAATTAGAATATAACTAGAAAATATTCAGCTAAATAATTTAATTACGTATGTAAATCGCAACTCTGTGTATTATATATATCAATTTCACTTCGTCGAACGTTATAATTATTAATTTTGTAGGTGCAAAATATAAAAATTAAAAAGTGAAATTAGCCAATGTAACATATATACACACATAACAGCTGCAGTAACACGATTATAAACCAAAAACGAATATAATTTTATTTTTTTATTCTTCCGGTATCCGTGTCATAATTAATTAGTTTTTTTTCTAGTTTCGTATACAACACAATTTTTTTTTATAATAATGCCATCATTTTTCGTTTTAAAACAAAAAAAAATTTTTATAATTTTCCATAAATAATTAAAAATTATTCAATTGAGTTATATATATTTTTTGCAATATGTATACGTAAAAGTGAAATGGAACGTGCTTTTTTATTCGCGGTAGTTTGTACACCATCATACATTATGAATTCGTTCTATTCCGGACTTAATTTAAATAATTGTTAGATAAACAAAATTATAAATCTTAAATTTTATAAGATGACATTATACAAGTTTTTATATAATGTCTTTTATACACTGGTGGCCGAGAAATTTGATCCATGGTGGAGCCAAAGGCTCCGCACGAAAGTATTGGATACAATACAATATGGCGGCAAGGTGCATACATAGGTGCATGTACACGATGTTCTCAATGCTTGATTTTTTTGTTCAACGGAGCGATTTTTTTGTCCGCTAGTGTCAATGACTGACCTAATGCAGCATACAAAGCTTCCGTTTTGTTTGCGCGAAAAATTATATAGACCGATTTTACGTCCAAGTGTATAAGATATATTATAGATATTGGTTATTAAGTGGTTTTCCCAAGACTAATAATTACTAGATAATTGCTTGTTATTTAATTTCAAAGATGATAATTGCAATGATAATCAAATCATCAAATGTCTGATGGAGATTACTGTAATGTACGAATATTGATCTCGTCAATAATAATAATTGTATGTAATTAATTAAAATAAATTGTTCGATAGTACATAACACTGTTTTGATGTGTTGATTATTTTTTCATTGTAAGAATTTAAAATTTACACAAGTAGCTGTATCACGATTTTCGTTTTTAATGCACGTTTAATTTTACAAATTTATAAGTACAGGTTTTAATTATTTTGAAAATTGTTGGAATTTGTTTACTATTATTTTTACAATTTGCTTCAGGAAAGGTAAAAGCTCTTCTAAATGCTTGTTGCTATAAGTTTTGCAGCGCTCTTCATTTACATTATTCTTAAATCTCAAAATTTAATTTTCTATCTTAGCAATTAATTAAACTTAATTAACATAAATAAAGTACTCATTATAAAGATATTATATAAGTTCACTGAATATAACTAATTATTCCACACGCATAATTACAACCTGTGTGCTTCTACATATTTTGTTTTATTCGCGTAAACTAGACTCATTAAATACTTAAAGATTTAGATAGTTGCGCGTATTGCTTTTGTTACATAAACAGCGTCTTCATTGTGTAATAATAGTGGTCTTGTAACGTACGTTTCAGTTGAATCTCTCTAGGCTTATACAAGTAGTTGGGTCTAATTTTTATAGACTTGCTAGTACTTTATTCTATTTCAGTTGCTATTATCGAATAAACCTTTTAATAAAAGTTATTACTTGTACGATAAGAATTTGAAATCCTTTAGTACCTTCTGTTATCCAGTTGATTAATTTCCATTAATTTTGGAAATCATCATAACAAGTTTGTGTCAATCTTTTGTCTTGCACGACCTCAGTGATTTGATGGACAAAAAATAAATTTTGAGCACCAATATTTTTTCATTGGTCAAATATAAAGTTTCATACCAAAAACCAAAAAATAGATTTTTCTAAAAAACTGTTATACAATTTTCAAATGCTTCGTTAGAGTTTGAAAAAAATCATATTTTGCAAACCGCAGTTTCCGGTGTTTAAAATTGAGAAAACCACGGTTTTCTATTCGGTTTTTGGTAAAAATAAAAATTTAGTTTCATGGAAAAACACTTTTTGTTTCTTTCGAAAATTCAGTCGCAACACAAAATATGAAGATCAACTAGTAGTAAAAAGTAATAATACTTCAATGAATCTGTATCGTAAAATCATACGAAATCATCAAATTTACTAAAATATAACAATTAATAATTGTTACCAGTAATTGTTTTGAAGTTTCCAACACTTTAAAAACAGTTATTGTCTATAAACAATTATTAATGCTTATTAGAAAAAACTTAAAGAAACTTGCAAATTAATTTTAAACTTACAATATGGCAACACTGCAGTCATAAGAATTCATTTATAAGTATGTAGCTGTTATTATTTAGTTATGTATTCAACATTAAACTAAGCATCTTCTTCAAACCATAATATTTTTGTTTTTAATATTTCCCGTCATTATATTTTGTGTTATACTTTTTACGAGCACATCTGCCATCTACCAGTTCAGAAAATAAACTTTCGACTTTTATTTGATGATATATCAACCGCCTAGAATTTTATAGATTTTTGGATTGTGGATTTTTTTGGGCCGACGAAATTATCGTAAATTCATCATTTAAATTAAAAATTTATTTCAAAATTAAAATTTTGGTTAAATTCTTTTTCTCCTTTGGGGTGGCATGTTGAGTCATCACTTCGAATCGAATCGACTTTGAGAGTCGAATCGAAAAAAGTTATAATCGGCATGTTGTATCATTTTTGACTATTATCGTTTTTTTAATCTTGCAATACTTTTTCGGGAATGAAATGCCAGCTACATCTATTATTACTTTGGTTTTGAATGATCGAATTTTGCCACAAATTTTGGGTGAATTATAATCCTAAATCCTAACTAAAATCGAAAGGAAGCAGTTGACTGAATACCACATCGCCGTTTCACCGTATGAATTTTGGAGAACCACCTATAAACTGTGAATTAACGTATCTGACATTTTTCGAAAAATGCGATTTACATATTCGAGTGCTCGTCGTGAGAAAACGTATCTGCATATTGCTCCATCGAATGATTTTTTTTGTTCATGTTAACCTTCCTTGAAGTTAGAAACCAAAAGTTACGCAAGTTCTAGTATAAATTTTAATGTTATAACATTTTATTTGTCTACTATCTAAAATAATCAGTTTGCACTTACGTTAATTCACAGTTAGGACGACGGTACGGCTACCAGTGCATCGAAAAGGGATATGCACTAAGCGCGGTCCAATATATCTTAGCGATACACGAAATTAACGATGCCATTGAATCTCTATGTAAAGGGAATTACTATCGTTGTCAAATTATACAAGGAAACGGATGATCCGTGCCCAGCTGGAATTTTTGATAAGTGGTCGGAATATTTAATGTTTTGTGGAAATTTTGTAAGATTAGCGCTGCTGTAAGTGATTTATCATCTTTATCTCCACTTATGTTTCAATATATACTTAATATAAAATAAATCTTGATGTTACCGCTATCAAAATAATATTTTTTTAATTGGAAAATACAAAACCAACCAATTCTCATTAAAAAAAATTCTTATGGTGTTTTTTGACATTAGTTATGGGTTTTATTTTCTCAGTCATTTAACAGGAATCGCTTTTCTGGGTTTTTATACCAATTGCATATTTTCGACTAATAAAAACAATAATGGTAAATTTACCACCGAACCGGAATTTGACCGCTGGTCAATGTGTACGGTGCACCTAGAATACCAGTGGCACTATTCTGGTAATTCCCTGAGAATAGGGAATTGGGGAAAGATTTTATATGTAATTTCTATTTAAATTTTTTTTTCTGGCATACTGAGGTAAAAAGCTAGTTGTAATTGTTTTGAAAATAAAATAAAATTGGGAATAATTTTCCCTGCCAATTTAGGTATGGAAAAATTATTCACAATTTTTTAATATTTATATCAAACTTTTCTCCTCAGTAGGCCAGAATTTTTTTTTAAATAGAAATTACATATAAAATCTTTCCCCAATCCCCTATTCCCAGGGAATTACCAGAATAGTGCCACAGGAAGTACTACTTGTTATATGTCATCAAATTTATATCTATAGTGTACGTTTTGAACTGTAGACGGCAGTTATGTTCATAAAAGGAATTGAATAAACAAAATGATAGAAAAAAAAACAGTAGAAACAAATATAGTATGGTACGAAAGATAAAAAAGAATGGATGCCCTTTTTTAGTTTAACAAATTTTACGTGTGTTTTTCATTTCCATAGTTGATTAACCCATATTAGCCCAAATTAATTTTCTTTGTAAAAACGATAAACTACTTAGTAAATATTTCGAATGATGAAGTTGGAAAAAATGCAAAAAATTACCAACTTAACCTTCAAAGTCCTTGAAATTGTGTAACAAAATATAATTGTAAATGTGTTCTGTAAAATTATGGTATTTGAATAATTCACCTGTGCACCGCTGCGATTGCAAAACCGTACTAAATGTTTTTTCGAAAGGATTTTTATTTAAACAGAACATTGCAGTAAAAATATTCCGTTATAATTTCTCCAATTGTCTTTTTAAGAGATTTTTTGTATTGATCTATAAATAGATCGCTGGGCTAATATGAGTTAATGAAATGTTAAACGAATATTTTTGCAACAATATAATAAATTATTTGTTAACAAAGTTTCGAATTATAATTTTTAATTGTTATTTATTCAAAATTTACTGGTTTATTTACCACGAATGACGTTTCACGAAAACAAAAAAAAAGCAAAAGATACAAACAAAAATATTTCCACTAATTAACTAAACTGACATCTATAGTCAAAAATTAGAACTGTTGACATAAAATGACATCATATAGCAAAATTTTTATTTAAATCAGTAAGGCCTATAGTATTCTAGGTGCACTAATTTGTACTAAACTAAATGTGATGTATACCTCTCTCAACCAGAGATAAGAATACATAGATATGTGGGGACAGTATAATTTATTAGGTTACAGGATATGATGTTGAACTGTAGATATTTAGAGTTAAACCAGCGCAGTCATTTTCTAGTGTCAGATTTATACTTTTTCGTTGTTTGAACTCTCAGTGTGACGTTTTAGAGTTATCCTCGTAAAATTGTTGTAAATGTGAAAATTGGGAAAAATAATAAAAGTTTATAAAATATAAATTAATAAATTAAATTAATATATTGTTAAATATGTTCACTCCAAATACCTGCAATTAGTGACCTCGACGTCTATATAGGGTGTCCCAAAATTGGCAGATCAAACGAATTAGAGTGATAGGGGAGCTCATTTAAAATAAAAAAGCAGTTTTTTCGAATTGTTGATGGTGCAAAAGTTATTTCACTTTTAGTGTTTTTTAGTGAAATCGCATTTTCCGGATTTTCGCCTGATTCCCACCGGAATTGGATTTCCTCCGGATTACCATTGGCTTGAAGAAAGAAACGAAAAAAGTTTACAAAACCAAAGTTTTTATTTAACAGAAGATAATACAGCTTATAAAAATAACTTTATTGGAAAGGCACACTCTTCTAGATCGTATTAAAAAAGAAAGTTAAACAAAAGAATTCTTGTTTTTTTTTAAAACAAATAAATTAATTTTTTGGTGGGTGCACATGCGATTTCACTAAAAACACTAAAAGTGGAATAACTTTTGCATCATCAACAATTCGAAAAAACTGCTTTTTTGTTGGAAACGAGCTCCCCTGTTGCCCTGCTTCGTTTGATCTGCCAATTTTAGGACACCCTGTATAAATAGTAAAACATAATTAATGTTTGCAAGCGTTTCACAAAGTATTCGTGAAACTACCACCATTGTAGAAAAACGAGGTAATATGATTTCAACAGGTGGAAGTCCAATTTACCCTCGGCGGTATTACACAGTCTGATACAAAATTGTGTACACTTTTAATAGCCGTAGATACCAGTATATTATTGTAAGTAAATGCTGTGGTAATTAGGCTACCTAATGCGACTAAATACGATAATTTAAAACAAGCTTTTGTCAAATGATACGCAGTGTCCGAGCATTCTAAATTGATAATTTTGCTCGAGGGTGTTTAGCTTGGTGATAAAAAACATTTCTCCACGAAATCCGATCATTGTTTGGAAGTAAAGTTGCAGATGATTTATCAAAACTGATGAGATTTCAACAGTTACCGTTGCAGATTTGCATGATTGTGTCAACAAGCAATGATCCTATTGGCGATGTAGCTGGATAAATTGATCGAATTATGTGATTAATCACAAATAACGTGATTCAGCTAAGAAATCATATCAACGCAAATCAGTTCAAATTCTACGTCATCGTAGTTTAAATTCTTCGTCTTACGTCACTAGAAAACCAAATTTAAATATTGGCGCAAAGGATTTATGCAATTTCAAGAATACTATAAACTAGACAATCAATCACTTCGGGAGACACAAGTGGTTGGACAAATGCAATTTGATCGGTTATATGTTTTTGATCATTCAACACACTTAAAATTTTTAATCGACATCGGCACAGACGTGTTCGTAATGCCTCCTAACAAGAAAGAAAACGTACACCCGAGCTATGGAGAAAAACGATTATCTTTGAAGGGCTTTACTTCAGTTGATCAAAATGAAAGTACACGGACGTACGATCTTCGCACATATTATTCAACAATATCAAGATATAACATTGCTTCACAACAACCGCGATCTAGTGAAGAGAGACATCAATTCGTTACAAAAGGACCATCAGTTAAGTTAGAGATCAAGCAGTTACAAATCTCACTACTTCATACGGGCTGGAAACCAAACGGAGAATGGCATTCATGCGGTGTCTACCGCCAACTTAATTTAACCATTGAGCCTGCTGATCTACCAAAGATGACCATCACAACGCATTTTGGCCTTTTTGAGTTTGTAACATAACGACAACTGATTAATGAAGTTCTTCAAGGATTAGATTTAATGATTTAGAAAAATGATTTAGTTAACGCTACCATCCTAGCATATCTAGTAAGAAATGGTGGACTCCAACTAATAGTAGACGCATCAGATTTAACCATTGTAGCAGTAATTAATCAAATAACGAAAAAATGGTGTGTCAGAGCCTCTTAGTTTCGAAAGCTCTTTCACATATATAGAGACATACATACATATCTCTCTCTCATATATATAGAGTGGTAGTTCATTTCCAATATATGCTAGAAGGTCCACTTTTAACATCGAAGATGTTTTTGAGGTCGCATTATATAGAAAAATGCAACGAAATTTTGTCCCAAGAATATGCAACGAACTAAAAAAAACAAAAAAATAAAGTAAATACACACGAGATAACCAAAACACGCTGGTGGTGGTGCGCCAATTTTGTTTTGTGCTCTTTATGCACCTATTTCTCACCTACGATATCAATTAGTGAGTGTAATATTTAAATTTTTTTATTTAAGCATTAACAAAATTTCAGAGCCAAAAATCAATTTATGGGACCAAACTTTTTTAGTTTTACGTCTACACTCAACGAAATATGTATAATGCCACTTTTCAAGGTTCTATTTTGAATGTATTTGACGAATAACGGATTTTGTTTTCATTGTTTTAAACATGAATTGACGTGTTCTAAACAAACATATTCAGCTATGCTACACACAATTTTGGTTTCTGGATTCAAACTATGCGCAATAGATTTTAATTTTTAATTTTAAACCCTTATTTTAAATTAAATCATTAAATTTTTTTGTCTTGTTTTATTCTTTTCTCTCGAAAATAAAATTTAAACAAAAATCTACATCTCAAAAATGTCCGTAAATTTTTTTATTTTCATTTCAATTTTTTTCATTTCGGATTCACAGACAAAAATTTTATTACGCAGCTGCGACGTAAAAATTTTGACCGTGAATCCGAAATGAAAAAAATTGAAATGAAAATTAAAAAATTTACGGACATTTTTGAGATATAGATTTTTGTTTAAATTTTATTTTTGAGAGAACAGAATAAAACAAGACAAAAAAATTAATGATTTAATTTAAAATAAGGGTTTAAAATTAAAAATTAAAATCTATTGCGCAATAGTTTGAATCCAGAAACGTCTCTCGTGATATGTGTTGTTAGTAAAATTAGGAAATCAATTCTTTGCTTGGGAAATAATTACAGTGACAATTAATTAACAATAATAATTTATATTTAAACATAGAGGATAATAAAAGTAAAACCATAAACATTGATAATAATTAATGCATAATGTAGGTTTTATTGGTAATATAAATTATAAATTAAACTGATTTTGCTTTTTTAGACAATATGCCACGAGGCAAAGGGTTATCAGAAGAAGAAAAGGGGAAAATTAGCGCTTTTCGCCAGGTGGAATTTCCCGCGCGGGAAATTGGCAGAAAATTAAAATGAAGTCAAACGGTCGTTCTTATGAAATTAAAGTCCAATTATGGTTCTAAAAAAGATCTGGTCGACGTTCAACTGTGTCCTCCAGGCAGAAAAGGGAGATAATTAGATGTGCAGTTAATTCTTCAATGAGCGCCGGTGAAATTCGTGACAATCTGAAACTGTACACAAGTCGTCGTTAGGTACAACAAATTTTACACCAAGATAATCACTTGGCATACCAGAACAGGAAGAAGTTTCCTAGTCTTTCGCAACGCCACAAACGAGCTCGTCTTGATTTTGCAGAAAAATATCAATTTTGTGAAAATGAGTGGCAATCCGTTGTATTTAGCGACGAAAAAAAAATTAATCTAGATGGCCCCGACGGCTGTCAATATCATTGGCAGGATATTGAACGAAATTTAGAAACAAGAAAGTCTAGACATTTTGGAGGCCGCAGCTTTATGGTATGGGGTGCTTTTGGATATTACAGCAAGTCCCCAATCTGCTTCATTTCTTGTAAAATGGATGCTGAAAAGTTCACAGAGCTTTTAGATGATGCACTGATAAATTATGTGGACGATATGGCTGGTACAAATTGGACTTTCCAACAAGACAATGCCGCTATTCATTCTGCCAAAACGACAAAAGTCTTTCTTGAGTCTCGAAATATACCACAATTATCATGGCCAGCATGTAGTCTCGATCTTAACCAATAGAAAATGTATGGGCATATATTTCGCAACGGGTTTACAGTAATGGCCGTCAATTTCACTCAACCAAAGAGCTCAAGGTGGCAATCCAGGAAGCATGGATTTACATTAATCAGGAATATTTACAAAAACCTTATTAATTCGATGGCTCGTCGCCTGTTGCAAGTTATTATTAATAAAGTAGGAAATACAACATATTAAAACGCCTGATTTGTTGAACAATGTATATGTATGTGCTCCAAGACAAGAATTTTTGGTTTTGGCATCATAAATATTTCTTATGGAGTAATTTTATTTTATTAAATATTTTGTGTAAGGCATCTTAAATTTATAAATTTAATTACTGCGATTATTATAGCTTTCTTTATAATAATTTAATGAAATAAATACGGTTTTATTAATACCTGATATTTTGTAGTTCTTCAAGAAAAGAAAATGGCATTATAATTATTTCGTTGAGTGTATATAAATACAAGTACTCTAGCCCAAAGCAAATCAGTAGGCTTAAGCTATTTTATTTAGGCATTAAGCAAAATTTCAAGCCCCATTTTCTATGTTTAAATTTTTAGCCTTAGGCTCAAACTTGCGATTTTTTGTATTTATATTGATCACCGTCAATATTCGCAAAAAAGAATGGCAATCAGTATAGTTGCAATACCATGTTCAGTTCCTTCATTCATTCCACATTCATCACCAAATAAGGATTCTTGTGGCCAGCTATGAAACGTGATATTAAAAATTTCGTCCTGACATGTATACAATGTCAACGGATAAAAATTCAGCGGCACAATAAAACGTAGATTTCTTCATACGTCATGCCAAACAATCGTTTTCAACACATATACATATTGATTCAATTTCTGTCAAATTCACTGGATGGCCTATGGCGATATTTCAATTATTAACATGACGGCGGAAACGATTGTTGTTAATTTGATATTAGAGTGGATACAAAGCTTAGGAATACCAGAACAAATTTCAAGTGACCTCGAAAGACAGCTTGAATCTCAGTTATTTAAGGAATTCAACCAAACATTATGAATTAAACATTTAAAAACGTCACGATTCCATTCTCAGGCTAATGGAATAATAGATTGCTTCAGGCTGCAATAAAATTGCATGCCGAGCTCGTGTTCTTAACAATTCTTGAAATATCTGGGGGGTAAAGCAAATTTAACTCGAAATCGAGTTCAACAAGAAATTTGGACATCATATGTAATCAGTAAAAATAAACGAATTATTGTATACACGTGTTGTCAGCGTACGAACACCATTCCAAAGCCCGTATAATGAACTATTCGAAGTAGTAGACCGAAAGTAAAAATATTTCTTGTTGAAAATTAATGGCAAAATTCACAAAATATCAATCGACTAAATGTTGCATTCCTCAATATCGACGAGTTTGATAAATTACCCAAAGCAGTAACAAACAACGCAAGCCAATTCCAATTTTCTGTTCCAGGACCAATTAATTTAACCATCACGTTACAAGCACAAAAGACGAAGGTTTCTAGAACAGGCAAAAGAATAGTTTTACCTGCACGTTTTCTCTAGAGTGTATTTTATTAGGTTACAGGACGTGATGTGGACCAAGAAGAAAGTAATATGTAAAACTAGTTAATTAAATTGGATGCGAAATTTCATCGGCAGAATGTTCATCGTGTTTTTGGTAGTTTTAGTGGGGTTTCTCGATTTTCGGATGAAATGTGTATGACCTTTATTGCTTTGAAATCTCAAAAATTTTACATAGTTGCGCACATAGCAATATTATACAACTTTAGATATATGGATCTAATGCTTTGTTTTAATTCTAATTGAGTACAATTTATTACTAATGCTGTGTGCCTCAGGTCGATTTTTTCGACTAAATTATAAACTAAACAAAATTTCTCAGTAATTCACAATAAAAATTCATAGGTGGCAGTAACAGCAACAAAACAAGCTGTGTCTGACCATTCGAAATACTAAATTGTCGATTTTTCGTGGATAAACGAAATATTAAATTAAATTTAAATAATGGAAGATGATATGGAAGTTGCATTATTTGTAAATGTTTTTATAAACTACGAAATGTTTAAAAATAAAAAAAAAGTGTCACGCAAAAATTGTTGCGAGGAGACTTTCCGTTTGTAACCACCTGGCAATGAATAGCGTAGTTTAGTGTATAATATATTCAAGAAAATCGACCTGAGGCACACAGCATAAAACTCGAAACATAATGGGCCTATTCCATGGAAATAATCTGCTGTCAGCAAAAGTAAAAGCGAGGAAAAAAACATAGATTTTGCTGGTTGTGTACGAAACAGAACATGTTGTCAGTAAAATTTTACTGAGAGAATAGTTGTGGTTGGGGTAGTTTACTGCTATAATACTGCTATAAAAATGTAAATTGGAGTATTTTTTATGGCAGCATTTTTCACACATTTACAAAAAATGTATGTAAAGATAAGAACTTTGTTAACGTTAGTGGTTTTTTGTGGTACATACATAAAAATTAAAATAGATAAAAAAGAATCGAATTTTACGAAAATGTACAAAATAAAAATTTTATGAAATTTTGAAATGAAATAAAAAATATTTCTGTTCTTTGTCACTCTTATGAAATTTTTTTTTGCGTATTGCGTATTATCAGCAAAAAAATTTGCTGTCAGCAAATTTTGTCCATGGAATTAAAGCATAAATAAGAAAATAATTTAAACGGCTCAACTAATCGCTAAATTTTTACCCTCAGTATCTCACATATACAAATATTTGTTTGAATAAGTCCTTCACCAGAATCTATAAAATTCTTGTGGAAATCAAACAAAAATAATAAAATAATTTTTGTTATGCGAATGGTAAAATTATATATTTTTTTTTAATAAATTATTAATAAAAAGTTCTTCTCTTCCGGTATAAACCAATAGTTTATTGACAAGACAATACGAGTATATTACGATGTTTCCATGACAGAGTTTACCTAGGTTAACTCAGGTTTATAACTTGTTCGATTGGAATAGGTTCTGTCAACGTTTTCTGTCAGTGTTTTAGAATTATGCTCATTGTAAACTATTTAAATACAGATTCAGACTATTTTTTTTTTGAATTAACCTTAACAAGTTCACGACCACATGACGCATATGTGCGTCGAGCGGTTTATACAAGGAAATTTTGTTCTAAAAAACCGGCGACTCGTTTATGCGTGATTCTATTAATAACGTTACAAACCTCACAAAACTCATAAATAAACCATTTATTCTACCATTAGGCTTCAATTAGCTCATATCGTGAAAATTTATCATCTGATTTGTGGCCATTCCAGAATAGGGTAGCAGCTCGGTCGTGAACGTGTTAAAATGGATAAATTATTGAAATAAATTGTTACGTTACTGTCAACTTAACTCGGTTTTATAGAAACGGTACGAGTTAATTTTCAACTTAATAAACCAAAAGCCATTTTAACTCGGTGCATGAGAACATGCGGAATCTTCGAAAAAAAAAATGAATTTACCGAAATTTATCTGTCACAAATAGTAGATTATGTACCAATGAAGTAAAGTAAGAGATTTATGCTCGAGTGAAGAAACTACCACCCCGAGGAACGCCAAGTGTTGCAACTGAACAAGAACAATAGAACGTTAACTCCAAAGTTATATACGATATTTTTTCTACGACTTAATTTTTAATAAAAAATATTATGTTTTATCAACTAGTTTTTAATAAATACATTTTCCGTATATGAAATACATCGGCGAGAAACTGTTAATGAGCCCGATAGCTTTAATTGAAAATCCACTTTTTTTCGGTAAAACAATTTAATATGAAAATTATTTGAAATTTATAATTAGATTTCTAGTAACCCATCTACTTCAGTCCCTAGGGAAATAAATAAGTTAAATAAAGTACAGGTTTTGCTCGCAGACTTGGATAAAATAATATTTTTATTAAAAATTAAGTCGTTACTCATCCACTTTAGTCTCTAGGGTGTAAAATTGCTAATGGTTTATACTGTGTTATTATCGTGTACATTTATTTCGATATTTGAACAAATAAGCATGACCGCCGAACAGAAATTTTAGACGGTATTTAAATTTTGTATGGAAATGTTTTATTCTGTTGCTTCAAAAACCCTACAAATTACGAAAGGGTGTTTCAGAATTCGCGCCTAGATGTTTTTTAAAATAAATCGTGGAAATACTTTTTGTAAAAATATGGCTTTTATCAATTATAATTGATACATATATATATATGTGAAAAATGACATCATTTAAATGTCCACCAGGCACGTCTACCAGGCTTTTATACGAAAATCAAAATTTTTAAGAACTCAGCTAATTTTTAGTTTTTCAGCTGTGCAATTGTTGTTGATTTATTTACATTAACTTTGCTTTCCAAGAAACACCGCAAAGAAAGTAATCTAATGGCGTTAAATTGCATGATCTATTGACCAGTTTATGTCAGCATTACGTGAAATTAATCGACCTGGAAACTTAGACCGCAATAGCTGGATGTTTTCACGTGTTGTGTGACTCGTATCTACATCCTGTTGAAAATAACAATACTCTGTGTCTATTTCTTCAAATCCTTATGTAAAATTCGTTAAAACAGTTGATGGATGAATGCCTAATTCCTGAGAACGTCGTGATATCGATGTAGAAAGTTCCTTCGCGACACTTTTGGCCACGGTATCAGCAATGTTCTCACTAGAACATCCACTTTTTGATCTGCCACACCTTTTTCGATCCTCAACAAAGCTAGTCTCTTCAAATTTTTTAACTAACCTTTGAATTGTTGACTAATTTGGATGAATATTTACACAAAAAAAATCACGAATTTTTATGATCGTGCCTCTGATTTTAGTTGAATACAGTGCTGCACACTTCTATGATTTTTTCAGTGGTTTGCTTCAGAAGGAAGAATATTTTCATTACGATTTAAGGAATTTGAGGAATTTTGTACGCAACGGTGTATGTTACGGTTTGATGTGGTTTGATATGGCTTCAATTTTAAAATATATTTGCAACATGTATTAAATTTTAATTTATTTTAATGTTCCATAAAGAACAGGTAGTTAAAATAAGTTTCTATTTGAAATCGCCTACCAATTTTTTTAAATGAAATTGACTGACTAATTAGATGAACCTAGAACACTAATGATGTTATTTCTTTAAACATTTTCCTATATTACATTAATACATTAATTTAATTTACATAAAACAAGCCCTTCTAACTTTTTTAGGGAGAATTCAGATATAGGGTGTTTTTTATTTTAATGTCGGAGAGATCAGAGAGAACAGAAGTAATACTTACCCGATAAATACGAGAATTTTTTTCTCTGATGTTTATCTGTCAGAAAAGATAATTTTAATTTGTTTTTTTTTACTATCGGAGAATTATACGTCAAAAGAAAAATTTCGTATAAATAAAAAATTAAATATTTAAATATTTATATTAAATATTTAAATATTTATACCCAAATTACAAATTATATTTCTTACCTGAATTATGAATTATTAACTGTTGTCATGTTTGAATTTAATAAAAATTCGTGCTACTGTCAAATAAGTATCTCAAATTTTTTTCAGATTAAAATTATATTATCGGAGACTTATCCGAGCTTAAAAAAAACAAAACATAGAAATATTTTTTTCCTCGGATATTAAAAAAAACGCTTCTATGCTTTTTGACAGATAATTTATTTCTCCGATTGCTCAGACATAAATAAAACACCCATTATATCATCCATATTTAAATTGTCAACTGTTTCTGACAAATGGCCAAAAAACCTTACAAAAGCTGAAAAGTGTATGTACAAAATCTCCTGATTAAATTTGACCTACAATAATCATGTGTAGTAAGGATCATTGGTTAATGAATGACACGGCATCGTTGAGATGGCTACGCTTGAAAATCATGAAATCATGTTATGTAGACAATTCGCACTTCCTTTAAAAACCGTCAAAACACAATGAAACGGTTTTGAGATAAATGTCTTTTAAATTTTTTTTAATTGCTAACGCTACTGTGATGCTGAGATTATTCATAATTAGCTTTAAATAATGAATAATCTCAGCATCGCAGTAGCCTTAGCAATTAAAAAAAAATTAAAATGCGAATTTTTCAACTGTTTTTTTTGTGTTATGACAGTTTTTTAGAGGATGTGTGAATTCCTAATGATTTCTAGAAGCCAACATATTTATGCGGTGGGGCGGACATAGATGTTTTTTTTAATTTTATTGTTTTTAAGCGTAGACATCTCTACGATGCATGTCATTGACCATCGAACCGCGAACGCTACACTTTTCACTATAGACACATTTAAATTTTTTAAAAATCTATGACTGCCCCACCTGCATAAATCGGAATCTTTCGGAAATATATGTTAGCACTTGATCTAGAATGCAAGAATAAAAATTTATTTTAAAATGAGTTTTTGCTCACCAACAGCAGGAAAAGTAGGTTCCACTTCCGCTTTTACAGTTTATCAAAAAATTGGTTAAGTTCTTTAACGAGGAAAGGCATACCTTCATATGAGTGGCTGGATATTGCAATAATATGCTAACTACATCAATTTGTAGTAAAAATTTATGCCAAATTACTATGGAACACAGAAACTGATAATTGCAAAGTTTTAATGATAAACAGTGTGCCATATGACGTGTTTTGAAGTCTACTTCTTCCTTATTATTTGAAATTTTAATAAGAGGGTCATGAATTTTGATGAATATGATACCTTAAAGGTTTTATGGCATCAATTCGACTAGACCAATGTGTTTCGCTGGTACAAAAAAGGCTCTTGGATTTAAATTTAAAATGCAATTCAATACTTGTTAATAAGCGTTAAGGAGCTGCTTTACAATTAGAATTGTAAAAATTTCGTTAGATTTGAGACAAATTAAAAAAAAACTGTTTATTTTCAATTTTCAACCAATTCCCGTTTTCAGATAATAATTTAAAATAATATGAAAAAATAATTAGTTTTTGGCCGCTTTTTGAAATCGCGGCTCTGATGACTGCCATCTACAGTTCAGAAAAGAAACTGTAGACATAAATTTGATGATGTATCAAACAGTGCTACCTGGTACTCTGGGTGCATTGCGACATGTCAGACACTTTGCGTTAAACGTGATTAGCAATTATAATTTCTAAAGGATAAAATAAAATAGAGAGATCCGGCAGTGATTACAATTCAAGGTACGAGTATAAAGTTGTGTAGTAAAAATGTTAAATTTGAAAAATAATTTTTTTTTCAAATAAAACCATTTGCGATTGTTAGCACTATTTTATTATTTATTTTGCGATTTTTGAATGTGGTGTGAAGGGCATATTTAAAATAAAAAAAAATAGTGTATTATTTTTACTCTCAGCCCTAATGTATGTCGAAATGACTACCATGACAGCTTTTAAATATCGCGATAGCAAATATTTTCAGAGCTAAGAGCCCAAATATGACATTTTTTTGGGCTGAGATTAAGCAATGCCATGATATATATGACCGTGACGACAGCAATGAAATTAAAAATTGGCGATTGAATAACATTAAAAATTATAAAATTTCCAATATAGCGAAATTTGTATAATAATATTACTATATTATTACTATTTATGTACATATTAGAACTTATGTCATTCACAGAAAAATGTTGAATTAACCAATTTTGTATTGGTAACAAAGTAAGACAACAACAAGCACAGACAAATGGTACATCTGCGCGCACGCTCGATCATACAATCAACAAAAATGTAATAACAATAATAACTTTCATCTTTCAAATGAGAGTCATCTTATCGCGTCGTCGTCTTATTTTCTAAACAAAAAAACCAAAAAAATATATAAAACGAAACAGATTAAGAAATAAATTTATTTATTTTTTTAAGTGAAAGTGATTTTTTTATTATTTCTTTCACTCAAAAATTTCTTAATATATTTTTATTTATTTTTATTTTATTTATGTTATTAATAATAATGAAAGTGATCGCTTTAATATATTTAAATCATCATGTTGCTTTTTGGGCTGTCCAAATTTGTTTTAAATGTATGTATTTTAAATTATATAAAAATTTAACAAAATCAGCAAAAATACAATAATTAAAGTTCCTTTTGGTATTTAAATATACATACTTATTTATTTTATATTTTAAAGTGAAGGTTGTGGCTAGCCTTTTGCTTTGTTTCTTTTCTATAAATCACCGTTTTAGCACAATTTATAATACAACTGCGACCTTTCACTTTTACGAGATAACTACATTTAAAAAAAAAAAAATACAAATAATAAATAACTTTAGGATGAAGCATCAAACATTATATACGACCTGAGGCTTAATATCTGTATATAAGTTGTGCTTTTTGAGAGAAAGCTTAAATTTTTTTCTATAAATAACACCTTGATCATGAAAATGATATACGTCAGGCGGTATTATATAATACGTCGCCCTGGAAACAATATTGTCCATTTCCTTGTATGGAGCGGTTTAACCCTGAGGGATGTACCCGTATCTAATTAATATATCGCGCGCCTCAGAATATTTTATGAATGATAAACTTGTTTCATTTCAATATCCGTGAGAGTTTTATACATTGACGTATATTTTATAACGTACAAACTCATTACGCATAGACTAGTTATAGATTAGGTATTTTTAAAACCAATAGAAAGTTGTTTTAATTCAATATACTCGTCGCATTAATAAATTTTTATATAATTTTCAATATCAACGAGTCGAGTTGTAGAAATAAAAAACCAAACAGTACATTACACATTTTTTCAGTTTAATAATATAAATACACGATTAATTACTATTATTAAATTAACTATATAGTATTTTGTCTGTATTCTATTTCATCTCATTTATCATATTTTTTTTTGCACAAGACGCCGGAAACATTAATTAAGAAATCATTTAAATAATAGCATTTGTATAATTTTTGCAAGTTTCTTTCGTTTCTGTTACGGTAGTCTAGCGTTTACGAATAGTTACGAAAAAAAACCTTCAAAACTTGGGTAGTCGCGAAATTTTATGTAAAACAATCACTTTTTTGGAAATATTTTTCTTATGTTGAACGCAAAGGCACGTGATAGGTAAACCAAAGATAAATATGTATATTATAGGTCATTAATCATTTTGTTAACTCTATGCTAAAAATTAATAATGAGCTCCGTGATTTTGTTATTTGCATTGTGTATTATGAAATTGGTAACTAACTTCTTACCTAATCTGTGTTTGATGAAATAATAAAATATTTTAGAAGTTGTTTTATTATACGCGAATACGCAATTTTATGAATTACTTCCGTGATGCTGAAGAAGAACGGGTATTTTAATATTTTTAGCAAAAAATTTGTGCGATTGTGTCACAAATATTGAACATTTTGCTTGTGTCACGGTTAAAAGGTTAGAATTATTCTAAACTTTATAATAGCAGTAACAAATGTCGGATAATGTTTTTTTTTCATATTTTTCGAGAGACCACTTTTAAATTTCAAACGTTTTTATTTTTCCAAATTTGTAACAATTTTAAAGAGCTTTGAAGTCCGAGTTAAATAAAAAATCGAAAATTTTGCAGTGTTTACCAAGATTGCGGAAATTAATTAAAAAATATTTTCCTCGTTATGTGATTAAAATGACTGAAATTCGATTAAACGATGGCTTTACTAAAATTATATACCTAATAAATTCATGGTTGATTCATGGTCGACCGATTCATGGTTGACACATCGTTGTACTGATTTGATTTTGATTGCTGAATATCTGCCATCAGACTTACGCCTCTCTCTTCGAAAGAACTGATAGCTCTTATAAATTGGAGTAAGGGGAAAAATTCCCGTTGTATTTAGTTGTGATGCAAATCTACAGCACTCCATATGACGAAATATTCACACTAACAGCAGAGATACATTTTCATTTAATTTCCTAAGCGCCTCGGAGCTTTAGATTCTTTTTCAAGTGTCACTCTTTCAAGCTTAATTTCACGAAAACATGCTCTTAATATACGATCATCATTGATTTTGAAAATTAGATCAGTTTTAATAGTGTTTCATGATATACATAATGAAAAATTAAAACTGAAAAAATTGTTTCTAAGAATATCATTACAATTTCAACAAACCAGAAAATTCACATAAAACGAAATTTGAAAATTTTCATTAAAAATCCCCCACAAACTGACCCAAGAAAATTTTCTGATTCTTCATTGATATTGTATAAGTTTGTTTTTAAAAATATCATATTACATTATGGTATTTTAATAGTATTTTATATATTCTATACCAAATGATCAATTTGTTACCAGCGCCAAAGCAGCGAATTTGAGAACTAAAGTGCTGGTAATAAAGTTGTAGCTTTTCCAAAACTTTTCAACCAAGAGTAATTTATCTCTCACATGATTTTATTGGAATGTGGTAACTATAACTGGTTCCAGCGCCACTACGGTAGTTTTGAATACTAACGCGCTTCGCTTGATATTCTGCAATAAATCAATACTAAACCGCTAATAACATAAAAAGTTGCTTTTTTAAGACCTTTCAAATGGTATGCTTGGGAATGAGAAAATTTATAACTACTTCCAGCGCTACAACGGTGATTTTGAATACTTTGGTCCTTCAGAAAAATTTACGGCATTCTTCAAGACCGTTTCAATGATATACGACAAGAGTATGTTATATGTTAATACCAGCACCAAAACGGTGGGTTTGTGAGATACCAGCGCCAAAACGGTGGGTTTGTGAACTTAAGTGCTTATTACAAAATTGTTGCTGTTTCCAAGAACTTTGAAATGATATGCCACATGATTATCTGGGAAAACTAAAAGCTATAACTGCTTGCAGCGCCACAACAGTAGTTCTTCTCTCACGATTATAAATATTGTCCACCGTTTAGATGCCTAAAGCAAAATTATTTCTTAATGTCAAATTATGGTAAGTTTACCACACCAGACTCCATGTTTGGTAATTTTCATTTCGTAAATTTTAATTTGACAAATAATCTAGTAAAAACAGATTTATTGATGAAATTTCAAATAAACGTAAGATGAATGTTCTTTTGGGGGAATAATCACGGTTTTATTCTGAATAAAATAAATCTAAGATTAGTCTAATTTTCACGATATCGTAGAATATATAAGTGGTTTCCCTTGAATTTTCCAAATTACCAGTTATTGGGCCTAAGCACGTAGGGTTGAGCCCCTAGTACATTTATTGTAATTCTGATTCTCTATTAAAGTATTTATTTGTTACCAGCGCCAAATCGGCGAATTTGTGAACTAAAGTGCTTGTGACAAAAATGTTACTAAACAGTTCAAACTGCTATAAGATTATATCAAAATGAGAAAAAGACGGCCTCCGTCCAGCACTATAGCGGTAGTTTTACTTGCGCCAAACGTTGGATTTGTGAACTAAAGTGCTGATTACAAAATTTTTTCTTTTCCAAGACCTTTGAAACGATATATGCCACATGATTGTTAGGGAATGAGATAAATTGTAGCTGCTTCCAGCACCACAATGGTAGTTTTGAGTACTAAGGTGCTTCGGCAAAATTTACGGCGGACTTCAAAACCTTTTCAATGATATACGACAAGTAAAATTGTATAATAAACGCAAAAATAGCTACCCGCGCCAAATCAGTATATTTAAGAACGAAAGTGGTATCGTCAAATTTGTTGTCTGGTTCAAGAAATTTCAAACGATATACTAAACCAGTATATTAGAATAATGTAAAGTAATGTCGTGTATTAGGTGTTTTTTTGGCTGATGTCTTATGGTAGGCTCCTTGAGGTAGAGATCCCAAGAGCTTTTCAATTCACCAAATTAAAAATAAAAGAAGATTGGTGAAAAAAAACGAATCACGTAAGCGGTTCTTAACATGTCATCGGTACAGACATCCAGACCAACTACTACCAAATTTAAAAAAAACATTAGCAAGAAAATCAAACCTTCTGTACAAATTTACAAAATTACAAGTCTGCGAGCTTCTAGTAAGAATGATCGACTTTACATTTTCCAAAAATGCTGGTATGAATTTCTTCTGCCTCTCTGTTTATTTTCTTGAATGTATACGATGGTTTGCTTTTGGAGTCCTACTTTGAATCGTACCAGGTTGGTGGCCTTGATGAAATTTTTTCTGCCGAATTACAGTAAGGGTATAATGTTTTCAAGGCTAACTTGTTCCATATTTTTCAATCCTGTGCGGCGTTTGGTACTGTTTCGAGTTCCTGGAGTCGGGACTGGGTGGTATTTATACCTCAATCCAGTTAGTCTGACTATACCGGTCGTTAGTGTTTTCACCTAATGACCTTATCTTTAATCTTCGTAAAGTCCTTCGATAATGCTCATTTATAGTCTTATTAGAGACAACTGTCTACATATATAATTTCCGAACAGTAAAACTCTGGATACTTCCAGAGTTGGTAAGTCATGTGTTGATTGTACGAACGATACTAATTTACGCGGTTGGTTTCTGGTAAAATGGAGATACGATGGAAATACGCAACTAATAAACTTAATCGTCTGCAAATTAGCACTCGTAAAGCTATTAATGACACTTTGATTTCCACTTCTTTTATTGCTATGTAATCCATTCTTTATTTATCTCACCTGAAATCACTTAATTTAGAAAAATCGGCAATACCTAAAATTAGTATCCTACATATTTGTAATTCTCACAGGAGATTCAAACTTAACTGAACCATGCTCAACCATAACTCGTCAGGTATTTCGGTTATGTGACCAGTAAGGTGTTTAAAGTTCAGTATTATCATGTGCCTGATTGAAAAGACGTGCTCAATTCATTGTCATACCCTTTTTTTTATTTAACTGGCTAGGACCTACAGAGTTCCACACTCATTGCCACGACGGGTCCACGGTACAAATCGGGAGTTCTATTAAAAAGCGCAAGTGTGCCTTGCCTCAAGGCAAACCGAATGAGTTTGATCCAAGAAATAGACTACACATGATTCTCGGCAACATAGCGAGAATTGAATACAAGGGGATCTATCCTGTCACAAGCAGGGCAGCGATAATGAACGAACTTGGATCGAACCTTGTGAAAACAACATGATCTGTAAGGCGACCATGACCCTTTAGAATCGCAACGAGTATTCTTAGTTGGTCTTTCTTTACGAAAATTGCATATTTTACTAAACCTAGGTTAGGTTTAGTGATAAAATGCTTAGCAATGCGACAAGTAGGAGGGGAAAGCCACTCTTTCCTCAGCAAAATCGAAAATTAAGTTTTTATTGCTGTCTTACCACCACAGTGAACTGGCAACCACATAAACGTGTCCCTCTTAAATCAACAGAGAAGATAAATAAAATGTTAACTCCTTAACAAGTTTCGACTCAACCATAGGATTAATCAACGAATGGGTCACGGCCTTACAGTGAGTACATAAAGTGATGTTACACTCTGTGACGTTACGTTTCAAAGTTGGAGGAATGTAAAGCATGCACTCCATATAGCAATAAGTGCCATCGAGGAAAAAACACGCGGTTATTGCCCTACAGTCAAAATGTTGCAACCGATTGAGTTTCGCAATAGTATACCTTTAAGGAGTACTATCGACCACCAGACGACCGACTCGTAAGTTAGCAACAGCAGAACAAGCGATTTGTATATAACATATAACATTTTGGGGGATAATCTCATGGTTTTCCATAGGCTTTGTGATTTTCAGAAAATCCAGAAAATAGCGGTATCTTTGTGAATTTTGTAGTTCAATTTCAATTTCCATCATAACTTAACATTCAAGATAACTCCCAGATGCCTCACATAGTGCGATTTAGAGTTTATATAGACTACAAAGTGAGTGGGAATGATAAGGCCACCTAGATTTCTACAGCTAGTAAAAATTACCAAATCCGTTTTAAATGGAATTACGAAGGTTTTTCTCGACAGACCATTCCTCTACAATGCGAGGAGCTGCTACTTCAATTTAGATAATGGTATATGTGGGTTATGTGCTTCACTGAAACCATAAGACCAATCATCCGCATAACCCTGAACATAAGCCCTATAGCTGCAGTTTAACCAGGAGATCGTAAATAATCAGAAGTCATCGCAACGGTGAGAGTACAGTTCCTGTGTACCGTTGACCACTTTAACAGAAACAAAGAAACCATCTAACTCAAACTCAACAATGCAAGTCTTAAGCATGGATTCAATCCAATTCCCAAGATAATTATCAATCTAAAGACACCATATGAGAAACTACACTACTACCCACTTGATCCTTTATAAATCTACCAACGAATCTTTCTAACAGTTTCAAAAAGGTCGATAACAGACAATTGGACGAAAATTCTTCGAGTTGGTATAGTCTGCTATGGGAATAAATACGACTCTGTTTCTGCTCCAATAACACGGAGTAAAGCCGCACCAGACTTGTAACAGATAGAGTAAATAATTCTTTAATACGGAAAAACGATGCTGCAACAAAGCAGGCAAAAAATCAATCTGGACTGCCAGGCTTCCAAAAGAGAACAAACTCCTACGTAATCAACCAAATTCCAGTTAGCAAGACGAGACTAAGTTAGAAAGTTTAAACCTCAAAGGAGTAGTGTTTCGGTTTTGTAGGTACCAGCTAATTGATACATCGAACGGAACAGTAGTTTTCTAAATTAAAGTAGCGAATCAGCTAAAGAATCCCCGTAAGGTTCCAATAGGCCACCGTCGCTGGATGCCTATTACGAAATAAATTCGAAATCAGACGGAGCTTTTTTGTTAGTAATTTCTTTATACTTTTCTTATCTAATAGGCCGATTTTATTTTGTTAACGAATAACCCGAGATAGCAAAACTTTCATAAATTCACAGTGGATACAACGTTCATTATGTGTGAAATTGTCCTGCTTTGAGTAAGATCTTGCTATATATTACAGCTGAACAATTGCCTTCCATTTCTTCGTTCATATAATTTGCCAATGATGCCGAAGCAATTATGCTTTTTGACAGAATCCTAGTTTCTAGCCAATTTAATAACAAAAAAAAAACAAATTTTGTACAGACTTTTATGTATACTGAAAGGTTCGCCATAATACTGCTAATGGAGCGTTCTTGGAGGTGGAATTTTTATCACCATCCGCTCATGTCTCCAAAATCGTGAGTTCTTTATTTTTTAGATTATGCAGCAAGAATTCCAAGCAAGTCGCTCTGTAGTGTAATAACAAGATTCGTCAATTACGTGTAATAAGCAGATTTTTAGTTGTTCGGATAAATTAAACCGAACTACTTTTCAGAGCCTACCTTTCAAAAGTTTAAATTGAGATCTTTAACGATTCTGATGGCTATTCCTCGTGGGTCTCGTAAAAAACGACTTACTCTCTTGTTCTAGATCGGGTTATTTAGATAAATAGGCTTGAGACGACCAAACTCCTTCGTGGGTTGTAGTACCTGTAGTTTGTACTCGCAATTAAGAAGCTCCAAATTAAAAAAAAATATTTCGAATTTAAATTTGATTTTTGGTCAAATAAGTTAGTTTGGTGACAAGAACATTCATGTTCACGATCGTGATTAAATATAAATTCAGTTAAAATTATTTTCATTCGTATTGGAAATTAGCTCTCGAAATTGTGGTAGAGTAACAGTATTTGGTCCTTTAAGTTAATAGGGGGACGAGAAAATTCTTGCTCATAATCGTGTTTAAATTAAAATTCACTTCGAATTCATTTTATTTTAGTTCGAAATTAATTCTCTAAATTATTGTAGCGGAATAGAGACCAGTGTTTGGTCAAGGAATTAGTACTAGAAAATTCTTGTTCGTAATCGCGTCGAAATTTAAATTCAGTTCAAATTAATTTTATTTGCATTGGAAAATGATTCTCCGAGTTGTTGTACTATCAGTGTTTGGCCAAGTAAGCTAGTACGATGAGAAGAACATTTTTGTTCGTGATCGCGTCAAAATGTAAATTCAGTTCAGTGTTTGGTTAAGTAACTTAGTACGGGGGCAAGAAAATTCTTGTTCGTAATCGCGTCAAAATTTAAATTCAGTTCAATTTAATTTTATTTGCATTTGAAATTAATTCTCCAAATTGTGGTGGTGTAACAATGTTTGGCCAAGTAAGTTGGTACTGTGACAAACAAATTCTTGTTCGTGATCGTCTTTAAATTTTAAATTCATTTCGAATTAATTTTATTTGCATTTGAAATTATTTCTCCAAGTTGTTGTACTGTAACGATGTTTGGTCAAGCAAGTTATTATGGTTATAAGAAAACTTTTGTTCGTGATCGTGTTTAAATTTAAATGGAAATAAGTGTGATAGTGTTTGGTCAAGTAGTTAGTACGGTGACAAGAACATTCTTGTTCATGATCGTAAAGAAGTTTAAATGGAATTAGTTTTCGAAATTGTAGTAGTGTAAAGTGGGTGTGTGATGAAGTAAGTTAATACGGTGACAAGAAAATTCGTGATAGTGTTTTAATTAATTTACTTAATTATTTTCTCTTGCAATGGGAATTAATTTGATAAAAAGTGATTGTGTACTGGTGCACGTGAAATAATAGTTCAGTGACAAGAATATTCTTTTTTGATCATATTGATTATCCCTTGTATTATTTAACAGTGTTAGAATGAAAGATAGATTTTATATTAAGTTTCGAGCGGCACCAGTGTTGTCTGTGTAATTTTAATTTTTGAGTAAACAGCTAGTACCGCCACTTTCGAGTTTTTTTAGTTTGTAAATAACTTAAATTAATTATTCCCTTGCATTCTATAATAAAAACTCTTATTTCCAGGTGTACGTGAAACTTATTACTTGTTTTCATTAATCTTAAAAAAAATCAATTATTTCTAATATTAGCTTTGTTTTAGGCTAAAACGTTTAAATTTAATTAATATTTGAATATGAATCAGAATCCAGGTAGCCCTATTTTTTAATACAATACGAAAACGAAAGTACAAGATTCTTATTCCATTTTAAATAAGAATCGTACGAATCCGATTCAATTCAAATATGAATTTTGTACTTTCGATTTCGTATCGTATTCAGGAATAGGGCTGCAAGCTGTGAATGAATTTTTTAGTCATCTAAAATTAGATTTCTAAATCGACTTACTATATATTTTTTACTAACAATTTTACTATTTAATCGGGTCGATTTCCATGCTACTAATAAACTTGTCCTAACCTCCTTCCTTATACTATCTGTGAAGAGAGTGTATAGGGGCAGGACTGGCGTCATATTGCAAGAACCAAGTCCTACTTTATAAAAAGTTGCAACCAAAAAATTTCCTAAAAACATACAAGTACGGCTCTGTTTACCACAAATCATAAGTATTAATGTTTATTATTTTACGATAATGTGACGATACAACAAGATATTTTATTGATCCTCCTTCTTTTCTTTGAAGATCGTATATAAGTACTAAAATTCACAATATATTATATCTTACGATTTGTTTTTGTTGTATTTCCACTCTACCTAATAACCTAGATATTTTTTTTATTATTAATATTAAATATATAAGAAAAAAAAAATCCTTTGTTATTTTTATCCGCAACATTAAGATGTGCGCACAATGATCGTGATTTAACAAAACAATGTTTATAATTAATGATGATCAAATATTTTTTTTACATAATTTGATATATTGTTAACAACAAATTCCATCAGCTTTACACGAAAAAATAGTATAGTAAATATAGTAAAACACAAGTTGGGTGCCTACCATGGTACATGCGTGATCAAATACCAAACTAATTTATTATCACACTTAACTTGTGGTATTCAGCATTCTATTGAAAGTATATTGTATGTGCACATAGTCGACTTCAGTTCATCATATTTAATTTCGCGATACGTTGTGTGTGGTTAATGCAGTACGATATTTATATAAATCTAAAAAAAAAATCGGCGACAATATATTCAAAATGGAAAGTAAAAACCGAATGTAGTATTAGTTTCGTCTACCTGGTTTTTAGTCATATTCTTTAATTAATAAGCATGTGGTTCATTATATTTATGTTAAATACCATCTACCTACATTGTTTTATGACCCCGTAGATCATGTAGGTGGTTTAAATTATATTAACATATCTTGTTTCTAGACAGAGCAACAAAATTGAATGAAAAATAATGTTCTTGCTGTTTTTTGCTTACTAAAAATCTGCATATAATATTCTATGTCCGGTTCGTTTGCCTTTAAATATCAATCTTTTGCAGAATCGCAAGATAATGGTGCTCAACCGATTTCACTTAAGAATTCATTGTAATATACTTGAAATCTCGTCAGTAAATATTGATTTCACCACTTGTGATGGTGATTTTTTGTGAACACCTCAAATCTTTAAGAACAATACACACCTCTTCATAAAATCATATTTAACGCGTATAATATATAATTTAAAATTCGTAACAAGAAATTTTAATTGGCATTAAATTTTCCCGCGATTTTATTTTACTTTGGCGTCTCTATTTTCTCACCTATAGAAAATAAATTGGTATAGGCCTTCGGATGTTTAATTACAAAAACTATCATTTGGAAATATCTTATATACGTATGGTATTGTTGTAAGTAAATGAAGGTTAAGCATTTTAACCTTTTCTTACACATAAATACGACCAAATTAAGTCATTGAATTTTATTTCCGCCGTTCAAATTCCGGACCAAAACATTTTAGGCGCTTAAGTACGTATAAAGCATAATATACCATTACTGATTTCGAAAAAATGCATTTTATTTCCACCATCCATTTCGTCGCTTACATTTTATACATATTATATATTTCATTCAATTCAACAGTGACCTCAATTTTTTTCTTCTATAAATTATTTTTTATTTAATTTATTAAGAAAATGCATATAGGTATTTACACATAATGATGAGACGCTATTTGTAATTTATGTATACATATATAGATATATTATAAAATGGCGACACCTGAATATCTCTATACCTTTATTGTAAAAAAATTGGCTAATACGTCCGAGGAATTCGCAAGAATTCCATATACCATACACGTTCGTAAGGTCATGGTCATTGTGATGCACAATAAATTTGATTAAAATTCAAAATATATATGAAACGATCGCAAATATCACAAATTTATTCATGATCGTACATCTACGATATATTTAACAAGTGAAAGTAACAGATGATGTTGATGATCACACTTAGTTTTCACTTTATATATATTTTTAGGTTGGGACAGGGTTGGAAGTTAATTACGTGGAGCCGAGAAGAGATGGTGATCACATAGGTAATATTATACTTATTTAAATATAATTTATCGATGGTTTATGGTTAAAACTTAATCTTGACCTGACATCGATCAGCAAATTAAATATTTTTAATATCTTGCTGTTTTAACCAGTTTTCACCTTTTCGGATTTAACACCATGTGATCATAAAATAGTTCAATGATCTCACCATATACCCGCTGGTATATATTAATATTCTTTGGTCGAGACTATATGACTTTTAACTCTGAAGATCAAGGCAAGGTGACTATAAAGGTTTGTTATGCCCCGAAGTCAAATATATAAAGAAAATGCAAAAAATTGAGCAAAATATTAGCAACGTCCTATTGTAATAATCAAACGTTTTTTAATGAGTCTCGAGTAAAAATGCTACGGTCAAGGAGATAACTCACCATTAACGACCTATGCAACCAAAAACAAAATGTAATTTACAATTCGAGTCGCATTTCAAACTGTTGGTCACACCTTTACACATATAAACGATGCTAAAATAAATCTTTTTCATTTATTTCTATATTTTATGAAAGTGAAATTACTGGATGAAATCCAATAATGTGTTGTTATATACAAGAATGAGATGATGTCATGGTTTTTATATTTTAATATTCTTAATGAGACGTGACTTAATATATTCCCATTATTATTGGCAATGATGTGCCACTCTCAATTATTTTATACAAATATTATTAAATCTACAATACAATGTGTGCGCTTACCTTAAATATAATAATATAATTTTTTGTATCATTTTGCAAATTAATTTATTAGTGTGCTACAGTTTATCTTAAAATATCGTCTCAATATATATAAATCCAACTGTTTATTTGTATAAAGTCATAATGTTAGCGCACAAAAGATTTTTTAAACTTCAGTTAAAAAAATTTATTTTTTTGCACTATTCTATAACAAAATAAAAAATTATAATTATAATTTAAATAAAATTAAAATTCAAAATCCTTATCACAAATTTTATTTATTTAAAATTTTAAATGTCTAATATAAAATATTACGTTAAGCATTCAAATTAATTTTGCAAGTTATATTATATATTGAATTGATTTTGATTTAAATTAATTTTATTTAAATTTACACTGTCGATACACAAAAATCACAATTTAATATTGAACAAATTTTTATTTCACTTTTAATTTTTAAAATTATTTTGATCACAAAATTTTACCATATAAACACACAACTCACTTTATGCAGACTAAATGGTAAATACTATTTAAAGATTCACTTTGGTTAGTAATTTTTTTTTACAACTGAGACAGAACTTAAACTCTTAAAGTATCTTCTCTGGATTTAAAAAAAAAAAAAAATAATTAATTTAAAAAATATTTAATTTTTTTAAATTCGTCTATCTCGTTGGATTTAAAATTTCATACTGACTACTTTTAGCATAAATATAGTAACGTATACTTAACTTTGTTTGTTTGTTTTTTCAGTTTTGTTTTTGTTTTCTGTATAGTTTTGAGAGAAAGTTTTTTTTTTTTGTTTTTGTGTTGTGAAAGGAGTCACGCGGTATAAAGTATCTCCCCCCCGCGAGGGTGACTCCATCCATCGTGAACACACATCATCATCGTAATTGTGGTGTTGGATTTCTGGTTTTTTAAATGTGTTTGTGTTTTGTTAAGTGTGTAAAGAGGCTTTGAGCTCTTTACGCGTTTAGAGAGCAACGAAAAGCTTTACAGAATATTTATATATACGTAAACCGAATTATTTAAGAGTATAAATTTTTTATTTTTTTTGCAATTGTATTATACAATTTAGAATTTAAATATAGATGAATAGAAATAAAAATGCTGTTGTTCGTGATTTATTTAGTTTTATGTCTTTTCCGCGCATATTTCTATAGTATATTGAAGATTGAAGATTGAAGATCTTATAACAGAAGAAACTTTTTATGTATATTCAGGGATTTTGTTTGCAGAATAAATTAAGATTTACGATTATATATTTTGGTCATGGTTCTTTGAACTCCTGTAAGAAATATCTTCTAAAATTCGAATTAATATTTTGTATAATATAATTCCGACCATTTGTCTTTCGCTAACTTTAATAAATTTCTATAATTTCAATTTAGCCTTCCCAATTTATAATGTTAATTTTCTCTGTATTTAATTGAACTTAGTAAATTTATAGATAGGTATTCCGACTTGCAGATATCCGCAATCAATAGAAATTTCAAAATTTTGAAAAGGGAGAAATAAAACATGGTACAACTTTAATATTTTCTTTTTTTTTATAATCCCGTCTTTAGATCTTTTAAATATAAATTTAAGCTCTATTTTAAAATAATCGCATAATTCATTTTCTTTTTAAAGACGGCCCATGGAGCACCGAGCGTCGCTCGACCAGCGAATGAATAAATGAAAGTTTTAATTGTGAAATCGAATTGGAAGTTTTGTGAAAACGAATTGGAAGTTTTTTGTGACATTAAGACTGCGGTCCAATTCGTGACTTATTTTGTGGAGTCTGACTTATTTGAAAGTCTACAATATGCCTCCTGTCAGCTAGACTTATTGTAGACTCGTTTCACTTTTATGCGAAGCTTGCAATCAAACTGGTAACTTATCAAAATAATTCTAGCATGTTTTCAATAAGTCCATAAGTATTTTAGGGTGTCGTTATTTCTTTTCGAACTAGTAGTTTGCCAGATCAAAACAACAATAAAGTTCTTATAAAATTGATAACCCATCCGAAGGACTCCTAATCGTACTTGCAATCGTTTCCTTGTTTGTGTTCTCTTATACCGAAATATTAAAGGGTTGCCTTTTATATTTCGGTATAAGAGAACAAAAAGAAATATTTACTCGTATTTAACAAAAATGGCTTTATCGTTTCCAAAATATTTTGCATGAATATCAATATTCCACTTTTTCCACTTCGATTAAGGTACCTCTTCAGGTGTCGAGTAACGTTGACCTCCCCATTTATTTTTGATTTGCGAGAATAAAAAGGAGTCATTGATTGGGTGCCAATTCAGGAGTTTACGACGAATGACCGATTAATTCGATATTTTGTCTGCTCAAATATTCAGTTGTTTGTCCCGATTTGTGAGTACGCGCATTGTCGTGGTGGAGATCGATTCGTCGTTCGAAGACTTCTAGCAAACAAAAGGTTGTGTACCATTCAGAATTGACCCTTCTACGTTACACCAATGATCGACATGCCTATTTTTTTCGAAAAACAGGAAAACATTTGCATCGGAGTGCTCGTGTGCGAACAAGTTTTATTGGATTTGGCTCATATTGAAGCACTCATACTGTCAACTGGATGTTATAGATATGTTTTGAAGCACTACGACCATATTTTTGAGCATTTCTTTCGACCAATTGACAGAAGTCTCTTTTTGAGCGTCTGTCAAATTATGTGGAATCCAACGCAAACAAATCATTTTAACGGCCACATATTCAATCATTATTGAATGTTTACTGGTCTCACTAATGCCCAAATACTCCTCAATCTCACCATAACACACATGGCGATCTTGCAGTATCAGGTCATGCACAGCATCAATGTTTTTTGGAACAACACCGATTTTGAGCGACCTTGTTGGTTAATCCACACCAAAAGTTGTTACAGGCTGGCTACTGCCAACCTGCAGATTTCACTTAAACACATGCAGAGGCCTCCACGGTGATATTTTGCCGGCTACGTTCTCAGCGAGAATTGCTAGGGTCGTGGGGTTTAAGGCTTACATGGTTCCTGGCTTACACCGTGATTAAATACAGAAAGTTGGGGGAACGCAAATAATAATAAAACCGATGTTCCGCCGAAACTCGTTGGCCGGAACCTGAGGAACGAACCGAATAATCAAAATAAATTATAATAATAATAACGGTAGAGGTGCCTTGGTGCGCGCATCCATCCGATTCAAACGGGGCCAAGCTCTGGTTACGGAATTGGATGCGGGCACCAAGGGACCGCAAACACTAAACCGACACAGAGGGAATTCTCCCCCTCATCACACCACACCGAAAAACTTTAATAATTCATTTTATAAAAACAAAACAAAAAAACGAAGCGAAACAACTTCCCCTCCACCCGCACAACGATGAGAGAGAACGAGAGAGAGAAAGAAACAATGCGCATCGAGCGCACACCCGCTGTGCGGCGCTCGATTACAAAAAAATTAAAATTTAAATTTAGAAATGTAAAAAAAAAAATATACAATAAAATGAATAGTAAAAAGAAAAAAATAGAAAAAAAAATATAAAAAAAATCGTACCTTAAATACTACGAAATTAATGTTGCGGCCTTGGTGCCGTTATCGTTGCGGGGCCTCTCCCCGATACCAAAAAAATAGGTTGCGGCCTTGGTGCCGTCATGCCACAGGTGGCCTTGCCCCACCCGGACCGTTGCGGTGCCTTTCACCGATACCAATAATAAAATAGCCGGTTGGCTACGCGCACGTTGCGGGGCCTTTCCCCGATACCAAATAAAATTCAGGCAACCGGTTGGCTAAAATGTTGGGCGTCGGTTCGCCGCTAACCCCAAAAATAATAATGAGTTGAGCGCACCTGGTCGGGCACTTCGTTGGGCGTTCTTCCCGCCTAAACCGAGATTCCCGTTAGGCGTCCTATCGCCTTATCACCTTTTCAATTTTGACACCCGTTAAGAATACGGTACCCGTAGAAAATTTCTTATGGCGGCAATCTGAAACTTTTGTGTGGCAGTCTGATTTTCCAAAGTTAATGGCAACCGAAAACAAAATTATCTTTGATTTATGGTCAACAACACTCAACATAAATTAGGATATCTCGATTCACGCAAAAAATTATAATTCCCAGTATTTTCAATTAAATTGGTATTGCCAACAAATTTAGAACGTCCTCCAAACTTCCGTGCACACAAAACATATAACTACCAAAAATTATTTATTTTCTGTTTTATTTACAAAAATTTTCGTCCATTTCACATTTTCATTATATACACAAGAATCTTTTTTATTACTATTCTATATTATGGTACTTAACACAATTAATTATCCTATTATACAGCGTAATTATTTAATTTTAACTTAAATTTCCTTTTCTTTTTTTTCTCAACCAATATTCTAAAACAGACTTTTTTTATCACAATCCTAGCCAAGACTTGTCTTTATAAAAATCAAAACTAGACTGAGGGGCTATTTGGGAATTCGATTCGATAACGAGAGTACAAGAATCATATTTGATTTTAAATAAGAATCGTTCGAATCACATTCAAATCCAATATGAATCTTGTACTCTCGTTATCGAATCGAATTCCCAAATAGCCCCCCTGTTTTTACAAAAATCAAAAACTCGAAAAATGAAAAAAACAAAATTCGTACGCCGCACATACGACGCGCAAAACATTCCAGAAGAATTGTCTTTCTTCTCTGTCTCTCGTTTACATCAATTCGCATTGGTGTAAACGAGAGGCATATAAGAAAAACATTCTTATGGAATGTTTTGCTTGACACACACTCGATACGCATTGCTCTCTCTCTTCCAACATCTTTCTCACCCTCGCGCCACCTTACAAAAGGTACGTACAAAACAACATCCACAAAAGTGGGGACAACAACCAACATTGAGAAAACATAGCAAGTGGAGGCACAAACCCGAGGAAAATACCATACAAACAGCGCTTGTTACGATCATGTAATCGTAACAGAGTTGTAAAAAATATCACGCGAAAATGATCACAATTTAGTTCCATTTTTGCACTGAATACCAAAAAAAATAGCGGCAGTGGCAGTATAAAACAACATTCTGAGTACTGTCTAAGTTGTCAAACCTTACGATACAGTGGTCAGCTACCAGATGGCAGCACTTGTTAAAAGGAGGCCCAAGCCCCACCAAGAACCCTCAAGAATAAGGACAAACTAGGATCAGTTCCATAGCACTCGAAAACTTTTCTCACCAATTTTTATTAAAATCGTAATAAAAGTAACACCGGTGAACTTCCTATAAACCAATTTTCACGGAATTAGCACTCATCGCAATCCATTCCTGCCATTAATCCTTGTCACCACAATTTTTATTAAAATGAATCAAGCTGAAAAAAAATTACGGAAGGTTGTGTCCCAAGTCCTAACGAATCACCTTCTAAACGAAACTATCCAAAATTAGGACCCATCGAAATCGATTCCAAGCATTTAAATTCTGCCCTTCATCTAACTCTTGCCAGTAGATTGCCGAATCTAAACAAACAACTAAGCTCTTTTAAAAAAGTTTTTATAAAAAATCGTCATTTCCGCTTAACTACCACAAAATAAAATAAATTTTTTACTATTTTGTTATAAATTGATGATTTTGATTAATTTTTTTATAATGCCTTTAAAAAATATATAACACTTTACTCAGCTTCTGTTTTTATAATTGTTAACTTAATATTTTGCCATCATTGGCATCATCAGAATAATAGTGTTGAGAAATTTGTAATTAATTATTTATTGTTTTTAAAAAAAAAATTAACATAGTGACGAATCATGATTTTTTTAAAACAATAAATAATTAATTAAAATTTTTTTCAAAACTATTATTCTGATGATACCAATGATGGCGAAATTTTAAGTTAAAAATAAAATAATAAAAACAGAAGCTGAGTTCTCACTATAGGTTGTTCGTAAATGCTGTACCTTTCAAAATATTGTACTTGCTAACAAAAGTTTTTATAAAATAGTATTTTATCAAAATTTATTATTTCCACATTTTTGGAAAGTGATCTGAACCAGTTTTGTAAAAAATTTAATTTAGAATCGATATGGTTGTGTGGGCAACTGCAGCAAGGAAACTTTCGAATTTCAAAATGAAACTTTGCACTCGGTATGCCCAATTTGTGCTAATTCGTGCTCACGGGAAAAAATTAATGCTAGTCGACGAGCCGAAAAAACGGGGAAATCAAATTCAAATTTCGCCTGAAAGACAAAATAAATAAATCCCAATTTCTAGAAAAAAATAAGAAATAATTTAAGCCTAATTTTAAAACTTTACAAAGGCGGCTACACTGACGAAATTTGTGCTTATCATAGAAATATGATTTTCATAAATTTTCATTCATAAATTGAGGAAAAACAAACTAACCCCTAAAAGATACTATATAAAACATACAAAATACAGAGGTAACGTTCAAAAATATTTTTGTTGAACAACAAAATAAAAATAGAAATAAAATACTACTGTGGGCAAAAAGTAGTAAGACTTTTTAATTTAAATTTCGCGCGGAAAACCATTCGTCGAAATATTTTTTTTTTCTATGATGGTATGACTGTCAGTGACATCTGTGCCAAATGACACATCAAAATAATCTTTAGTGATTAGTATACGCTTGTCTTCCTGAAGTACAAAAAGTGCATTCGGCGATTTTTGCAATGAGTGAAATTATTCAACAAAGAAATTCCATTAAATTTTGTGTGCGGAATCAATTTTGTGGTGTCGAAACGTTCAGAATGTTGCAAAAGGCGTTCGGTGATAATTGTATGTCGCGAGCAAGTGTTTTTGATTGGTACAAATTATTCACGGGCGGTTGAGAACGTGTTGACGACGAACTACGTCTAGGACGGCCATCAACATCAACTGATGATCAACACGGTAATAAAATCAAGGAATTGGTGCTCGAGAATCGACGATTAACAGTCAGAGACCTTACTGGCATCGTTAAAACATCGGAAGGATCAATGAAAACCATTTCAAAAGATCATTTGGGCCTAAGAAAAGTGAAAGCACGATTGATCGCGTCGCGTTGACGTCTGTGAAACAATGCTTTCCGACTACCAGGATGTCATGAAACGTATTATAACTAGCGATGAGTCTTGGATCTATGCTTACGACCCGGAAACAGTCGATCAATCATCCGAATATCGTGCCAAAGGTGAGCCGGAGCCGAAAAAATCACGTCAAAGCAAGTCAAAAAACAAGGTGATGTTTACAGTTTTCTTCGATTATCGATGTGTGGTGCACTCCAAATTTCTTCCGACCGGCCAAACTGTCAACAAGGAACACTAATTGAGTGTTATGCGTCGTTTGCACGAAGCTATTCGTAAAAAGAGTCCGGAATTATGGGTCGACAACTCTTGGTTTTTGCACCACGATATTGCACCTTCTAATGCAGTATGATTGGTTTTACGTGATTTTTTCGCCAAAAATTCCAACCATATCGTTCCGCAACCACCAAAATCGCCTGATTTAGCTCCGTGTAACTTCTGGCTGTTCAGCAAACTCAAACGACCGCTTTGGGGAAACCGGTTTGAGTCAATTGGAGACATTAAACGTGAATCGCTATACGCATTGGAGGTTATTCCAGAAATTGACTTTAACAACTGTTTTGAGGATTGGAAAAAACGTTGGCACAAGTGTATTGAGACCGGGGGGATTACTTTGAGGGGGACGAAATAGATTTGGAGAAATAAATAAAGAATTTTAAAATTATGAACAAAGTCTTACTATTTTTTGCCCACAGTAGTATTATATATAATCCAGGGATAAGCAATTCAGATAGCATATTCCTATCAGGTATATGTTCATTGCCACCCAAACAAAAATAGTGGCTGAATTTATGCTAAACCAGAATTGGCTCAATACCATTGAACAACAACGACCGTTGAATGAACAATTTTCTAGCAAAATGTGTTATAGAAACCGATGAACTTGGCACTTCTGATTGCATATTCATATCAAGTATTGCCATCCGTCAAATAAAGTGGCTGAATTTGTTCTAATCCAAAATTGGTCCAATTCCATTTAACAACAGAGACAGTTGAATCAACGATTTTCTAACATAAAGTGTTCTAGAAACCAAGGAACGGATGACAATGAACAAACTTGATAGGAATTTATCAGAAAATTGTTTATTCAACGGTTTATGGAATTGGGTTGTTCAATGGGATTGGGCCAATTCTGGACTAGCACAAATTCAGCCATTATATTTTCGGATGGCAATAAACATGCCACAGGAATATGCTATCTCGCTTATTCTTCAATTTCAGAACATTTTATTTCTTTTGTTAAATTTGTTGTTCAACACAAATGTTATAGTGAACGGTGTACCTCAGTTTGTTAGTTTTAATGTATTATTTTTTAGGGGCAAGTTTGTTTTCCTCAATTTATGAATGAACATTTATGAAAATTATATTTCCATGGTAAGCACAAATTTTGTCAGTGTAGCCGCATTTGGAAAGTTTTAGAATTAGGCTTAAATTAATTCTGGTTTTCTAGAAATTAGATTTGATTTATTTCGTCTTTCAGGCGAAATTTCAAATTTTCTTTTCCCGATTTCTCGGCTCCTGAACTAGTACTCATTTTTTCCCGTGAGCACAAATTTAGCTTGATCGGTATATGCAAAGTTTCATTTTGAAATTCGGAAGTTTCCTTACTGCAGTTACCCACAAGATATGGTTTAATAGATTTTTTTCGAAAATTTCAAGTATCAAATTTTATCAACTTGCTTGGGCTGTAGAGTAACAGAATTTTGGTGAAATAACAGTTTTTTTTTATTATCAAAAACCGTTATTTTCGCTTAAATTTTGATAAAATAGTTTATTCCAGTTTTCTTATAAATTTAATCTCGAACCATTTGGTTTTAATCAATTTTTCACAGATGCTATACTTTTTAAAATATTTGCGTGTTCAGAGCCATTTCCGGTAGGTCGAATTTGACTGCGGAAGCTCCCAATTTATGAAACAAGTTTTAGTATGATGTTTCAGCCAAATCAGTCAATTCGTCTGGGCTGTAGAGAGGACATAGACAGACAGACAGACAGCCCCTCGAAAACCAGATTTTGGACTTCGGCGGTATACCGAATTGTGAATCTGCAAAATCTCGAGGTCGAAAATTTTCATGAGTGTTATACTTACTTTTACTTTATAAATTAAAGTAATAATTACTCCACACAATCAACGACCTACTTCTATTCAATTTAAAGAACCCGCGTTTTGTTTCAATCAAATCGTATCAATAACCAAGTTCCATATTCTTAGTTTAAGAAAGGTCTTTGTTCCATCTCATTTACTCATTTTGGAATCCTATATTCTATGTTTAACATAAAAAAGAGTTGTATCCCAATCGGTTAAGAAATCGATTAGGCTCATATAAATTGACAACTTTCCAGGAGCTTCCCTAAAATTTATATTGGATTGCTATTTTCACAATTAAACTGAGTTCCATCCCCTTCGAATGAAAAATGACTTATTGTGGAAGTCAAAACACACTTACACTTAATAAATTTTTGCGAATTTTTTGCGAAATAAAAAACAAGTGTTTAATAAAATGTGTTTATTAAGGCTAACTCGAAGCATGCCTAAACAAATTTCCCAAAATCAAGATCCGTTGCAGTTTTGGCGTCGTTTCCTGAAAGGGTTCGACCTGATTTGTTCCTTCCCACCCATTTTTTATAAAAATCGTTCGACAGTATAAGATTCAACACGAAAAACAACATGATAAAAAATCACGCACACAACATGGTGTACATGATGCCACATGGTGCTATATCTAGTAACTTTTCACAACAGTCTGTAACATTATATTAGTGGAATTCATACAACATCACCCAACAAGATGCAACATCAAGTAACATGGTGCAATATGGCGCAACGTGCTGCATTACACAGAATAGTACAACATCCCACAATATGGTGCAGCATAAGGTACAACATCATGTTACATATTGTAACGAAAACACCTTTTAATCGTTTCCTTGCATTCGAAAACCCTGCGAGAAAATTTTTCTCAAAATCGTTGAAGCGAAATAAAATGTTAAAAAGGCCCAAGGCCCACCAAGAAGCCTCAGAAATAAGAACCCATCGCAGTCAATTCCTGTCACTCGAAAACTAGACACAATTTTTACCAATATCGTTCGAGCCAAATTTTCTTTTGAAATTAGGAATCATTGCGACCTATTTCTGCCATTAGAAAACCCTTAAGACAAGACTGAAGACTTTCTAAGATTATCACCACAATTGTTTTCTAATGAAACGAGCTGAAGAAAATTATTAAAGGGTTCCGGGCCAATTGGTTCCAAGCATATGAAATATCTTTTGATCAATTTTTATCAAAATCGTACGTGTCCAAAAACATAAATTATAGAATCCAGCGCCCACCGGATAACCTCCTAAATGGATTTTCCCTTAAGACAAGACTGAAGACTTTCTAAGATTATCACCACAATTGTTTTCTAATGAAACGAGCTGAAGAAAATTATTAAAGGGTCCCGGGCCAATTGGTTCCAAGCATTTGAAATATCTTTTGATCAATTTTTATCAAAATCGTACGTGTCCAAAAACATAAATTATAGAATCCAGCGCCCACCGGATAACCTCCTAAATGGATTTTCTCAATATCAGTAGCCATCACAATCGGTTACTGACACTCAAAAACGTAGTTTCGCGAATTTTTATAAAAATCGTGCGAGACGAGGAAAAAATGAAGAAATTAATCCAAGCCTCACCGAACGTTAACTTCTTTTTAACAATTTATATAAAAATCATACGGACCGTAAAAAATTAAAGAAAGGGAACCGGCTCCTCCGAAGGACCTCTTAACTATTTATCCAGAAGGAAGGGTCTATGGCAATGGCAATTGAGAATTATTTTTCAACAATTTTTATCAAAATCGTGCGATAAAAAAAAATAAATAAAAACAAAAGATTGGGAAAGTCGTTCAAACCTAAAAATTAAATAGTGGGAATTCAACTACAACCGGATGACTTTCTAAATGAATTTTTCTGAAATCAAGACCCTTCGCAATCAATCGGTTTCTTTTACTCAAAACCACCTCCCTCAGGAAATTTTTATACAAACCGGTGGGGTAATGATCCATGAAGTAATTGGTCTGGGAATAATGGCTTTGAATTTAAAAAGAAAAATAATTTCATAAAAATTATTCGTTATTTTAGTAAATATTCAAAATGTTTGCTATTTAATTTTAAACATATTTTAGCATACCAGGTGTGTAAATATGAAACCGGAATTAACCAATAAATGGCACCACCTGTCAATGTACCTTTCGACAAACCACGTCATCGGTGCCATTGTTTTATTTTGATATTTGTCAATAACATCCAATGCATAACCATACAAGATTCATACGATAACGCCTGTTTTTTACGTGTTACAATTGTCCAGTTTTGTGCGGAATCCATCCATATCGCCGACAACAACAAAGCCTACAGGACAGATCACCGGCAACCACATCGCCGACAGGGATTTAGGCCGACAACCCCACATCGCCGACACAACTAGAGCTGTATTTCTTGACACTTGATTTGATGCAGTTCAGTTCATGTTTGATGAATCAAGATAAAGGCGCTTGCTAGATTTCAAATCAAAATTTCTGATCCGGATCAATGAGCGTCAAGAAACACGGCACAGATCGCCGACAAGCCACATCGCCGACACAACAACATCGCCGACACCCACTTCGCAGACACTGAGCTCAAAAAATTCATACAGTTTTACTCTCAGCCCCGAAAATTCTTGCTATCACGATAGTTAAACACTATCATGATATTCAAAATTTTCGAGCTTGAGAGTAAAAGTGTAAGGATTTTCTTATGCGGAAAGCCTGATATTTTTACTTTAAACTTACACCATTTTTTTGAAAATTGGTTCAGTACGTTTTTTACAATGAATTTTGAATAAAAACGAAACCAAAATTGATGATTATGAAAAAAATATTGTTGATATTTAAATTTAAATCACAATAAAAACGTCAAGCAAAACAAAAAATAATTTTATTGGTTGATACTTAAAGTATTGCTCGCCCTAAAGAATTAATAGATTTTGTCGCTCCACAAGGCCAGTATGGTGGGGTGGAGTAAAGCCTGATTCCATGTTCATCGCAAGAAATTTTGAACTCACGGCTCATCAATTGTTTTCCATTATCAGCAGTTATCGTTTTTGGAAGGCCCAATAAAGAGAATAGATGTTCAAGATGTCCAATTGTCTCTTTAGCAGTGATTCTCTCTGTGATTATTGCTATTTTAAATCGGCTGCCCTGAAGGAAGAGGACCTCAAAAATCAATAGCGATTTCTCTCCCAGGTGTTGTTAGGAATTCTCTCATTTTCATGGGCTCGGGAATATGAACAGACGTAACTAGACTGCAACCATGACAATTTTTTACGTAATCCTTTATATCACCATTTATTTTCGGCCACCATACCTTCTACGTCATAAATCGTTTCATGTTTTCTACTCCTGGATGCCCTTCGCGACCAATTTTCAGCAACTGCTTTCTTATAACCACAGAAGTAACAATTTTTATTCCTCGTAGTAATATATTTTCGTAGAAACAGTATTCCATTTTGAATGATCAATATAGTTGAATAGATGATTCTTTTTCCCATCTTTTGTCGTCATTTAAACATTTTCTTATCATTAATAAACACATTTTTATTAATCACTTGTTTTTGTTTCGCAGAATTTACAGAGAATTTACGCAGAATTTATTCTGCGAAACAAAAACAAGTGATTAATAAAAATGTGTTTATTAAGTATAAGTGTGTTTCGCCAAGTGCCTACGGCAAATAGCGTAAAAAGTATTTTCTTATCAGATGAATAATCCCGGGAGATTTTGTCAATTTCGGATATTAACAACGCTTTGGCGACTGCACTTAAATAATTGTATTAATGAAAAATTCCATTTGTTCGTCAAAAAAATCCTTTGATTTTTTCGAAGACACCGGCAAGCGTGAAAGAGGATCAGCGATGTTGGATTTACCAGGTTTGTATACGACTCGGAAATCATAGGTTTGCAATCGTAATACCCATCTCTCCACTCTTACACAGGGTTTATGCTTAGGGTTAAAAATAAGCTGTAACGGTTTATGGTCTGTAATTAAATCAAATCTTCTCCCACACAGGTATCTATAGGGATGCTCCACGGCCCAGATAAGAGTCATTGCTTCTTTTTCTGTTATGTGATATTTTTGTTAATGATCACTTAAGCTGCGATGCCCGTAAGCAATTAGTCTAGGACCATCTCAACCAGTTTGACACAAAACCGCTCCTAACCCCACTAAGCTGGCATCAGCTACCACTTGAACCTCATCTTTCAGAGCGTAGAAACCCAGCACTGAGTCACTTGTGAGTGCTTCTTTTAGAGTTTTGAATGACTTTCATTGTGATTCCACTCACTCAAATATATTTGATTTGATAAGTTCCCGAAGTGGGAAAGTTTTTGTTGCAACGTCGGATATAAATCTAGAGACATAGTTAATCAAACGCAAGAAGCTTCTAACTTCCTCCACTGTTTCCGGTTGTCTAAATTGTCGCACAGCTTCAGTTTTAAAATTGGTAGGCTTGACTTCACTAGTTTTTATTTTGCACTTACTTTCATTTAACATAACATCATACTCGTATTCCGCAAGACGCTCTTTCACAATTTGAAGTCGATTATCATGCTCGCCTTCGGATGCTCCATATATCATAATGTCATCGATATAAATAAAAACTCCATTGCATCTGTGTAGAATCTTTTCGATCGTTTTCTGAAATAATTCCGGTGCGCAGCTAATACCAAACATCAAGCGTTTATAACGAAAAAGCCCTCTGTTGGTCACAAACGTTGTAGTGTGTCGCGATTCCGGTTTTAATAAGATCTGGTGAAAGGCCTGTTTTATATGAAGGATTAAAAAACTTTAGTATTCTTTAATTTGCATAATAGCTCCACAGTTGGCATAGGATATTTTTCTCTTAGTACCGCCCACTGATCTATATTACATGGATACGACATGTCAAAAACTATATGGTAGTGCAAAAATAGTTCTACGTTTGTGACAAAGACAGAAAAATTTTCTGTCTTTTCTTCAATTCCGAATTTTCGAAAATCAAATTAATGTAAACAGAAAACAAGTTCCTATGGGTTTTTGACGTTTGACACTTTGATGACAAGAACTCTTTTTTTATTCGAAATATTTGCAGGAGAGCATTTGAAATATTAAGGGAAATCGCAAGAAGAAATTTGCATACAAAAGCGGTACCACATGAATTAAATGAATAAAATGTGATTTATAATTTAAACCATTTGAATATTATTATTTGTTCATGACTATAATAATAAAAGACCAATTTCAGAAAATTTCGAAATTAAATCTATCTTCGGTACGGTCCTATCTTTCGGAAATATTTTTTTAAAGCAAGAGGTGTGTATAAACGAGCGATATGACTATACAAAAAAGTGCTCCCATTTTTAGCTGTTGTTTTATATGGTTTCTGACATTGATGTCGTATCCATGTATATAGATCAGTGGTACCGCCTTATTAGCCGATACCAAAGCTATATATTTATGTTCACTCTCTGTGATAAATTAAAAATATTAAATCCGATTTTGAGGACACCTAATTTGATTGCAGACTCTTTTCCAATTACAGTTGTCCGACCCCCTTTTATAATATAAATACGCTCATCAGAATTGGATTTGCAGACATCAATGTTCGCAATAAATGATCCCATCACAGTCAATTTGTCGTTTCCATATGATCAAAATGGTATATCGGACCCATTGATATGGCGTACACTTTGTTTATTTACATATTGTAGTAGTCTAATAGGGTGCTACTATGGTAACGTTATAAGGTTTGGGAGAATAGGGAATATCTAGAAGGCATTGCTACAACTGACGTGTACACGGATAGACGAATAAGAGGTTTTATATTTTATTAAATTAAATAAGAAATATTGTTGGTCCATAACTCTACATAGGCATAACTGGCCCTTGCGTGTTCTAAAACTTCGTTGAGAGTAAGTTCGTCAGTTTTCAAAATAAGGATTCGCAATTTTTCTTGTTAGCTTGCGGAAAGTAAATTGCTCTACGGTTTCATCAGTATCTTGTGAAATACCGAAAAATAGGTGCCTTTCGTGTGCTTGACTTCGCTTTGGTGTAAAATATTCATTAAATTTATCAACAGCGATTTTATATACGTCGGTATATCTTCGGATTTTTTGGCTTTAGCACCTGGCAAATTATATAGAATAAATTTTGAAGCTCAATGCCACCAAAATGAAGCAATTTAGCTAATTTAATTTGGTCATCTTTAATCACGTTTGCTGCAAAATATATGTCTAGGCTCTGATGCCACTTTTTCCACTCACCATCAATCCGAAAAATTTCGATTTCTCTTATTGCAGCCATTGCAATGAATATAATTCTCTGAAATACAGACACGGTATTGTTAAAAAAAATTCTTTCTTACCATTTTCCTTCCTCGTTCAATATGCGTTCATAAAAATCATGCTCAAACCATGCATTTTATCATTTTATATTTAAAAAAATCAACATTTTTCAAGTTAAAGATTTATTATATATTTTGCATACCATTTATGCTTTTTTCTTTCCATACTGATTATTATAATTCTTTCCATACGTATTATGGTTCTATCCATACTTATTATGGTTCCATATATATTATGGGTAGTGTATACCGTCTATGCATATATCGCATACAATTTATGCATGATTTTGTTTTTAATACACACTAAAACTTTAATTATTACATGCAGACAGCCATTCTGAGGTTTAGTCCTTCCGACATTCTCAAAATTTATTTTATTTGTCTTACCTTCAATTTTCTGTTGATATATTTCTATATATCTCGATCTTTTATCCTCGTCGCCAGTGTAGAGTTATGGATCAATAAAATATCTTATTTAATTTAATAAAATGTAAAACCTGTTTTGTTCGTCTATCCGTGTAGATATTCCCTATTCCCTCCAACCTTAAGGTTACCATAGTAGCGTCCTAGTAGACTACTACAGTGCGGACTTATTTGTGACGTAATACCAAAAACAAAACGTAATTTTTATTATATGGGAGAAAAAAAAACTCTTGACATGTCAGTCATTGTCACTATAGATTTGAAAATAAAAACGGCATCATGTATTACATTTAGTCAAGTACATGCGAGGTCACGTATTTGAATAAGTACGTCTACATAAATAAGTAAGTAATTGGAAAAGGGCCTAACTCCAATAATAAAAAATAAAATTGTTTAATAGTTTTCAGGTTCGTCGCCAACTCCCTTTGCGAACCATTATGAATGAAATGAAGTCTTTGGTTTACTTGAACAAATTTTCCATATAAATCCCATCACATTTAACCGGAATTATACAAATAATGTCTTCTATATGTAAAAATTCTTTGCATATTGGTTTTATTATACAAGTACCGTGTGCTTCATTAATTCTTAGGTGCTTTCAACCTGAAACAGTGTGGAGGTAAAAGAACAAAAATTCTTAAAATCGCGCAGAATTAGTTAGAAACAAAATTTACAAATAACGTTTTTATGCAGAAACAAAAAAATTGACCTTTCTGAATTTATATAAAGAAAACTGTATATAAAGATGCGATACGCTGACAATCGCCTCGTGGAATTAATTACAAAGTTGATATTGTGATTAAGTGCAAATGAATCATAATAAGTTTCCAATAATTATCATTAAGGAATTTAGTTCAATGACATAACACATAGATATATTCTATTATATTGGGTATGGTGATTTTCTTAAAAAAAGAGGTATGTCAATCGATACAGATGACTGGTTTTTATATGTAAAATTCACTGTCGTTAAATTTTGTATAGATATTTGGTAACTTACGGTTTCAAGTCACGTCGCCAACTAAATTAAAACAAAATGCTGCTATACATGAATTAAGTTTAGTTAGAGTTTTGAGACAAACTTAATATAACATGTTATTTCGATCGTGCATATGTATATCTTTAAGGAAAATCCAATATTGATTTTGTCGGAAACATTCGCATTACTCACTATATAATGTGAGTAATGTTTATACCCATAAATCAAATAATCGCATTGAAAAAAATCTAAATTACTTTGTATCAAAAATGTCAAAGGTCATAACATGTTTTTAAGACAAAACAAAAATATTTCAATATAATTTTTAACTGCAATTGAGACATTCTTGCAAGACGACAATATCCTGTATTAAATGTGGTAAATATACTTTAAACTATTAATTATAATTAAACTATATGTCTTTATAACAGATTTACCTCTTTTTGCAAACGAACTCGATCCGGATTATATAACAACAAACCCGAAACCAACAACAAAATCTCGTAAGATTTTTTAACAAGCGATATATGAATTTATAAAAATAAAATCTTGTTTTATTCGGTCTGTTCATCTCGCGGTTTTAGATTATAATCAAGTCAATGCTCAGAAAGAATGAAGAATTGGAGTCATGTGACAAAATTTTAACTATATATATGTATGTATATGTTCATATATAAGATGCTTTGATGTAAGCAAAAAATGAAAGAAATTAATTACATCCGTAAACAATGAATTTCAATTTGTTAAACGGTATATAAATGAAGCACGGGATTCGCACCTCTTATCCGCCTATACAGATTGATGACGTTAGATTTTTAGATAATTGAGGATATTCACTGATACATAAAATTTCCATATAGTTCCGGGTTTGTTCCAATCATTTTAGTATTCTATTCTATAACCATATGTGTGTACCTACTTGCATCCGCTTTTGGTTTATTACTTTGTTTACAAAGTTTGCTTAAAGATATCTGTTGTATATTGAACTTAATCTTTTTATTAATTCACTGCTGTCAGCTTTTGTCCTCGAAATTATTATTAAGTAATTTTAGTCTTTGAAAATATAGTATATAGATTCAACATTATGTACCGTCAATATAATATCAACAGATAAATTGAGAACCGGCCCGAATTTCAAAATTCACATATTAGATTTCTATTTTAATATTTTGGTATATTTGCGCTTAATCTTATGTCAAATATAAAGCATTTAACAAAAAAATAAAAAATATTATTAATTAAAATTTAAAATTAAGCAAATTACGAAAATAACGGTAAATTTTATTTAAAAATATTTTTATTTTTCACCATAATTTTCTTCCGACGCTAATGCATATATAAAACACTCTTCTACAGCGGACAATAATTGACTGTCATTTGAAAATCTCAGCTCCCTTAATTTTTTTTCTCAAATTTGAAAAAGTTAATAATCATTTTGGGTTAGATCTGGACTGTAAGGTGCTTGTTGTCATATAAAAGTAATATTTGTAGCTTAATTTAGCCTCGTCGTTAATCTGGTAAGTAGTAACATTTTATCATCACATCAGTAATCATCAACATTTCATCAACTTTTCAAAAATGGATGCAATTATCTTACCCTCGGATGGTTGAACCTTAAAATTTTTTTGATTTTCCAGCCCTATCCATTGCATTGATTCCTGTTTCTACTTTAGATAATAGTGATGAATCCGCGATTCATTACCGGTATAAGCTGTATAAAGCTCAAATCAGAACAAGAGCGAAGGCGCCGAGCAAAATCGCCTGCCATATTACAAAACACCGCAATACACCGCAAAACATGCAATACAAACACAACCTTCGATCGTCCAAAGATGGCACAAATCAGCATCTGATGTTTTATTAAAATCTGTTATATAAACTTAAATTTAACATTCTTCAAAACTTTTCTAATCGGCAATTGATAAATCGGAACTAATGCTGTGTGCCTCACGTCGATTTTTCTGTCTAAATTTTCAACTAACTGAATTGATGGTTAGTTCATACCCGTCGTTCAAAGATGGCACAAAACAAAACGCATCTGATGTTTAATTAAAAACTGCTATATAAACTTTAATTTAACATTCTACGAAACATTTCTATTTGGTAATTGATAAATCGAAACTAAATTTGCTGTTTAGAACTAAATATCGGGTAGATTTTGGATTATAAATATTAGAGACATCTAACAATACCTGGGTAAACTAACGATCAATTTAGTTAGTCTGAAATTTAGACAAAAAATTCGGCGTCAGGCACACAGCATAAGTTTTCAATTTAGAACTAAATATCGGGTAGATTTTGTTTTATAAATATTAGAGACATCTAACAATACCTGGAAGAACTAACGGTCAATTTAGTTAGTCAAAAATTTAGACAAAAAAATAGGCGTCAGGCACACAGCATTAGAGTCTATTTATTTTTGTATCGCCGAGGAAACACTGCTGCCAACTGTTTTTTTATATATTATATATAAGTTGGTAACGCCCCAACGTCATATGCCAAAAACATAAAACATAAACAATTTTTATAATTTTAAAATTTTTATTATCCGAGTATGCTAATTTTTAGAATCCATTTTGATATAGATAAAATATGTCATTTGTTTTTTTTATCGCCATACTCTGACGCTCTTGTTCTGTTAACACATTGTTGTCGGCCGCTTCGCGTCGGAGCGATATGGAGGGAGCGGGCGATTTTTCGAAAAATTTTCGCGAATTTTGTCGTTACGTAAAAACACTATAAATAAAAAACTACTCTGAATTTTTCATGAAACGGATTTTCCCAACTTAGAATGCTTCATCGTTATTACGAAATATAGGCACTTTATGTATAAATATACAATTGATAGTAAACGAAAAGAAAAATTTTATAATTTTCGTCAATATTATTTATTACCAAAAACGATATTATTTATTACGAAGAAAAACTGTATTAAACATGTATTATTATTATAAATATTTATAGTATATCATTGTTACTTATCTTTAATTTCATTCAAGATACGAGCTAATATCTGAAATAAACAAATTTGATTAATCAATCATTAAAGTAAAATATAAAAGCTACTTAGCTTTATAATACACTGATAATCCGGTAGTGTTTACATAAACTGACATTTGCATTATATAATTTCAAACTGCAATATCGATTATTATTTAATGTTTTGTATAATGCCATCTGTGAGTCATAAGTTCATTTATCAAGTTTACTAACCGTTTAGTACTTAAATTTGTAATTTTATAATTTAATATAGCTTAATAATTTTAATTTCAAATACAGTTAGTAGTTAGCGTAAATAACTTTAGTATTGCAAAAATAAATATAGCTCGGTCACTTTTTCATCGACCGCAAACTAGACAACACCAGCATTTTTGTAGAACCAGATAGTTATTATAATGAATTAAAGGCAAATTCTAAGTTGTGCATTTTATATTGTTGAGTTCATCAGCCAATTACCCGTGATCTACTTGTGGAAGTATAAATTCCTGGTGCAACAGGAAAACACTAACTGAGATGTAGAAACTGTCCTATGTCCATATCAGGTGGAAATAACCTTGGTTTTGATTGTTTGTCTAACCGAAAAGTGATTTTTTGTGTAGCCACCATGGGCCCAGATTAAATTCTGTACTGAAATACCTAGAGATAAAACCGCACACAATGACATATACAGCCAGATAGACAAATGTACTAACTAACATGTAGAATCTGCCCTATGTCCATATCAGGTGGAAATAACCTTGTTTTTGATTTGTTTGTCTAACCGAAAAGTGATTTTTTGTGCGTAGTTACCATGGGCCCACATTAAATTCTGTACTAAATTACCTAGAGATAAAGCCACCCAATGGCGTTACAGCCAGACAGGCTAATGTACGATACGTATAATTGTTTGTTTTTGCCACTTATAAACTGACGCAAGATGCTACTATATATAGGTCGAATTAAGCTATCCCTAGAGAACATTTCCGGTATAAGGTTCTCAACGCGGAGAAAATGTATCTTTGTTAATAGCATTTTTTCAAAGGCAATGTCCTCTTAGGATATGGAAATTCGACCTATATCTTGCCCTAATCTCTGGAAGTGGCATATTATTGGCCAAGATTAATAAAATACTCAAGATTTACGTTGGATAATTGCTACTAACAAGGTTATACATTTTCTCCGTTCGGGAAAACCAATCTTGTCCCAATCTGTAAAAGTGGCTTAAATAAACAAATAAACATATAGTACATTGGCCTATCTAGCCGTATACCAAATTCTGTGGCCCTATCTCTTGGTATTTCACTACATAATTTAATGTTTAATGCTTTAATTATTTTTGTTTTATTTTTTCAAAATGGCCTCAGAGTAGAGTTGTGTATAATTAAATAAATGACATCATTTTGTGAACGAATGCCAATAGTTTAACTCAAGTGAAAGAATATAATACTACGTGATAACAAACATAACTTTATGCTTTATATTTTAGATAAATCTCGCCGATTCCTAAAACAAAAATTAAATTTTGTATATACAGTGTATACACATTATATAAAGCTTCAGAATGCCACCAGATACACGATCAATAGTTAAAAAACTACAAGAAATTGTAGAAAAAGAACACCCATCGCCAAAAGATATCCTCTTCACGATTATGTGTTCGAATGAATATTTATCGGCGAAAATTAAATATATTTTGAGCAGCTAGAATTGTTAAAATCTAACCAAAAACACAACACAAACGATATCACGAGTGTAAACAAGGTTGTAGAGCACCATGAAACTCAATTGAAACGTATTGATGTAGAAGTCCACTAATTAAAGCATCAACAATATAATAATGACATCATAATCAATGGTCTGTTTACCGAAAATTGAGATATTATTCTTGTTCTCACAAGCATATTAGATGCACTGAAGTTTGATAAAGTCAAAATACTATGATGGAACAAATTTAATACTGGACAAAATAAAAAGACTATCATAATTTGTCTGAATATGGGATCTTACGAATTCGAAATAAAATTTTATCTACAGTCCGAAAAATGGGTCCAAACACGTGTGCTCAATTGGTACTGAAACCTGATGATCCTGCAGCTATATCAAATCCTTGAATGTCAGCAAACAATTTTAAACTATCAAAATTGTGTCGTGACCTTGTTCACTCGAAAAATCGCTTTACGGTTAGACAAACAAATCAAAAACAAGGTTGTTTCCACCTAATATGGACATAGGGCAGTTTCTACATCTTAGTTAGTACATTGGTCTTTCTCTAGGTATTTCAGTACAGAATTTAATGTGGTTGACTAAACAAGAAATCGCTTTTCGGTTAGACAAACAAATTAAAAACAAGGGATATTGGCCAAAAACTGAAAATTCTAATCATTAAATTTTGTCTGAATTTTCTCTGTATGCGATGCAAATTTTACAATTATTAATTAAGAAAAAGCCGACTCTTCTCCAGTTTAAAATACATTTAAATCGTGTAGAATGTAGAGATACAATTTTTCATCTAAAATTTATATTTCAATAAAAAATCAATCTATAAAACAATTTTCTTAAGGACTGGTTCTGAAAAGGCCAAGTTTAGTCCAACATGATCAGATCCTAGAATTTTGCCCAAAACTTACTTTAAAATCCCTGATCAATCACCAATATATTTAGTGATATAACAAAAAAAAATCTGTTTTGTGATGGTGCTGTCACTTGCGGCGAGTAGCATAATCTCTTATTTTCCGCTGTCAAATTTCCGCTATCTTAGACAGCAAGCATGATGACTATCTGGTTTAAAAATTAGACCGGGCATCTCCTCATTTCTAAAATTAGCTTAATATATTCTACTCTATATTTCTTTTGTTCCACGGTCCACATTCAGGAACCCATTTTGCTCTAAGTTAATTTTGAAATGGTGAGTAATGGAGTTTCTCGCCGGAACTTTATCTTCTGCCTAAGGTTATCTTCCCGTGACCCTCTTCTACGTAAACATTTTGAATTCTTCTTTTAATATTCTAGTAGGTATTTATTTCTATAAGAAGGATTGTTTACCTTTACAAGGAATTCAATCAAAGCACGATTTTCAATATTTTCCATTTTTCTAAATTTTCAAAAAAAACTTGGCATGAGTGAATAGAGTTTATATTCTTTATCAAACAAATAATTTGTCACCTTCGTCTAAATGGTGAATTGAAAAAAAAAATCATTGCTTGGCCCAAAACTATTAAAACGATTTGCCATATGATATGCGTTTTAGCAGTAGTTTTGAGTATTAAAATGTTTCTGATAAATTTCTGACATTCGCCAGCACATTTTCAATCACTCGTGACACAAATACATATATTTTCTAATAAATTAATATTTAGCTACCACCAAAACGGTGGCTATGTGAACTAAGACCTTTCAAAAGATATACTACATTTATTTTTGTTTTGTTTTTCGTTCAAAGTAATATCTCATTTAGTAAGCAACTTACTAACGACCTAAAATTAATTCTGTGAATATATTAGTTTTTTAAGGGGTTCAATGGTCTTTTATCATCCCCTTGTTTTATGAGTGTCAAACTGGATGTGTCGATGTTACGACCTGATTCCAATACAAGTTTTGTTTCAGCCGTTGGCTTGGATTTGTTAATGCTGTATGTTACGTCCTCTATAAACCTATTGGAAATTACATACGTCATTGCATTGCATGTTGCACATGCCTGATTTACCTACGTATTCAAATTTACCTTAGGTAGTTCCTATGAAATATTTCAAGGTGAAATTCTCCACTAAATCAATATTTTGTAACGAGGGACGAGTCATCCTGGACGTAGATGAATGAAGAGTTCACTGATGACATGTAAACAGAAAGCAAACAGGACTTTAGAAATGTATGGACGGAGATAATCGCTCTCAGAAAGGCGATGGTATAGACGATCTTATGACCTTGTTACAGGACGGCTCAGCAGCCGACCCGCATATTTCACTAAACATCGTACAGGCCTCACACGGTGATTTTTTGCCGGCTACTTTCTCATGGAGAAGTGCGAAGGGTCATGGGGATGAAGGCTTACGATGTTCCTGGCCTACACCGTGACTACAGAAACGTAAACAAAAAAATAAACGCAAATAATAAATAAAACCCGGATGTTCCGCCGAAATTCGTCGGCCGGAACTTGAGGAACGAACAACACCATAATTATAACTGAGTGAGGTGCCCTTGTGCGCGCACCCTTTCGAACTCAAACGGCGCAAGCGCCGGTTCCGAACTCGGATGCGGGTACCAAGGGACCGCAAACCACACGCCGACACAGAATGAGAAGTTCCCTTTCATCACACCAAACCCGGAAAAATTTAGCAATTCATCTTTTTTTTCATTTACCCAACGCTGAAGAAAGGGAAAACAAAACCCGCCAGCGAAGAAAATTCAAATACAACAGCAAAAAAATGCGAAAATAAATTTTGGGGCGAGACCAATGTGTACCCAAGGTCGTGTGCACCAACACCGTAATTTGGTGGTGCTCGATTACAGAATATTTATATATGTGTATATGTATATAATAAAACTCAAAATTAAAAAAAATTAAAAATGAAAGAAAATAAAACAAAAAAAAAGAAGCGTACACCTTAATACTAGATCAAACCAAAACAATTTACCGTTGCGGCATTGGTGCCGTCATGCCTCAGGTGTGCACCGCACTCGGACTGTTGGGCGTCTTCTCGCCTTTGTTAGGCTTTGGTTCGCCTTCATTGGGCTTTGCTATGCCTTCGTTGGACTTTCATCAAAGACGTCCATAGGTCTTTGATGAAATTCCGATGAGACTGCAGAGATAGATGCAATTAATAATTTGAGGAATATTTAATTTAAATTTAATACGTGATCATTAAACGTACACCGGAGAACAACCATTTTGTACCGTAAGAAAAATTAATTTGACACTGATTTATTAAAATAACACGCGGTCATCAATATGATGCAACCAAAATTAGCCCACCGCACAATTTCACCCGGTACATAATCACTTATACCGAAATAACCAGTGTTAGATGAAAAATCAATTCACCTATAAACAATTCGATATGCCTGAATTATTTCAGTTACAAATTTTGGAATCGAATGCAATGAATGTCACAGCACACATATCAAAAACAAACCCAAAAAATATAATGTTTTACACTTTTATTTTTTTCCCAAAATGATTTAACAATACAAACTCTAACTAATAAAAGGTACACAACTGTACTTACTACACAACTGTGCTATAGCAAACTCCAAAAAAACGGACTCTAATTTGATACATCCAAAACGAGAAAACAAAAATTCGTGCACCACACTATGAACGCCTAAACCTTCTAGAAGAATCTTCTTCCTTCTCTGTTTTTCGTTTGTATTAATTCGCATTAATACAAACGAGAAACATGTAAGAAAAAATATTCAACTAGAGCGCATTGCTTCGCACACACCCGATGCACATTGGTCTCGCTCTCTCTTTTAACCGACGATCGCGCGGCCTTATCGTAGGGACAAACACGAGAATTAGAAAAACATGTCCACATGGTAGAAAATTTATTAGTACAGAAAATGCCACGTGTTCGTACCCAGGTGGCATTGCTATCAGTCACAACACAACATTCGCCATATAGAAGTAAAATACCAAGAATGATCGCACGTAGGGAAATGATTGTTATGATAAAAAAAAAGTCATAACAATCTAATTGAAGAACGAAGGTAAAATCAGAATGTTTGAGGAAGTTGACTCTCGGAAAGGTAGCTGGAATAACAGCTGTATTTAGGAGAAATTAACATCGATGAGATATTTATCGCTGAAGCCAACTTACTGAGACACGAAAAACGCGAGGATCAAACTGCCAAAATAGTGAACAAAATGAGGGCGATTTTGACCACGACCTCGCACAAACAAAAAACAAAAGTGTCGTTAAGGTTGCGTTATGATTGTTGGCACCGCAGGGTCCGCATGCACATGTTTCGCAAAATGGATTAGTATCAACACTTGGAATTTCGACACAAACAAAACGATCAATTCTCTCAGAAGCTAAATAAATTTGACCTCTGCTCGAAGCGCGAACAGAATGTGTGCATGAGTTAGGCCACGTTCTAGTACTCAATCGTTCGTATACATATGCTATGGCACTTGCCAAAGACCCCATTTACAAAGAATCAAGTTTAATTTTGAAGACTCTGCCAAAGTGTCAACCAAGTTTGGCCTATTTGGTTTTCAATGATTTCGTGCCAACTCGGATCAGTCGTGAAAAATTAACATGGCATCGCAGCACTGCGCTCGCATGCTTCGCGATGATCCGCTGTATTACGAAGAAATAATCACTGGCACCCCAGCCGGAACATTTTGATTGGCAGCACATTTTCTAAGTGATTCACCATTCCATCTTCAACCACTGTTGAATTAACCATTCGGCATTGCACTGTAACATGGACAGCTTTTGTCAGACTAATTGGCCTGTGACCTTGATTTGATTTACACTGCCAGTTGAGTTGCCAGCTTGGTTCACTATACAGATATAGCAGAGCGTACATCATGGGTTCAAGATTAGGACTGAAGATGTTGATTTGTTAGAACGCCTGTTAGACGTCTTCGAGATTTCGCGAATAAATGCAATATCACATTTTGATTAAAACCCTGTTTAAATTGGGTCGAAACAATGCCACGTTTTCCAGTAATCAATGATTGATGTTTTTAGAAAAGATCGATTTTCAAATCGAAATCCAGCACGTCCAGCTCCCACATAAACAATTTTCTCACTATATTTGTTATTCAGGTTGACAGTCTTAGCACAAAAATTATTTTTTTTTCGCCGAATTTACCTACGCATGCAGTTTTTTTACTTTATTAATTTTAAGTTTAAATTTGTAAAACTGTTCTTTGTTTAAAATGTGAAAGATGAATTATTCGTGACTTCTCGAGCAATAACTTTCTCATACTCCGTATCTCCTGAAATAAATTCTCGAATGCATATGTCATCAGCATATGCTAAATATATACAGACGACATATTTTAAATAATATTTGGGTGATTTGTCGTACTTCTGATGTTATTTCAAATAAACTGTGAACAGAAATGTCTTTTAAATAACATTTCTTCAATACAATTCTCAGAGTAAAGGATTTTTGATCTTTTTGGTCGAAATCCGTTCTTATATTCGATAATTTTGCTGACACTACGCGTTGAGCAAAACTTTCTAACCATTGCTTAGCAAAGCTATTTGGTGGAGGTAATTATTGCAATTTAATCAATCTCTTTATTGAAGTGGGTAAATCAGACCGTTCATATTTTTCTAAAATTTACTCAGTAGACCATACAGTTAGTACAAGTTCGTACATTTGATTGATTGCAATTTATGACCAGACCTTTTATCTGTCTCGGTTTCTGTAGTTCGTTAATTGAAAACATCAAAATTTAAATGTTACACAAAATATGCACGGTGGACGAATAATTTATTGCTTCACTGTATAAATGCTTTAATCATCTTTTTAATTTAAAAATAAAACATTAACCAAAAGCCATACTACCACGTGATTTTTTTTTTTCAAAAAATGTATTTGTGAACTACCTATGTTGTATTCAAGGTGAAGCATTTTCTGATGGATGTGTATATGATCGAAAATGTGTAATGATCATGTGGTATATATAGGGAAATCGTACTAGGATTAACACTTTGATATATTGATGATGAGATGTTGAAGGTGAAATCTCATGCTAAATTGTACTTCTTTTTATACCAGATCTAATCAATCACCGGGGTAAGGTCAACAAATTTTTATTGTAGAAAGTCACATCCTATGGGTTTTATTTGTAAATAATACACATCATATGATCAATTGAATTATTCTCGTGATCTGTTAATGAGTTAACATATTTTTATATGCATAAACTTACATATTTTTACTTACAATAACTTACATATTTTTTTGGAATTTTACCGAGGTTGATCTATTTATTGAACATGTGATACAACTAGATGAAATCTACAATCATCGGTAATTTGTTGCATTCCAACATTTTATTAATTTTATAAAAAATCATGTTCACACTTCCTCTATATATGTATGTAGAAAATTTCTATAAATTTATGAAATGTTATTGCATCAGAAGGATGTATCTAAATCAACATTCCAATAGTAACATAATATGAATGTTAGAAAATAACATCAACATCAAATTTCTCAATATCCTTCAAAAAGCACAAGATTTTCATTTTCTTCTTACATTTTGTTAATCGTTTGCTTAAAGCCATCAATTATATTGATTTCTTTTGTGTACATCCAACAACAACAAAAAACGATTACGATATTTCTCACGTGAGTCTTTTTTTAAATTTGTTGTTGTTGTTGTTGATAAAAGCGCGAGATGACACAAAAAATAAGGCAAAGCGAACGAAACTAGTAAATTCAAGATTCGATACATTACCATTTCTTTTTGGTCACAATATACACGCTCGTGTGGGTTTTGTATAGGTAACTAAAATCTTGAACATGTATATATACATATACTTTGTTGAATGGGTTATTTAACATGTTTGATGATATGATTATTGCTTTACATCCGTCACGTATTGTGATTGTGAGGTTTGAGCGATTCTCAGAACTATATCTGGATTGATCTTAATGTACAACATACCGGGGGGGTTTTTATCAAAAGAATATAATTTATCAAATTTTTGTACGACACGTTGCTAATTATTAAGTAAGTATGTAATGCGTGGACATCTTAAACTCATTATTACTCATAAACCATGGAGGGTTGTACTTATTCTTATTACTTTTGATATCGTTTTTTTAAAGCTTTGGTTTAATAGTGTTTTCTCATCCAATCGCTTTTTAATGCAAAAAGATAAGTTTAATTTTCAGAAGTCGAATATTTGCGAAATATATTACAGCCGCATGTATAAATGGTGAATAAAATGTAGCCTCATCCCGAAAGACAACAAAGTTAGTGTTCGAAAGCACAAGAGCTATGGATTTTTAATAGTATTTTATTTATTTGTTTAATTATCAATAAGGACATTTTATTATAGATTATCCCTTTTTCAGCCTAAACAATAATTTTAGCACATTAAATGTATTCTCTGTCTCATTGACCACTATCATAATTTCCAACGTGTCTTTTATGTGTGTTCTACTTTCCGCGTACAGTATACTTCGCATGAATCGATTCTGAATTTTTTGAAGACGTGTGATTTGAGTTTAATTCATGATAAACAATAATAATCAATATGTGGAGACATAATTGATTCATAAAACATAACTTTTGTCTGCACTGGTAATTTGTCTTTAATTCTGGTGAAAAGTCCAAGTTTTTTATTCATCTTTTTAGCGATATAATCCAAATGTATTACTCTCGAACTTTGCTTTGATTGATAGGACCATGAGATATTATTAGACTCTCGAGATCTTCGTTTACTTTCTGCACTGCTTCTGGAAGATTTGATGCCGAAATAATATTGTAAGTAAAATATCATCTGCGAACATATTTATTTTGCAATTTTGTATAACATCGGCTATGTCATTGATGTAGAGAATAAAAAGTAACGGACCCGGGGCTGAGCCTTGAGGTTCTCCGAGATTATTTTGTATTAGTGACGATGTGAAATTATCAATTTTCGTATATTGTTGCCTCACCTGAAGATAACTGTTAAACCACTCTAGTTCTTTTCCAACAACTCCGTACTTAGTTAACTTTTTAAGTAAAATTCCTCTTTCGATGGTTTCCAAAGCCCTTTTAAAATCTAAAAAGACTGCAATGATTACTTTGTTGTCATCTATTTGCCTTTCCCAGCTATCCAACATTAGGTTTAAGGCCGTTTCACAAGAATGTAATTCTCTAAATCCAGATTGTTGATCAACCAATTATTGTTATCAACGATATGATTTACCAGTTGGATTTAGTTATTCGTTCCAGGACAGTCTCATACAGTGGGAGCATATTTATTGGTGGGAGCTCTTCTAGAGTAGTTGGCTTTGTAATTTTTGGAATCTGAACAACTGTTGATATTTTACATGAAACTGGTACCACTGCTTGCTTTAAGCTACAATTAACTATATCAGTAAAATGTGAGAACATTTGATTCTGCATTGCATCCAGCGTGGCAATTTTGTTTATACCGCATCTATTCCATATTGCGATTTTACTCTGCTTATTATTTTTAATATTTCGTTTTTTGATGTTTGTTGGAATTGAGATTTTTGTATGCTCAAACGAGTGATTTAGTGCGTCTCCATTGCATTGTATTTGTATTTTTAGTCTTATACATAGATTTAAGAGTTTTCCATAGCTCCTTTGGGTTATATTGTTTTTAAATCAACTTATTCTTGAAGTATTCACATTGTTGCTTTCTTAACAATTGTTTGTAAACATTTCTATGCTTTTCCATAGTTTTTCAAATTCTCGCTTGAATTTATTAATTTCAGAATACTATAATAACGCTGCTTTTCTTGTCTTAATAATGCCAAATTTTCTGAGAATCAAGGGATTTTATTTCTATTTTGACCAATTTTTATTTGCGTCAGTTGTTTAATCGCATTCTTTAACTCCAGTATTAAGGTTTCAGCTTTCTCATTCAATTCATTCTGTGTTCTGTCGTAGTGCAGTCTAGTGTTTAGAATACAATTTAGTTTTTCAGCAGATTAATTTTTCCGAGATCTAGTTTCTTTAAATTGATCAAATAACTGTAAATTGTTACTGCGCTTATATCCACACATAACGTACAATAATAATATAAAACCATTTAGGAAATAAAAAATAAACTTTAAAAATAAATCCTGAACAAATTCTAAACAAAAAATCTTATTTTCAAATTTAAATAAAAGTAAGAAAATAATTTTTTTTTATTTTTTTTTTATTTTGTCTAGTTTCGTGAGTTCTCTCTTCTCTATTTTGCTATTTACTCTATGAGAATAGAGAAAATAGCCGACGAAAAGAGAACTCTCGAAACTAGTACAAAATAGAAAATAAAAATAAATAAAAAAAATCGTGATAAAAGTGCACAAAAAATAATGGAAAATTAATATAGGCCAATGTAGTAGCTAAGATGTAGAAACTACCCTATGCCCATATCCGATGGAAATAACCTTTTTTATAACAATGAAGTTTGTGCTAAAAAATTATTAAAGAGTTACACTGTTAAAATTGTTATTTCTTTTAAATCGAGATATTTAAGGGTTTACGTTTTAACATGTTTAAAAATATTGATGCCAACTTTCGAGATGATTTACTTGTATATATATATATATATATATATATATATATATATATATATATATATATATATATATATATATATATATATATATATATATATATATATATATATATATATATATATATATATATATATATATATATATATATATATATATATATATATATTTCTCTCTCTCTCTCTGGCACTATATCCCATCAAGGGATTTGGCCGCCTCAAATGAGGTTTCATAATCATATTTTCATTTCGGATAATGAGTGATTAATTCATTGATCCTAAACCAGCCGTGAAATTTTTTCCTTGTCACCACCGGGAATCGAACCCGGGACCTCCGATCGCTGGAGCTAGCATGCTGACCACTTTGCCACCGGGGCGGTATATATATATATATATATATATATATATATATATATATATATATATATATATATATATATATATATATATATATATATATATATATATATATATATATATATATATATATATATATATAAATATATATATATATATATATATATATATATATATATATATATATATATATATATATATATATATATATATATATATATATATATATATATATATATATATATATATATATATATATATATATATATATATATATATATATATATATATATATTTGTCATCTCAGGATACTTCTATTATTGATTGGATTTTTTTTTTAAATGAAGTGATACTGTTAAATTGTAACTAATGTTATCATTAACTTGATTTTTTGAAAAGTGACTTAAGCCACTTTCAAAATAAATGACTCAAATATTGTGCCGTCGAATCTCGTGTAAAGTGTATTTATGAGATACGTTCTATTAAAAATTATATTTAGAATTTGAAAATTTTTGGAGACTTCCACGGGTTACAATAATTTCCAAAAACATCATCCAATCTAGTGAATGGGATACAATTATGATGGGTTTTGCTAAGTTTAAAAGATGTCAGTAACTTCACAATTTTGATGAATATTTCAATTTTTATAAAGAGGTCCTGGACAGTGTTTACAAATAGATCAGACAAAGCACTACTTACTAGGTGACCAATACGGTACCCTGAACGCCTTTTAATAATTTTGTACATATTTTTACTGGCGTTCAAAAGGCGTTTAAAAGTCGTTCAAGGTACTGTATTGTTCATCTCGAAAGTAGTGGTTTGTTTGATCTATTTGTAAACACTGTCCAAGACCTGTGAATATATTTGACTCGCTCTTTATAAAACTTGAAATATTCATGAACATTTTGAAGTTTCTAACATCTTTAAAACATAGTAAAACCCTTCATAATTTTATCCCATTCGCTATATACCCAATAGATTAGATGATATTTTTGAAAATGTTAAGAAAATGTTACAGGGTTTACGTGTATATCTCCAGAATTTGCTGGAATATTGTTTGAACCCCGTCAAAAATGCTCAATTTCTATATATAACTTTTAAAAGAACGAGTCTCAAAAGTATGTACTTTACATAAAATCTGTATAGATATTTCAAGATTCGACCGCACAACATTTAGAAATAGTCCAATTTTATAATTTTCTTTTGATATGATGATGATATTTTATCATTGTAACAACGCAGGGCAGCGGTTAGGCTGCTAGTCTATAACACAAACTTTCGTTATGCGTCCATGCAAAATGTTCTCACATTCCTCTATAAGTCACAGCAACTGCATAACTTGAGCATATGAATCACCTAACTATATAGAACAATGAGATACATATAAGACATGATTCGGTGACCGAACTGACTAAAACTACATGATTAGGAAATGTTAAAGGTTCTAACTTTAAAGAACTAGTTGAGCAAACTGTCTTTTACAACATAAAATCTGGAGTTTTCCTGTAAAGGTGACAGCACCAATTCAAATTTTCCTTAATTAGTTTTTGGAATTTGTTATAGTAATTTGTTATTAGGAATAGTTTGACCCTCATCCCTTCAACCCATCCTAAAGATGAGGAGGGGTATATGTGATGGAAACACTTGCATATTGTCTGCTTTTTTGACTTTTAAATTAAAATTTTATATCCAATTAGAAATTATTACGGCTTCAAAGATCTTATGATAAACCTCGAAAACTCTAAACTGCTAATCAAATTAAGATACAAATATAAAAAATTTAATAATTTATTACTCGAACGCTGAATAGCTGAATAGATGAAAGAATAATACATAAAATTAGCTTATCTCCGAAACCAAGCTGCGGAAGGAATCATTTTTATGAATAATATTAGTAAAATGTACCAAGAAAAATGTGTAACGTTTATCCAAGAGTATTTACTCGCTCTTCTAGAGTAAAAAACCAAACAAACTGCAACACATAAAGTTATTTTCGAAACAATCCCAATAGCCTGCGTGAAACCTCTCTCTGTGAGACCTCTACCGTCTACCGATCCGAACTACACATGTACGAGCTCACAGAACTACACACGTGTATTGTGTTGCACAGGCATGCAGAAGAAAACAATAAAATAATGAAACAAACCATTCGTCCCTTATTATATACATATTCATTCCGCCGTTTCACACTGTACTTCTTTGAAGCAACTTTATCTTCGTCTTTTTCCCCGTTTATCTATGAAACCGGTTTTAATTGCGACTGATTTATAAACCAAAATTTTTTCGGTGAAGCAGCACTAAAATATTATGTGTACATTTTGCCATTTACTAACATTTATTTGTGCAAATTAATTTTGATGAATTTTGTTGAATTGATGCGAAAACATTTCAAAAATGATTTTTTTGACAATTTTTATAAATAAATGCATAGAGATTTATTTATGACGACTTATTTTGAAGTAAGAAGCAGTGCTTCAAAGAAGCCCAATGAGAAAATGGCCATTTATGTATATTCATTACTACGCGATCATCACACACACAGCTTCAAAAACATTTTTACAATAGACACATTTTTAATACATTACATATTATCCCGCCACACTTCCAAACAAAAACGCAAAGAGAATAAAAATACAAAATATTTGAATTTTTACTAAACTTTTAAGATAAATGTGTACATCTTTTATACTCTCACAAAATAGACGAAAACAGTAAAGAAATAAATGAAATCAACAAAAAGTCATAAAACAAAAAAATTATGTATTTCACTGTCCAATCCGGTAGGAAAACAAAAACAAAAATCTATGATTCTATCGCTTTTTCCTTGACGTGTCTCCTCATCTAGTGAAACATCTTCGCTTGTGTGTGTAACAAAAAGTAAATATACAATAATAACATTTATGTAAAATATCTAATTATTACCATCTTGTATGTTCCCAATATACAATGCCGACGGAATTCCATTTACATTCGCGTTCTAAAACCACACTGCTTCTATGGAAAGAACCATGTGTATCACGCGGAAATTCGTACTCCCAGCCAAAGAAAAGTGTCACAAAAATTCCGGTGTCGGTGTGAATCCCAACTAAAAAGAGAAAAAAATCACAGAAACAAAAGGCACGTGTTTTTATACATTTTCCAATTGGAATAAATAATAATTCCTATCAGAAATAAAACAAAATTTTCCATTCATAATAAAATAAATATTAATATTTTATTCACATTATTTTTTATTTGTGTACAAAAAAACATAGAAAATTTATTTACATATTTAAATTTCATAAATTGAGCTTTGTATTGCATCCGCCACGTTGTATTGCATCCGCCATATTGAGATCTTGAAAAAAAAAATCATTGAAAATTTACTACGTAAATGTATTTCGCGCCGACGCCATTGTGAGACAGATCTCTATTACCTTTTTAGTCCAAATTTGCACATCGCGATCACTAAATAAGTTAATAATTATTATTATATATTTAAATTTATTTACTTTAACAAATCGAAAAACATTATAATGAAACACAACACTTTAAAGTAAAAAAAACTAATTATGTAGTGCAACCGTGCACGTTGACTTGTCAAAAGAAACTGAAAAATGAAAATAAAAGATACAATCGAAACTTATAAAACGAAAATCGCGAAATAGCAAGAGAAAAACAATTATTTTTCTCGAAAATCAATATTTTTGTGTCTTTGATATTTTGTAGTACGGAGTTTTGTACGACATTTGAGCAGTTTTTTCCACACAGTGGAAGAATTGCATACTGGGTTATTCCTTCGCACGCCCATACACAGAGGACATAGCTAAAAACATGTAACAAGCTATATCAAAATCAAACACAATCACATTCTATAAAATAATAATAATATGATCATGCTTGGCCTCGAACTATGTCAAAACCAACTACAACATTGTTGTTGGTTTTGGCTATACATTTGTCAAAACCACATTTTCGGTGGTTATTAAAATGCAAATGAATATGTATGTTATTTAATATTGTTATGCATTCTTATAGGTCCCTCACACGTTCAATATTATTGTTTAGCCTAAAGACTGCTCAATATTATTGCACAATTTTTCCTTATTACGTATTTAAATATGAAATAATGGGGTTGATTCCGGGATCTAAAATTTTATGTTATGTTATGTTATTTTTGTTTTTTTAATACAAATTCCAATAGGAAGCGGGGAAATAAAATAACATAACAGCCACGAGAATCGGCCCCAATGTCTTTTACCTCGTTGCATTTTATTATAAATTCCTTTTCTTCCGCTTTATTAGAATAATAATTTTTCCTTTCAGACATTTTGCTGTATAGAAATTAAAAAAATAAAACGAATTTTTGACAACCAATATATTGCACAATATTAGCTTCACACTACAGAATATATTGCGCAAACTTCAATAAATATTAAAAAAAATAATTTTACGCAATATATTGTGCACATCTACAATATTATCCTTACACGGGCGATTTTATTGTGCAATACTCAAGATTGCGCAATAGTATTGAACGTGCAAGGCGCCTATTACGAGTACGCTACTATGGTACAACAATTAATTGGTGGTGGAGTGGTGTGTACATCTTAACACCATATTGAAGCGTTATCACCCCATTTGAACGCGCGAGTTCGAATCCCGTCGAAGTGGAATATTTGCTAACATAACTACATGCAAGTGATTTAGAATTGCAATACGCGTACATCGACACATATTATAACTGGATATTTACCAACAAAATCCAGTACGAGTCCAACGTTCGAAATTCTTAACATTTGGTATTTTTTATTTTTTATTTAAATAGTACAAGCTTATCACATGATAATTTATTACTAATGATGATAACGCACTTATTTGAAACAAATAAGTGGTGAGTGTGTGGGTTTGCAAGCAATCAATATCCTGCTCCCAATAATGAATCTTTATTAATTTGATGACTAGCTCATGCGGTTTAATTAAAGCGTCTCAGTTCTTGCGTTACGTCAAGAAGTTGTATTGCTTCACTTTTGGTATATGTTGCAGTAAACTCCTTTCATGTTTGATGGCAAATTCCTGGATCACTTCATCAATCCATCTAACATTTAGGTCTTTGTGCCTCGTTGGTTACGTAGCGGTAAGCATTCGTAGAAATTTGTTTTGACAACAATGAATAATTAAACGATTTGATTGTTTAGTACAGCCCCAGAGTTGGATACCATACATCCAGACTGATTTAATTGTCGATTCGTAGATCAAGCGTTTACAGTACAGGCTAAGCTTAGAATGTCTTCCTATTAGCCAGTACATCTCACGTTGTTTTATTTTCATTTGCTCCATTGGCTGATTTTATCAAGTGCTTGCTGTATAAGTATTCTACTGTTTGATTCTGCGATTCGCTTGATGCCGCTACTGCGGTATCATAAGCGAAAGTTCCGATGAAGGTTGTTTCCGTTGTCGGTTTATCAGAAGTGTAAAGTAGATATAGGATGGGTCCTAATACGCTACCCTGGGGCACCCCTGCTATGGCTGGGTAAAAGTTAGAGCATGTTTCTTTATGTGGTACTCTAAATATTCGTTTGGAGAGATACGACTCGAGCAATTGGCAGTCATTTTCTGGCACTAATTTACTTATCTTGTAGATAAGACCCTCATGCCACACTCTATCGATAGCCTGTGATACATCTAGAAATACGGCAGGGTAATATTTCTTCTCTTCAAGTGCTTGTTCTATAATCTTTGCAGTCACGCGATGAACTTGATCAATTGTCGAATGTTTATTCCTGAATCCAAACTGGAAGTCACGTATAATGATCATTGGTTTTAGTCGTTTCAATAACAACTTCTCAAACAACTTTGAAATAGTAGGTAACAAAGAGATCGGCCTGTATGATCCCATTTGCTCGGCTGGTTTGTCTGGTTTTTATCATGATTATTTGTGCAACCTGAAAGCACTCAGGCACATATTTAAGTCAAAAGCAAGCATAATATATATATATATGTTAACATAGTGACTGCTCTCTTTGATAACTCCTTAAACATCCTTGGCGAAATTTCATCAATTCCAGGTGACTTTTTCGGATTCAAATTCATATATATTTCTTGTGCAATTTCTGTGGGGTGACACTTTTGATGTTTGATGGGGATCTAGAGACTGGTTTAAGACCAATCCTAGATTGTATGTCTGATGCCAGATGTTGTGCAAACAGTTCTGCTGTTGCACTTGGATTATTGGCCTACTAAAAGATAAGTAGCTTTCCAAAGAGAACAATTTTTGTCAGCTTCAGGACCCAGTCCTTTCAAATAATTTTCAGTACAAGTTTCTTTATGTTCTTTAATTAATCGGTTAACTTTATTACTTACCCGATTAAATTCTCTTTTGTCAATAACGTTTCTGGTTCTATGCCATATGCGTCTTTTCCTATGCCTTTCTTTTATCAGTTCTCGAATCGCCATGGGGTAGTTGTTATCTTGTACGACTTTCTCACCTAATACGGGTCTAGCCTCTATAGATGCTTCACGCATGGAGTTAATAAAATGTTTTGTTTGTAATTCAAGTTCTTGTTTAGTTCTAAGACTAACTTTAAACTCAATTAGATTGTCCAGTTTCTCTCTAAATAATTCCGATTCAGTAAATTTATTAGCAAGGTTAAGTTTGGTTTTCTTTTTTATGACTAATGTACTCAGAGTCATTAAGACCGGTGTGTGATCGGGAGTAAGGTCGTCAATGCCTTCGACTTCAATGTAATTTGAGGCTATTCCTTTCGAGATATAAAAACCAATCAAATCAGGAACTTTGTTGATGTCCGTATGCCAATAGATTGGTTCACGCGATGACTGATATTCACAACCTGACATTTCTAATGCACTTAGGAGTTCTTTTCCTTTTCCTGGTGTAATGAGTCGAGATCCCCACGCAGTATGTTTGACGTTGTAGTCACTTCCTATAAGAAACCTCGGTCAAAGTTTATTAAAAATGTTAACATATTGAGTTCTTATGATATTATGTCTTGGTGGGCAGTAGATCGTCTCTAAACTTAGTTCAGCACCGCCGCATGGTTAATGGTTATTACGGTAACTTGCATAAACGACTTCTTAATTTTTTCTTATTGGAAATGTGGGATATTTTGTTTGGTTAAGATTGCTGTCCTTCCTCGAGCACGACCACTGGGATGCAATGTCTAATAGGCTCTATATCCTGTAATTTTGGTAAAGTTTTTCTCCGTCAAGTGCGTTGGTTCTTGGAAATACATCTAGTTCTTGGGCTCCAGCATTAAGCCCGTTACCATTCCAGGCAATTATACGTAGGAACGTTACAGTCATGTAAGTTTTATGCTTTAGCCGTTTGTTTGGTGGCTTGGAATTATCTTCCAGTTTATTCACTACGTTAGTAAGCTGGCTCAAATTTTGTCTCATTTCTGCCTGAAATTCAGTGAGCATTTTCATTACTATTGGTTGGCTCGTTGGGCACAGGTTTCGCCTGTTTTCTTGATTTAGATTGTTATTTGAGGTTTTGGTCACCTGGGCGTAGGAAACCCCTCTTTATTAGTATCATATTGTTGGCTAGGCTTTTGCTGTAGGCGCTCTGCTACTGTTATTTTTCTCGGTAGTTGAGGATTTAGTTTTTTTTGATACACCATGCATCCTTTGTAGCTAGCCAGATGACCTTTTTCTCCGCACAGTGCGCAAGTTGGTATAGCATTTCGTGGCTTTTGACACATTTGGCTTGCCTATTGCAGAAGTTCTTCGTGTGTCCTAACTGTTGGCAATTTGTACACTGAGGTATACCTATTACCTTTTTAGGTGGTTCAATAGACACCTTGCAATATAGCAGGTTCTTAATTTCGTATATGTCCTTATTGTTTGCCCCCTGCAACAGGTCTAAACAATGGGAAGTGTTTAATAATTTTCTCATTATTAATTGTCGACTTTTTATGAATGATAATAATGTTGGTTACTTTATGACCATGTTCCTCGATTGCCGCTTTGATCTGTTCGCGATCGGTAGATGACGGTAAACCTCGTATTACGACTCTGTACCATCTTTCACTTTTGAGCTGATAAGTATGGTATTCCATCTTATATAATGTACTATCCTTGTTAGTGGATTCAGTTTCTTTTATATCGCTAAGTAGTTTTTTAATTTTACGGTAATCATTTTCAGACTGCGTTGTTATTTTGATATCGTTATTGGATATTTCTTTAAACTGAGCAGGTTTCTCTGTCACTGCCAATACTCGAGCTCTAAGCATATTAAAATTCCTAACATTGCTGACATTGATTGGTGGTGTGTAAGTTCCTTTTGGTGTGCATGTTGTGGTTGTATTGGTATTTCGTTATCTTGCGGTAGAGATACCCTTTGTGATGGCGTTTTGGAGAGTCTCCTCTCTTTATTTACATTTACTTTATTTTGTCTAGGTTGGGTTTCTTTCTCAAGTTCCGAGACTTTGTAGGCTCTGACTTCTACTATTAGCTGACGTAGAAGGTTTATTTTGCCTCTCTAGTGTTTCGATTCTGTTTTGTAAGTTTACCAAAATCTCTTGGTACTTTGTAACTAATTACTTGTAACAAAATGCCAGCAATACATTTTGTTCTTAGTCCATTATTCTGGCGCTCAATCGACGCTAATTTTGATGCTATTTCATGGCCATCTTGAAGCAGACGATGTTCTTTTGGTATAATATTTGAGAATGTTTGAGCTCTAATGGAGATATGTACTTCTATCTGCTATAGTAGCTAAGCTTTCCACTACTCAAGTATTGCGGTCGCTGGATATCGACGATTGGAAGCCCGCTCGCTTACTTTTAGAAGTCGCCGGTACTGGGCCTCCTAATCCCTGAACCGTAGCAATATTCTTCTCCTGATCTGCCATGGTTGGTTTATTGTTCGGGGTTCCTTCCCCTAGCCAGATTTGATCCGCGGATGGTATTTTATTTCCCCCCTACCCTCCGGCAAGCCGGTTAAAGAGCGTTAAACTATTCGCCACCTGGGGAAGCGCCACGCTGGAAGTTTGGCAACTTCACACGGGGTTTGGTATGAGAAGTGGGATTTCGCGAGTTGCTGTCGGTACGCTTGCTACTGAAGCAGTGGACTCAAATAATTGCACTAAATTTTGAATAGCGGGCTCAGGCGATTTTTTTACATATCTACCATTTTCATATTGGGTTTTAATTATTTTAAGGCGATTTCGAAGCGAAATTCATTTTACTAAATGGTCAATCTTCTACTGTTAATTTGTAAAATCTGAAAACGGAATTTTTAAAATAGTTACTTTATACTCTATTAAAAACAAGGTCTTATTGGAAAACTCTGTCCAAACAAATACGACAGAATGAGAAGCTCTACCTAAAGTAGAATTCACGAAAGAACTGCTACACGGTGGATGTATAAAGTTGAGCCGGATATAAACTCAACTTCCGAACTTATTAATTTGTAAGTTTAGCAGACTTTCAATTTGCAAACTATTTGCAATAAATGCAACACAGATTTTCAATCCTAGAAGAAACGATCACCCTAAACGATCACTTGTCTTTGGATGTTTGAATGATTTATGCCTAAATGCGTTTTCAACTAAAATTTTTAAAATTTAAACCATGGCGTTAATCTAAGGAGTCAACAGGATTAATACTTAGGTGATGTGCTGATCTACTTTATGCTGCTACGACATTATTTATATGTGTTTGTTATTTTACCCTAACAATTATGCCTCAATCAGCGAACACGTAAGAGCTTAAGTTGCACGCTGTTTGTACGATTTGGGTTATGCTATGTCCACGAAATCACAAATAAACAACGGACCAATAAAATTTTGATAAAATTATGGAGCCCAACTTAAGGTTTAGAAGATACAAAAACTAAAAAGTTAAAAATTTACAAATACATAATAAAATTTGAATGAAAAGTTTAGATACTGAACGCTCCATCGCTTAGGTAAAGAAAACTTTTTATTGTGTTTTAGCTATACAAATCAACCACGTGTTACCTTGAATCGTGGCCTTAAGAGTGCTCTAAGGTAAGGGTAAGTTGTGTAGCTTCGATGGGCATTTGTGGGAACCTTTTCTTCCAGTGTTTATGATATTCAATAGCTATTATGTAAAACTCGTGACTAGTTTTTTTCTTTTCTCAAAATGTTTTTTAAATACTTTGTGTTCAACTCTCAAACTTGGAGAAGCTGTGCACGCTCGATCGGAATACACAACAACAATAGATTAATTTTTTTTTTTCCAATAATAATGTTAAATCCATAATCTCGTGCATAGTTTTATTTGTTTTTAAATTTCAAAAAAAATTATGAAAACTAAATCCGCAAATTGCCTGTAGAGAGCTAGGGATTGTCTGGTATGCAAATAAGGAGTTTTTCTATTACCAAATGTTTCGAATGGTAAAGTGTATAGACACATTGAAATCTAATTTTTAGGTTAGGCTCAACAACAAATTTAATTTAGTAAAGAACGGTCTTAAGAACCTGAAATTGTGTATTTTTCAACATACCAAACAGTTTTTGGCACTAAGTACAACTCGAATGCCGCACAATCGCGGTTGATGGAGATGACTTATTCAGTTGCAAGTTGGAATAATTTTCCGAGGTCTGTATCTAGGCCATAGATAATCATGTTAGTTATGTAAATTGCTGTATTATAATAATAATAGAGGGAAGCTTTTCATAATTATATTCGCATCGTTAACGCATTTTCCACATTTGAGTTACAACAATGTTGTAATGGTCGACAAAGAAGTTATATTGTCGCCTATATGTAATAGCAAACTAGGTACTTACACATATGCCACACTCGTACTCATTATTAATTTTAGATTAATTAACACAACAAAATCGAAGGCAAAATCACAATGAAATTGTTTATAGTTTGCTGCCTCTATTCTCTCTATGTACATAGTTAGTTGTACTACTGTGCGGTGTTATTGCCATGTTGGTTGTGTGGATTTATGTTTATGGTTACACAATACGATTTAACAATTTTGTTTTTGTCGTGTTTTCCTTACTATTATTCAATTTAATGAACTCAGCTTGTTTTATGTTGTTCTGTCTGTTGTCTAATCCAATATATAACGCGAGTATAGCTAATTCTGTTTTGTATAGTTTTATTTGATTGTATATAGTAATTTTAAAACTGGGTTGGTATGAAAAAAAAAGTATGTCATATGATGCGGGCGACTAAACAATAAAAAGTGAAATTATTTTCCATTTCATTTTTAATAGAATTTTGATTTTGGACAACAAAAGAAATAAAAATATGTAAGTTATTAAATCACATGGGCACGTGTCATGCGCTATTCGCAAACTTAGAGATTGTGGCCGGTGAAATTAATTCGTTTCATCTCATAAATTTCTTTCCTTTTGTGTAACAACTTTAGCGAAATCGAATCATGAGTTTGGTTTTTTTCATGATAAAATTATGCAGGTAAAAATAATGGTATCGAGATTTTAGAGTGTAGATAGTGGACATCTGCATATTGGATATATACACCCGAGCGTTTACAATTTAAAATTTTGAATTAATTTAAATGCAGAATTTCGATTTTTATTTTATATTTGCTGTTATCCATATAACGTCGAAAACTACAAAAATGCAGTAGACAACAAATATAACGGGTTTAATTTGACAACTTACTATGAAAAGCAAACTACTTTTGTAAAAGTATGAGTAGCTGGCTGTAGTCAGTGCAAGGAAAGTTAGTTAAGATTCGAACCGATCGGATTCAATTTATGGTTTTATTCAGCACATTGTAGAAATGTTTAGTTAGTATTCTATAAGCGGCGGTTTTAATCTTAATTTAATCTCAGCAAATTGCAGAAAAATTTGTTAAACATTTCAACGGGCCGAATCATGTGGGTATAAATTATTTCGATCAATCATGGTATATCTTTACATCGAGTTAGGGCAAGATTATTTATTATCCACCAAAATCACGACTATTTGTGAAAATTTTTATGTTAATTTATATTTGAAACCTAATATGTGTAGCGGTTAAGTTTTAGCTAAGAAGTGCACCCAAATCGTGTATCATTTCGTCTGGCTCTGCCCGAAAAACAGCAAATCTAAACTAATTTTCTTCAATGGGTCGCTACACGTCTGTTACTTTCTTTTACATAGTAAAAGTAAACTTTTAACATCGATATTTTTGCAGATTTACTATTCGCTATATCGCCAAAGTAAAAAAAATGTGGTAAAAAATCTGTGCGTGCGTACTCATATGTGCGTAGACAGATTGGCTGTTTCAGGTAAAATTTCATAGTTAAGCTTTTTCCATCACAGTGATTATTGGTCGAAATCGGTCAACCAGAAGTAGAGCAGTTTCCATAGGAACTATACCACGATTATGAATTAAAAGATTATAAGTTAAAAAAGACGATTTTTGGCAAAAATCTGTTTTTCATCAAAAATTCGGACTTGTAGAGTCTAGCTTTTCCATAAAGAGGGAGATTTCAGTTAATTTTGTAAGAAATTACACCGGTACTGGCAGCTTCCATAGGAGCTTTTTCGCTTTCTAAAAACTAATATAAACTAAAAAAATTTAAATAAAATTTGCAACAATTCGGTTACAAACCAGTTTTCCAAAAATTAAAGCGGAAATAACGATTTTTTTATAAAAATCGTTTTGCAATAAAAATTCGGCCCCTGGGATGAACCTTCATACCCTAACTTTTCCAAAAATTGGAAGATCCCAGTGAATTTTATTCACCAAAATCGGTCCAATGGAAGTGTCAGCTTCAATAAGAGCTTAATCGTTTTTTGTTTGTATTTTGCAAAGTATATCATTTACGAGAAAACAGGTTTTGAACTAACAGATTTGATCAGTTTTCCTAAAATTTAAGCGGAAATGACGATTTTTGTCTCAGATATTTATTTCAGTAAAAATTTGGTCTCTGTACAGCGTATATGGATGGATTGGGATCAGGATGAAACTTCATATTTGAGGTTTTTCCATAAATTGAGAGATCTTTCATCGGAGCTTTTATGTTTTTTGCAAATATTTTCAATAATAATTAATAAAATGTTTCTCGGAAAAACGATTAAAATCAAAAGATTGGAAATAAAACATCAAGCAAACTTTATTTCGCCCAAATTGGACAGGCCAGACGACTAAATATATTATTCGGAATGAAACCGTACTAAACCATTTTCCATAAATTGGGAGATCCAAGTGAAATGTGGTGGACATCTGTTTTCCAAGGTGGCTGCATCCGTAGGACCTTTTTCCAATTTTTGCCATGAAGATTATTTTTTTTAACAAGGGTTGACCTTGTTGGTTACAGGTTTTAATAAAAAAATTTAATATATCTTATTATCTGCAATTGAAATATTAACGTTATAAAGGATCGTCCTATAATTAGTTATTGTTTTAATTTATGCAAAATTGGACGCTTCCTCAATTATTGAGAATAACAAATTTTCTTCCTTAAAAGTAGTTATGGCGGATGGAATATCCTCGTTTCAAAGTATTAATGAATTTTAGTTACCCATACTTTTGTCTAATGAATGGTACAATTAATATTTTGCTTAGCAATAACCTTAAACTTAACATCTAGCATGAGTATAGGGTTAATGTCTTCCTCATGTTTTAATAATATGTTTATTTCAGTACTTAACCTATTGTCAGATTGTTAGCTCTTTCGGTAAACAGATTATGGATTTCCACGTTTTTGGCGTAGTTGTTACAAAATTGTCGATTTCCTGCAGAGATGTAGGTTATTGGTATATTACCCTACGCATAGGGATGCCTGTGGGGAACTCAAAGACTTTCTTAAAATTAGGGTGAGCTAACACCACTTCCTCAGAAACTAAGGAAATACCCTTGTTTTAATTTGTCGCCAATATAGACATCACAACGTTTGGCAATATACTCCCTTGGCAATCCAACTTTCCTTGGAAGATTGATGTGGCATTTTGTAGTCCAGAGCTCAACCAAACTAATTATACAGTATATAGACAAGGGATTTGCTCGCTAGTGAACTCAAGAAGAGGCTATAACGCTTTTATGTGGTAGCAGCAACTTGGTAGTCCGACTCTTTCGACGTTGTATGCTGATGGATTTTGGACTACTGATGAAAAAATTAATTTTAATTTTAAATAGGTTTTGGTTTCGTCTTTTTGTGTCGTTTTATATTTGTGTGTATTGTGCATCATGTTGATTACGCTAAAGCAACCGGGTGGCTATTTGGCGATTAGTCAAAAATTGCGTTGGGCGACAATTTATATTTTTGGTCGCCACAAGGCAAAGGTGTCAGAATCACGGACTTGGCATACTTTCCAGTATTCACGATAGTAAACCTCGTGTCGAAATGACGAGGGCACATCTTACAATCCAAATATAATTTCCATTTTTTATTTCATCATCTACAAGCTAAACCGTCGATCCCAGACTATCATCGCCGTCCAGCATTACCTACAACTTAATAAATAAAATCACTAAATCGAATTTATCATTGTAAATATTAAATATATATTGCATCAAAACAGTTTACCAGTGGAAACCGTGGCTAAAGTACCGGTTCCTCTCAGAATGATTTTGGTCGACCGTCAGCAAGTTTTACGGATGTTGATAGATCAGATAAATACGATTCATCAGTTAATTCTGAGAAATTGGAAAGCATTGTTGAATTATTAATGCCCTTCCAACATTTGCGCGTATGACTAGGAAAGTAACAGATTTAATTGATCATAGTGTGTACTACAGTAGTGTCACCATTAAACCATCTGTAACAGTCGCAATAAGAAAGTGATTCAATGCTTAATATAAATTAAGTCAGTTCAAACTGTTCTATTTGCAACACCAGCAAATATTATGGGTTCCAGAGTATTATGGGTTCCAGAGTTTAAGATTTTTTTGAGACTGGCAAAGAAAGAAAGTTTACAGGTTCATTCAGTACAACTGCGATTTCAAACCACACTAAAAATTTTAAGAATCCGAACCGTTCTAATCCAGACGTAGGTAAATACTAATATCGTCTCTCTCGAAATATTTGATACAATGTGAAATTCTATAAAACTACCAATCGATGATGTCCGAATCGTTTTATCGGTTGGTCTACCAATGCAAATATCTAAAGCATCATGCAAGAAATTTCACAAGGATTTCGGAATAATTACGTTACTGACCTTCTCTGACGGTACGGTCAGATGAAATTTTCAAATTCCTTCCCGCTTGCCAGTCGCCACCTGATTTATATGAAACGATAAACGTTCCGGTACCAGGCCCTGATTAAAAAAATACCTATTCGATATACTCGCCTATCTTTTGACGAAAAACATCAATCCAACCAGAGTTTTCTGTGGCGGGACAATAAAAAGCAGCAATCGAGTGTCTACTTTATTACAGAATAACTTTTGGAGCGATATGTTCGCCGAGCACAGTATATAAAACACATCAGCTCACAAAGATGGGATAATCATTATACGTGACAATTAGTTCGATGAATTCAAATCTGAGAAGAACATTTTCAACATTCTCCGAGTGAAGAAATTCGAAATATTTATTTTAAGCTCCCCGGGTGTACTCGAAGCAATGCGTGCCAATTGAAACAGTAATTCATCCATTTAAATACTTGTCGCATAACAGATGCATGCTCATACCAATGAAAAGTGAAGGCCTCCGAGTTGTCATGATGGTGTTTGATCCATCGGACTTGATTGCCTATATTTTTGTCTACTTTAAAAGGCTTTTGTGAGACATGTGGAAAACGGGCGTAATTTGGTTTCAAGAATTAAATCTACATTTGTTTGCAGACGCCAGTGAAAATGCCTATATGTTGTGGTAGCATATTTTGGAATCGAAAAGAGCTTAGTGTTATCTTGTAAACAGATCTGATGTAAAACAACGGTAGCTTCATACAGGCTAATGACAAACACTGAAACTGTATAGGCAGCTGATTTAGAAACTCGTTCTGCATTCTCAATCTGCAAAGCCGGAATTTTCAATTGTCACGAGAAATATTTTAGTTTCGACCGGTATCTTGGCATGGGTTAACCCACCCTATAGACAAAAACGATACCACCAGTTTATGGCAGTTCGAATAAACATCTAGGAGACAACTCACAAATAGGTTTAGAGGTGGGTATACCATCGAGACAAAATGTTGCTTTTGTGCATGAAATTCTTACATAACCAGTGCAAAATTGGCCTGTAAAAAAATCAGAAATGACAACCTCAGTCGGGGGGCTGCAATCGACTATCGCGATTCCCCGTTTGGTCTATAATGCAGTAGAGCATGTCCAGAAGTATGCTGGATCATACTTTTTTACGTTCTAACGTTCTTTCAATAATGTTGGTGATTCTATGCACCTGTTCAATTGTGAAGTGTTTTTCTCTGAATCCAAATTGATGTGGAGGAATCAGTTGTCGGTCCTCAATTTTTGGTTTATGTCTTAGTAATAATTTTACAAAGAGTTTTGACTTAATTGGCAGAAATGAAATTGGCCTGTATGATTTTTTATCGTTAGGTGGTGTATCAGGTTTTGCTATCATGATTACTTCTGTTATTTTCCATTGCCATGGAACATATTTTAGCAATTCTTTAATTTTTCACGTTGTAAGTCGAGATCCCCAATAGATATTTTTCGCATTAAAGTCACCTCCAAAAATAAAATCACATCCAAGCGATTTAAATAGTTTAAGATAGTCCTCCCTTTTCAAGTTATGCCGGGGAGGACAATAAATTGCTTGATAGACTTGCATTGTTTCTTCTTCGATATGTGATTCTAAATGATGTTCTTTTGTTAGCAATGCCGAACCACCTCTCCGATTTTTCCGCTGGATAAATGGAGTGATATAAGTTATAACCCCGTATTTTAACAAACGAAGATTTAACTAAATGGCTTTCAGATATTAAGAAAATGTCGATTTTTTCTGAATTTAAAAATATGTCTATTTCTGGAATATGTTGCATAATCCCATTCGCCTTCCAGATTGTTTTTTAAAAGTTGTGTTCTTACTTAACATTTTTTGTTGGGTTGCATTGTGGGAGTTGCATTTTCTTGGTCATCTAGCCGCTTTGTAATAGCTGTTCATAATGTTTTCTATAATTTGGTTATTTTCCGAACCCATATATTTGGTTGACCCCGAACCTTTCAGTACCTGAGCAAATGTTCTTCTTTGCCCTGTGTTGCTTGGTTGTGGGTTTTGATCCATCTGATTTGGATCCCGGCCCCAATATCTTTAGTTGTGATTAAATGCCTTACATTTCTTGCATTGGGGTATGCGTGTTGTGGTTCTCTTCAATGGTTCGATTTTCACCTTCATGTGAAGGACTCCTTTTATTCCATAAGTGTTTTGAACATTCTCTTTGTTATCAAATACCAGCATGGAAGATGAAGCCCCCTTTCACTGATAGTTTGGTTTCCTTCCTGGATTTCTGTTCTCTCCTTTTTTAAATTATTTGCAGCATCTATAGTGTTTTAATACCTTTATTTTGTAAGTCTTCCATTATTTCTTTGTTTATAAACTTATAAGCAAGTGTGGTGCAAACCAGTTGCCGTGAATTTTATAGGTCAGGCCTGTTTGTACTCATAGATAAACCACTGATACTTTTCAACATTCAATTTCATAGATAAGGTGCTATAAGTATCTGAGTCCAGAGTAGTAATTTTCCAAACGTCATTGTTTAGCGCTGTTACTTGTCAGTGAACCGATTTCATCAGTGATTGATCTTCTCGGTAACTGGTTACACCCACAATATTTGTTGGTGGAGGTGGTTTTTCTTCCGGTTGCATCAAATTTGTTGTAATGTTCTTGGAATATTTACTACCTTTTGGTTGATTGGCTTGGGGTAGAACAACTTGTGAATCTGGAGCCCCTACCATTTAATTGCTCAGTCTCATGTGGCGATTCAGCTTTTTTTCTTACTCTTCCTGGACTGTTTTTCTTCTTTAGGTACCAGTCTGTCTCTTTTTGAAATTCATCTTCACCAGTGAAATAGATGAATTTGTCTGGTTCAATGCTTGATATATCGCAATCTTCTTTTGAGTCCCGACTCATGTTTAGGTTTTAATTTTCTCGCTTTAGATACTCAATTTATTCACTTAGCTTGGCAAATAATTTCTCCATATGCTCTAGTCTTGCCAAGAGATTCATATTCTCCTTTTCTAGGTCACTAGTGATTTTACTAGATTTGGCTGCTTGTCAAGTAAAATTTCCAGTGGCATCACTTATTTTGTGTAATATTTGTCCAGTACTCTAGTTATAACGTTAGAAAAAAGGTCGGCTTGGTCAGCTACCGAGTTGCTTCTATTTTTTGTATTTTTCTGGAACGGATTTGATATTCCCTGATAATGCAATAGATGGCCTTGCCCGGAATCCATAGGGTCAGTCTCCACAGAAAGTGGATTTTCCAATGCTGTTGGTGTATCACCTGGGGTAATATTTCCTTATGTTAGTACCATTGTATAGTTTTGATTGACTAACTAGCTATTCTGCTTTACCACTACGAAGGGATTGGGCACCATAACCATTCGTCTACAGAACATTGCCCAGAGTATGCCCATATCCATTTATGAATATTTCGTGAAGGCTGTCAATCTCGTAAGGTCTGTCGCGTAAATTATAGAAACGATTTTACCCTTATATAAATCGAAAACGCAAAAATTGTTTATCTTTATTTTTTGTTTTTTGAAAAGTCCAGTTTTTTTCAAACAAAGTAAACTAGCTATGTAGTGTTATTTTCGTTTGTTTGTGACAGAAGTAAAAATGGAATATCAAAGAGAAGTTGTTCGAGTAAAAATTGTGCATAGATGGCAGAAAAATAAGCAAACTTCGTATTCCGTGATCGCAAAAAATTGCAAAACAACAAAATCAAATGTTTGCAAGACGATAAATCGATTTCTCAATGAAGGCACAGTAAAATCAAAACCAAAAAGTGGGCGACAGAGAGAAGTTAGAATCAAACGTTTTAAAGACATTAAAAAATACTCCCTCTAAATCAGTTCGGTATATTGCAAAGAAACATAGAACAACAAAAGATATGGTTCAGCGAATCAAAAAAAGTCATGGACTAAAAACTTAGAAGAAGCAGAAAAATCCTAAACGGTCGAAAAAGCAAACAAATGTTGCGTTAACACGAGCAAAATTGCTCTACAAACATCTCATTAACACATCTCCGAGCTGTTTAATTTTGAATTACGAAACGTACCTAAAAATGGATTTTTCAACATTACCTGGTCCACAATTTTAGACAGCAAAACCTGGAGTAGTACTGGATGAATCGATCACTGCAATTTGACAAGAGAAATTTGGAAAAAAACTGTTGGTCTGGCAGGCGATCTGTCAAAGCGGTTTTAAAAGCACCCCATTTTTCACGTGATCGACAATAAATACCGATACCTACATACAGGAGTGCCTGAAAAAACGCCTTTTACCACTTATACGAAAGTATAACAATTCCACATTATTCTGGCCGGATCTGGCTTCGGTGCATTTTGCAAAAAAAAAAACTTTGGAGTGGCTAGCCGCGAACAATGTGAATTTCGTATGAAAGGTGATGAATCCTCCGAATACTCCAGAATTGCGCCCAATCAAGAGATTTTGGGCAAATATGAAACGGAATTTGAAAAATTTATGGCCAAACTGTCAAATCAGTTGAAGAATTGAAAACAACTTATCAATCTACTCAACGAAAAATGGATAGAAACGCCGTATGAGCGCTTATGGCAAATTACAAACGAAAAATTCATGAAGTCCAGAAGCATCCTCTTTTGGATTAAATTAAATATTTTTTTTGTAAAGCTTTATCAATATGAAATTAAAAAAAAAAATTAACTTCAATAACTTTTTATGTAAATAATTCGGTACAGTTGTTTAAAATGGTTTCCGTACTTTACGCGACAGACCTTACTCTATATACAGAATTTTGATATTTCATTTAATTTTATCTGTTTTTGAAGAGTGTTAAGATAGTCTCGATATAATCGCTTCTATTTACTTGTAACATCTTTTGAATTCTTAGCCAATGTGTTAAGCAATTACATTTTCCATCAATGTTAGGTTCCAATATAATTAAACATATCTATAGGTTTGATGTTTTAATGTGGTATAGTGAACGATCATAATTAGATCACGTTTACAACACACATAGGGTTTTGACTGAGATGTGTGATCGTGAAAGATCTGTAAAATAAAATTTGGAAATTTATTCAAATCCATAAAACATCTAAGTAGCAGTAAATATGATCATGACTAAACCATGTTCATACTATCCTAAAATACATTCAAAAATTTATGAACATGTCTAGGACCGAAAATAGTGAAATTGGAAAATAGATTGTAATCAAAATCCACAAATGTTTAAAATACGCTGGACAAATTCAAAAACATTTTAATTAAATCCCGTTCATCACAACGCAAATTGGGGTTTGATCTAGTTATTCGGTCATAAAGGTTTGATCCTTATAACGACACAATTAGGGACTTCTCTAAGATCTAGTATCTCATATCATTGTAAAGATTTTGAACAATGCCAAAAAATAAGTTGAAGCATGTAGTACCCAGATCTACCGTTGTAACTCCGGTCAAATGTATATGCCACGGCACCACGAAAATTTGAGAGTAAAGTTATACGAGTATGCATAAAACTGAGCACATCGAATAAAGTGGATGTGTGTTAGGTTTATTACCATTGAAGTATATATATCGCTCGTGGTTTATCTAAACATAAAAGTTTTGCAAGAAGAAAAGACCTTAGCCTCTCTTACATAACGTATTTATGCACACATCTAATGTACAGTTGCATCATTTTTCTAAAAGTATAAAAATCAACCAACTATGTATAATCAGACAATTCGAGAGTATAGTAAAAATTATTTAATTTGTTATGTAACACTCGCTTATACGGCGGTACATACATCTTCGGATCGTTTATCAACTCATTCGCGATCGAAGTAGTTTAATTCTATTTATGATGGAAATTATCTATTTGCCATGAAGAAGTTAATGCAACATCTTATAAAAACGAAAAGAAATGCATGAAGAAAAACAAAGATGGTTAAACAAACAGTTAATATTTCTTTGTTTCAATTACATAATGTTTAATGATAGAATATAAAAGCGCTATATGAAAATATGTATTGTGTCATCCGCATACATGAAAATCGGTATACGGTAAAGCAGCTACGAGGTAAATAAATTATATTTCGATTATCAAAACTAGATATGTATAGACAAAATAGTCTTTTAATAAAAGCAAATTAGAATTCTTACTTTCAGAATTAGATAAGATTTGAAAATTTTCTGGCATAAATTATATTTCAAAGCGATAAAAGTCAAGGTCACCATAAATTTGGTACGTCGCGCGTATAGTCATCTTAGTAATAATAAATTGGAATTGGATTAACATTTAAAAACAAAAAAATTGTCTAAGGTAATGGTTGTTGTTACATTAAAAGTTTTCGCTTAAAATTTTATACAACAATTTGGTGGGATACGAAATACGCGTTTAACATATACTCGGTATCATGTGAGTTATAAGTTTTTGTTGTTGCTTTAAAATGCGATGTCGTAAATTTTAACAAAATAATTTATGTATAAATTTTATTAGGCAGCTAATTGGGGCAGATACGCTAAAGCAATGTTTGATTAGAATTGATTTCATCGGTTTATTTGTGTTTTTTGCGGAACATCACGAGGTATCGAACAGAAAAACATATTTTGCAAGAAATTTTTTTTAATATTTATTCGGGGTTGCAGTTGAAATTAAAGACATTCGTTAAACTAAAATTGTATATGTTGAAAGATAAGTTCTGTATTGAAAAAGTAAACCATTTTTTTTCGTAATTGAGTCGGTAAGGGAGTATGCTCCGAAATGTCAAAGGTAGCAATCAATTTATATTTTTTCCGGTATTTTATTATTTCCGGCATAACTACTATTGTTCAAGGATTAAAGATCGGTAAAAATGAATGTACTTGAATTACACACTAGTTTTGGAGATTTGCATAAATTAAAGTAATTATTTCGATAATTATAAAAAACCTTAACACCGCTCTTATTTAAACATTCAAATCTTTATTGCTTTTCGTCATTCGTTTTAATAAAAATGAAAATGAAAGTAAATATATTAGATCAACAGAGATTTCGATTGCCGAACTTAGAGAAATGATTAGAAGATGAGCCGATTGCAATCATCTAGGAATTTGTGTCTCGTATAGGAGGCATGGAATTTTATCCAGTGATTTGGTGCGTTTACTGTTCCGATGGGATATGATACCTCAAGATTCATTTTCCGTTGTAGAACTGCTGCTTCGCATTGAGCTTGGGTGCTGTTAGGTATTGACGGTACTTCACATATAAATCTGTTAGCTTAGAATAGTCGACAATTCTTCAATTTTTCTTTGGTCAGGTAACGCAAACTGTTCTTTTCCATAAGAGGTGTTAATAAAGTCGATCGCAATCGACTTTTTAAAATTTCGAGTGCCATTCAAAATCGAGAATAAAATGATCAGCATGTATTAGTCGTCTATATTGATAAAATTTTCAACGAGAATTTACCGTGTTGAATTATATTCAGTTAACTTAGTGTGTGAAGATGGTAGGTGCAATTATATTATATCGAGGCAACATTCTTGCATCCGTTACTCAAATGCAAACGTGGGCTAATAAAATGACTGATGAAACAACAGTTGAGGCCATAGAAGTTCGTATTATTAAACTAGATGAATATTGCAAAGAATTTAAAACGTTAGAAAATAATTTATTTTCATTTCCCACGGTCAAATATCAAAGTATGAAGAATTTGAAGATAAATATTTTGTTGTTGGAGAAAAGATAATGAGATCATGATACGTACAAAACAGGTTGCTATAATTACAGCTTTTTCTGGATCCGATATACATCCACCACTCTCAAAAATGTTCGATCAACAAAAGTCATTCTTTGAAAACTTGAATACAACAACGGCTCAATTGGCAGACCGCACTCTACTGAGTTATGATCATGTCAGGTTACCAAAGATAGAATTTACAAAATTTGATGGTACTTATAAAAATTGGCCTGCCTTTGAAGATGCGTTTGTACTCGTATCTTCTATTCATAACAATCAATCATTGTCTAAAATCAACAAATTAAAACTACTTAAGAGTCTTCCGACGGAAGGTCCTGCATCACTGATCAAAAATTTGAGTGAAACAGAGGCAAATTATACAGAAGCCTGGACAAAATCGAAATCACGCCACAACAAGAAAAATCGTGGTATCATACATCACCACATTTCTCGACTTATCATCAGCAATGGGTGGGAAGGCATCTGATATTCGTTCACTTTGTGACAAGTGTGTCAAACTTGTAATCGGAGTTCGAACCACGGGTAGCGGAGCAGAGTATCGAGAAGCATAGTTGATACAAATTATTTTACTTAAGCTGGATAGTGAGACAAAACAGTGGTCAAAGGAAACAACCGAAAAGGATTTTTCAACACTTGCTGATTTTATCAAATTTTTAAATACCAGGTGTGACTTGCTTGATGATGGAGAAATTGACGATCGGGGGTTACGAAACCAACCATTTTTACAGCAAAACCGTTCTTCAACACAATGACGTTAAATTCAAACTTGTCATTGTGCCCATATGCTGTAATGCAAATCATTATCTTTTTCGTTGTATGAAAATTCGCAGTTTCAATATCAGACTTTGTCAAATTGTCGTTCCTGCAATAAACGGCATAATTCATTGCTTCATGGGTCTGAACCAATGCATTTTCAAAACCAGTTTAATTATTCACAACAACAACAATCAGCCATTAACTTCATCACTATCACACCCATCAACATCAGCGCCAATCATTCATAAAAATGATCTCACACTGTCGACAAATTTAATTACCAATAGGGATATACATTATCCAGAATTAAAATCACCGAATGAATTAAAACCACCGCACGAAATGCACCGCGTAAAATCGTTTTTTACAATTAAATCACGTATCGTTTCAAATCCGCGGCTTGTGTCATTACCGACCGCTGTCATTCACATATGTGACCTTAATGGAAATAAACATTTTGCCAATGCATTATGCTCGACTCAGGTTCGCAATGTAAATTCGTATTGGAAAAACTAGTTCTGCGCCTGCGACTCGGACGTTCATATTCATCATCAATCGCTGTAAATGGACTGGCTGATATACAAGCTGCTAAGACCCCCCGAAGTGTAGTTAGCATCAACGCGTCGTCAAGGTATTCATCGTCAAATAGCCTGAACTTCAGCGCTTATATCTTACCGAAGCTACTTACCCTTCATCCTGTCGATCATGGTAAATTATTTGGGAACAGTTGCACTCACCACTGGAACTGGCTGACCCAAATCTCGGCACTACAAGAGAAATTGATATTTTATTTGGTATAGACTTATTCTTCGATTTAATGCAGCCATTTTTGGGTGGATTTCTCTAGGGCCTCAAGTACATGATGACCTACATAACACTGCTGATGATGTGAATAAAAATCTTCAACGGTTTTGGGACCTTGAGGAACCTCCAACAGCATTGAAACACAAGCCAGATGATCAGTTGTGCGAATCATATTTCACCCAGTCAGTCCAACGGAACAATGCTGAAAATACATTGTACGACTGCCATTTATCACACCGCACGACAAATTGGGACATACAAAGTCTGCAGCTGTGCGTCGCGGGCAATTGAATATAAAAAAATCATGAACGAATACTGGAATTTGGGCTATATGTCAGAAGTTCCACATAATGAAATAGCCAGACTTGATGAAGACGTTTTTTATCTTCCACACCATGCTGTTCAAAAGATAGATAGCTCGACCACCAAACTTCGAGTCGTGTTCGATGGGTACTGTAAATCTTCTTCCGGTTTACCAATTAATAACATTTTACTTACAAGACCCACAAGATGGTCTTATCACTATTGTAACTCGTTTTAGGCAGCACCCATCATCGCCTGACAATGACTTTTAGAGAACCGAAGAAATTAAAACTTACCGACTCAACACAGTCACATATGGAATATCATCTGCACCATTTCTGGCGGTCAGGACACTTCAAAAAATAGCTGATGATAACAAACAAAATCATCCGGCTATTGCTACAATTATAAAACGGGATTTTTATATCGATGATCTACTTTCTGGATGTGAAAACCCTAATATCGCCATTAACTTCTTTGAAGATCTAAATGTCACGTCATGGAGGGAGCTGGTTTCTGTCTAAGGAAATGGAAATCGAACTGATCAGATTTTTTATCGAGAATTCCTGATGAGCTTAACGAACCTACCATGTTAATCTTTGACGACGATACCGTGACTATCAAAACTCTCGGTGTTCAATGAAATACTGTGAGAGATGTTTGCTCATATACGTAATCAACATATCTTCAAGCACGACGTATTCCTAGCGACATTTACTTTCTGATATTTTCAAAATTTTTTGGGCTGAGTATCTCCATCGGTTATAGCTATGAAGATACTTTTCCAAAAATTATGGATTCGAAACATTAAATGGGATGATCAAATCCCAGGGGAGGATGGGAGATTATAAAATTGAATTTGCATAAACTTGAAACCATCGAAATTCCTTGATTTTTTTATTTCTTCAACCACGAAATTGATCCAATTACATGCATTTTGTGATGCGTCTGAGCTGGCGTATAGGCAGCCGTAGTTTATATACCTATTGAAGATGCAGCAGGTTATATTAAAACAGCACTCATCATTGCGAAAACTCGCGTTGCACACGGAAAAAAATACTGGTTACAACGAAGAAAAAACTGAATGATTCAAGAAAAATGAGCACTTGATTTTCAGCTAAGATAACTTTTTCATAATGCAAACTTCCCATTTCTTCATTTGATGTTTTTATTTAAATATTAAAACAATATTTTTTTTATTGTTGAAAGAAATTCAATTTCTTAAAGTAAGAAAATATTATTTTGTAGAGCAAATCGTTTTTCTCAATTTTTAATATCTATTTCTTCATTAAAGATAATAAATTCCTGTTTTAAGATAACCGTATCTCAAAATGCAATAAATTGATGCTTGTATTAAGAAATATTACATATAATTGTATGATCTATATTTCTTTAGTTAAGAGACATTTTCTAATAATTAAAATGAATTTTCTGTTAGAAATCTTTCTTAATAGAAGAACCCATTTATCAGTTGTAGAGAAGGAATTGCTTAAATACTTCAAACGCATTTCTTGGAAAAGCTTTTGAATTTCTAGATTGTAGAAAGTAACTTCTTGTAAGCTGTAGTAGTATTTCTGGTTTGCAGCTATTTTTCCTGTTTATTGGAGCAACATTTAATATAATTTCCAAAATAATAACGATAGAAATTTATTACATGTTTTTTATTTTGTTTTATTATAAAAAATATAAAGATTCAATTTAATATAATTTAACTATATCATATTACAAATTACAATAATAAAATACTAACATAATTAAATAGAAAACATAATTGGCTTCAATATTTTTGTTTCGTTGGGAAGTTTATGAAAAACTAAGGGTTTTAAGAGAACTTTACAACTAGTTTTTACAATAACAATAATGAAAAGTTCATTATTTTGATAGCTTAACTCACACATAGTTTTAACATGCAGGAACAAATAAACATCGGTAAGTTTTGAAAAAATTATTAAGGATGAAAAAAATACAAAGTAGGTTTTAAAAAAATTCCAGACTAAACATTAGTTTTTTGTAAATACTCGTACCTGTAGTTTTTGCAGTAAATTAAATATTTATTGCCAGGAATATTCCTATTTTTAAGTTTATTTTTCAAGTAGCCGACCTTCCAGAGCTTACATTAGTGATTTTATGCTTGTTGTATAAGCTTTTTACCCCCTTTACAAAAGAATTCCTGAAAATAAAACAATAATTAGCAATCATTTTTATATATAACTCATTCTTATTTACCTTTCTTTCTCCAGAAAAAATTGCTCGATATCACTAGCAATTGTATTAAATAAATCAGCCGATACAGGTCTTCGACCAATATATCCACAACTGTAGATACTAGTAGATTGCGGGTCCTTTCGTCGAGCTGTGGTTAAGATTGTGATCCCTTTGGTTGATGCGAGAAACTGTTGAAAGTTCTTAGAAATAAAATCAAAATCAATAGCAGCTTTTTACTTTATCTAATTGGACAGTTCTAACAAATTCTGCTGATGATAATTGCCCACTTGACGAAGAAGAAGAAAGGGTTGATTGATGATGTGATTGATACACTCAGACAACGATGAATTAACAGAACCAATTACTGTTGCCATTTAAATTTAGCATTTTTGTCAGCAATTTATCTAACTAAAAAAAATTAAAATAAAACTATAAAATCATTACGCACGAACATCTCATACAAAACACACAAAATAGAGCGATCACTTGTTAATTTAAATTAAAAATTTATGTAATACAAATACAACTTACATTTAACTACTTAGCTTCACTTTACAAATTTTTCAAAACCACTTGAAAATATTTAATTTGACAATCACAAAAACACACGTTGTTTTTATTAAACTGTTCACTAGATAATGAATGTTACTTATTTTATATATTCTCAAATGTTTCACTCGTTTTCTTGTTTAAAAAATTAAGAGTATACATTAAAAAATCATTTTCTATAATTAAAAGTATTCTCTCAGCTTGAGACATCCATATTAAACCAAAAAATATTATGTTGAAGTTTAAAAAATTACTTTTTTGTGATAAGAAAAACTTTTCTCGAAGTAACATAGTAAATTGGATTTGAAATTTTTGTCTTGATTAAAGAAAACTTAGAATGACTGAAGATTTATTATTTCTTCAATCAAGATAACTTTTTTGCAATTCCTAGAATTCATTTGTTTATCAGAAAGAGAAATTACTTTTTTATTATCAAGAAACGTTTTCAATTTTAAAATATTGTATTTTAATAAAATTTATGTTTTTGTTTTAAGAAAATATTAAATTTCTTGTTTTAAGAAAATGTAAGATTAAATTAAAAGTATTTCTCTTCAAACTAAATTTATACTCTTATTATAAAGAATTTATAGCAACGATAAATACAAGAAAAATAATTCTCAAGATAGAATTTAATTTTAAAATTTCCGTCAAGAAATAATTCTCTTCGTAAGAAAACCATTTTTATAACTAGAAAAACTGGTATGGACATAGAAATTTGGTTTTTAAAGTAAGCACAAATACTTTTTATTAAATAAAGAGAAAATTTTCTTTAAGATAGCAAGCTTATTTTTTTCCGTGCACTATTCAAACAAATCTCGATTCCACTTCTCGAGCTATGTGAAACCTTTATTTTGATGAAGCTAATCAAATGCTCTTCTAAAAATTTTCGAGATCACCAGGTTCAAGTATTTGTTTGGCCTGACTCAAAGATTGTATTGGCTTGGTTATCAGATCATCCTCGAAGATGGAACACTTTTATTGGTAATCCTTTTACAACTACCGGTGTTGATTACGCTGGTCCAATTCATAATAAAACAAAACATGGTCGAGTAAAAATTCCATTGACTAAGGCGTACATCGCGCTCTTCATATGTTTCGTTTCTAAGGCTGTCTATATAGAGCTGGTTTCTGAGATAACCACCGAAGCATTTATCGCAGCTTTGCTTCACTTCATTAGCCGAAGTGGGACTGCCAAACGAGAACTTCAAAAATTTCACGAACAATTTAACAATCAAAAACAAATAAATTAACATATTGTACTTGATACTTGATTGTACTTGATTTTATGTTGGATTCCCAATGACATTGGGAATCCAACATAAAATCTATCAAGTACAATCTCCATCGAGTTACCGCAGTGAAAGCAGCATGACATTTGAGAAGGTGCCAACCTTGCTTCGCCAAATCGAGGCATTGCCCAACTCACAACCATTGTGCCGCATGATCGCCGATTGATGATTTACTAGTGCTTACACCAGGACACTTCTTAATTAGTGAACCTCCTGCATGCATACCCGAGTCAAATCTTCAAACAGTCCCGATGTCACGACTTACCAGGTGGCAAAATATCCAACAACGAGTTCAGGGCTTTTGGAATAAATTGTCTCTTGAATATTTGCATACTTTGCAACAACACCCTAAGTGGAAACAACAATTACCAAATCTTGCTATCGATGATGTCGTCCTCATTAAGGAGGATAACTTGCCTCCACCTCGTTGGTTACTCGGAATCATCACGCAACTTCACCCAGGATTCGACGGACTAGTTCAAGTGCGAAGATAATACAATCGCACAACCTACAGCAACAGTCAAGGTTAAGTAGTAAACTTAACGGAGGGAGAATGGCTGCGCGTCACGTTGTCTATTGTCATCAACCATTTTTCCTAATAAATGAAAATTAAAATTACTGTATCAGATTACTTTATATTGAATTAAATTACGCCTTACTCACGGCTATATACACACTTAAAAATTTTGCAGCGTTTTACGATGTAACCCTTGCATCGAGGCTAATACGAAGGAACCGTGTAACACAATTTGACGCAAAGCATGCATTGAAAATGTTTACGATGTAATTGCGCCTAAAACTAATATAATACTTGTATTGGAAGGAAATTTCTATATAACCTGTGGGGTTAACAATAGTTTAGCGAATTTATAAAAATTCGCTAAGGCATTGTGTATATTTTTTCAATATAAGCTTAAAATATTTTTCATATATTTGGAGTTTGGTGAGCGCAGTCTGCTGACTTGATATCTCAATTTTTGATAGAGATTTTAAAACCTCATGAAGCATAAAATATAATTCAATGGGTTATATTTATAACAAAATTCGTATATTTCTTTTAGTAAATTTCTGTAAACTCTTTTTTACAGTAGAAGAAGACGAAATCTAATCAAAAAAATATTTGCTTCACATTTCTCTTTTCAATGTAATTAGTATCAAAATAATTTGCGACACATTTTGCCTGCATTGAATTCCACCCACATTACGATGCAACTGTATCGATAGTTTTAATGTACACCAGCGTCACAATTAGTCATAAGTTACATCAATTCGTTTTAAATGTAAATTATTTCAGATTTTAATGCAAACTATAACGCTTATGTTATGATGCAAAGCTTACTTCTAAAAACGATATATTTTAGCGCTGGATTCATATACGTAATTATTTGCATCGCATATCAAAGTTTTTTTCGAGTGTGTACCGGGTGTTTCTTTTAAACTGAGACGATCAAATATCTCGAAAAATAGCCACTCTACGGAAAAAATGTCCATAATCAAAATTTAATCATACCGCGGGGGAAATACATTAGTGCAAAAAAATAGTCCCCCACCTCCCGCTTTGTAGGTGGGGCGGGGGTAACTTTTAAACTAAGATAGGAAACCATATTTTTTATTGCAGATACGGATTCTACGGCTAAAAGTACGTATGATTTGAATGAAATATTTTGTTCGGTTCATGATAAATGGCGTTGTAATCGACGAAATTCAATTTTTTCAATTTCTTTTTCTTAGAACACACGCATTCGATTCTGCAATACGTTTGAAATAAAAAACATCACGTTTTCATTGGAAATACTCGAAATTCGTCATCAAAACAATTTATTAATGTAAATGGCAGGTGAATAAAATAATTTTAGCTTAATATAAGTGTTCAAAATGATGGCCTGCGACTTCAATGCACTTATTAATACGCATTTCCAATGATTGTACACAACTGAGAAGTGTCTTTGGTTGAATTTCAGCACACGCATTTCTGATTCGCTCAATCATGTTCTCATGTGTTGTTGGTTCTTGTTTGTAAACTTTGTCTTTGAGATAGCCCCACAAAAAGAAATCTGAGGAAGTAGGGTCTGGTTATCTGGCGGGCCAATTTATCGGACCAGCTCTACCGATCCAGCGACCATTGAAATCACGATCAAGTATTTCACGTGCCACCACCGAATAGTGTGCAGGACAACCATCATGTTGAAACCACATGTTCCGTCTCACTTCTAAGTTCAAATTTTCAAGTAATATTGGCAGTGCATTTTCCAAAAAGTTTCAGTACATTTGACCATTCAAGTTGCCTTCAATAATGTGGGGGCCTATGAGTTTGTTGCCAATTAGTCCACACCACACGTTGACAGTCCAAGGACACTGATGTTCAACTTGACGAAGCCAGTACGGATTTGTAACACTCCAACAATGCATGTTGTGTCGCTTAATCGTTCCATGGTTTGTAAAAGACGATTCGTCAGAGAACAATACACAACGAAAAAAATTGGGGTTTTGTTGTATTTGTTCACGTGCCCATTGACAAAAAGTGTAAAGACACATGATATGGATGATACTTGTGCCGTTTTAAAATACTCCAAACACTGGTGAGGTACAATCAGGAATCGCGAACTATTTCTCGTGTACTAACATGAGGATTATGAGCCACTGCTGCCAGTACAGCAATTTCATTATTTTCTCCAGTGACTGTTGCTCTACGGGTCCTCTTTTTCGGTTAACATTTCCATCAGTAATAAATTGTTTGATAGTACGGCCAAATGAAGCACGTGAAGGAATCCTATCCGGAAAACGTTGAGCGTAAATAGCAACAGCATTTTCAAGATTTCTGCCAGCTTCTCCATAAACCAGAACCATTTCAATTTTCTCTGGCACAGTTAAACGCTCTATTCTAAAGTATTTTATCGTTTATTTTGCAATTACGAAAAACATGAACATAAGAAATAACACAAACCTTAAATGTGATTTACAAAACTGAATAAATTGTTTTGATGACGAATTTCGAGTATTTCCAATGAAAACGTGATGTTTTTTATTTCAAACGTGTTGCAGAATCGAATGCGTGTGTTCTAAGGAGATGAAATTGAAAAAATTGAATTTCGTCGATTACAACGCCATTTATAAAACCGAACAAAATATTCCATTCAAATCATACGTACTTTTAGTCGTAGAATCCGTATCTGCAATAAAAAATATGGTTTCCTATCTTAGTTTAAAAGTTACCCCTACCCCACCAACAAAGCGGGGGGTGGGGGCTATTTTTTTGCACTAATGTATTTCCCCCGCGGTATGATTAAATTTTGATTATGGACATTTTTTCCGTAGAATGGCTATTTATCGAGATATTTGATCGTCTCAGTTTAAAAGAAACACCCGGTATATTAAATCGCAGATTACTTACCTTATTAAAATTCAAACCATAACTTTGTTTAATATTGTATAAGAGATTAGAACTAGTAGTTTTAAAATAATTGTGAACACTCCGTAATGGTAAATTTAATTCTTACCACAGTTATGTACCATAATTCACATTTTACCATAATTCTTTTCGTAGTATATGTACATATGTACATATGACAACATAAAAATGTAAAATAAATAATTGTTTTGTAATACAAATTTAGTCTAAGTCCAATTGGTGCCGTCGCCGTGATCATTTCATTAAAACTAACTTTCATTCAAATAAAAAATTATAAAAACAATTTAAAATAAAAAATTGGTACAACTTATATTAGTTCGTTTATATAAAGCCTTCAGCGGTTTTTTAACGCTACCTTGTGGTATACCTGGAACAGGAAGAACAGAATAAAAATTACTTAGGCAGGTCTCGATGCAGTTTAAATTCAACCCTTGGCAAACTTTATGAAAAGCTTGAGCTACATCTAAGAAAATACTGGAGCATATCTTCTTATTCTCAAGTGCATCCTCATTAATTATTTAAACTAATTTACTTAAACCTTTCTCCGAAATGGCTTTCACGATTTCTCCAGTAATTAGTCATAACCTGGATTTTTCTGACACTTATGTTGTTATTGATTTCAGTTTTAAGTTCCAATATGATCACATGTCTTATATGTTAAGAGCATCTGCTTTGTTTTCAACCGTTGTATTTTCATTTGGTGTTTGTCTCGTCAACGGTTCAAAATTCTCTTCCAAAGAAGCAGCAAATAGGGGAGACTTTCTGTTTGTTACTTTTAGCTCAGGACCCGCCATCGATAGGCGGCACATCCATTTTGGTTCTTTATAGCTCTTTCGTTGTTTTCCAAAATGAGTAATTGTCATCCTTTAGTTCAGAAAGACGTCAAAGTTTTATTTATGCTTTCGTTTTTTATTGCCCTTATTAGTTATTTTAATTTCTTGCACGGCAAATTGAGGATATTTTTGTGTTATACGAAGCACGAGTCTGTTGTAAACGAAATCTTGTTTACCCTGTCAAAAATGTAAAGTGCAACACCATACCAAATCTCCTTTCGGGGAAATCCTTGTCAAAAACATGTCCGCACCAACTACACGGCGTACTGGTCAATATTATGAACGATCAAGACACACAGTTCGATTCCAAACTATTCGATCAACAGTGAAAAATAACCTAAAATGTTCACCACCAGAACCGGTGTATATGGTAAAAGGATCAAATTACCTTATATACACCCCTAATAACTACTGACTCAGTAATTGATCAACTCCGCTCCACGATGAACAAGCTCATCCCTCAAACCAAAACATCATATTCGTACATAAGTCACTTCAAACTTGTGACTACGTTTCCGTACAAATAGATAAAGTTCGCAATGCATCTCACACCACGTTATGAAAGCCCATACAAAGTGGTACGACTTCGTAAACACTTTATCTCTATTGATAGACTCAAACCAGTCGATGGAATACTTAATACCTAATCAAGTATCGAGACTCGAGAGTGAAGAAAACTGTCCGCATTCTGGGATAATATACATCCCATATACAAACCCCTACATTCTCAAGCAAAGTAAGTAAATTAAAAACCACAAAACATTAGCAATATTAACTAACATTAACATTGGCCATGCAACCGGTTACGCATCAATCTGCGCAACCGCCACCTGAAAAATAACCAGAATCAAACATATTTCAAGGATGGCGCATTCCTTAAAAGCAGTATAGGTCAGTGCCCACTCAAACGAAAAGATACACAACATCGTTGTCACATCTAGAAAAGAGAATCAGCAAAATCGAGAAGATTATACTCTAACGTAGGGGCGGTTAAAAAATCAAAAATAAGCAATCTCAAGTTACTTGTTGCCCCCAGCGAACAAGTAATGAGCCGACAACAACCGTGATACAACGCAAGGTTACAGTAGAAACCTCATCAAAAAAACTATATTGTTGGTTTCACGGCCAATTCGGGCTAAATACAAGTTCGTTTTTCAAATCAAAAACCGTATATTAAATTTGTTTATCTCATTCCTGCAACGACAATCACTGAGAAGGGGGTGATGTAGCGGATTTTTGCTTCTTCTACAAGAAACGCCGCACAATATAAAAGTATATAAAACACAGTCTTCTCGAATATCATTTTTTTTTTTTTTTTTTTTTATTAAAGCACGCAGGCTTATCATTTATTTTCAAACCGATTTTTTTACATATAATAATAATAATATACAAAATGAAAATAAATGAGTAGGGTAATCATCACCGATTTAACGGCAGTATTGATCTACCCTTTAACAAATAAAATTTGAAAAAAAAGTTATGAATATTACAAAAATTTAACAAAAAAATATAAAAAATATAAACAATTGAAACTAAAATTAAAATTAAACTGCATCAGACTAAAACTCTAAATAAGAAATCGATATTAGGGTGCTCAAAAAGCCAAACTTTAAGTAATTTGAGAAATGATTTTGAATTTATTTGTTGCTGTATGCTAAGTGGAAATTGGTTAAATAAGGAAGGAGCAGTTACCAGGAAATATTTTCTAAAATGTTCACTAAAAATCATCGGTATATATATACAACAAAAATAATTTTGTACACAAAACATTAACACAAAATTTGTTAATGTTTTGTGTTCATTCCGATCATTCCGATTTTAATAACAACAAAATCGTTACCAAAATAACTCACCGAATTTATTTTAAATTTTCCTCTATCACCAGACATATAAGCTGACCATAAACTTCATGCCATAAAACTTCTGACAAATACAATTTCGGGAATAGGTAAATAAATAATAATGTTTTTTATGTCAATCTAGAAAGTTTTTCTGTCGCGATAGTTATCAAGTATCAGTGACAGTTAGCTGTCATGACAGAAAATATTTTCAGGGTTGAGAGTAAAAATGTGTCGATTTTCGGTGCTGATAGTCAAAAATGTCAGCCTATTAATAATTAGTGTTGCCATCGCATTTTTCGGGGATGAAAATTTTACCTTCTTAACATACATATATTTAAATTTTATTTAACTTTCGCGGACATTTAATAAATTTAAATTCGAAAAAAATTTACGTTTTACCTACAATCCCCAAAAATGTGATTCGACCAATAAACAAAATTCAATTTCTAATATACCCAATAAATTAAATATATTAAATATTTATTTAAAACCCCCCAATAAAATACAATAATAAATTTCACTTTCTATATACGAGTATAGCTTATATAGTTGGGAATTTTGTCGAATTTTTCAAACTACAAATTACTAAGAAATAGCGAATTCTGTCTGCGCGATCTTTTGTAAGATTTGATTTAATCATTGCTAACAAAAAAAAAAAAATATTTTTGATTATTACGTAGTAAAACAACGTATAAATGTGCGACCAATCGAAATAAATCATCGGACATGTAAGATATCGGCATTATGATGTTCTATTGCATAAAATGTTAGAAATTATGCAACACCAATATATATTCGGGTCAAATACTAAGAAGTAGCGCAAATCGGAAGTAAAATTACACCATATGATGGATGTGTATTCCACAAAAGATGGGCGGCCAAACCATTTATCAAAATTATATATTTGTGTAAAATACAGCCAAGGTTAACGACGGTGCGGGTATACTCATTGTGTATATGTGTAAGTAATTAATGCTTAACAATAATTTTGTTTAGTCACGCGACAAACGATCACATTGGTATTTTCAGACGTTCAATAAGTTCTTACAAAACAATCAGCAGATCCGGTCCAAATGTGGCGCCGAAGAATTAGTTTTTTTATATGACTATAAATTTGGTTGAAAGGTGAGATTTGCTAATTTATGATCTAAAATGGTCGTGGTTCTGTCTAATTACCTTTGTAATGAAGTCATTTATAATAAATTACTGTAATTTAATAATTAAGTAAAACTTCAAAAAATATTTCAACCAAAGAGATTGTTTGCAAATTTTGTTAATGCGATGGAATTCTTCTACAAGATTAATTTTAAAATAAATTGTAGACGATGTTAAATGGGTAATTAAACACAGCACGTGATTTTCAACTTGAGAAATTGTTTAACGGAAATAAAAAGTAATGAGGAAATTCTAAAAATAATATTTCCGAGGTTAGCTGAAAGTAAAAATATGAATTATGTTTTCAGTTGTTTTTCGCACATAATTTGGCTCTTCTTTGGCCTTTGAATAAATTTGCGATTTAAAGTAGAAGCAAACGAAGCATGAACTTTTAATTACACTGTAAAGCAGCGCGGCTGTCGGGAATACTCAGCTCATCAAGTTTATCCTTAAATTATCATTTAACCTTTGGGCACTGAAGCTTAAAGGTTTTTCTTTCTTTTTCTTCTTAAGCAACTAAAATTTGAACAATCTAATAGTCCATGAGTTACAGTGAGAGAAATGATATACTGGATGCGCTTGTTAAAGTCGCTCATCTCTTTTGTATCGGTATTTTTTCTGCAGTATTATTTTATAAGTTCATTGTTGATGAAAAAAATTACAGAACAATTTTATTTTACCTATTGTCGAAAAAACGTCGTTTGGCGTTTTGTAGTTTTGGACATAAACAAAAATAATGAAAATTTCATAAACAAAACATCAATACAAAACACAAAATGAACAACGTACTTGACTACAAAATAAAAATAGCGAAAAAGTGTCTGTCTACTTCTACTGTTACATATATATCATGTCGTCTCTTTCTTGCCATGTTCCTTCGGTAAAAAAGTTGAAGATAGATCAACTTGATGAAAAAAATACCGAACAAATAATGGGCCTATTCCATGGAAATAATCTGCTGTCAGCAAAAATAAAAGCGAGAAAAAAATATAGATTTTACTTGGTTGGGTACGAAACAAAATATGTTGTCAGTAAAATTTTACTGAGAGGGGAAGTTGCGATAGGGGAAGTTTACTGCCATAATGGGGAAGTTTACTGCCATAAAAAAATTAAATTCGAGTATTTTTTATGGCAGCATTTTTCACACATCTACAAAAAGTGTATGTAAAGACAAGAAATTTTTCTCACACTCATACAAAATAGATGTTCGCCATTTTTATAGTCAAATGCGACGATTTAACTTTTTTTTCGAGTTGAAATTTGTTAACGTTAGTGGTTTTTTGTGGTACATATATAAAAATTAAAACATATAAAAGAAAATCGAATTGTACGAAAGTGTACAAATTAAAAATTTTATTGAAATTTTTAGGTTATGTCAAAATGTAAAACCATAAAATTTTTCTATAAAATGAAATAAAAAATATTTCTTTTCTTTGTCACTCTTATGAAATTTTGTTTTTGCGTATTATCAGCAAAAAAATTGCTGTCAGCAAATTTTATCCATGGAATTAAAGCATAAAACGTCGTTTGTGACAAATCCTATTGCAACGATGAAAAAGACGCGCAAAAACGTTCTAGAAGAATTGTCTTTCTTCTCTGATTTTCGTTTCGAGAAGCACATAAGAAAAACATTTTTCTAGAACGTTTTACTTTACACACACTCGATGCGCATTGGTCTCGCTCTCTCTCTTCATTCTTCTTACTCCTGCGCCACCACACGATGAGGTACAAAACAAAACGTCGCGAGTCGCGAGTGCGTACACCGCGCACAATTAACAAACAACTCCGAAAGCGAAGACACAAACCAAGGGGAATATAAAATACAAATATTGAGCAATCAATGGAAAGTAAAGACACTAACCGGGGGGAAATATAAAACATACAAAAATTGTGGTTGCGACCGCACAGTCATAACCACACTTGGGATACAACTTACTGATGATTTCGAAGGCGTCTCAGTGGTTGAACTTTCATCATCCTTCGAGTTACAAACTGCTGCAATTCGTAAACTGAAAGAATTAAAATGGAAACGGAAAAAGATGAAGAATGTCCAATGTGCTTTTACTGGAAGTTCAATATTGACTAATGCTATAAAAGATTTACAAACACTGTACCAGTATTTCAAATATTTCTTTAACCACGTTTTATTGTAGAAGAAAGCATAAGATACAGCATCTCAAAAGATCCAGGTAATCCATTAAATTTTTCAAGAAACGAGTTAATGAAATGTTTAGGCATCTGCATATTATCATCAGTATCAAACACTTCAAACGAAAGAGATTATTTGAACAATCATATTGGATTAAATATTGTTCGAGGTGCATTAAGTCAAAAACGTTTCGAAACGATTCGGTCAAATCTCCATTTTAATGATAATTTTATTAATACTAATGACAAACTTCATAAACTCAGGCCAGTTGATGATTCCCTGAATAATACATTTTTATCGATTCCAATGGAAGAGATGCTCTCAATTAATGAGTAAATATGTGCTACAAAAGCTCATCTTCATTTGAAACAATATTTACCATTGAAGCCAAACAAATGAGGCTACAAATTATTTATACTTGCAGAAGTATCAGGATTCTGTTATAAGTTTGAACTTTATACTGGAACCGAAAATGAATCTGGAAAGCGACAAGAAAATGAACCTGACTTAGGGTCAAGTGGTAATGTAGTAGTACGGCTAGCTCGCGAAATCCCGAAAAAATTTTATCATAAAATTTATTTTGACAATTATTACACGTCAATCCCACTAATTGCATACTTATTCCACAATGGAATCCATTCTCTCGGAATGGCTAGACGACCAAGAATACCCTCATGTAAAGTTCCAAATGAAAGTTTGAGTCAGAAAATGAAAAGAGGAACATCAGGAGAATTTATTAGACGATATGTGTGGGTCGATATAACTAATGTGTACTGGAAAGGTAACAAAATGGTAACATTACTATCATCATTTGTAGGCACGGAACCTATTAGTTCAATTGACAGATATGACAGAAAATTGAAAAGGCGCATTCAAATTGATTGCCCTGCTGTAATCAAGCAGTACAACCGGCATATGGGTGGAGTCGATTTGTTAGATAGCAATATTGGCAGATATAAAATCAAAATGAGATCCCGGAAATGGTATATGCGACTATTTTAGCATGTAATGAATATTGCTGTGATAAACGCTTGGCTTCTTTATCGACGGTCAAATCAGGAAAAACCTTCAATGAAACTAACAGATTTTAGAATCGATCTAGCACGTTCGTTGTGTTCCATTGGATCATCTTGCCATGCAAGACGTGGAAGACCTTCTGGTTTACAACAAGAAATTGGCAGCAAGAATCGTAAAACTAGCGGTCTTCCTTTACCTACTCAAGACGTAAGATTGGATACTGTAAATTATTTTGCAACAAAAAACAATGAAAAACTGAAAATAAAATTGTTTTGATACTTTTCCACATTTTCACACTACTCAAATGGGGGGGTTAAATTTAATGAATTTGAAATTATTAAAATTGAATTTTATTTTGCGTTAATATTATTTTGAACGGGAAAATTTTGAATTTCATATGGGATAGTATGAATTCATTTGGGAATAAATTGATTTTGATGTTGGTAATTACGAACTTGAAGTTAAAAACCTATATATAACAATTAAATTGGATGTTAATAATATTATCAAGAAGTTTCATACAAAATATATGGAGCAATGAATTATATACCCAGGTATATATGGTGAAGATGGTCGAAAATGTGTAATTTTTTTAAAAAAAAAGTACTTAAACGTACATAATTTTTCGAACTAACTGAATTTTCATAAATTTCAAACAAATTGAGCCACTGAGTGAAAATCACTTTATTTACCCGGCTATATACCGAGAAGGTGAAGGTTAATTTGGGTAGCTACGCTTTTTGTATAAAACTTCACACCGGTTTTAATATGTCATCTATGCAATCACATCGAAATCGATTAAATTTTTGATATGTAGTACCCTTTTTATTGACACTGTATATAGTACAGTGTCAATAAAAAGGGTACTACATATCAAAAATTTAATTTATAAGTAACCCTCTACCCTTTAACTCTCGTTCACAACGGTATTAGAAATTTGAAATTTAAGTATTTTGTCAGGGTTCGGCATTGTTCCATGACATTTTCATTTATCGCCATATCGACAAACTACTTAAGCATGTGATGTTTTCATATATTTTTCGATTAATGGTTGCATCTGAACAATCGATTAGCATGATCGTGTTAAACGTTTGTCAAACGTAAATTCCATACATTTACTATCAATTTTATTATCACTGTATATAATTGTACGCTATAAGCTACATTTTATAATTTATGTAAATGTAAATGAAAAGTAAAAGTTTTTTTTTTTTTTTGTCAAATTTTATAATTTCTTTTTATCTACGAGGAAACTTTTATTTCACGTCATCTTATGTAATGTTTAAATTTTAACTGAATTGTTATTATTGTGTTGGTTGATTTGGTGAGTTTCATACATGAGACTGAGGTAAATTAGTTACAAATCAATTTTGGCATTTAAGGAGTTATAAATTGAGATTTACCAATTAGTTTTATTATAAATTGTAAATACCTTTTAGGGTTCGGAGATGGTTGTTTGTTTACTTTCCATTGTGTACCTAGGTAATCGAGCGTGTCACAGAGAAAATACCCCAGCATACGCACTCTACGCGTTAGATTACCTATATACCTAACAATTACGTTAAAGTCAACATAATTATGATGACGGTTAAAGAGATAAACTAAATTTATACATTGCTCAATAGTTCGGTAATGTTGCGGTATCGCAATAAGCATATGTCTTAGATGCCCTTATAGGTATACAATTACATATAATTTTGTATTGTTATACGGCAGTTAATTAATATTATGTTCAAAACAAAATTTGTAATGAAAGTGAAATTGAAATTTTTATAGTCATTCAAATATTAATTAAATTTGATAATCAAAACGACCAATAATAATAACGCGCATAATATTAATTTCACCGTTACTGTATTACTACTACTATACAGACAACATCACTACTAACATTTTTTCTGTCATTTTGATTAACAGCATAAATATTTTGTGTTACTTGTAAATTGCGTAACTCAATAATTTCCGTTTGGTATTTGGGTAATCTGTAAGCGCACGCTATAAGCGTAAGCAAATCAGTAAATTGGCACCCAACAAACAAATTACAGTTTTAATCAGAAATCTCATCTATGGTTATCGATCTACATCTTATGTATCTTTATATATAGTTGTAATGACGATGAATCAGCTGTTTTTACAACTACTTTATTCGCGCACAGGTATTTTCGGATTGTGTAAGAGTGAAATTTGTATATATACGCGTATAAAAACATGTATTATATATAATTAGAAAAATTTGTAAGTTTTGAATATTTGCGCGCTTCTGGTTCGTATATTTGCGTATTTTGTGCGTATAACGGTATTTAGAAAAGGCTAAGAAAGTGATATTAGTCGAGGTGGGTGGTGGGATACTATATTGTTACGGGTATTTTCACTCTTACACTTGACCAAGTTCAATGTGGATAATATTTTTTGAAACGCGCATTACAAATATTTTATGCTGTTTTTATTTTACAAACTTGACGTAATAAAATATAAAATTCAAATGAATGGTGATGCTTTTGAGGTCATTTTAGCGTTGCTAATGTTTTGAAAACACTAGTTTTGTGCAAGAAGTTATTTTATGATGGGCTACACGTTCAGTACATTAATGTATGTGCTTTAACCCAATAAGAGTAGCTTAACAATTTTTAATAATCATCCCAGTTTGGTGAGAGATATCACTGTGCTACTTGAAAAATGTGACAAGCTGGGCACCCGGGGGGTAAATCTAATTCGAGTATGCTGAATTCAATGGTGCTAGTCCCATTTCAAAGTTAGTCCCCATTTTTGAGATATCGCTTTCGACATTTTCTGGCTCTGAGTCAAAATATATACCCTCATTTTCACGTTGATAGCTCCTGAACCATTAAGATTTTCGTTATGCTTTCTTCAGCAAAGTTATTGCACAAGTCGAGACCAACAGCTTTTCTGAACATATCAAGACCGAAAAACCGCATCCCACCATATATGTGTGTTTTACTTAGACCAAGGTTAGGTTGGAGTGGCTGCTTCCGCACACTTAGACCAGGAGTGTGATGTTGTGATACCACAGGAAAGGAACCCTATTTCCCCTTTACCCCTGTACAAAACCATTCGGACCTACGTACGTACCGCTAAATATCTCGCACTCCACAGACAGCGAGATTTGAAAAGCTGGCACACCTAAATACCTATGCCTTCTGTATGATAGTACCGGACACGAGCATATCTAAAGTCTCTTCTTCCTCTTCGTCCATGCAACTTCTATATAGAGTCATTCGTCTGTAGATCCGGCCTTCTCGCGTGTTCCTCAAAAAAGCAGGGTCTTGTCAGTTTTGGCAAAAACATCTCATAGAAGACTCCGGCACCTACCTTGCCGTCTAGAAAAACATGGGTACACAGGTAAGGCTAAATACAACTGGAAGTTGGCATATTTAGGCCAAATACGACGCTCATTTCAGATAAGATACAAAGAACACATCAATGACATAACCAAAATTTAAAAAGTACATAAAATCAAGTTTCGTATAACACACATAAAAACTGAAAATCATAGGTACACTAAATTCAATAAAAATGTAACCATTTTGCACAGAATCAAAAAAAGACTGAAATTAGACAGGTTAGAAGACCAATGCCAAGGCTATAAATTTTGGGTAAAACTCGACTCATAAGTCATGAGTCAAATTACGGCCAAAACGGACACACTGAATATATTCAAAAACAAAAACGCCAACAATTTAATTGGCGACAAAATCAACACAAAAACCCAATAAAATTTACGAACTATTATCCATTACTTAAAAACAAAGGAGGTATCAAACAGCAGCGCCTAGCTACAGTATATAAAGAGCTTCAAAATAAATTATGTAATATGTAGTAGTAAAAAATAAACCGAAGAAGAGATTATTCTTGAAATCGATATTTCTAAAAAAGTTAAAAAATTGGCACAATAAGTAAGAACTACAAACTGTGTAATATAAAATAAAAAATAAAAATTTTTTCATCTAAATATATAAAGTGACAAAAGAACACAAAAAATAAAGTGAAAATTGTCTGATGAAATCTGGTGAAATAAATCATATGGATAGGTGTTTTTAACTCAAGTGATTTTGTTATGTGTGTGAGAAATTTACAATTATGAGCAATCGCCGCAAAATAAGTGATGAAACCGCTGATTTATATCGCCTATACTTTTCACAAATAGTTATTAGTGGTGTAAATTGGACGCCATCTTTTGTTTGTACAACATGCATTTTTCACCTGCGCATAGATGGCAAAACACTGGAGCTGCAATGCCATTTGGTGTCCCGATGATATGGATAGATCCACAAAGACATGATCGAGTTCAATGTTATGCGTGCATGAATTATATTCTCGGTACAAACACATGAACCGCGGCCGCGTTCACATGAAATTCCTGTTCCGGAAAGATCAAACTCAACTGAGGAATATTTACCAACAACATTTGAATCAGGTGAAACCGGAGAAACATCTACATCAATATGTCAACCATCAAATGTCACTGCGCCATGCAATCTCATTGAAATCTCGCAAAGTCGTTTAGATATTATGGTACGACGCCTGAAACTATCGCAGCGGCAAGCCACTCTTTTGCCAAAGGATTTAAAACAAGTGAACATTTTGGCTCCAAATGTTCGGATATATATGGAGCATTAAATCGTCATCGTCATTTTATGAATTTTGTCAAATCAATTGAGAATAATTCACTGGCTTTTTGCACTGATATCCGATGATTGGTATCCACAATGCACAATGCATATAATCCCGGAGGTTGGCGATTGTTTATCGATTCCTCTAAAAGCAGCTTGACGGCAGTTCTCTTTCACGTTACCAACTCAAAGAATTCCATTCCAATTGTACTCAGCACAAACACAAAGGAAACCTATGCATCAATGAAAAAATCATTGATTTGATTAAATACAATGACCATCAATGGAAAGTTTGTGCAGATTTAAAAGTAATAGCTCTTTTAAGTGGCATGCAATTGGATTACACTAAAAACATGTGTTTTATGTGATTATGGGATACTCGTTTTAAAGGCGACCAATACAAGGAACGGAACTGGGTTTTACGTGAGAACATTAGATTGCGATACGACAACACCGTTGAGGCTCCACTTGTGCCAATTAAAAAAATATTGCTACCACCACTTCATAGCAAGCTTGGAGTAGTTAAAAATTTTATAAAAGCGCTGAATCCAGATGGAAATGCTTTCGTCGAATTGCGTCGCATTTTCCACGATTAAGTGGAATGAAAATAAAAGAAGGTTGGTGTTTAAATCCACTCGAATCTAAGTGTTGATCAAATGAAATTTCATCTCGCTTCTTGTCTTTTATTGCAGGAATACTTAATGGACCAGATATTCCTCTTTTGATGAACGATGCATTTGAAAATGCTCTCAGTGAACGAGAGCTTGTGGCATGGAAATGTGTAAAAGAAGTTATTAAGAATGTTCTCGGAATTAATCGAGCCGATGATTGGCGCCGATATATTAAAAATATGCTGACTGCTTTTCATAATATAAACGTTAGAATGTCACTGAAAATACATTTTTTGCATTGTCATGTGGAAAAGCTCGCCGAACAATCACCAGCCGAATCCGATGAGCACGGCGACCGTTTTCACCAAATGACGGCAAGGCTCGAACATTGGTACAGCGGCAAAAAGCTACATGCACTCTTGAGTGACATTTGTTGGAATTTGCAAGAGGAAGAATATCCCGAAGATGACACGAACGAATCAGAAAATTAAAATTAAAAAAGTTAAGAAATATGTTAAGTTTTTATGAAAAAATTTAGAAAAATGACCATAAAATCAACTTAATCGACTTAATTTTCTTTTAAATAGTTTCTATTGTATCTATATTTGTCGATGCGTTGCTTAATCGATCGATTTAAATTCAATAAATGGACAAAAAATGATAAAACCGTGTTTATCGTCGAAATGAAAAGTAAGAAAAATAAAAAATAACAGAAAAATGTGAATGTATAGATGTCGTTTTTCGGTCTTGATATGTTCGGCAAAGTTGTTTATCTTGGCTTGCGCCTTAACTTTGCTGAAGCAAGCATAACAAAAATCTTAATGGTTCAGGAGCTATCAACGTGAATATGAGTGTATATTTTGACAAATTTTTGACTCAGTGGCAAAACATGTCGAAAGCGATATCGAAAATGGGGACTAACTTTGAAATGGGAGTAGCACCATTGAATTCAGCATACTCGAATTGGGTTTACCCCCTGGGTGCCCAGCTTGTCACAAAAAAAAAGTTTGCAATTCAAGCACAGTCTATTCAGAAAAATTTGTGGGTGCTAGGCATTGAAGCAAACTAAGCTGAATGTATCAAAAACAAACTTTTTCTGTTCTTAACACTTTAGGCTTTTTTCCAATTACCGACTTATTTCAGACTTATTGATTTATTTGACGCCATCTTGAATAAGTCGGTAACGTCATTCCAATTCGTTTTGCTGACTTATTTTGACAGCTGAGGATAACAATTTGTGTGTTCTTGTTCAAAAATAAAATAATAAGATCATTAATAAATAAAATGGACAAAAAAAAACAATTTTTGTTGTTAAATTATTTAACAAATCAAAATATAAAACTATGCATCAAATTAATGGATAGCGATAAAGATTTGGTGAAGTGTGTGGAAAAACGCAAGATGCGGGAGGTAAAGTTGTTTTTAAGAAATATTGTAATGTAATTATTACATAAATTTAAAATAATATTTATATCTACTTATATCAGGGGTTGAAATATTGCTCCATGAAGCGAAGCGGTATATATGACGCAATACTAGAACGGGACCCACTATTAATAAAAAAACACTTACGTGTCTCAAAAGAAGCGTTCCAAAAATTAGTGGTACTTTATCCGTCGAAACGTCACGGATATGATCCACAAATGGAACTGGGCGTTACCTTGTTTTGGCTGGCAGCAGGAACAAGCTACCGTGTGGTTAGTACTGCTTTTAACATGCCAACACCAACAGTATTTAATATTACCCGGCGTTCGCTGGATATGATATTGAACTTGATGAGACGCATTATTGTATTGCCTAATGAAGATGAGCTCGAGAGCATAGGCCTCAAATTTGCTAATCGGGCAGGATCACACGTTTTCCATCACGCCGTGGGTGCTATAGATGGGACGCACATCAACATAAAATGTCCAACCGATCGGCATGATGAATATATAAATAGAAAATTGGACTACAGCATTCAATTGCAAGGTACGTAATCTTCATTTTTAAATATAACTTTGTATATCCCTATTTCAACTGTGTTTATCTTTATAGCTGTTTGTGATGCTGATTACAAAATTTTGCATGTTTGCATTGGGTGGCCATGATCGGTTCACGATCAAAGAGTACTAAGGAATAGCGACATTTATTTAAATCGAAGATATCCTGCACGAGATTATTATTTGCTCGGTGACAGTGGATATCAGTTGACGCGTGATCCAATAAGTATAATCACTCTATTTACGGAAAACCGTTCGTTAACGCCGCAACAAAAAAAATTTAACCACCTCCACAGTAAGGCAAGAATAGTTGTCGAACAGACATTTGGACAGATGAAGACTAGGTGGAGATGCATTTTTCATCGTTCACTGGAACTTAATTTAAAAAATTGTAATAAAGTTATCGCGGTTTGCTGCATACTACATAACATTTGTTTAACAGCTGAATTCTCTTAGACGTATCACTTCATGCGACGTAACTATGGATCTTCCTGGTTACTAGATTTTAAAATCAAAATTTAATAAATAATTTTGTGTAAAACTCTCAATGAATTTTTTTTAAATCTTAGTTGGCTTCATTAGTTTGAATTTTTATTTATTTATTTGTCACGTCAAAATTTCAAGTGATAGAAATTGTCATTTGGAGTGATAGCAGTCGATAGGAAATTTTTATAAAGCAGCATACTAAGATTTAGAAAACAGCCAGAACGGCTTTATTCAACAATTATTTTGTAAATTTGGATTTAATGATCTAGTAACCAGGAAAATGAGTAGTCACGTCACTTGAAGTGATGCGACTAGGGGAATAGGGGTATAAATATTGGGGATCTCATGACCATAGACGAGGAATTTCAAAATGATAATTATAATCTTTCTTCTAATGATGAAGTTTATCAACCCCAAATCAGCGCGTCAGAGTTCAGAGACAGATTATGTTCAGAAATATAAAAATAATCAATATTTAATTCAATAATAAATAATAATAAAAATTTAATTCATTTTTCAATAATATACATTTCAATAATTCAGTCTGTTTTTTATAATAAATATATTCAATCTAAAATTAATATTTATTCGCTTTCAGAAGACACCTCCATATCCGGGAAGTATTTGTGACATATACGGAACGCATCATTTTATTATTTTTTTTAATGGATTTTAAAATTTGTTCATCTCTTTGAACAATGTGGTTCAAAATTTGTTGTTGCACTGGTGTTTTATGTTTTCTCAGAGTTAATAGGTTTGGTGGAATGGAGATTTGGCTGGTACTGGGTACTATATCATTACTATTAATCTCACTGAATAAATCAATCTCACACTCAACACTCTCGGGTTCGTAAACAATTAAATCATCGCTTGTGTCCGATAGTGTCCTACTTTTTGTGAAAGTCGTGCTTTCCAAAATGTTGGGGCAATGGTATGCTTTTCTGACATAAGATCATTTATTTTCGGAAAATAAACCCAATTTGCAGCATTTACTGTAGTGGGAGCGCTTCCTGTTTTGGCATCTTTTAATTTTTTGTATATGTCAAGCAGATTCTTCCATTTTTTAATACATTCCTGCGACGTTCTATGTTCCAGTTCTGGCATTGAAGATTATATTTCTCTAAAAACGAAGAAAAATATAACACCTATTACATCAATTTTATGTAGGTAACATAAGCAAATTTTTGAAATTGCAAACTTACGTCCAAATAACAGGATATTGACACGTCTTTTTTTTAAATCAGCATCTTTTAAAGTCCTGGCTGCAATTAAGGCAAAGGTTTCATCTTCACTCCCTAAATAAAATATTAAAACTGAGGTTATATATTCATATACATATCAATATTTCAAGTTTTCTGATAAAATAAATACTTACATCTCGTACTGTACTGCTTTCGCTTCATATTTACGTATGAAAATAATGTATTTATTTATTTTTAAGTTATTAATTAATAAAAATTTTTGTATTTTCCCGCAACAACATATATATTCACAAGAAACAAAAATAATATTATGAATGACAGAATTTTAATGTTTACATGTAACAAAACTGTATAGTCTACATGAAGCCAAATAAGTTTTTTATGAAAGAAAGAGAAAGAAAATAAGTCACCTCATCAGCAGACTTATTTAAATAAGTCGGTGAAAACAAATAAGTCGGTAATTGGAAAAGGGCCTTAAACCCGAAATTTGGCTAAAATAAATGAGGTTTCTTTAAGTCCTATCTAGTAGCATCTCATTATATACGCGGGTTTCTCGGGAAAATCGTGGAATTAGTACGAACAATTTGTGGAACTCCAAGGTAAATTTGGATGTCCTAAACACCCTAAACCCCTCATTTGGTCTTATTTAAACTGTTTTTCTATTAAATAGACGGGAATCAACTATCATCTCAATATATGCTCACTACTTAGTATGCTGGTTAACAGGAAACTGTAAGTTCGATTTATAGAACACATACAATGTCAACAATATTAAAGAAGTTAAAAAAAAAAACAATTACTGTAACCAAATAATGGGTTGGGGAAAAATCCATTACTTTTTCGCTAGATGGTTTTAGTGACATATTCTCGTGATGTATTTGTCGCAGAAGATCATTCTTATACTTTTTAGAAATAGGGGATTTATGTACTAAAATAAATATTTTGCCTTGATTGATCGATTCAGTTGTGATTTATAGCATGTCAAGTATGGAGGTAAACAAAGAGAAAATTCTCTATATTTTAAAATTTTGCTTCGATAGGCGAAAACAAGCAAGTCGAGCGGCTGAAATAGTGAATGGTGTTCCGTTCCGGTAATTTCGACATCAAAGATGCACCACGCACTGGAAGGCCTATCGTCGAACATGTGTATAAAGCATGGCGATAATACCTCGATGTTTGGATGATGCACGAATTAACCCAAAACAACTTCATGGACAGTGTTTCCATCTGCGAATCCTTAACCAAACGAGACGAAATCGGGTTATTTGAAGTGGATGGCGACTGGCGACCAGAAATGGATTATCTACGCAATGTTAAGCGGAAACGATCAAGGTCGAAGGCGGCGAAGCGGCCCAAACGGGGGCCAAACCAGGATTGACAGCCAGGAAGGTTTTACTGTGAGTATGGTGGGACTTTAAGGAAATCATCTACTATATGAACTGCTGCGCAATAGTCAAATGCTCAATTCGGACCTCTCACTAAGTCTATACATAATCTCATTGACTCTTTGCAATACTTCGTTGTTGACTTTGTATGAATTAACGGATTTCTTTTACGATGGAAAGCCATGATTTTGTATTTCCTGATATTTAAGTAAAGCGAGTTTTGATCACACCACTCACTGATTCTATCGATGCATTCTTCATGTTTATTCGTATCTTGCATTTCAATAACAGTACGAACAGTTTTCACGTCATCAGCAAATATGAGCACGTTTGAGTTTTCGATTATCTCGGTTATTCGGTCTATGAAAACAATAAAAATCCAGGGCCTCCTTGGGGAACACCTGTCGTAACTTTAATAACGTTTGATTTCCCATTTTTCCTATATGACGTGCAATTGTGGATTAAAAATTATTGCATTCAACTAATTCAAACAATTTTTGAATTGATGATGTAGGTGATATTCCTCTGTAGTATGTAATGTCATCTCGTGAACACAATTTAAAAATTGGTGAATTTTTTAAATTTTTCATTTTTCGGGAAACGCGCTGGTGCTTAAGGAGTAGTTAAATAGGTAACATAATGGAATTACTAAAAATGGCAGCGTATATAGTCAAGACCACAACCGTCTCCAAATCCTTTTAAAACCGATAAAATGTTATACTCCAAAATAACAGGAGGAGTTATTGATATGATTTTATTGCTGGGTTCTTCATACAATGCTTGGTTTATAGACTGAGTGAAAACCGATGCGAACATATCAGCCTCAGCTATATCTTTGAAATTCGAGGAGCTGGTATTGTTATAGGTCATATTGCCAGGGTATCCTGTTCCAAAATTGTTTTGAATTTACTTTGGCTTTTCTTGGATTTGTCATTCGTTACTTTGTAGAAACATAGTTTTATCTGCTGCTAACCCGCTTTTCAACATTTTGGCATACGCTTTCGACCTTCGATTTCTTAAACTAACTAGTCTGTCATCGAACCACTGAGGGTGAGCATTTTGTGGTTTACAGCACATAGGTATATAAAGTTCGTACCCTTGCAGTATACTGTCATTAAATTTGTAACGAATTTTCGATTATATCATAGGAATTGAGAGTTATTTGCCAGTTGATGGATTCTATGTGGCTTTGTAGCGCCGCACGGTTTGTTTTTTTTTGAAGTTGTATTTGATTGGTTGTAGGTGTTCCGAACTCGTGTCAATGTCGTTGCTGAAGACAAGATCCAATAATCTATCACGATTATTAGCAATTGTGTTTATTTGGTTCAAACTATAAGCAAGCAATTGAGTTCCGGGTCAAACTTCCAGATAATTTTTGGAAGATTAAAATTACCAAGTTTTCTATAAGATAGGACATAGTAGCATCTCATTATAGTACTCTCTTAAAAATACCCAATTTCAATCTAGCAGCATCTCAGTATAATGCCACTTAGCATGCTGATTTACAGGAGTTCTCTCAAAAACTCAGGCAATTTGTACAATCGATTTATGGAACTCCAAGGCAAATTTGGTTGTTCTAAACATCCTAAACCTGCAATCTAGTCAAAGTTAACCTGTTTTTCTATTAAATGGCAGCAAATATCATATCAGTATGTACGCCACTATGCATACTGTGACACTCTCCAACAATAGGGAACTGGGGAAAGAATTTTTATGAATTTCTGTTCAAATATTGTTTTTTCGGCACACTGAGGTAAAAAGCAAGTATTCAATTTTTTGGAAACAAAATTAAATTGGGAATTTTTTCTTTGACTTCTTGATCAAAGCAATCGAAATGGGAGTATCATCTTAGTGGCGTTTACACTTGGCATGCCGGTTTATAGGAGTTTCTCGGAAAATTCAGGAATTTGCACGATCGATTTGTGAAACTCCAAAGCAAATTTGACTGTCCTAACAGCGAGTTCATACGACGGATAAAAATCTCAGATTTTACTATCCCATCGTTTTAACCAATTACATCACGTAAATTATACAACGGGCACGCCTCTTTTCATATAAAAAAGTTGAAAATATTGAAAAAAAAAATCTGGGATAGAAAAATCCGAGATTTTTATCCGTCGTATGAACTCGCAGTAAACATTTAAAATCGTTAACTTGGTCAAAATAAACGTAGTTTTCTATTATATGGGAGCTAGTATAGCATCCGAAGTATGCACGTCACTTAGCCTACATGGTCATAGTAGTTTCCAATATTTACAAAAGATTTTTGGTCGATTCCAATTTGTTTCAGATTATTTGGGCTTAATAAAATTTGTTGCAAGTTCTGTTTATATTTATACAGGGTGGAACGTCTGTTGCTCCTTTTTCAATCGATGAATTTTAGTACTTAATATTATCTGTTCTAAAAAATCCTGTGACATATGAAAAGTCAAAAATATGCCATTTATCATCATGGAGTCGCTAACAACACAACAACGCATTTTGGCTGCCCAAATTTATTATAAAAATAATCGTTCAAAAACAACAATATTTCATAAATTACGTGAGAGTTTTGGCGACATGGACGTCCTACTGAACATGTAATTGGCAAAATTATTGATCGTTTTGAAAAAACTGCTTCAGTGAAAAGTCATAGACCATTTCAATATGTTCATCCAGTCCGTACTCCTGATGCAGTGGCAGCTGTTACTGAAAGTGTTCGTAATGAATCAGGCACATCAACCGGGCATCATTCATAAGAACTAAACACTTCACGAACCATAAAATACGACGCATTTTGCATGTTGATATTCATTTGCATCCATACAAAATTCAACTAACTCGAAAATTGAAGCGACCAGACCATTTAAATCGTCATCGTTTTGTTAATTGGATGCTTGAACGAAATGAAGGTTTTTCATCAAAAATCATCTTTAGCGATGAAGCTGATTTTCGTTAGCTAATGGGTACGTCAACCAGCAAAATTGTCAAATTTAGAGAGCGGAAAATCCTCATATTTTCACGAAGCAGAAGTTTATCCTCCAAGAGTTGCGGTTTGGTGTGGTTGTTGAGCTGGTGGCATCGCTGGGCCGTTTTTATTTGAAAACAAACAGAAAAATGCTCTTACAACGCTATCGCAACATGTTAACTAGTTTTTGCCCAAATGATTAAATTGCGTGTCAACGACCTGTTTTTCAACAGCAATCCATTTATTCTCAACAAAATTTGTTGATTGCATAATTTCAATAAATTGTGAAGTTCCTTGGCCACCAAGACACCCAGATTTAACACGACTTGATTATTTTTTGGGGGGTTAATTGAAAAATATGGTGTATGCTAATTATCCACAAACAACTCAACAACTTAAAAACAACATTCGAGCTGGAATTGAGGTCATTGATCTGCTTTTGTTGGAAAAAGTCATCGACAAATTTGATGTTATGATGCAGGCGTGTGGGCCAAGCTGTAGTGAGCATATGAAGGATATAGGTTTCCATATAAATAAATGACATAAAACCACCTTTCCTTATCAATAAAAATTTTTAATTTTTCATCCCAAAATGTGTTTTATTTAAAAATGAAAAAAAGGGGAAAAACTAACAGATGACCCACCCTGTATTTAAAAACGGGAAGAATCATTTGTTTACTCGGTTTATCCGAATCTAATATATAATATTTACTATATTGTTCCTGGTCTTTCTGGTTAAATTTTTGAGATAAATTTGAGCTAATTTCTACACTACCTGCGTCTGCGTGTTTATGCGTTAGTAGACATTCATCCTCGTTTACCAGGGGCGACATGTTGTACCATCACTTTTTTCGACTTTCAGCTTATTTTATGTCTCACGTTTTAGGAGTTAAATGATAAACTGTTTCATCTTTCCAATTATAAGTTTTCAATTGTCATTCTCTTTCTATTTAACGATATCTAGAGTTACTCGATTTGTTTATTTATACATCACTTAAAATTTTTGTTGGTGATACGTTTGTAGACTGTGGAAAAACAGAGAACTTTTATTTATATTGAATGGTTAAAATTGCGAAACTTTTTATGTAATTGATTGGCTGAGAGAGCATATCAGTATGTTTTAAAAAAATGAGCCATAAACTAAGTCGAAAGTCGAAAAATGTGATGGTACAACAACATGTCACCACAGGTCATTAGAGTCGATTTACTGGACACCACCGAATGCCATTTTGGGATGTGTTATCCTATTTTCGCATAACATTATCTAGTACTATTGTGGAGAAAGAACACGTTCTTATATCTAGCTCACTCTACTTCCCCTTGTATTGAAAAGCATTTCCGGCATGCCCGTACTTTAGGAAAACGCGTTCAAATATCTTTCTCGAAATGCCGATTTCGCAGAGTGCTTTCCAAATCGCGCTTCTACTTTGATCGCAAATATAGCGGTGAGCTCCATACGTTTGATTATTCAACGATGATATGAATTGAGATTTCACTTGTACCATAGGTCTAAGTCTGAAACCAGTCTGTTCACTTCTGATATGCTAGGTTGACTGTTGGAGATATCCACTCAAGAATGATAATTGCTAATACTTTCATTGCTTCTGTTGAGGAGGAAGATGCCACTCCACTGTCTTTCCAGTTCTTGCATTCTCTAAGGTCGCCATTTTTGGGAATTGTTACAATAAGCCCTCTTTCGATTTCTGTGAAATTTTAGTATTCCCAATGCCTCTCTGCTCAGTAATTAGCTAGAAAGTTTCTACCATTCTGCCTTCTGAATAGCAGCACTCTTCTAACTACCCGTTCCGTTGCTGGATGGGTGCTTACAGTTTCGTTATAGTTGGTATCTAGGGATGGCTTTCAAGGGATGGAATCGAAAAACTCTTTCCCTCTATAGCTGTTGGTTTTCTGTTGTTAAGACTTGTCAAGAAGAATCCTTTATTGGTGGTAAATTTCTGTATTTGCCGGTAGCTGTATGTGTAACTGTATATGTAACTTTTAGTTGGCAGCATTCTTTCTTTAATTTACATCTATTATCTATCATCAATCCATGGTTTTCTTTAATAGTTTTGGCAGCCCAGCACATTGACAGCAGTCTTAACGTAAGTAAAATAGGCTCCTATTATTTTGTCCCATTTCTGATCGAAAGCGCTACTTTTTCCTTACTTGGAAGATTTAGTGAGTTGGCCGTTTTTTTTTAAATGTCTCTGTACTGTCACTGTTCTTCAATCTCTCAATTCTGCTGCTGGTTTGATTTTGAATTTTGCTATTTCCACAGTTTGCTGATCGCTGTGAACGTTTGCTCCTCTCATTGCTCCGTCATATTCCTGTAAGGAGGATAGGAGTTTCTTGTTATTCAGTCAAAAGTACATAATGGATGGGGTATCAATTTGATTTTTGGTTCTTCCACCTTGGTGATGTAAAGTTGTATTTGTGTATATGATATCTGATTTGTGACACACAATAGATGAGTCTTTTTCCGTGGTTGTTGTTGTTGTTCCTTGCAGAATCTAGTGCGTGATTTACCCCGAGTGACGTCAATACATGTATGCTGGATATTTTTTATGTCATTCATTGTGGGTGTAGCTAGATATTGTGTAACTTGTAACTTAGCTTGTAATTTGCTCGTAGAACTGAATGAATTATCCATTGTATTCTTATTTTCGACTGAAGTCTTGCTGTTAGTCGGCTACATATAGCCTTTTCATTCGATTAGTGCTTTCTCCCCTTTAGTTGTTTGTTGTTAATATTCATACTCCTTGTTCATTATGTGTGTGTGTGTGTGTATCTTGTACCAGATAGGTGGTGGTAGTACATTAGATGGATAGTTTGCCTGTGTTCTTTAATGTCTCCACTATTCTTCCATCTAAGCCTCAAAATTTCGATGTTATACCACTTCATTTCTTTCTCAATTTGTGCTAAAAACCTTCATGTTTCCGTTACAGTTCTGATGTTCTAGTTTCCAATTCGTGTCCGTGTCCGATAGCCAATGGTTTATATTTGTGTAAACAAAGGCCGGTTTGTATTATTTCTTCTGGTATTCGTTTCTGTAATCAATGTTGATTTTGGAATTAGAGAATGAATGGGCCAATGAATTCTATAGTCAGCTCCCATGGCTGCTGAGTCAGGCGTATAGGTATGCCGGAGGGCAGGTTTCGTAACAATTGTTGCTTGATACGTTTGTCATGAAGTTGTTGTCGTCTTATCTCTCTCTGCTACTCGACCCCAAAAATTAGACTACGCGAGATTCATAAATTATTCCAACAAAAAATTAAAGATTTAAGAAACTTGGCATTGCATGATAATTTCTTTCGATTCCTGAAAATTCGATATAAGACGTCCCTTATGCTAGCAGAACTCATTCAGAAGAACATTACAAAATGTTATGGATAATTATAGGCTAGTAGCAGGTTATTTAAATGTCTTATTAAAAAGTGTTGGGCTCCTTCCCTTTCAACTACCACGATGGATTCTGCTAGAATTAGCAAAAGCTAGCCGAACCCATATCACATAATGATTTAAAAAAAATTGAAAAATTAAATGCTAATATTAGGCTAATTAAATGCCGTTCTAGAAAAAAACATTAGGCTTTTCTACTTCAAAGCTAGCAGAACACAAATTGAAAATCGGACCAAACTCAGAAATTAGGAAGCAAAACAAGATCTATCGACGCAACATACAAACAATTTTAGGGTCATTATGGCCAAATCAAATGCCCTATTAAAGTATTTTGAGCTCTACTCGCTCTTGACCAAATTTTACGCCATTTTATTTAAAGCTAGCAAAACAAAATTTGAAAATCGAACAAAAACCGGAATGAGCACGGAAAACAAGGTCAAATGGCATACAAATAATTATCAAATGCCCTATTAAAAAATGTTGGGCTCCACTCGATCTAGAAATCGACATAGATTTATTTTGTTTTGCGTTCTAATTTCGGGTTTGGTCCGATTTTTGATTTGGGTTCTGCAAATTTTAAATTAAATGACCCAAGGCTTTGACAAGATTGAGTAGAGCCCAAATATGTTAATGGGATATTTTCCCATTTTCGATTTGAGTTCTGCTAGCGATGGACAAATCGAATGCTTTTTCTAAAACAAATGAACAAGAAAAAATTTACGGGGCATTTATTTAACCGAAAATTAGATGCTACTGAAGTTAGTAGAAAAATTCAGCTGAAAAAATACTGCATTATCGACCTCCTTTATATACATTGGTAGAAAAAGTCAGCAGAAATTGTTTATTGCTTTTCACCTTTTTCTGTAGAAAAACTGTACTATTGAGGTATTTAAAATAGTCGTTGAAAAATTGATTCAATTTTCATTATGTAAGCATGTTTTCGGCCGAAATTCGAGTAAATTTCAATTGTATACTATAAAAATGCATTCACATAAGGACAAGAACCGGTTGAATAATAAATTAGAAGTAGAAAATAGAAAAATTCTCCAGCCTTAGAGATGCCCACAAATTTCTGGATTTATATAAGTTCTGGACTTTTATGTCTATCTACCGTGACACGGGAGAAGTATTGGTTTCGTTCAAAAGAAGAAACACTATTTAGCCTTATCGTTTAAAAGGTCTGCAAACTTGTTGATTTATATAAGGTCTGGACTCTTATGTCTATCTACCGAGCTAGTATGACGACCCGTTGATCGTGAGAATTCCCATTATTCCAATATACGTGACACGGGAAATGTATTGGTTTCGTTGAAAAGAAGAACACTTCTATATAGCCTTTTAAACCCTAAAGATCCACAAATTTGTTGATTTAAATAAGTTCTGGACTACAGTGGTGTTCAATAAAACAGGACATATGGCGCTATTGAATGAAAATGTAATATAAAAAGAAAGTTACATATCAATTGTCAATTTCTTTTTTTGTTTTAGTTGGATAATATTTTTGAATACATATATACATAAATAAATGCTAACACTCCATTTAAATTCAATACAAATAAAAAAAACATATCTAAAAAAACCCCTGTTCAAAAAAAGAGGACAGTTCTTTCATTTCGTAAATATTACCTCAATTTAGTCTTGTATGTGGAAATTTCTGATAATGGACTATTCCATTAGCTAATATTTAGTTGTATAACGATTTTGGTTCAGCATTTCCTTGCAGCGGCGGTCCATAGACTCCACTAAATTTTGGCAAGTTGTAACTTGAATTTGTTCCCAGGCAGACCTTATTGCATCCCATAATTCGTACTTATTTTTGTATTCTTTTGTACTAATTGTTTGCTTGACAATACTCCATAAGTTCTCGATCGGGTTTAGATCCGGTGATTGTGCTGGCCATTCCAAAACCTCTACGTTATGTTGCCTAAACCATGTTTTCGCCTTTCTCGAGGTATGCTTGGGGTCATTGTCTTGTTGAATACACCAACGTGAGGGCATTGTATTTTCAGCAAACTCTAGCATCACGTTATTTAGTATGTCAAAGTACACATCCGCATTTATCTTTTCCTTTTACCAATGTATTGGCCCTGGACCATACCACGAAAAACCACCCCATATAATAATTGATCCACTGCCGTGCTTTATAGTTTTTTCTGTGTATTTTGACAACAAACTTGTATTTGGTGGCCGTCTTACATAATGTCTGCCATCGGAACCAAACAGATTTACTTTGGGTTCATCAGGCCATAACACTTTCTTCCACTTTTCTGGGTCTGTATTTGCTAGGTGTTTTTTTGCAAAGCTAATCTTATGTTTAATTTTCTTTTTTGACAAAAGTGGGACATGCTGGGCGGCGCAACCTCTTAAATTGTTCTCCAGTAATCTATAACGTGTATGTTGTGTTGTTGCAGAAGTGAAGTAAAGCGCAGCACTTAGTAAATTAATAATAATTTTAAAATAACAATAAAAAAAATAAAAAAACAAAATTTAGTTTAATTTTAAAATTAATAAAAAATTTTATTTGAAAAAATAATGATTGCTGGATGTTGATCAGCGGCTGCTGCTTCTCCAAAATTCCAAAACTGATTAAGAAAACTTTTAAATTTTGTATAGCTTATATACAAAATTTTAATGCAAGCTGGATGCAATAAAGTCATTGATCCAGTGCTTTCGCTATTTGGTAAACAAGCTAATAAAATATTGAATTGCAGCAATAAAGCCTGGTTTATTGCCCTTGATCCAATATTGTTGCGTTTTGGTAAACAAGGCCATAAAAGTTGGTTGGTTACCAATTTGTTTGGATAATAGACGTACGTACGCCTATGAACACTATTGCAATGTTAAATTTACTTTGTAGTAATTGCCACGCCATCATGTTACGATGCATTAAATAATTGTGTCATTGGTTATCACAATCATTTAATGATGATGGGGGGGGGCATCTATAATAAGATTTTAACAACTGCCGTACCATCGCTTAATTTGTATATTTTGTGTCTTGGTTATCACAAAATATGATGGTGGCATCTATGATGCAATTACAATATTGTTCGTTTCAATGTTTGATAACGATCTTGATTGTCATGCCAATCGGTATGATAATAAAATTTGTTAATTTTGTAATGTGTACAAAATTGTTTGTTGCATGTACCGATTTTGCATGGGCAGACTGTTGTTGCATATTCTTTTGGAATATGTTTATTTATACGGAGAATTGTCCGTTGATAAATAATTCAGTCTACGGAGAATTGTCCGTTTGTGATTAAGTATATTGTGCGGTGTTTCTTGTAATTGAAGAAACAGGCCGCTACATCACTCCCTCCTCAGTGAAAAGGTCCCTCCTTTTGTGGGTTTTTGTGTCCTCCAGCGTTTGTGGATGGAGTTTTGGGAATTGTACTATTATAATGATGTATGATTGTTCTAATAGTAGCGGTGATGTAACTTGTTTACCAGCAAAAATTGTTTGATGATAGTAAATGTATCATCGGTGGCGATGTATGATCGTCATATGAAATATATGGTCTTGATGTCTACCAGCGATTGTGGTTGGAACTTATGAATTGGAGTTTATTGTTTGAGTTGAGTGAAGTTTGTATTAGCCAAAAATGCGGACAGTTTTCTTCACTCCCGATATTTGATCGGGTGAACTCAGTATTCCATAGACTGGTTTGAGTCTATCAATAGAGACAGATTGTTGCTTGTCTCGGATTTGCAAAACAAAGTGCTTACGAAGTCGTCGTATCACTTTGTATGGGCCTTCATATGGTGGTGTGAGGCCAGTGCGAACTTTGTCTATTCGTACGAAAACGTAGTCACAAGTTTGCAGTGACTTTGGTACGAATATGTCGCTTTGATTGGTTTTGCGCGTGTCCGTTGGGATGAGCTTGTTCATCGTGGAGCGCAATTGATCAATCACTGTGTCAGTGGTTACCTGGGATGGAAGTGGATGTCCCACAAAGAATTCTCCAGGTAATTTGATCGTCTGACCGTACACCAGTTCTGCTGGTGTACATTTTAGGTCATCTTTGACTGTTGCTCGGATTCCCAACAATATGATTGGGATCTCTGAGCTCCAGTTTACGGTATTTGCCCGAGCTTTTAGAGCTGTTTTAAGTTGGCGGTGAAAGCGCTCAACCATACCGTTTGCTTGTGGGTGATAGGCAGTTGTTCGTATTCGATGTGAGCCTAAGAGTTGCATAAGCTCAGCGAATAGTTTTGATTCGAACTGTGTGCCTTGGTCGGTCGTTATGTTGGCCGGAACGCCGAATCTAGAGATATAGTTTTCGACGAGCGTTTTTGCTATTGTTGTTGCGGAGATGTCCTTTATGCAGTAGGCTTCAGGCCACCGCGTAAAACGATCAACGCAAGTTAATATGTATGAGAATCCATTAGATGGTGGAAGTGGTCCAACAATATCTATATGGATGTGCTCAAATCTACCTGGTGGAATTTGGAAATTCCCGTGAGGTGATTTGGTGTGACGTTGCACTTTACATTTTTGGCAGGATAAACAAGATTTCGCCCATTGGGTTACGTCTTTGTTCATACTAGGCCAAAAGTATTTTGCAGTGACAAGTTTACGAGTTGCTCGTACACTTGGATGTGAAATATTATGCAGAGTGTCGAAAATAGTTCGACGTAATGTCTCTGGAATGTACGGGCGATTATTGCCTGTAGATATTTCACAATAAACTGTTAAATCGGCTAATGGAAATTTATCTAATTTCCATTTGGAAGTGCGCCGATGTGTAGAACTAGAGAGTAACTTCTGTAGTTCTTGATCGCTAGCTTGTGCTTTTGCGATTGTTGTAATGTCGTAGCGAGTTGCTACGGAGGCAAGTTCGTGGTCAGAAGTCCGAGATAGTGTGTCGGCGACCACATTGTCTTTGCCATGTATGTGCTGTATGTCTGTCGTAAACTGAGAGACATAATCTAAGTGGCGTGCTTGCCTTGGGTTTCGCTCCGCTTTAGAGGTAATTGCTCTAGTTAGCGGTTTGTGGTCGGTGAAAATAGTAAATTCCCGACCCTCGACAAAATAGCGAAAGTGCTTAATTGCTTGGAAAATTGCAAGCAATTCGCGGTCAAATGCCGAATATTTTCTTTCGGCATCTGATAATTTCTTGGAGAAAAATCCAAGAGGTTCCCAAGTGCCTTTATTTAATTGCTGTAAGACACCGCCTATTGCTGTGCTAGAAGCATCAGTAGTGATGCTGTATTTTGTTGCATTTAGCGGATGCGCTAAAAGAGCAATATTTTCTAAGCACTTCTTGAGCTGAAGGAATGCATTTTGACATTCTTCAGGCCAAGAAAAATTTTGAGGCGTTTTAGGTCTCTTGAGAAGTGTTGCCAATTGTGAGTGAATTGGGGCAAGTATCTCAGCGAGTTTTGGTATAAATCGGTGGTAGTAGTTTACCATACCGACAAATTGTTGTATTTGCTTTATGTTTTGTGGTGCAGGGAATTCCCTAATTGCATTAATTCGTCCTTCGGACGGCAGAATACCATTAGGAGTAATTTTATGACTGAGGAAGTCAAGATTGCTTGTCCCAAACACACATTTTGCTGTGTTAATATTGACGCCATAATTTGACAATTTTTGGAAGAGTTGTTCCAAATGGAGTAAGTGCTGCTTCTCGTCTCTAGATGCTACGAGAATATCGTCAATATAAACAAAAACGAAATCGAGATCTCGCACGATTTCGTTGATGAAACGCTGGAATGTTTGCGCAGCATTTCTGAGACCAAATGGCATTCGAGTGAATTCGAATAAGCCAAATGGTGTGGTAATTGCGGTTTTATGTATGTCGTCAGGAGCAATCGGAATTAAATGATATGCCCTGACGAGATCTATTTTTGAAAAAATTGAACATCCATGTAATTGCATGGAAAAATTTTGAATGTGGGGAATAGGGTAACGGGCAGGAATAGTGACAGCGTTAAGCCTTCTATAGTCCCCACATGGTCTCCAGTCATTGTCCTTCTTCTTCACCATGTGTAATGGACATGATATTGCTGAAGAAGAAGGTCGGCAGATTCCTAGTTCCACCATGTGTTGGAATTCTATGAATGCTGCTTTGTGCCGAATTGGATCAAGTCTACGTGGTCTCGCAAATGGTAAATGGCCTGTAGTCACGATATGGTGTACTACATTATGCCTTACCGGAGAGTTGTAGTTTGGTGGAGCTGTTAAAGAAGCAAATTTCTTTAACAATGCTCCATAGCCATTGTTGATTATGTAGAACAATGGTGATGGCGTATCAACGAGTGCTGTTGTAGCGTTGATAGTAAGCTTAGTGGATGGATCGATTAATTTGCGATTTTTAAGATCCACTAATAAACCGAATTTCGTTAGGAAATCCGCGCCGATGATGGGGCGGTTGACATTGGCAAGAATAAATGCGTGTTTAAAAGAACGTCTTAATCCAATGTCAACATTAAGTAATTTGGTACCAAAAGTATTTATTGTGGTACCATTTGCTGCTGACAGAACTAAATCGGGATTGCGATTTGTTCCGCAGCGATAGTATTTATAATACGGGATTACGCTGAGATCAGCGCCGGTATCAATCAGAAACGTGATATATTTTCCAAATCCCGTATAAATAAGCGGCTGTGTTGCGCTTGTCTTAAGTTTGCCGCTGCGACCTTAAGACTTAATGGTTTAGGGAACCGATTTGCGGGTCCCTTTTGTTGTTTAGCAAAAGTGCATGTTTGATTGCATTTTGATGCTGCGTGGCCAAATTTTTCGTGATACCAACACCAGTTTTGTGGAAATTGGTATCTTGGCGTTTGTCGGTTGCTTTTTCGAATGAAACTTCCCTGTGTTGCGGATTGTAATTTACAAGGGGGAGATGTTCGTCTCCAGGGCGATTGTGAACGCGAGGGTTGTCGCTGTGTGTGTGAAATATTTTCTTGCCTAATTAACCTATCGTTAATTTGTTCGAGCATGTTCTCCAGATGGACATTGCTTGTAATTGGCGTATGTATTTTTGAGTTAAATGTTCGCGTGTCGCGATTTATCGAACTGAAATTTTGAGTTCGTGTGCCAACCAAATCGTGTAATTTGTCGGCAATATGTGCGAGATCCTCTTCAGGTTTGTCCTGTTGCGGGATCAACGCCGTTTGTATGTAATCAGGGAGTTGCCTGATCCATAGTTTTATAATTACATTGGCCGTGAAATTCTTGCCGGCCAACGATTTCATTCGGAGTAACATTTCCGATGGTTTGTGATCGCCTATTTCGATTGTGCCGAGTATTGTTTGTAATTTCTGCTCCTCGGAAATGGAGTAGCGTTCAATTAGTACTCGTTTAATTGACTGGTATCTATCTTGGCTTGGAGGATCTTCTAAAATGTGATTGATTTTCTCCGCCTGTGTTGCCGAGAGAGATAGCACAGTGTGCGCAAACTTTTGTTTGTCGCTAACGATTTTGTTCGCGTCGAACATTATTTCGGCAGTCAAGAACCAACACGTTGGGTTGGTTTCCCAAAACTCTGGTAGCCTTGTCAAATGTTTTGACTTTGCTGGCTCAGGTTGGGCTTTTGCTTGTTGCTGCCGATTATTTTCATTATTGAGCATATTGATTTAAGCGCAAAATGAAATGGTTTTGCTTTGATGTTGATGGTTTCACACACGAATTTTGCAATCAGAGCAAAATAGAACTTGCGAATTTTTAGAAATAGTGTCGGAATGGACACTTATTTCTAAAAAACGACCAGGGAATTTTTTTTGACGATTTATGAAAATAGTGCGCTTACGACTGGTGCGGGCTTAGGCCACTATTTCATAAAACTCGTCGTTGTATTATAAATTTAATAAATAAATAAAACACTGCACATGCACTTTTTCGATATATAAAAAAAATTTAAACTTTATTTTCACTTCTCAAATTTTTAGAAAAAAAATGTTAAAAAAACTTACGTGAACGGTAAAAACCGTCGTCAAGGGTCACCAGATGTAACGTGTATGTTGTGTTGTTGCAGAAGTGAAGTAAAGCGCAGCACTTAGTAAATTAATAATAATTTTAAAATAACAATAAAAAAAATAAAAAAACAAAATTTAGTTTAATTTTAAAATTAATAAAAAATTTTATTTGAAAAAATAATGATTGCTGGATGTTGATCAGCGGCTGCTGCTTCTCCAAAATTCCAAAACTGATTAAGAAAACTTTTAAATTTTGTATAGCTTATATACAAAATTTTAATGCAAGCTGGATGCAATAAAGTCATTGATCCAGTGCTTTCGCTATTTGGTAAACAAGCTAATAAAATATTGAATTGCAGCAATAAAGCCTGGTTTATTGCCCTTGATCCAATATTGTTGCGTTTTGGTAAACAAGGCCATAAAAGTTGGTTGGTTACCAATTTGTTTGGATAATAGACGTACGTACGCCTATGAACACTATTGCAATGTTAAATTTACTTTGTAGTAATTGCCACGCCATCATGTTACGATGCATTAAATAATTGTGTCATTGGTTATCACAATCATTTAATGATGATGGGGGGGGGGGGGGGGCATCTATAATAAGATTTTAACAACTGCCGTACCATCGCTTAATTTGTATATTTTGTGTCTTGGTTATCACAAAATATGATGGTGGCATCTATGATGCAATTACAATATTGTTCGTTTCAATGTTTGATAACGATCTTGATTGTCATGCCAATCGGTATGATAATAAAATTTGTTAATTTTGTAATGTGTACAAAATTGTTTGTTGCATGTACCGATTTTGCATGGGCAGACTGTTGTTGCATATTCTTTTGGAATATGTTTATTTATACGGAGAATTGTCCGTTGATAAATAATTCAGTCTACGGAGAATTGTCCGTTTGTGATTAAGTATATTGTGCGGTGTTTCTTGTAATTGAAGAAACAGGCCGCTACAAATCTTCTTCTTACAGTTAACTTGAAACATTTAAGTTTAGTTCAGTCTTGATTTCGCTGGATATCATAAAAGGGTATTTTTTCGCTGTCCGCACAATTAAAGCGTCTTGCTTTTTTGAGGTTTTTCGAATATGTCCACATTTTTCGACCAGGTGTTTTACTTTAAGGGCATTTAATACCATATTGCACGATCTGGATAGGATTCGGGCTATTTCGGAAATGGATTTTTCTTCCGATTTTAGTTTCAGTGCAATTGTCTTTTCCTCATTGCTACAGTGTTTTGCACGACCCATTTCTGAATAATTATTATTTTTTTTTCTTAAATACTGTTTAATTTTTCAATTGCACTTACTTGATTTGTAATCATTTTAATTAATTTTAGTATGTGTACCTCACGAAGTTTAAATTAATACTGATGTCCTATTTTTTTGAACGCAGAAGAATATTTTTATAATTATTTTCGGTGATTCCCCTAACTATGTAAAAATTATCTGCTTACTCGATCTACATTTTTTTAGTAGATTGTATTGAGACTTCACGTGGCAAATCATAATTAAATATTTTTGTAAGCAATTTGCGAAATTTAAAATTGAATGAAAAAATGGTGTATTGTTCTATTTTATTGAGCACCACTGTTTGTCTATCCACCGAGCATGTATGACGACCCACTGATCGTGGGAATACCCACTATTCTAATATACGTGACACGGAAAAAGTATTGGTTTCGTTGAAAAGAAAAAAACTCTTTAGCCTTAGTTTTTAAAAGGTCCGCAAATTTGTTGATTTATATAAGTTTTGGATTCCTATGTCTATCTACCGAGCAAGTATGACGACCCGCTGATATGGGAAAAGATATGGGATACGGGAAAAGTATTGGGAGTGGATTTACTTGTCAATAGTAACTACTAAACTTATTTAACAAAACAACATTTAACAAATTAAGCGACAAAAAATCCTAAGAACTTCATCCAAGAATATTTTTAAAATCCCAAATATCCTATATATAAACATTACGATATTGACAAGTAGAGATTTGCCTTCATCAATAGCAATTATGAAACTTTTAATTGAAGATTGATTTTACGCAAAGAACGGAAACAACGGAAACAACGATTTTCAACGGAACCGATACATTTCCCGTGTCACGTATATTATCAGACTCGCTCAGTAGATAGACATAGAAATCCAGAAATTATATAAATCAATAAATTTGCGGATCATTTAAACCCGAAGGCTGGAGAATTTTTCTACTTTCTACTTTTTATTTATTATACTTAATAAACACATTTTTATTAATCACTTGTTTTTGTTTCGCAGAATATTTTTCAAAAAGTTTAAAAAATCACTCGATCGATTTCGACTTGTTAGGTCATCATCAGGAGTATCTACTCGTGATGATACTCCTGATGATGACCTAACAAGTCGAAATCGATCGAGTGATTTTTTAAACTTTTTGAAAAATATTCTGCGAAACAAAAACAAGTGATTAATAAAAATGTGTTTATTAAGTATAAGTGTGTTTCGCCAAGTGCCTACGGCAAATAGTGTAAAAAGTATCTTATTTATTATTCAAACAGTTTTTGTGCTTATGTCAATGTATTTTTATATAGTAAATAATTGAAATTTACTCGAATTTCGGCCGAAAACATGCTTAAATAAAGAAAATTGAATTAATTTTTCTACGACTATTTTAAATACGTTAATAATACAGTTTTTCTACAGAAAAAGGTCAAAAACAATACAAAAATGTCTGCTGACCTTTTCTACCAATGTATATAAAGGAGATCGATAATACAGCTTTTTATTCTGCTGAATATTTCTGCTAACTACCGTAGCATTAAAATTAGCCTTTAATTTTCCATTTTTTTAAATCATTTTTTGGTAAGGGTTAACTTTTCTAAAGCTAGAAGAACCAATCGTTTTAGTTGGATGGGATGGGCCCAAACATTTTTTAAGAGAGCATTTAATTAGCCTCTAATTCTCCTTAGTACCTTGTGCTAACTATAGGAACGTAATATAAGATCTGTTGTGTAAAACCAAGCAGTTATGTGTTTGATTTTGCACAATCTAGTAAAATCTGTTATTTCCTTTCAATTAAAAAGCGTGTTTTTTATTAGCTTCCGATAGCTGTATCCGGAGCAGCCAATTTTCTAAGTCAAAACTTATATTTAGCGCGCTATTTTTGCATATAATTAATTTGTTTATCTGTAAATTAGGATTTTTCATTCAACTTTTTACTTAATAATCGATAAAACAATATCTTGCTCTACCTATTTATCGGGAGCCGCTATCGGGAGCACTATCCATTTCAGGGGGAAACCTTAAATTTCCCTTGATTTGTACAGCCCTTAAATCAAAGAAAACTTCAAATTTTGTCGTATGTCAATTTTTGTTTTGTTTTGTAAAGTAAAAAATTATTTTGTGTTTTAAAAAAAAAATTATAAAAAAAAAAAATTAAATTTATAATATAATTTAATTTTTATTAAAATTTAAGTACGCTACGTGATCAAATTATTTAGTCGCACACGTACGATGTAATGTTGCGACGAGGTCGGATCAATAACGACCGATTTTTGGAAATTGTACAAATATCATATCTAGAAAATCGGGACGTGATCTAAACGCTATCGATGTGCTATCACAATCTACAATTTGCAATTTTGGACGAATGTACGAGCGCCGTTTCGGTCAATGTCAAAGAATGCATGTAGCAACACTGCCGAAAATCAGGAATCACATTATTCACCGTATCCCATCGTAAATCACTATGGATACACCATGATTCCTTTTTACCGTTCGATGGACGTGGCGGTTATGAATTTGGGCCAATCAGTGAATCAGAAAATTTTCCGGTGGAAGAAAAAGGATAAATAATTTTTCCTATAAACAATTTTAATTGCCTAATTTAATTTAAATTTATATCACTGTAAAATTATAATCATTAAAAAAATTTTAATTTTTGTACAGTTCTTGTGTTAGCGGTTAGTCGTCCAATTTCATAACATGTATCTATGGATTTAAAATACATAATAAAATCGTGAAAAATAAGGAAAACTTTAATAAATTATGTTTATAAATCAAAAATATTTTGTATATTGATAAGAAAATTTATTAAATTAAAAAACACGATTTCAACTGTTCATTAGTTTTTCTTGAACCGCGTCGAAATCGTTCATTGTTTCGTGCATTGATGAACCCTTTTTAGGCATGGTATACATATTTGTTGTGGAACTTACAAATCCCCATTCTTTGGAAATTCGAAATAATGGACCATACGGTTTTTAAGTGGCGAAGCATAGCATGAATGGGCACAACACCGTTTCGACATTTTCACACCCATAAATCCAATATCACTATCGCTGTCATCTATATTTATGTTACTATCACCTGCGGTTGATTGCAGCATTCTGAAATTAAAAAGATCGTTATAGAGCGATTCCTTACTTAGATGGTTCCAGCCAAATACGTACTTATTCATGTCGCATGGCTTATAATATTGTATTCCGTAAATATTGTCGTAATTTTAACGGGCCGTCCAGCTTTTTGTAATTCATAAAATAAAATTTCTTTTTCAACTGGTGTTCTCATTGAGTATAAATTCATTTGGTGTATTATCCCAGCACGGATTGTCGTAATCAAATAAAATTTCCGAGTTATTCGATTCCAGCGTATTTAGCGAAGCTCCATTCGAACTATTCATATCGCTTAAGTTCGATTTTGAATCGGCAAATACGGGATCCAAGGAAGATACCTTATTTAGTTTACCATTTATCATTCCTTTACATTTTGTAACGGTTGAACTTTGTAGACGTCGCTTTTTTGCTTTAGCCTTAGCCCTTGTTTTTGGATCCTGCACATCATTACTACCCCCAGCAATTAAACTATCCTTTTCGGTTCTCCTTCATTCTCATTTCCTTTAACGCCGACATTCATACGAGATAAACCACCAGACATTCAAATCATTTCGTTGTGGACGATATCGACCCGGTAACCATAAATTTTACACCGATTTACTTCGTCGTCGTTCATGTTCATCGTCATTCTACAAAAGAACCACAAAACAAATTACGACATTTAATGAAATTCACGATCAAATCTAACTCATTTACAACTGTGGGCAACGGTGTTTTGAATATTAATGCCGTTCGAGAGGCTTTCGTTGGAGTAACCATTATATCACACAGGCACAGCACTCAAATTTTAAACTTAAAAACTTATTCACTATATTTACTATTGTGAACAACTAAATATTAATAAAAAATTTTTGTTTAATTTATCTAATTTATTATTTATTTCGCAATTTGTTTGAGTTTAACATGTTTGCGAACAACATAACCACAAAAGTAGAAGTGTCATTCGACTGCATGAAGTTTACAATTTAATTTTTTTGATTAGTAGCGACACCAGTGAATAATGGCTCCCGTTTCAATAGAAAATTTCCCTTCGGCGCCGGATAGTGCTCAATAAAAAAACACGCTTAAAATCGGTTTTTTGAATGTGTTTCAATTTATGCATGGTCATGATGTTTGAACACCCTTGAAAGCATAAGTTTATGCAATGTCCCAATACTAAATCCATTATTTTGCTTGAAATAATCCTCATATTACGTGATAGGCTAACTGGGATGCACAATTGTTGTAAGGATCGCAGTGCAGAAGCCTCACATATTAAAATTTTATTTTTACAGAATTTTCCATCATTTCCTAACTTCACAAGACAATTATATGGCTTTGGCCAGATGAGTCGGTCAAATTTTAATCATGATATTTTATATTTGAAACTAAATACCGGGAATATTTTGAAATTCTACGAAATTATCTTCTTATTGATTAATATTCGGTAATAATTGCAACAGTTAATCTTCTAAAAAATTGCTTTGAAATCTTGTAATAATACTCGTATCGTACTTTTCATTAGAATATATCGCATATAAGTTTACGATACGGTAAGTTATCAATTAATCAAACGGCTTACGTTTTAACGTCAATCAAATAATGTTGTTGGTTAAGCCCACTTCTCCCATACAAAAAAAGTGTTTTATTAAATATTCGCCTAAATGAATGCTACATAAAACTTAAAGTTATTAAAAGCTTTGTATTTTTGTTTTTGTATGATTCATGTGTTTACATCTAGATGTCACTTAAATAAATAATATTTAGATTTACATGTTGGAATTTATGTGTTAAATAGCGTGCCAAAACAAATTTGTTTGGTTCGAATTCGGTTTGTTTTACCATCAGCCATCGCCTCCATACATCGCTCGCGTTTCTCTCAATCTCTATACAAATGCATAAGAAATCGCGAATAACTTCTTATTATATGCTAATTTAGCGTAATTTTTTTTATATTTTTTATTTTGCTTTTTTTTTTTGATTTAATTTAATAAATAATGATGGATAATGTATGTTATGTCCTGAAACCAATCGAAAATCCCTTAAAGGTGTATATACATATATGTATAGATGTTTGTACTTTCAACAATGTGAAGACTGACGTCTTATATAACGAAATCTAATGTTGTGATTATTTGTTATGAAAAAGATAAAAAAAATAATAATAAATGGTCGTAGTCGTAGATGAATGGATCGGATGAGTGGATGAATGAATATAAGCGATGCTGTAATGGGGCTATCAATCACATGAAAATTAACGTTTTGTTTTTTGTTGTGTTTAGTTTAACTGGTATTACGCGGTGTTTCTTCACCGTGGCGGTCGTACATGCTGGTGATATAATTGTTTTAATGATTTGTTTCGTAGAACTCGTAGCATGCCTATCAACTTGCTGTATAGTAATAATTATGAGTGATTTCTAGTAATTCGTGTAAGAAATTTAGGAATTTGTTGAGTGTAAATTGACCGTTATTTTCCATGCTCTATATTACCGGTATATTTCAAAATGGTGCACCCTATATTATGGTTAAATAAATCCAAATTGAATTCCTGATTTCGGTACCCGGCACCGAATTAAAATTAAACTTAACCATTTATGGATGGATTTGTTCTTTAGGGTTTGAAATTTGGTATTTCAAAATTCTGTAAATTATTATAAGTTTGTGTTTGCCTTCGTGTTTCCTCTCAACAGCGCAAAAATGGTCGTGGTGAATCTTTGAATTAAAGCTTTTTCTATAGATTTGAAAGTACCAGTGAACAAAATCACTCCATCGGAAAAAGCAGCACAAAAATATTTTAAATTAAATTTAAACCAAATACATTTTTAATATGAATTTTTCCGGCTACGGGTACAGACCGTTGTATGACACGGTTTAGTATGTAAAATTCTGAATTTCAAAATTCTGTGTTTCAAATACTTAAAAAAAAATTCTGTGATTTAAATTTTTATGTAATCTATACCAGGTGTGTAAATATGAAACCGGAATTTACCAATAAATGGCGCCACCTGTCAATGCCTCTTTCGACAAACATCGCGTCATCGGAGGCATGGTTTTCTTTTGACATCTGTCAACAAGCTTCATACATTAAATAGCATTTGAAGGAAACTGTTGCAGAATCACATCGAATGGTTTAATAAATTCAAAAGTGGAGATTTTGACGTGAGAAACGAATAACGTGGAAGACCACCAAAAATATTTAATTGCAAGCATTCCTATCTCCGTATACGTTTAAAGCCATGGGAAAGAACCAAAAGCTGGGAAAATGGGTTCCGCATAAGTTGAATGAAAGGCAATAAGAAAACAGAAAAACCACTTGACAAATGTTGCTCGCCAGATACAAAAGAAAGTCCTTCCCCCAAGGAATTGTGACTGGCGATGAAAAATGGATCTATTTTGAGAATCCAAAGCGTAAAATGTCTTGGGTTGATCAATGATCCTTCGATATCGACTGCAAGGCCAAATCGCTTCGGACGGAAGACAAGACAATTTTCTTTATTCGGTGGGATCATAAGAGTGTGATTCATTTTGAGCTGCTAAAACCTGGTAAAACCGTAAATACTGAACGCTACCAACAACAAATGATAAATTCAAATCCAGCTTTGTGTGAAAAACGACCAGAATATGATAAAGGGCAACACAAAGTGATTTTGCTTCATGATAATGCACCATCACAAATGCAAACCCGGTTATGGAAACGTTTTAAGCACTTAATTGGGAAATACTTTCACATGCAGCTTATTTGCCAGACTTGCATCGATGGGCACTTGCTGAGGTGCCCTCCTAAGAAAATCGCTGGATAACCGGTGTGCCTCAAAAGAAGAATAGTTTTTTTTGGCGTGCGATCCACGCTCTGCCACCAGAAAGATGGGAAAATATACAAGTAACTGCTGGATAATACTTTAAATAAAATACTCTTAATTATTATCATACGATGAACGTGTATACTTTTTACTAAAAAATTCCAATTTCATATTTACACACCTGAGTGTCGATTTTGTACCAAAAATGAAATCGCGAGGTGAGCAAACCGGAAAAACGTAGTAGTGATTATTTTATTAATATTGGTTTGCTTGAGCGCATGCGCGTCATTTTGTTTATATATTTTTTTTAATTGATGTGTCAAATGCGGTTTCGTATGTTGTTCAAATATTTAAAATTAAAAATCAAATCACATAGCAAACAATCGGTTCCACTGCTCAAAAGCAAGCGAATAGAAGAGGTGATGTATACGTCGTCATCATAAATATTCAACCGGTTCAACCGGAACTTTTAATTCGCTACTTGCCTTTATAAAATTAACGAACAAAATGCACAGACACATGAAAGAAAAATACACTACAAATATAAAATTGTATATTATGCAGTGTATGTGTACACCAAATAATTGTTCACCTCGCTAGCTCGCGCTCTAATTTTTGGTACAAAATCGACACTCTGGAAGAGATACCAGGACTGGGATGTTCTAACATCACCACGTTTCGATAATTTATCGAAGTTTATTTTTCGTTTCTGTAGAATAAAATTTGTCTCTGTTTCAATTTATATGTCATTTACCAGCCTGCTAGATTGCAACATTATGATGTTTCTACTGCGTTTCTATCACCAAATAATTTATTTTCGATTCTTGAACGAAAATAAGTGAAATAGATATTGTTCAAATATATTCTAGTAGGTTGTGATAGCAATAGAGAAGAAATAATTGATAAACGAAACAGAAGTAGTCAAATTAATTCTAGCAGAAAGAGACGTAGACTTTGATAACATATCGAAATATGGTGATGTTAGAACATCCCAGCCCAGACCGTTCAGACCGTGTTCAGACTGTGTTAAACATTTTAGTATCACATCGAATTGGAAAAATTACACAGCAAGCTGGGAAAACTTAGGAAGCATATTTAACAATAGAAAATTACTCCTGTCATATTTATTAAAACATTTGCCCAACAAATAAACAACTTAAATTTCACCCCCAAAAGCTTGTTCTCCTGCTGACATTTTCGTCCTCTGCTAAAGGAACCTTAACTTTCATAACTCATTTCACAAAACAGTGCAAAAACAAAAATAAATTTTACATTTGCAAAGGGATGTACTTTGTTGCGTTTCAATACCTAAGAGCAACAAACCAACCGAATTTCCTTCAAAGCGTACAATAGATTCAAAATTTCGCCGTAACTTTTCAATGGAGACTAAGTCAGATCAACAACTAAATGGTTGGCAGTAGACTGATACTGTAGTAGACTGACTGACTAGACTGATGATGGTCTAATGTGGGGTCATCCAAACGGTATGATATCGAAGGGCCGAATGTCGAAGGGTCGAATGTCGAAGGGTTGAATTTCAAAGGCCGATTGTGTCGAAGGGCCAAATGTCGAAGGGCCGAATATCGAAGAGCCGAATGTGTCGAAGGGCCGGATGTCGAAGGGCCGAATGTCGAAGGGCCGAATGTCGAAGGGCCGAATGTCGAAGGGGCGAATGTGTCAATGGGCCGAATGGGTCGAAGGGCCGAAATTTTTTTTATATTTTTTTTGTATTTAGAAATATATTTTTTTTATTTTTTGTACATATACCTATTGGTGGCGCATGGCAAAATTCTCCTTTACCAAAATATATCGCTGACTGGATACGTGATGAAAAATTTTAAAATACATAAATTCATAAGAAACTCATTTATGTTTAATAAAAAAAAACCTCACAAAATATTTAATAAAACAACAAATTTAAAAAATTATATTTCTAAAAAAAAAAATCGGCTCTTCGACCCATTCGGCCCTTCGACCCACTCGGCCCTTCGACACTTTTGACCCTTCGACACATTCGGCCCTTCGACATTCGACCCTTCGACATTCGGCCCTTCGACATTCGGCCCTTCAGCATTCGGCCCTTCGACATTTGGCTCTTTGTACCCATTCCATCCAAACTACATTAAAGCGAGCATGACCGACTTACTGTAAGAAGCTGTTTATGGGGAGGGTGAAGCAATAGCACAGCGCACTGAACTTGCATGGATTATATTTAGTTAAGTCTCCCTTTTAAACCAAACCCGAAGCCATAATTGCAATTGAACAGCCAACTCGAGGACGTGCGTTTATAGGACCGATTTAAGACCATCTGCACATGGCATAGCTCCGTGCCAGCCTATACTGGCATGGAAGATGGGTCGGCCCATGAGTTTTGCACACCGACAGGAGGTCATAGATATGTTACATTTCTCCACAGGTCATAATCTGTCGATGGAATTTCACTTTGCATCCTGCCCCTATCGGGATTCGAACCCAGTACTTCCCGATTCAAACGCCAAAGTCGGTAGCCTAGCAATATTCTTGGAATTAGAAAATATATTTAAAAAATCTTACATAATGGCAGAAGCTTATCAAAAAAGCTTCAGGCTACTAGGGCTACTCGTCAGACTCATGGAGGCTAAATAATTAGAATCGGACTAGGCCTTTTTGGCAGATTTCACTTGGGGATTCATCATGAGACAAGACAGCTTTTACAGTATTGGAGCGACCTCTCTACTAATTAAAAGTGTTGCCATGTAGGCTGTGTAACTCTTCGGAATCAAAATGTCGATGATGCACAAAGTCATTCGTCTAGAACTCCATTTGAGTTTCGTCTACTTGGATGGTCTCTTGATCATTACCGCCATAATAAACGACAATTATAAATTGTTGGAGCTGCCGCTGACTTATTACAGATGGCGGGACTGATGGTCAGCGTTGACAAAATTCACTTCGTGATGAAGGAGGTACGATATTTTGTATATCTTGAAATGAAACTCCGACCTGAACCTCAAAAAATCGACGTCGTCTCAACCTTTCAACCCCTGAAAACGTGAAGCAGACTCAACGCCTCAGGGTGGTGTCACAGATTCATCCTCAATTTTACGGCCATTATTACATCCATTACAGATTCTTTGAAAGAGGATAAATTTGTCTGGTGGCAGCCTTTCTAGTTATCTGAAACTTCCGGCCGTATGTCGAAGGGTCTGTGTTCTATTTGATAAGAGGCCACACAAACGTGAAATGTGGTATGGGGCGGCACGACCTTAGTGTGGGCGATCGACACGATAGAGTTGTCTTGAGAACAGTTGGCATCAAAACAGAGTACGCCTCCAGTATGTTGACACTATTTGAGCAACTAAATCTGGCGTCTGAGATATTCGATGACACTGAGCATTGCGGAGTTAATAGATATAGTGGTATGTAAACTGTGGATACCGACTACCATTCGTGCAGAATTAATTAAAAACGAGCATGATAACCCTTTATCGGATTGGCAAAGCCGTTGGAGAAAAACACCCAATCAAATCGGGTATTCAATGTCCAGATGGTATAGTTAGCTGGTTTGTTAGATATTTTTAAATATATAGTTTGTTAAAATCGTTATGTTTTAAATGGCACCTATATACAATGTTTACGACTTTTCTAGTTTATAGAAAACAAGGAATCCATTTTCTCACAGTATATCTACAACAAAAAGTAGAAAATTAATCCCCCACCCCATTTTTAAATGCCCCCCCCCATTTTAACCCCCGGGGTCATTGTGTAAAAATACACGCAACCCTTACAAAAATGAGAACTTCCTCAAATTCTTTCTTGGTAGTCTAGTTTGTACTGGTAAAAAGTTGGTCTACTCATCATGTTGTAACGACCAAAGTGCAAAAATACGGCTTAGTACACATACACAGTTAGAATTGGTGATATAATTCGCCAAATCGATAAGTTCTTGTTTTGTACTACTAGTTGGGAGTGGCATGGCGTGGTATATGTTATATCGAGTCCTATTTACTAATGTAATTTCGATTTTGAATATGATCGTTGCTTCAATTTTTATGGTTTTGACGGTGGCTGGTTTACTGATGGCGGCTATATACAGATCCAGATACAGTTCAGGCTATTGTTGATCTTCCCACGCACTCAAAAACAAATTCACAGATTTCACAGATGTGTGGGTGGTGTCGGAGATTCATCCGACACTTTTCGATTATTTCCGCACCATTGACCGATGTACTGAAAAATAAAATACGATGGAGTTAATTCGAGAATGCTCAAGATGCTTTTATTATTGGAAAACAGGTGATTGTTTTTGTCCCAGTTTAATCGCATCCAAATTTTAACGAACGCTTTTACGTTCAATGTTATGCTTGTTCAAGCGGAATTTGAGGCGTAGAAAAACCAATTGCCTATTTACCCCAGAAATTACATAACTCTGTTACAGAGCTAGAATACTTTGCTGCTGTTCAAAGTTTGTAGATGTATAGATGTTATGTTGAAAATTATACATTTACTTTAATAGTAGCTCATGCTAGCTTGAAATGGTCAATGTGCCTGAAAGATCTCCAGACTTGCCCGCTGGAGTTTAAAACTAGCACGTTAAAGCACCCATAAACATCGTATCCCTGAAACCATTTTAAGATTTAAGTTTTGTCCGCTTTGAAAACCAAATCAACCTTGAAATCTAATCTTCTAGTAGTTGACAATAAAATATATTTTATACTAACCAAATTGGACTCAATAACCCATAATATGTTACAATGATTAGCTTGTGTGGAAGTTTGGCGTTCCAAAAGCATTAATTCCATGAAGGCAAGCGCACGACCGTCCAAATCCCGCTCCGATAACATCAAGATGTTAAAGAATATATTTCCAACTGAGAAGTGTGCAAAACTTGCATCGCAAGTGCAAAACTTTCACCCAATATTGCAACCTCCATTGGGCCGAAATTTTATGAGAATTAGACCGCGGCAGCAACTTTATGTGGGTTTTTTACGACCTTATCCTAGAACAAAAAGTTGTAATTCATTTATATTTATTGTGTTCGATTCTTATTCCCGATTCCCCGTGAAATACTAATGCAGCTTTTTGGCACCCCCGAAACTATCTTGTCTGGTAAGGGGTTTCAGTTTATATCAAAAATAAATAAAAAATAAGCTAATCGAACAGTTTCGGTTATGCGCCGTATTATTAAGTTTTTGGGCAGGATAAGATTATGAACGGATCTTAAATGAACTGTAGCTGAATCTTAAATGTCTCAAGCGTTGTTCAATCATCATTCAACTTGTTGATCGGCTATCTTTAGCTCAACAACAAGCTCTTAACCATATGAAACGAGCCGATGGAGAAGATGAGAGGCGCTACAATCTTTGTCCAAGAATTCGCAACTTCCAATCTGGTAAAATCATATACGTATGAAATTTTGCACAAAGCGCCGCAACTAAATACTTTTCCAGGAGGTTCGATTTGATCGTCGTACAAGAAAGACGCGTTTTTGTCTTTCTCTGTGTAGTGAAAGTTAAAATTTCTTTTAAAGTGATTTAAGTGATATAATTTTTTATTTTAAAGTGATTGCGGTTATAGTTATATAGTTATAGTTATAATATAAATTATAATAAAAATTTGTTTAATTTTAATTTTAGTGACATTAATTAATATTGATAAAGATAAAAAAGATTGTGTGGTGCGCGGCAATGTGGGTGTATTACACTCATTTTTGTGTACGTGGTGTTTGCTGTGCGATTCCAAAGGATTTTTAAGGGAAGTGTTTTTATTATTATTTTTTTTTCATGTTTTATTGAATTTTTAATTTAAATTTAAAATTTTAGTTTTATTTATTTAAATGTGTTTTATTAATTGTTGTAATAAGAAAAACGCATTTATAATATATCGTCGTAGTAGTGATATGGTACGGTTTGCGTGTGTGTGAGTGAGAGTTGTGTCCTTTTCGTTAGTATATAGAAGAAGAATATATTGTAAAGAGAAAATATTCTTGTTTTTATGTACATAGATTTTTTTTGTATATACTGTTGTATGTATAAAAAGAATGCGGTGTGTTTTATCGTGATGATCAAAAATAAAAAGGATCATTGAAATTACGAGGCGTATTCGCACGTGTGTGTTTTTGTTACTATGGGAATTGTATTTCCGAATATTTTTTTTTGTTTTGAAATGAATGAGCAAATTTGTATGTGATAATATGGTATATACATATAAGTGAGTGTGTGTATTACGTATGTATGTAAAATATATATATCCAGAATCTTCTTAAATATAAGTCGTGCTAACTCGACACATATGAAATAAATAATAACTAAGTAAAGATGTATTGGAAATTTTTTTTTTCCATAGTAATTTTTTTTTTTTTAAATAACTAAGTATGTATAAGTGTGTTGATGCAGAAACAAAAAAAATGAACAAAAAAAAAACTCAAATTTACGTTGCATTGTTAGTGTAACCAACACACTCTTTGTTAGTTTTTTTTTAAATAGGCATCTGTCAATGAGAAGAGTAAGCGGGACTTATATTAGAGTGGATTCTGATATATCCCTTTTCTTGCCAAATAAAGTTTTTTTGTTTTGTTTTAATTTGAGTCGAGCCTACACAAATGTGTGTGTAAAAAATTACAGGTTGTATTGTCTTTCGGATTTTAACGGATCTTAGTTAAATCGGAATTATTTTTGAAAAACATTATAATTTGATAATACATATATAAATTATATAACATACTAATTATTTGTTTTTGATAACATTTTAATTATTTTACTATTACGGTTTTAGTGTTATTTTTCGGACGATTTCAGTGGAATGCATAAATGTGTGTGTTGGTCCAGAATTCATTCCAAAAATAAGTTTTTGACATGATTCTTTTGCCTTACCCACACAATTGTGATGGCAGGCAGGAAAGGGGATGTGGATAATATGTATATGTATATATAATTGACTGTTTTTATTTATAATTTTTTTAATAATTAGTTTAATATGTTATTGTATATGTGTAAAATCCATTTATCATTTATGTTATTGTGTAAAATATTTTCGATGTGCATATCCATATTGCGGTTGCTTGAATCCGGTAGCTTCTTCGTTTCTTTGTACTTTACCTATACAATTATAAGTTTTATGGGTGGGGTGATCGAGACGGGCAGGGGTTGCCGCGGTGTGGAGGTACACGATGTTATATTGGGTGAACTATGCGAAGACTTTTTAAAGTGATTTTTTCCGACATTTTTTTACACATACATAGAAATTTATCGATGAGCTGGGAATCATGTGACGTGTGTGTGCGTGAATGTTTTTTTTTTTTTTTTTTTTTTTGAGGTTAGAAACCGGTCTCAACTCAAATGTGTCGTCGTGTGATTTCCGCAATGTAATTTAAATGCATGTATGTATTGTAATAATAATATGTACATGCATTGATAGGTGTTATTATTATTTATTTATTTTTTTACAGTCTATTTAACTGGTTTATAATTTATTTAATTAAATTATTTTACTCTATAATAATTAATAATGCGCGGTAAAAATTTGTATTTGGAAAAGTTTTAAAGATTTGTTTCGCCGTGGTATGGACGGGTGACATAACTCAAAAAAATGAACTTTTTCCGTTAATTCACTAGAAGGATGCGCAATATTAGTATCCATATCCCTCAATAAAAACGGTTTTATTTTTCCTTCATCGAAAATGATAGAGCACAAAGTGCCATTCTTCGTTTTATAATTTTGGAATCTAATAACGTAATTAGCATTTTTTGTTTTTGCTCTCCTGCAAAATTTTAATTTTTGAGTTGTGTCTCTTTTTCATGTCATGAGCGATATGTGTTACGGCATGGCAAAGGAAAAATGGTTTTTAATTTTTATTTTCGTTGTAATTGTAACGACAAGTAAATCTTTGATGTGCCTCGGGCTATTAATGTTGGTTATTTTTTTAGATTGCTTACTGCTGGCACTCTTTTCTATGAAAGAATTTATCCGACTCAACAATATTTCTCGAAACAGGTTCACAATTGCATGGGAACGTCAGACACAAGTATTGATGAGTTCTAAATCTTATTCAATGACTTGCTCATGCACCAATTATGTAAGAAGCATTCCGCGTGGTTTTATTTTCCGTTCGTGCCATCACCTCACGTAAACCTTGATCGTTTTTGAATGACTGAGATGTGCGAAATTGTCTCAGTAATCTATTTCTAGACAGTATACTGCAGAAGATGCATAAATTAATTTTTGGGTATGAATTGGGCTGGATTGGAATTCTAGCAAATTTTAGTTTTGGGAAGCTGGATTTGACTGGTTCATCTCTTAGCGGGTTAAGCGAAGTTTGTTTCAGCTATGGTGAATAAACGAACTGGATAGTTAATTGGCCGATTGCTTTCGGATTTGTTTTGTGGAAAGATCCAGAACTTCATCCGGGATTTATGTTGGAGTCGCAATTTAACTCAACATACCAGATTCGAACATGATTGATTAATAAATTGCTTAGGACGGTCGAATTCCAAAACTTCGCTATATACCATTTTTAAATCCCCACCCAATTCTGAATACCTGATTTGACAATATATATATTTTTTAATATGATTCCCAAGGTTCATTCAGAATGGTCGAATTGTAGAACTTCATCAAAAAGACACGTTAAAATCCCAATTTAAGCTGACCTTTCTTATTAGAATCCTAGCCCAGCACTGCAAAATGAAGTTTAAAGTTGTAGGTTAGGAGGCGGCCTGGTTTAATTCGTTATATCCGAATCCCAAAATTTAGTCAAATTCAGCTTTGTACATTGAATTTGATCATCATTTGTTGAGAAATGGCCTAGTTCCATTGAGCATAATGTTATAGTGCCAATCCAATTCTACATACCATATTTGACAGAAATTGGTTGAGGAACGATGAAGCTCCATTGCCATGCTCGGCATAATATGTCCTGTGCAGTATAAATTACTTGGTAATTAATCGAATATGTACCATTGCCTTTGGGATGCCTCACATATTTTTTATTAAATACTTATGGATTTTAGAGTAATTTTTAATATTGTAATTTAAACAATTATGGTTTCAGGAAATTCTACTTTAAGTTGTGGAATTGCATTATTATTAAATTAATAAATGTTTATATTATTTAGGAAGCCGGAAAATATTAATTTAGAATTAAATTTCAGGAAATCTACCGATGTAGGTGAAATAATATTCCTTTGATGGTTCACAAGCCAAACCGATTAACTCCATTTTTTGAATATTTGTAAATTTTAATATCAACGTACTTGATTGGCTCTATACATTGAAAATAAATTACAGTAATAATAAGTGTTAACACCATTAAATGGCAAAACTAAAAGTAACTAAATTTGCAATTTCTAACGAATTTTAAAACCATTTTTGTATTTTCTCAGTTTTTATCAACTTTTTGTTTTACGGAGTTAATCGTTTTGGCAAATGAAGCATCCAATTGTAGATTGTGTAGATTAGAATTGCCTATTGTTAATGTGTTACTAACTATCGACTTTATCTAGATGTCTGTAACCGGGCTGATTCAATCAATCAACTGGTTTAGGAAGCCGGAAAGCATTAATTTAGAATTAAATTTCAGGAAATTTCCAGATGTACGTGAAATAATAAAAATTTTCCCTCAGCTTGCTGATTTAAAGAAGCAATTGTTGAAGACCAAAACCATCGTTATCCATCAAACCTATTAAGCCTTTATCCTCCCTCTAGTAGTTAGAAGTAGATTAGAATTGTGTTGTGCCGTACGATCGCTAGGTGTCTGAAACCGGGTCGTTCCGTCCCAAAAAAAAAAAAAAAATTACCTTTCCTATCCCTCCTATTGTTATGTGTAAACAGGCTGTAGGAATAGGCCCGGCGTTATCCGGGACCACCTGTCAAGTACTTGGTTCTACAGTCCAATCAATTCAATCAATCAATCAAAGCGCCGCAACTAAATACTTTTCCACAAAACTTGCTCCTAAATTCGTTGTCTGCAGAATCAGACGGACAAACGTTAGGTATGTACGCAACACATAAAGGATACCAAAACTTAAGTATTTTCTCGGCTCAACGAGACATGCCTCGGGAGGTGGTACTGCCCCATGATTGAAACGATCAAACTGTTTAGTCGTTACAAGCGGAATTGTTCCAAGTCCCAAACAAATAATTGATATTTAGTGCGTTGTTGCTATACTGTACGTTAGAAGCACTACAAATGACATAAATAAGTTGCATTTAACATAATTTCAATTTAGTATAATTATTGTTTGTTTTGTTTAGATATCTTTCATTGTCTTTCACCTCTCCTTCTCATACATTATTCGGTCATTATTCGGTAAAGTGTATTGAGAGGAAATTTAGCATATTTACTTTGATGATCAGTTAGTTTTGTGTGAGTGATACTTGTGGGAACTAGTAAGTACACTCAGGCAAATACGTTGACGAATCGCTGGAGATTTGCGATTGGAATAAAATTGAGATCAAACGGATCCAAAATTTAATTTAATTTCCGAAGTGTATAAGATACAACAAGATATGTTACCTTATAGTTTTTCAGTGATGTAAGCTTTTTTTTTGTAAAACTGTTTCATATTATGCTATTGCAACTAATTTATGTCATTTGTAGGGCTTCTAACGTACTGTATAGCAAGAACGAAATAAATATCATTTATTGATTTGTCACTTGCAACAATTCCGCTTGTAACGAAGAGAAAACGTTTGATCATTACAACATAGCCAGCCATTTTGTTGCAAATTCAATGGGTAGTTATTTGTCCCAATCTAGACCTAATGTCCATGTTTGTTGCTACATTATTTTTCTTTTATAATAACCGGTGCCAGCAATCCTATATAGGATCAAATAATTTAGAAGTTTCGGACAGTACCTTTCTCTTTTGTAATTGTTTTCTCTCTTCAGCTTTAATTTTTTAACTGCTTCCTCAATAATGAGTTGCTTCCGATCTGGTGCCTAATGTAAGGTGGTATATCTTCCGTCAGGATTATCAGATTTGACCATTGTTTTTGCTAACAACACGTGTTCTTTATCGTGAGTTACGTTCGTTATTAGTTAAAAAAATTTTACTTCTCACTTGCTCATGGTTTGTGTATTTGGCATGGTATGATTATTCCAATTACAGATGGAATGTCTTTTGTTTTCGATGCAGCCGGACGTTTGATGTGCTAAGACGTCTTCAACAAAGCTGGTGTAGTAGCGCTATTTTATTTTTATCTGTTGTTGACAGCTGCTTAAACCTTGAGCATTGTTCTACTGTATTTTTCATCCGGCAATATACTCAAATATTGTTTTAATAAAATACATTGTGTGTTAAACATTATTAAAACTAACAAGATTAAGAAGGTAAGATAAGAGAACTATTGGATCAAATAGATCACCTGACTGGTCCCCTGATTCTAAACCACAAAAAAATATTTGAATTCTATTTACAAAATTAAAATCAATTTAATTTACAGTTAAAATTGAAAGAAACAAAAATTGTACAATATAATTAAAACTACATCTTAATAATTCACTACAAATGCATATATTAAAACCTCTTAAACTATAACATTTAATTTTAACATCTATAATTTTAAAACCAATAAAAACAAAAACAATAATATTTTAAACCAATAGTTGAAAAAGATGGTCAATATTTTTAGTTTGATGAAGCCATTCTTTAAGGTATATTGAAAAACTGGAGCAGTTGCCGCACTTACGAATATTCAACGGTAAATTGTTAAAAATGATTGGTGCAACGATATTAATAAAGTTTCTCCGTAGATCTAATCTAAACTTAGGAATATGTTTCAAGAAAGTATGATTTGATCTGAGATTATACCCTGCATGAGTCACAAAATTATTCCCACTTTTAACATAGAATATTCTAAGTACCTTGAATACGAATATGTGACGTAGAGGAAGTATGCTGAGATTTTCAAATAATAGCTACGAAGGCGAAAAAGATGGTTTAAAGCACATTATTCTGATTAACTGCTTTTCCGCTAATGTAAGTCCGCTAATGCAAAGTAAATCGTCCTAAGTAAATATTGCGGACAAAATAGCCGTAAGACATACATTTTTCTGGAAACCAATGATAGTCTAGTTTTCAGTCCTTGTGTGTGCGCTTTCCAATTTAAATCTCGATCAATAATAATACCTAGATATCGAAATTCATCAACAGTGTTCACTAAGAAGCAGTCATTAGGAGGGCATTGCGTGTTATTGTTTCTGCTGCATTCGAAAGTATGATACGTTGTCTCAAGATACAACGCTGGGGTATCCCTAAAATGTAATAATTTCGTTTTGTGACTCAAAACAAAATTATGTGCTTCCAACCAAATAGACAAACTGTTTAAATCTTGATCTATGAGCGTGATATTATCTTGATAACTTGGACTAGCATATGTAAACGAGAAATCGTCAGCAAAAGCAGTTGGAGACCCTCGAAATTGTTGTCGAAAGATACCGTTTACATACACTAAAAATAATAAAGGTCCTAAGACAGAACCCTGTGGGCCCCCACATTTATCGGTAACTCTTTACTTAATTGTCCATTTACTCGAACCAATTGCGTTCGCCCATTCAAATACGAGGACAACCAATCCCGGGTTATCCCTCTGAATCCACAACAATATAGCTTTTTAACAATGTGCTATATGTTGAACTCTGTCAAAAGCCTTTGTTAAGTCTATAGATAGAGTAGATACTTTGGACCCTTTATCAATATGTTCAGTTACTTGTTCTAGGAAAGACACGATAGCTTGTTCAGTATTTTTATTTTTCCTAAAACCATATTGGTCGGGAGAGAAAAAGTCTCTTTTATCTAGGAAGAAAACAATTCTACTTTTTATGGCTTTTTCAAATATTTTCGAGAATACCGAAAGTAGAGAGATTGGTCTATAGTTGTTCATACTTGTTTTAACATTATTTTTAAAGATCGGAACAACTAAGGCTCGCTTTAACGATGTAGGGCAAATCCCAGTTACCAAGCTTAAATTGAAAATAAAAGATAAGACATCAACTAAGAACCAGGACATTTTTTTAACAACATTATTTGAAATCCCATCCAAACCAGGAGTTGAATTATTTTTTAGGGAAAGAATTGTAAAATACACTTCTTCAGATGAAATTTCCGAAAAAACGCAACTATCTATAGATTGGTAATATTGAAATATTAATCTATTTTTGTCATCATCCAAGAGGAGACTGGTAGCATTAGCATTACCAACACTAGTAAAGAACTCGTTAAATTCATTAGCAATCTGCACTGGACCAGATATTTTGCAGCCTCTTTGATTAACAATTTCTTAAATTTCAACTGGATCAGGCTGTCCGTTAATTATTTCATTGACAGTTTTCCAATTTTTACGAGCATCACTACCACTGTTGATGAACTTTTGAGAATAAAAGCTTTTTTTGGCTATATCAATTTGTAGGTTAACAGAGTCACACAGCGTCAAGCTATATTGTTTCAATCTACGGTTGCTGTTATGTTTTTTTGCAAGGCGACAAATATTATTTCTTTTACGTATAAGTCTCAATAGATCATTAGACATCCATGGCTTTAGCTTCGTTGATCTATTGGCAAACAACTTAATGGAAGTGCATTTTTTAATATGACCTTTAAAGATTTTAATAAAATTATCGTAGGCCTTAGAAGCATCTAGACAAGAATAAACATCAGTCCATACTTCATACAATAGTAGTTCCTTTAGCTTATTGAAATCAATCTGTAAAACTTCTAAGGCTCTCCGAGATGTAGATTTAATGTTAAAGGTTCCTGTTAATTTAATTTCAATTAGACAGTGATCTGAAATTTTTAGGTCTAATACACTGTGAGAAACTATCGGAAAATACCTTTGATCAAATCTATGGAGTACATTATCAATACAAGTAGCTGTGGTATTTGTAATTCGTGTTGGTTCAAGAATATTATCCAAACCATGTTCCGATAATAAAATTAGCAGCCCATCAAGCATTGCGTTCTGCTTGAGGAAGTCGATATTAAAATCACCCATGATAATTAAGTTAGAGTGGGATAGATCTTCCAGAAGCCTACCGAATTCATCAATAAAACTGGAGATATCTGTATAACCAAGACGATAAATACAAATAATGCAAACTCATTTAGAATTTATAAAGAATGTCAGACCGACCGCGTTGAATGTTTGGAAAAGTAGATTAAATTGTTTGCAATTTAGTCTGCTATGGGCATAAACAGCAACACCTTATAATAAATAAAATTATCTCGCGCCGCTTAAATAAATTGGTAAGACTACCGAGCCATTCATCAAAATAAAAATATCGATCAAATAAACCGACCATGTAGTGGTAAAAAATATTGTAGTGTAGTTTGGCAAATGACACAAATGCCAAAATGACATTTATAAGGTTTTAGTTCAATTCCAGTATGACAACAAGACAAAACAAAATTATTTAATGTCAAAAGAGAAAATAATAATAATAACATGTAAACAACAACAACAATAATAATAATATACAGTGGATAAAAAGTTGGAAATGTAATTGATGTGTAGTTTGAATAAAATATTAATAATAAACAGAAATGTAAGTGATCTAATTCTAATTAAAGTGAATATAAAACTATAATTACTGTGATTCAAGAGTGTGAATGATGATGATGTGAATGTGACCAGTGATGATTCAAGAGTGTGTGACTCATGTTTCAAGTCTGCGGATATTGGCCCTTGACTGGATCCTGGTGATGGTGGCCCCTTCAGATTTACGGATGAGAATATTGCCCTCAGAAATCCACAGGTATTTATACTTTGATAACTTTTTGAGATTAAGTGCTTCCAATGTCGTTGGCATATAGAGTTGGTTTTAGATGCTTTTTTTGTTGCATCGCCCTTATTTTAGAAGCCTAATTTTTAAATTGTATGATAAGTTTGGCATCACTAGACTTACTTTGATGTGACTGCTGTCTGTTAAATTTGTTGGACATGTATTCGCAGCTCGATATATCAAATAGTAATTCCTGACATTATATGCGATTTAAAATTTCCTCAGCTACAGCCTTTGGTTCTCTTGAATTGTTCGGAGGACCAGCATCAATCAGATTGGAATTCAATTCATGTTGTTGAAATCCATCAGTTTTAAACTCCAGTTCGCAGATACGGATGTCTTGTTTTTTATCTTCATTTTCCAGATGATCACATTTGTTGGTTAAGATAACATTTTCCGCACCAATATCCTTGAGGTTAGCTTTTATTAATTCAAATTCGTTGTTAATGAATTCTTGAGAATCTTTTATGCCGGAACGCATTGCCTTTAAAATTCCAAATTCATCGTCCATGCGCCTCAGTAGATCATTGAGTGTAGAACTGAGCTGGAGACATGCTCCACAGGTACAAGAGGCTAATGAAGACGGAGGAACAGATAATTCAGGAGCAGGAGATGCCGCTTTCGAACAGTTGGTAGAGCAAAACCAAATTGACTCGGCTGCCTTCTTTATTTTAGCTGCGCCTATAATTCCTTTGCATTGAGGATGGTACATCTTGTTACAGTACTTACAAACAAAAATTGTTTGTTTTTGGGCTATTGGTCTTGTACATGATGACACCGGACATGATTTATTGGGATGACACCGGACATGATTTAATGCGGATAATCTTCTGCTACCTCAAACTATGACATGATGTTGATAAAATGGCGCAAATCACGTTACTTTATGCGGTTAATAGCAATTTCTTTCCAAAAATAAAAAATAAATTGATTTTTTTGTATGTCAAAGAACACGATATGACGATACACGATTGATTTTTTTTGGTAGTGTATCTGTGAAAAAATGACATTCCAGTTTGACTTGAAGAGTTTGTCAAAATATCACGGTCAACTAGTCAAAAAAATTATAATGTTTATGTTTATATTTGTTGAAGTGTTTATGTTTATATTTTTGACGTAAACATATTTATGTGTTTGTAAACGTCAAAAATAAATCTAACGAAATGTTGAAATTTTTCAAAAGTGATTGCGATCAAAAAAAATCCATTTTTTTACTTGGAAAGAAATTGCAACGGTATTTCGATCAAAAATTTTTGATCTCGAATCAATTTTTTTGATTTATAAATCAATTTTTTTTTTGGAAAGAAATTGCTATAAATTTTTTTTGATAGATCGAGCAAATATAGTCAAATTATATGGCTGCAAACTATCCACTTGTTATTTCAATATTAAATTATATTTTTAAATAAGTTTTAAATAAATTTTATAATAAATAACACTTTAGTTTGTAGTAGAATTATTATTTTATTATTTTCGTATATTTATGTAGCACAAGATGTTGACGCTAGGACAGTCGACAAAAAAAAAAAGAATATCAAGTATAGGGATGTTGTCGCAAACGATTGCTTTACCGTTTGTGTCTTTGGTTGTTACGATTAATTTTTAGACTATTTGGCCTGTGTCGCTGAAACTAATTTGACGTTTTTTGTATAGATCTGTTCATAAATTATTACTTACAATTTGGTGCTTTAACATGTTTTTAAATTTTCGATCAATAGTTTTGTTTGATCTCGATAAGTCCGGTGTTTAAAGGTGTTTGTCACTGGGAATTCGGTAACACTATATCATGACTCAGAACATTAAAAATCTCATATATCAGACCATCAAACAACATACTCATACATCATGCAAAATCTGCCTGCACAGCTTATATAGATACATATATGCGCGCATCGCACAGATTATTAACAACAAATTAAAAAAATACTCAAAATACGAGTAATAATAAAAAAATCATTTGTATTTGGTGTAATATTTATGACCAATAAAATGATCATAAAATATCAGAAATTCAAAAAAGAAATTACTTGCTTGCATTGTATGATATAATGGCGCTTCAAGAACCCAGCCAAACACAAAATACCAAACGCGAAATGTTGTATTTGCGAATATCATATATGAAAGAAGTCAGAACACAAATACTACATGTGGCATTCGAGATAGATTTATTGATTTTTGAGTATCCATTTTTTAGTTTTGTTTTTATTAATTATTAGCGATAAATTTATGAATACCCGATAAATTGTGTTGCAGATTATAGATTTTGATGAGGTTTTGATTATATGTACGAGTATATATACAGGATTATCTGACTATTAGTTAGACATATTTCATTTCAGACCATGGTTAGTCCTTCAAGTTAGAAGCGACAACCTAAAGTGGATATACTTGTGGTAACAGACATATTCTAATATTTATATAGGGGGAAAATCCTATCCTCGAAAATCCGTCAAAACCCCTTACTTCAGTGCAACCGGAATTACACTTCGAGTATCATTTTAGCTGCATGTCTTTATCACGGTATGGTGTCGCTCGGAACTTCTTTCGTCTTGTGGCTTAGAATTATTGCCACTACCATTTTGCTTCCTTCATTCCATTGTGGCGTCTTTCACACCTTGCCCAACCAAATCATTCAATAATTTATAAATAAATTTCCTAAATTGTCAAGCACCGTAAATGGTTAGTTGGGTATCCAAAAAAAAATATTGTAGTTTTTGGTTTTTTGTAGCTAGCTTTGAAAAAAATAAAAGTTAGTCAGTTTTAAGTTTTTTCTGAAAATAGTTATGTCTAATAAATGGAATAAGATTATATTCAAATAAATTATAAAAACCATAATAATTGTTATACATATTTTTAAAATAGGAATAAGTTTTGTTGTAACACATATTTCTACAATTGTTCTTGTATCTAATAGGCCATATAAAAGCTTGGTGGATACCTAACCACTAAAACTGGTAACCATCCGACGTGATTGTGGCTACATAATCTACAGCCACTTATACAATCACCTTCAAGTACGTCGCCTTTCACCACATCTGGTAATCTGGTAAATTTAACACCAGAACTGAGTCAACATATGGATTTAATCCCCGTTATATCGGAGATTCAAGAAATTTCAACAACCAACAAAATTTCGGTTGGGTATACAGTTACGGCAGCCAAGTTTCAACCCCATCACTGCTACCCAGAGACCGAGGTGACTCCAAATTGTAACGTGTCTCTGCATCAAGGGATTTTGGTCAATATTATTAAAACTGTAAGTACCCAATTAAATATTTTTGGTGCTTGACTCAATAAATTTTTATTTTAAATTCAAATATCGTTTTTATTCTTAAACTTATTAAAATGTGCTTTGTTTCGGTGTTGTTTATTTTTTCGGTCCTTTTCCTTTTGTGTTCTTTTCTTTTTCGGAGCGTTGTCCGAGGTGTGAACGATCCACCTGTGCTTACTTTATCTGCGGAATCAACGGATGAAGAGGCAGCATCGGGCAGCGATTCTAGGGAACCAACATTTTCGTTGACAGCTTCGCAGCTAACCGGATTCATCAACGATGCTGTGAGACATCTCAATCTCACGTTTCGTTTCCTTCTAACACCGGGACGGTTGCTCCAGTGGCATTCAAACCTCCACAACCACTACATTTACAAAACCCAGAGGTTTGGTTCGAAATACAACAGTTCACGGTGGTGGATATAAGAACTGAGGCAACGCGGTATGCTCATGCGGTTGCAGCTTTGGATTCACGACTCCACGACACTTTCGCATGTTTGATCACCAGCCCAAAAGGTAATGAACCTTATACAGTATTCAAGGCTGAAGTGATCCGGGTTCTCGGCGAGTCGGAAAAGGCGAAGCTGAACAACCTGATGCATGGCTTGGCATTTGGAGACAGAAAGCCATCACAGTTGTTGAGCGCCATGAAATTGAACGCTGGGAACAACTTTAATGAAGCAACACTTCGCCAATTCTGGATGAAGATGTTGCCCCAGTCCGTTCAATTGGTGCTCACACCGTTTGAAAATGATGTCTCTCTACCAGTCCTGGCAGAGCGGGCTGACAACGTCTTCGAGACTATATGACAGAGTCTCAAGTGAATAGTCTCGAGACATCTGCACCTTGTTCAGCCTTTCCAAATTCTTCGTTGTCTTTAGATCAACAACTTTCGAATTTTAAAACAACATTATTATCGGAGATTTCGGAAATTGTTAATCAAAATTATAGATCACGATCTAAATCAAATTCACGTGGTCGCAATTATTCGCGATCAAATTCTAGAAATATTTATTCTCGTAAAAACTCTCCAAATTCTCGAAATTCTTACAATCCATTTTACGGTGAACCTTCGGCTGAGAATAATTTTATTTGTTATTATCATCATCATTTCGGCACAAAGACATTAAAATGTAAACGAAATTGCAAATTTGTATCATATAGCTCCGATAATAATGTTTCAAATAAATAAATAGTCATTCACAATTGGCGGTGTGTAATGACAATTCTAAAACTAGCCGCCTTTTAATTTTCGAAATTTTTCTCCAGACTCATTTTTTAATTGATACAGGTGCAGATGTCTCAGTCTTGCCAGTCCGTTTTGTTCGGAATCCAACTGTCGACCCATCATTTAGATTGTTCGCAGCGAACGGTTCTTCGGTAAATGCGTATGGAACTAAATTTTTAAGACTTGACATCGGACTGCGCCGCGAATTCTCCTGGGAATTTATAATTGCTGACGTGTCGATGCCTATCATCGGCGCGGATTTTTTAAATAAAACTGGTTTACTGGTGGATATACAGGGACAAAGGGTCATTGACGCGATAACCTCCCTGTGTTCTAAAGGTAAACCTTCTACCTACAATGGTTCTACGGTATCTAGGATCGACAAGTCAGCAATAGACCCAGAAGTTTTTAACGTAATATCAAAATTTTTAACGGTCATTCACGGTAATATTAATATTGACAATACTAGACATAGTGTGACTCACGAAATTGAGATGAACGGACTACCGGTTGCATGCAAACCACGACGCAAACCAGTCCGTTACATTTAGTACCTAAAAAGAATGGGTCTTGGAGACCTTGTGGAGACTTTCGGGCACTGAATAAAGTCACGATTCCTGACAGGTATCCGATTCCACATATCCAAGATTTTACACAACGACTCGAGGGCTGCACTATATTCACAACAATAGACCTTGTCCAGGCTTACCACCAAATTCCTATTGAACCGACGGACATTCCAAAGACAGCAATTTCGACACCTTTCGGACTATTTGAATTTTGTAGAATGACTTTCGGCCTTAGGAATGCAGCACAATCGTTCCAACGTCTTATGCATTCAGTACTACGCGGACTTGAGTTCTGCTTTGTATATTTGGACGATGTGCTCATTGCCTCTCGAAATTATGACGAACGTACATCTAGGACATATTAAAATCATTTTTTCTAAATTAGAAGAACATGAACTTGTGGTTAATGTGGACAAATGTGTTTTCGCTAAAACTGAAATTATCTTTTTAGGCCATTTGGTAACTGGACAAGGTATATTACCGTCGCATGAACGGGTTCAAGTCATCAAAAATTTCGAACGACCACAGACTGTAAAACAACTGAAACGCGTTTTAGGTATGATTAACTTTTATCGACGCTTCATTCCAGGTGCCGCTGCTGACCAGGAATTGTTGAACGATTACCTAAAAGGCTATACCAAAAACAGTCGAGTTCCAATTCAATGGTCAACGGCGGCTATCGAAGCGTTCGATAACTGCAAAATTAAACTTACGAACGCGACTTTACTTATTCATCTATCATCATCAGCACCTCTGGCCATCATGGTTGACGCTTCTGATACTGCTCTCGGAGCGGTAGTTCAGCAGTTTGTATCCAATTCTTGGCAACCACTCGGTTTCTTTTCAGTACGTCTCAATGTAACGCAAAAAAGATACAGTGCTTATGACCGTGAACTTCTCGTGGCATATTCGGGAATAAAACACTTTCGATATCTTCTCGAAGGTCGTATTTTTACGCTTTATACCGATCATAAGCCACTTGTCTACGCTTTTAATCAGAATCCGGAAAAAGCATCTCCTCGTCAATTTCGACACCTAGATTTCATCGGTCAATTCACAACCGATATCCAGCACATCTCTGGACTGGATAACGTTGTTGCAGATACTCTTTCACGCATTAATCAAATTTCTACACGGAAAAAAATAAACTTACTATTTTAAAGAAAACGTTTTCTTTATTTAATAAAGAATATTTTTGCTTAGTTTAAAAACCAAATTTCTATGCCCATACCAGTTTTTCTAGTTATAAAAATGGTTTTCTTACGAAGAGAATTATTTCTTGACGGAAATTTTAAAATTAAATTCCATCTTGAGAATTATTTTTCTTGTATTTATCGTTGCTATAAATTCTTAATAATAAGAAAAAAAATTAGTTTGAAGAGAAATACTTTTAATTTAATCATACATTTTCTTAAAACAAGAAACTTAATATTTTCTTAAAACAAAAACAAAATTTTATTAAAATACAACATTTTAAAATTGAAAACGTTTCTTGATAATAACAAAGTAATTTCTCTTTCTGATAAACTAATGAATTCTAGAATTTCAAAAAAGTTATCTTGATTGAAGAAATAATTAATCTTCAGTCATTCTAAGTTTTCTTTAATCAAGAAAAAAATTTCAAAAATTTAAAATACAATTTACTATGTTACTTCGAGAAAAATTTTTCTTATCACAAAAAAGTAATTTTTTAAACTTAACATAATATTTCTTGGTTTAATATGTATGTCTCAAGCTGAGAAAATACTTTTAATTATAGAACAGGATTTTTCAATGTACACTCTATATTTTTTAAATAAAGAAAACGAGTGAAACATTTGAGAAATATATATAAAATAAGTAACATTCATTATCCCGTGAACAGTTTAATAGAAACAACGTGTGTTTTTTTTTTATTGTCAAATTAAATATTTTCAAGTGGGTTCGAAAAATATGTAAAGTAAAGCTAACTAGTTAAATGTAAGTTATATTTGTATTACATATTCGTGATCGCTCTATTTTGTGTGTTTTGTGTGAGTTGTTTATGCATAATGATTTTATAGTTTTATTTTAATTTTTTTAGTTAGAGAAATTCCTGACGAAAATTCTAAATTTAAATGGCAACAGTAATTGGTTCTGTTAATTCATCGTTGTCTGAGTGTATCAGGAGCAGGACACATCATCAATCAGCCCCTTCTTCTCCATCAAGTGGACAAATATCATCAGCAGAATTTGTTAAAACTGTCCAACTATGATAAAGTAACGCTACTATAGTATTGATTTTGATTTTATGTCACAGAACTTTGAACAGTTTCTCGCCTCAACCAAATGGTCTAAAATCTTAACACAGCTCGAAGAAAGGACCCGTAATCTACTAGTATCTACAGTTGTGGATTTATTGGTAGAAGACCCTGTATCGGCTGATTTATTTATAACAATTGCTACTGATATCGAGCATTTTTTTCCTAGAGCAAGAAAGGTAACTAAGAATGAGTTATATATAATAATGATTGCTAATTATTGTCTTATTTTCAGGAATTCAATTATAAAGGGGCTGAAAATCTAGCAGGCTTATACAACAAGCTATTTGAAAAATAAATTTAGAAATAGGAATCTTCCTGGAAAAAAATATTTAGTTTACTGCAAAACTACAGGTACGGGTACGAGTATAAACAAAAACTAATGTTAAGTCTGAAATTTTTTTTAAAACAAACCTACTTTGTATTTTTTTCAACCTTAATAATTTAATCAAAACTTGCCGACGTTTACTTGTTACTGCATGTTAAAACTATGTCAAAATAATGAACTTTTTATTATTGTTGATCTTGATATTGTAAAAACCAGTTATAAGTTTTCTTAAAACCTTTAGTTTTTCGTAAACTTGCCAACGGAAGAAAAATATTGAAGCGAATTATGTCTTCTATTTAATTATTTTTGTATTTTCTTATTGTAATTTGTATGTTATAGCTAATTAATATTAAATTGAATTTTTATATTTTTTATAATAAAATAAAACAAAAAACATATAATAAATGTGTATCGTTATTATTTTCGAAATCATATTAAATGTTGCTCAAAAAAACAGGAAAAATAGCTGCAAACAAGAAATACCACTACAGCTTTCAAGAAGTTACTTTCTGCAATCTAGAAATTCGAAAGCAATCTAGAAATTAGAAAATAACTCTTAACTAAAGAAGTGTAGATCATACAATTATATGTAATATTTCTTAATACAAGCCTCAATTTATTACATTTTGAGATACGGTTACCTTAAAACAAAAATTTGTTATCTTTAATGAAGAAATAGATATTATAAATTAAGAAAAGCGATTTTCTCTACAAAATAATATTTTCTTACTTTAAGAAATTGAATTTCTTTCAACAATAAAAAAATATTATTTTAAGATTTAAATAAAAACATCAAATGAAGAAATCGGAAGTTTGCATTATGAAAAAGTTATCTTAGCTGAAAATGAAGCGCTCATTTTTCTTGAATCATTCAGTTTTTTCTTCGTTGTAACCAATTTTTTTTTCCGTGTATTCCCGAAAGTATTGATTATGCTATCATCGCGGATGCTCAGACCAATAACGAGGAACTTCAAGAAATTTTAAGGAGTAACTCTGTTCTCAAATTTGAGAAATTTCCTGTTTCTTTCAATTCAAAAAAATTAATTTATTTCGTTATTTCTACTACTACAGCTAGGCCATTCATTCCCTTTAATTTCCGAAAACAAGTTTTCGAGACTTTTTATAACCTTTGTGTCAAAGCTTCCATCAAACTTTTCACTCAGAATGTAATCTGGTCATCGATTAAAAAAGACGTTCAGAAAATGGCTCAAAGTTGTGTAGCTTGCCAAAAGGCTAAAATCTCTCGACATACAAAATCTCCGATTGGTTACTATAAATTAACTTCTCAACGTTTTTCGATTATTCATCTCGACATCATCGGTCCTTTGCCAGTTTCTGATAACCAGCGATATTGCGTAACATTGATTGATAGATACACTCGCTGGTCTGAGGCGGTTCCAGTTCCGAATATAACTGCTGCAACCAGCAGTTACTTGTTTACCTGGTTTTGAGCGCAGGAGAACAAATAGCTACAATCCCAAATGTAATGGCATGATCGAGAGATGGCATCGAGTCATCAAATCTCCCATTATGTGCTATAATCGTGCTGACTGGACTAGTGTTCTTCCTGGAATCTTACTTGGACTACGGACGACGTATACAGTGACGAATTAAAAGCTACTCCAGCTAAACTGGTTTATGGATGTACAACTCGAATTCCTGGAACATTTTTAGATGCGACGAACGAACAAATTTCACAATCAGACTTCATTACTAATTTAAGACGACACTTTGACGAAATTCGACCTGTACCGGCTTCTCGACATACTACGGACAAAATTTTTATTAGCAAAGATTTGCTGACTTGCTCGCACGTTTTCCTACGAACTGACGCAGTACGCAAATCACTGCAACCACCGTATACTGAACCGTATTTGGTTATCGACCGTACAGACAAATTTTACACTTTGGATCTAAACGGACGACACGCCAAAATTTCCATCGACCGACTCAAACCATGTTACTCGGACAATCAACAACAAACTACGGACGCAACAACTTCGCAAACTGGATTACTTGTACCGACTGACCGACCAGAACCTATTATTTCGGCTGACGGACCTAAATCATCTACCGCGTGGAACCGAAAGTTCGCAAACTGGTTCGTTTTGATCTCTCGTCGAGGCCTGTTTTGATTACAAGTTCGGGTCGTGAGTCCAGGACTCCAACTAGATATAGAGATTGAAGCGATAGATCTGGGAGGGGAGTATTGTGGCGTCCTTCACACCTTGCCCATAACCAAATCATTCAATAATTTATAAATAAATTTCCTAAATTGTCAAGCACCGTAAATGGTTAGTTGGGTATCCAAAAAAAATATTGTAGTTTTTGGTTTTTTGTAGCTAGCTTTGAAAAAAATAAAAGTTAGTCAGTTTTAAGTTTTTTCTGAAAATAGATATGTCTAATAAATGGAATAAGATTATATTCAAATAAATTATAAAAACCATAATAATTGTTATACATATTTTTAAAATAGGAATAAGTTTTGTTGTATAACACATATTTCTACAATTGTTCTTATATAAAAAAGTTGTGTTGATCGCGTATCTAATAGACCATATAAAAGCTTGGTGGATACCTAACCACTAAAGCATTACCGTTTGTCAGCCAACATTTTTGTATTATGTTTTACGCATTCAGCTGGTTAGTGTGGCCTTGATTTATTTTGACTCCATACTGAGCATTGGGAGGTTCTGTGCTATCGCACTCATTACGGTAGGAGGATTCTTCTGTTTATTCTGTGTTAGTAGCTATTAAACCACCTGACTGCCATGTTTTCTATCTAGTCATTCCTTAATTCGGGGGATCAGGTGCCGCGTTTCAACCTCCTTTGGTGCTCCATTTGTTATTTCCGCTCTATGTATAACCATCAGGGTTTATGGTGAAGCACTAGTAATAACGAAAGCAGTCTCCTTAGAGACTTTCATATATGCACTGCATACCCGCTCGTATTCGACATCAGCTTGCATTGAGCCGTACCTGTTTTTATTACCTTCACCACAATCTTTCTGACATTTGTTTGGAAGTACATCGTGAGTCCAACCAAGCTCTAAGATATTCCATCTGATCCACTTGTTTCACCCTTACTCATTCATCGGAGAATTTTAGATCCGTAAGAACTCGCTTTTCCACCATTATTACCGCTTTAGTCTTCGCAGGAGCCTGCTTCGGCCTATGTCTGCTGAGGAGCTCAAGTAGTTTCCCAAATGGAAACACAAGGATCTATACGATAAATGTATGCCATCTTTTTTAATAAAACTAGCCGAGCTTTCTTCCAGATGGAGGGAAACTCTACTCCTCTCAAAGTCCTGTTAAACACTAATTCTAGAATCCTTTTTACACTATTTGCCATAAACAATTGGCGGAACTCGCTTACACTTAACAAACACATTTTTATTTCGCAAAATATTAAATTTGTCCAAACAGTTGGCACCAGTAGATACTTCTGATGATGACCTAACAAGTCGAAATCGATTGAGTGATTTTGTAAACTTTTTCGACAAGCTTTTTAATTTTGAACATAATTTTTAATTTTGAACATAATTTACTGCAATCCTGACGCATGCATGGAGTATTCCGAGCTCGGCGTCAGTGAAAATAGGGATATATGTTATTGCACCTCGTACACTTCTTGCCTAGTTCAAGCATCGTATTCGCTCCAAGGGGCGGAACCACCCGTCCAAATTGTTTTTCACAATTCTATAGGCATCCCCCAAGGATTTTCGTTAATCCTGGGACAAAGAAGTTCCCAGCTTTCCAGGTCTTCCACTTTCTAGCACAGGTGCAAGTCTTATGAAGCTCTACAAACTCCGCGTTCCACTAGAACGCGGATCTTTAAATCTGCAGCATTTCCTCGTATGCATTTCCCACTTAAATTATAAGGTGAAGGTTCCAGTCTCGCTGAGCCAAAAATTACCTGTAGAGTAATTTTATTACGATCCATAATTAACCCTTTCGACAGTGGGAGCATCTCTTCTACTAAAGCATAAAATATTACATGAAGCGTTGCATTTAGCAAATAGGTGCCCCCTGCGGTGTAATATCATCCCACCCTATTCAGGTGATTTAGAGTTAAATTCACTGGCAATGATCACATTTTTATTTTGGTCACGGATAATTGAAGCCATCGAGTTTTTAGGCGGATTCTCCCAATGGTCTATTGGGCAAAGAGTTACATCCGAAAACAGCAAAGTGCTCCAACTCTATCCTCGTGATCCCTTTTTCTGATCCGATTTTTTTAAATGGAGTAACTCTGAAAGGACGATGAACGCAGCGTCACCTTCTAGGTCTACTTTCCAATCACCTGCTTTCAATCTTCGCCGGTTCGGCTCACTTACTATCACTATATCACCATTTGATTTTCTTGCTGTTGCTAGCAAAAATGTTAGTGGCGAACCACTCCTATATTTGTGTTTAATTGGATCACTCGCATTTTATTATCTGAGGCGATCTACAAATCCCGTTGTTTATTCAATTCGTTAATTGTATACCATTGGGTCTATCTCATCGGTATCACCCGTTTCAGCCGCCCACATCGATGCAAGTCCCTAGATTGCCTACATCCTCTTTTCTTGGGGCCAACATTTTCACAATTGTAACATGCTGCACTACGGTCATGGCGGTGTGTCCTTCCTTCTCGCATCTATAGCAGCGATATCGATCTGTATGCAGGCAGACTCGTCAGAAACTCCATCATTTTCGGATCCGACCCTTGTTCACTAATTGTTTTGCATGGTCTTTCGGTATCCTGATCGCTTTGTTACCCTGCATAATCTATGTTTAGTCTATATAAAGCATGCGTTTACTTTTGAAAATATAATATTGGTATTTTAAGTGAAGCTAACAATCCGATGCACAAACACTATGTCCCTCCCTCCATAATTTAATGAAGTTCTTAATCATGATATGGACGATCACAGATAATCAAATTCTAGCTGAACGACATGGTAACTCTCGACCAGCTTCTGTCTGTCGAATAATTGTTCGTGATGGATAGACTGTAGAAACCTCACTCGAGAATTGACTATTCAAAATTTGGATCAAGAAGGGGCAAGAAGTGCTCAGTTCCCATTTGTTCTATTTTGTTTTTGGTTCCATCTCCCTGTTGCTTTGCCTGCCATTGTAGTTGTTTATCTGCTCGAACGAAGTTAGTTCCGCAATCACTGAAAATTTTCAGTCAAATTCTTCGCCGAAATCCGATTATTCAGGATCCCTCAGGCTGCATATTTAGTGGCCTACGATAGGTTCCAAATGACTTACTAATTCTCCATCTGGCTCTTGAAATTGGCATTTTAAGTAGTTTATTTTGTGCGTGTTAGTGCGTTTTCTCTATATAAACCTCGCATTCGGACGTCCTATTGTTTTAATTGTTAGACGAATTTTTGATATTCAGTGTTTAATTTGGTTCTTGATAATTCGGATAATTGAGTTATAGATTTGCTGAATGATGGAGCCCCATTTTCTTAGTCGTTCTTATTTGACTCTTCAGGATGTATCTGGAGGGTGTTTTTCAGGAGGATGTATCTGGAGTTGGTGTTGATGGCAAAGATGACGAATTTAGGCGTTGACGCATCTTTCTCAAAATATATTGTGTTGATGTCAGTTGGGGTTGGGATTCTCTAATTTGGTTATGTACATCAATGTACTCATTATACGCCTTTTTAAGAGTTGCCATTTTCATTTTTGATATTTCTTGGTTTTGCGAGCTATATCATATTTTTTGTAGTTTGAGATGAAGTTCTCTATTTCTTCTGCCTTGTCTTCTTGCTGCTGCAATATCTGCTCTATGTCTGTGTTTGCGTAACGTTGCGCATGGTATGCGAGTACGGCCTGCTATTAAGAACTTGTGGTTACTAGTACAAATGTTTTCATTGCTCTTCAAAAAAAAACGAACCGGGTTCAATCTCCACCTGAACCGCAAATATTTAGTAAAATATCTACATAGTCTTTATAGGATTTTTTTTACAAATCACATTTCCATGCAATATACCAAATCTTATTATAATCGTTTAACAATTGATCGAGTTCCGTCCCAGGTGGCCGTATTTCACTTCTTCTAAAAATCATTTAAGAATCTTATTTCCATAAAACATACCCAATGCCATCACAATCGGGTAAGAATTGATCAAGTTCCGTCACATGTGGCCATATTTGGGAGCTTCTTCCAAAAACCATTTGAAAATCCCACTTCCATCCAACATACCCAGTTCCATCATAATCGGTTAACAATTTATCAAATTCCCTCCTCGATGGCCATATTCCAGAACTTCTTCCAAAAACCATTTAAGAACCCCACTTCCGTCCAACATACCCAAAACCATCACAATCGGTTAAGAATTGATCGAGTTCCGTCCAAGGTGGCCATATCCCAGAACTTCCTCCAAAAATCATTTAAGAATCCCATTTCCATCCAACATACCCGATCCCAACAGAAATGCCTGAGTTCCGTCCCAGATTAAATTCGATCGACTAAATTAAATTTAAAAATATTCGGATTTAACGGAGTCCTCAATTAGTCCGTTTAATCGTGGTTTTTCTGTATAACATGTTATACGTTAAAATGTCACGTAATCAACGCAAAAAATAAACGCAACATTTAACATAACATAATATTTAACGCAGCGTGTAGCATGAACCCAAAACTAGCCCCCTAAATGTTTTACCAAACATAAAAAATCATAAACATACCGCTAAGAAAAGAATTATTATTCTTCCCTGCGCAACTGTCACTATATAAAAAGTAACGGATTTTACTTCTTGGGATAGTTAAATTTCTCGTAGATGTCTGTAAAAACATGCAGCTGACGGCCTTTTATTGCTTCGTGCCACATAAAGCAATATGGTCTATTAGTGGGACCATCATGAATTGTTAGATTGTATGTCCACAATTGGCGGTTATAAAGTAGTATGACATGTAGAACGTAATGTTTGTAGATGAATCGTTGGTAGGCACTAGTGAAGGTCGAAGGTGTGGATTTTATCTCCAACCGATTTTATTTTAGCATGCTCCTTGGTAATCTTTTACATTTTCATCCCTCAATATGTCAATTTTAGCTTTCAAGGTACAGCAACAATTACGCGTATCGGTTTTTGGGCACTTTAAATAAAAAATATTAAAATTAAAAACTTTAGCGAAAAATTTTTAATTGCATAAACTTACCGTTAATTATATCAGTAACTTTTGAGAGACTTCCAGAATTTTCATATTTTGCACGACACAATCCGTACATTTCTTGTTTAGTGGCCTTCATAAGTCTGAAAGCTATTTATATGAGTTTGAACAATGAAACTTTGTTTTTTTTGGCAAGCATTACCCCGATGATCAACAAATGAAATTTTTGGTGAATTTATTTTTTTCTTGACGACTCTTTTTTTAAAACCTTTCCGTTTCACCAAAACAAGGTTGTTCACATTCATAGCGTTGATTTAAGGCCATAAAAAGTTGGCCACCATGGCTCTGTAACGATCGCCATTGACAGTAACGGCGTTTCCAGCAGCGTTTTCGAAGAAAAATGGGCCAATTATGCCACCACCCCAAAATCCACCAAACAGACACCATTTGTTTATGTATTGGCTTTTCTGCAATTACGTGTGGCTATTCAGAACCTCAAATTTTGCAGTTTTGTTTGTTTACATAGCCCCAAGATGGAAAAACGCTTCGTCTGTAAAGATGATTTTTCAAACAAAGTCGTCGTCATTATGAAACTGGTATATGGCCCACGCAGACAAACTGATCTTGAAGCGGATGGTCATTTGCTTTCAACTGCTGAGTCCTCTCTCTGGACTTTATAGGCGAATAATCCGGGGTCTTTTATCTGAGGCGTCCCAAAAGCATGCCTTTCTTTCATACTTTCTTCAATAATTTCACTACAGCGGATGAGCTGTCAAAATTTCAAGCAAATCGTTCAAAAAAGTGTTACCATAGCCTACGATTTAATAACTAACCAATAGATGGCTGATTTCTTTGAACGCAGTCTTGCTTTCATCACTTTTTGAAACTTTTTGTCTTTTACTTTTAGAAGGCCAGAGAAAAAAAGAATATTGGGCAGAGATAAAAACTAATTTTTGTTTTTCGAGCGAAATTTGGATTTGACAGAGCTTTTAGCATTTTTGAAGGAGTTTACAAGTTCTCTTCGGAATATGTTTCACATACCGTTTCGTCCGGTGTGGAGTGATTTCCAGTGCTCAATATCTGAAGTGCTCAATATTAGCAAAGCATTAGTTGTATCTCCCTTCATCAAATGCTTGAATTGACGTGTTCTAAAAATCTTTTATATTTGAATCCGTTTCTGGACTTAAATCTTCATTTGGTTTCGAGACATACAATCGGCTCCAGCAACGTATTTTAGAGACTAGGCACTAGAGCCTAAAAAGCAAAATATTTATTTGACCGTTATGCTTACACATAATTACTCATTAAATACATAGTTTGTAAACAGTTGTTGAAAATTACTTCCCCTTGACTTGGACATTGCCAATGCCATTTTCATGATTGTTTAGAACGGGCCGACATTCTTTCAATTATCTTTATTCAAAACATACAAAAACACTTATTACAGTATCAGTTCACTCTAAAACATCTCTAGAAGTATTTTTTCCCACAAAAAATGAATTACACTTAACAACTTATGTTGTTTATAAAAATAGTAATTGACCAAGGAACAATATTTTTACTTAAAATTTAATATAACAAGCAAATAATTTAAGCAAAACAACCTAGTAGTAGGGACGTAGGGTGGTCATAGGGTATTTAAAAAATCTACTGTGAACTTGATATAAATGCTTATCTCACTATAAATCCTGGTTTTCAAAAGCGTGGCAACATCAAAAATCTGGTTTTTCATAACGCCTGGTTTTTGAACTGCCTAGTTTTAGAATTTATCTTTTTCAAAAAGCTTGTTTCTTTTAAATCTTTTTTTTAAAGCCTGGTTTTGAACCAAAAAACAGCTTGGTTTTAAAAAAAACTGTTTTTTTTATTTTTTTTAAACATTTTTTAACCATAAATTTAATTTTTTAGTGAAATATTTAGGGTGAAAAATACGTGAAATAACAAATTTTTGTAAGTCATGTTTTAATTTTATGAGTTTTATATTTTGAATGTGTAGAAAAAACATGAAAAAAAAATTGAAAAAACTTTAATTTTTGTTGTTGTTGTTAAAGATATAGGGTGTCAAATTTTGAGAAAAACGATAATCATGAAGTTGTATATATGCCAATAAAAAGAAAAATAATTGTCCGATAATTATGATTTTGGGCTCATTTTAAAGGTAAGTTAATAAGAATCAATAAAAAAATTGAAATATCATGTTACTGAAATCCTTATTCTTTAAGTTTCCCACCAAAATGTTCTTTTAGAATTTTCCCAAAAACCTATACTTTTTTTTAAAGTTTTCGACAACTTATATTTTACAACATATCACAAAACTAAAATCCCGTTATTTTTTATTTTCTTGCAAAATGTGTTTTAGTAAGGGCAGTATTTCATTTTTATATGGAAAACTGTATTTCAGTGGATATTTCTCAGTATTTTGAAATTGTTTACAAAAAGGATGGCTCAGTTAAATTATTAATATTTATTATTCAAATTTAGTTGCATATATTTAAAATTTGAAACACAAATTCTTTTGATAATTTTATTTTATTGTTTAACATTAAATCTTATTCAAATTGAAAACTACAATTTAAATTTAACATAAGAATTAGAATATTTTTTACAATTCAAATAGCCATCCTCAGTTGAAATAACTGCATGGAAACCGTGAGTTCCTTTTATCTTCAAACCTAGTTGCAAGTTTGGTTTGCTTGGATTTATGTTCTGCGTCTGAACAAAATCCAAAATTGATATCTGTCTTCAACGTTTTAGCCCATTTAAATAATTCATCTGCATTGGTTATTGTACTGCTGTATTCCATTGTGAGACTAGCTATGGATGCCATTCTTTTGATGATACCTTCTACTCCATCACATGGCCCTTTTCTATGAGCTGTTGCATGGAAAAGCCATTCACAATCAACTACAAAATCCTCTTTGAGTTTTGTTCTTAAAATTTTTCTTATTTTTATAATGGGTGACTGCGCCATCGGTAATATAATAAACTTTACATAAACTGGATATTTTATATTTTACGTTGTTGTTGTTTTATTGTAATGGTTTTGTTGTGATTGTTCCGTACATTGGTCTATTTCAGTATATCTCGAATTAAATATGTACACATTCGTAGGAAATTCTTCCATTTGGCGTCAAATCTGTATGACAACGACTATGATAATTCATACTTACTTATACACAATCAACTTCCCAACCACTCCATACTTTTTCTTTCCTTTAACACAGTAAAAAATTGGGGTGTTTTTTAACTAAATCTGATCTCTTAATTTAAGACCACTAGCAAAAGATCACAGGGGCTAATAGAATTTAGCTATATTCATGAACTAAATATTTTTAGAAAATATTAAAATTATATAGAAAAAATGTTTGCCAAAGTGAACACTTATCAATTGTTCATTTGACATTTTTTTGTTAATTTTTTACTACGGATTATTGCAAAAATCAGAATTTGTTAGTTGTTAATAATAAAGAAAACATCGGAGTAGAACCTACCTATTTTAAACTGTTAAAGAATTTTAAATTTAATTATAAAAGAACTATTTAAAAGTGGAAGAAAAAACAACAAGCCTGTTATATATTATGTTTTAAAGATTTGGCATTTTCTGCTACTAGTAGGTAGCTTCTTAATTAATAACTTTTATTCAATAATAAAAATTACTATAATATGTTGTAGAAAGAAACAAAGAATTATAATTAATTTCGTAATATGGCAATGAAATTAAACGAACATAATGTTGGTAACTTCGACTAAAATTATAAGTAACCAATTTGGGATGGTGATAATTGAAGCAAAAAAAATTCTCAGTTACATAAAGCATTCTTTTTATTTATTTCAAATAATAATGAATTACATAGTGTAAGTATACATCGCAATAAACATTGTTTTTAATCTTAAATTCAATAAATAGTTTTACAATTATACAAAGTTGTGAATTTTAAAACAATTCTGTCTAGATACATAATGTATAATTTTTCAATAGTATAATTAATTTTAAAATTTTAATTAACTGAGACCTTAGTTAATAATTTAATCTAATTTTTATTAATATATATTTATTTCGATTGACTACCACAAGTTCGGAGAAAAGGCATTATTATTATTATTATTACAAAAACCCTCTTGCAACATTTCATTACCATCTTCAATTGTCTTAACACGATGCTCGCAATTAAGCATATGCCTACGAATGCCAATTTGCTTTTGCAAAAACCCCGGCAGTTTAAAAAACCACATAAGAAATCGAAAATAATATTATATGACTTTCTTTAAGATGTGAAAAGATAAAAACATTAGTCTGGCAATGAAATGTCGTATCTGAAGCAATGTAAGAGAGTCATTTTATTTCGGTAATGTAAGTAGATTATTATTTAACATTTACAAACTTAATATTAGGTATGTATTGTTGGCCATTAAACCGAAAGATTTTTGTATAGAATCCAGTTCTAGTGTATGTCAACACCGCTTGTAAATATTCTACGGAAATTCTAATCTGATAAATGGATGTCCTAAATGTAAAATGAAGAAAGGTTCACGTACATAGGGACTGGTTAGTAAAATTATTTATTTTAAACAATGGTGGTTTATCAATACGAGCGTTTATTTCATCATAATACGTAAATTTCGGTACTCATTTGAAAATGAAAATGAGAAAATGCTTGACGCCTTGAATTTATTTTAGAGTTTCAAAATCACTTTTTACAAATAGGTAGTTAAAAATTTAATATTAATATATATACATTTAGAACACTTTTAACCCTTTCTCACGTTTAATATTAATAAAAATGACATAGTGAATTCAAATATTACTTGCCAATGCTGGTGTTCGGGTAACACCTAAAGCAATTTTATTATACTTGGTATGTTTTGAAACTTACTTTTCAAAATTTAAGAATTTATATTTAACTTTCACACACGTTTCACTATGATATTATACGCAAGACTGAATTGCAGTATAAAAAACGAACAATATTTTTCTTCTACCTAGCATACGCAAAATAACGATTCAGGCACCTCAAAATTAACACTTTTTGTGAAATTTTATTTTGAAATATACTTCGTACGTAGCAATTTTGAGCAACACCCAAGTGTCACTAGAAATTTAATAACTGTGCGTGTTATTATTAAGTGTTTTATTATGTATTTTTAGCTACTTCAATATTGCAAAATGAACATATTAATATAAGTATAATTTTGCATTATTGTAATTGTATTTCTATAATACTTGAAAATGTGAGATGTTAATTGGAAAATATATACTATCACATGCTTTTAAAAGACTAATTAACATAAACCAAAGGATCATCACAGGACGAGGTCACTTCAATATACGAGTTTAGGTCATTAAACATACTCGATTTCGATTTTTATTGCAAAATCAAAGTTCAAAATTTTATACTAATGTGGTGGCAAATAAAATCACAGTAGATAATTTTACCGTTCAACACTTGTTGAAATAAAGTATCTTATAGTTATGTTTTTTTTTTCTTGTGACACTTCTATCTTAAACATTATTTATGATGAAAACGGAGCACCCCGAGGTTGTTTCGAAAAGTTTGACAACATATTTCAGAAAATTGAGTAAATTTTGTCATTTTTGCGACTTAGATAAATTTGCCAGTTAAAAATAACCAAATAAAGCATTATCTCAGGAGGACTCAAATTATTTTTAACACCTGTCAGGGATATATCCCGAATTTTTTACTGTGAACGCTGGATCGCGGATAAATTAGAATTTAATTTGAATTATAGATGGAAGATCTGCAAGAATCGCAATAATCAGTTTCGAACTTAATGAGATTATTGATTTGAAAAAATCAGTCATCTCATCAGGCCGCGGCTACTGACGTTGATATTTTTACATAGGAATATTGTCTATATATAGAACAATACCGCAATGCAGCGTTAAAGGAAAGAAAAAGTATTTAGTGGTTGGGAAGTTGATTGTGTATAAGTAAGTATGAATTATCATAGTCGTTGTCATACAGATTTGACGCCAAATGGAAGAATTTCCTACGAATGCGTATTTAATTCGAGATATACTGAAATAGACCAATGTACGGAACAATCACAACAAAACCATTACAATAAAACAACAACAACGTAAAATATAAAAAGTAATTCGTACACAACGAAAAGTTAATTGGTAAAAATGAAGTATAGATGGAGAATATGAAAGAATCGAATTTTCGTACGCTATGCAGTAATTCGCTAGTAGTACAACTACATGGTATTGTTCTATATATAGACAATATTCCTATGTAAAAATATCAACGTCAGTCGCCGCGGCCTTATGAGATGACTGATTTTTTCAAATCAATAATCACATTAAGTTCGAAACTGATTATTGCGATTCTTGCAGATCTTCCATCTATAATTCAAATTAAATTCTAATGGATATTTTAGTTTTCAAGAACTGCATCAATTTCACAATGAATAAGTAAACCGCTACAGTATCGTGGTGAAGACAATCCGATAAATGAAGGTGTGGTGAAGTAATTTGCCTTCCAAATTTTGGTAAATTACAAATGGATGAATAGACGCTTGGTTATTATTCCAATGAAATCCTTGTGCACCATTTTGCATTATAAATGCACAATTTTCTGCAAAATCACATAAAACTATCACCTCCGTAAACTTGAAAAGAAGCAATGAGGTAACAGATTCTTCATTTTATTTATGAAATAATCCAAAAATTCATTCAACGGTTAAGAAAAGGTCTCCAGATTGCACCTATTGGCAGAAACCCACTGTCTAAATTTTAACTCAGCATCCTCGCAGCCATGTTCCCGAAATACATTTTTCAAATATTCCTTAAAGTTATCCAGTCCTGGCCAGCTTTCGCATTGTAGAAGGTAACATGTTGGTGTAGGCTCATCACATAAAATAGTTGAAATACAATCCCGGTAGTGTGCTATCTTTCCGTTGTTAGTTTCCACTTTGGTGCCCTAAATAATTCATTTTACATATTGATGTATGGTACACACGCAGACTGTGTGCGTTCCACTACTACCTGGTTGTACACAGTATTTTGGACGAAGTAGTGAAAATTTAGACAATCCAATTTTTTTTTGATTCGTCATCCTGATACATCGTCTTATATCCTTCGTAGCACTCATTCAATGTGCACATCATTAGCCGCTTTTGAACTTTAGCTTTATCGACTGTTAAACAATCGTTTTTGCTTGACATTATCCGACTAACATCATCATCAGTATAATAAGATAATACTGCTTGTTTCAGCTCATCACTTATTCGCTTTCCTAATTTAGCTGCTGGACGACTGCGGTTCGCACCATATGTTGCGTTGCCTTGAACTCATTCTGAATTTCTTGAATGGTTAATGATTTTGGCAATATAGTAAGTAGCTGAATCTTTTCACTGGTTTTCTCCAGTTCTTCGAATTTATCTTTTAGACCACCAATCAATTCATCATATAGTGCAACCTTCCTTTGATCTTCAGTTGGCTGATTCAAAAGCGGCACAATTCCCGGAACCAAAGATGTTGATGGTGTTATTAAAGCTAAATCTATTACTTTTTGCTGCTGATGTTTTAGTCTGGCTTCTAACATACTCGGTTGTATTGGAGACTTTCCAAGAAAGGGTAACACTTCATTCATTTTTTCAAGGCAGACACATTTTTTAAATAACACTCTTCACTATCACTGCTATTATCGTTATCGGCTATTTGCGGTATTAGAGGTGATGTTGTTGATGGTCCCGCAACTGGTGACAACTCTAGTTCTATTTTTCATCGTTTGCATTTAATATTTATATAGCACGTTGAACAGAGATACAAATTATCTTGATTCTCAACTGATTGTGGCATAAATTGCTTAACATAATCCGTAACTCGTTTAAATTTACTCGTACACTTTGAATCGCGATATGTGGCCCTATTCTGGTTTTCCCCGGGAATAGGGAATTGGGAATTAGTGACGTATTTCTAGCAGTTGGGAATTATTTATTCCCCAAAGTGTATTCTGGCGCTTGGGAATTTTTTTTATTGGGAAAAAATAATTCCATTTTATAGCAGTTTTGACGTTAATTTTTCCCAATTATTTTTTTAGGGAATTGTAATTCGTACTTTTTAGAATTTTTAAACATTATTTTTTGTAATAAATACATATTTAAAAATAAATTAAACTTGTAATAAGGTCGTAACATGCGTTTTAGTTTATAAAAAACAAAATAAAAAGTTTTACCAACAAAAATTATTCCCAGTCTACCAGAATATACAGTTGGGAACGGGGAATAAATATTTCTTCTGGGAAAGCCAGAATAGGGCCAATGGTGTACAACACTTTCGAAATTTATCCATAATCAAATTTAGCGCACTAGTACTTATTTAGCCACTTAAACTTACACTCAGTTTAACACACTGTTACTTTTTCAAATTATAAAAAATCTTGCTCGTTATTTAAAATGTTGTCTACAATTCACAATGTCAACTAATCAAAAAGTAAAATTTTTACTCTTATTTATATCAACAATGTTTATTTTTTGTTTTTAAAAGAATTACTCATCGTTTAACAGGTACGCCTGCGTCAAGTAAAAATAAACAACCCCCAATAAAAAAGCGGAAAACAACATTTTATTTAGTCTTTTATAAAATAACCCAAGATAGAAGGGGGTGGCACCTCATAATTCTGTGACTCATACTTAAATATGACGCAAAATTGTACAACAAATAATAAACAAAACACACAAATTAAGTGAACTACCTCTTTTGTAACTTTCCATATAAAAATGAAATACTTCTCTTACTAAAACGAATTTTGCAAGAAAACAAAAAATAACGGGGTTGTAGTTTTTTGATATGTAGTAAAATATTAATTGTCAAATTCGAGCAAAAAAAAAAAAAAAAAAAATAGGTTTTTGAGAAAATTTAAAAAATACATGGCGTGAAATTTAGAGAAGAAGGAATTAAACAATATATTATTTTCATATTTTTTTAGAAATCCTTATTAACTTACCTTTAAAATGAGCCTAAAATCATAATTATCGTACAATTATTTTTCATTTTATTTCGGTAAATACAATACCATGATTATCATTTTTCTCAAATTTTGACACCCTGTATCTTTAATAACAACAACAATCAAAAAAAAATTTAACTGTCTCAAAATGTTTGTTTTAATCAAGGCTACAAATTCAAAACATAAAAATCATAAAACTAAAACATGACTTATGGCTCCATAGAGTGAATTTGTGAGTTGAAGAATTTTTCACCTTAGTTTTTTTACGATTTTCCTCAGTTTTTTCGAAATTATAATTTTTTTTTTTAATTAAATTATTTTGTGGTCATTCTGAAAGGAACGTTTAGCAATTCAAAATAATCAAAAAAATATATGTTTTTAATTCAATTCATAATTTTGCTCAAGAAAAAAGTTTTATTTCAGATATGGTTGTTCCGTAAATTAATTTTTATCTCGACTTAGGTGATTTTGCCTTGTTACCATGTATGTGAAAATAGTAGCCCAAATTTCATCCCTGATTGCGATGGCAACACTAGTTATTGCTATCATGACATTTTTTTTACCCTCGGCCCAAAAAATCACCACATTTTTACTCTCAGGCGTGAAAATATTTACTGTCATGACAGCGAAAACTATCATGACACAGCTAAAACTATCATGACACAAACATTTTTCTGGGCTGAGAGTAAAAATATTACAGTTTAGTGAAGGAGGAAGATTTAAAGTAATTTTTGATTTTCGCTGTCAGTACATTTTTTGGATAGTAGAATTTAGTTGTTTTTTTGTTTATTTACACGTTTTATAACTTTTTATTGTTTTTATAACTCATAACATTTTTATTTATTATGTATACATAAACTTGTATAGTATTGCCATACGCAACTTTATCGATTTTCGGGGATATAAATTTGGGCTATCTTCACAAAAGTCTTGTTACCACAGATATGCATACATAAACATCATAAATGTGTAATTTTAATAAGTTGCGCTTATCAGAAATCTTGAAAACTTAAAACAAATGCGACTACAAAATTGATTACAAGAAACCATTACCACGACGAACATTAATAAGTTGAATGACTTGAAAATTTATATTTTGATTGATGATAATTTTAGAATTTATAAAATCCAACATTTTAAAACAAATTGCAAATTATATTTTTTCTCAATATTTCATTTCATAAACTACAAACACACAAACAAAAATCTTCAAAATATCCTACGGCGCTTTTACTTGTAAGCACAACAGGAGGTGACACTCACAATTTTCATTTTGAAATAATTTTGTATTTAGTTTGGTATTCTATATCTAGAACCAACTGTCCCCTGTTGTCGTATTTTATTATTTTTTTTATAAATGTACACGAGTGCGACTGTGGTTAGTGCTTGGTGGCGCACAGTGATACGCTAATTGTGTATAGTGGTTGCGATGGTGTTGCATGATTCCTCTAATAAATATAAGAAACATTTCTTAAGTGACAAATAATTTGTATATAAATTAATAATAAATTTCGCTATGTGGGTGATTCGATTCTATACCCATATTGTGATACGCTCTCCATCTCTCGTCCGTACGGCTTTCCTTATAGTAAATATATATATAAAGGATTGGTATTAATTCAACTCGAAATTAAATTTATTTACATTTACAAAAATTCTTTTGTGTTAACAAATTTATTATGATTGAGATTCATCGTTAATTCGTTACGGGCAGAGAAATATATTTGAATATATACAAATGAATTTTGTACAATAAACTAACAAAATTTAAGACAATCGTAAATATTTTGCGTGGCGTTGCCTTATAATTTTTATTGCCAAAGGATATTTGATTTAAATTAATGTTGAACCAATTTTTCGATTTTGTATATTTTAATATAATAAATGAACAAAGTCAGACAAATATTTCATTTAAATTGTGCAGCTTGAAAGGAACAGCATAAAAAATGTTAGTTCACATTGGGTTATTATGCTAAGCCTACATATCTAGTCTGCGCGCGCACCTATATGTATATCCATTAATTATACTATCTGTCAATCAACCATATACATAAGCGATTCGAAAATAAATCCATCTTGCAACCCGACTCATATATAGTTTTGACTGGACTACGACTATCCTACACATTTTTTTTCAGTTGATTGATATTTTATTGAGTAACTTAATAAATTTAAATATATTTTAATTTCGATTTTTTTATATATGCAAATAGTAGTTAATTAAAATAATTGAAAATAAAAACTTGTTGATTGAATTTTAATTGTGCTACAAAATTTGCATTTAAGTGGTACGCACAACAATTACTGTGTGAAAGCTTCAATCTCTCATCATCTCTGCACGGATGCGTTTGATTGATTAAAAAACCAAAAACTGAATCAATCAAAATTTTATTTTTTGGAATTTTTAATTAAATTAAATTTAATTTTAATTATCGTATTTATTGCTAGAAGCGTTCCGTAACTCGGTGTTTATTAATAAAAATAAATACAGTTTTGATAAAGTAGTGACATGAGTCCATTTACTTTACGAATATTAAACATTTTAATAATTGTTTTCAGTCAAGTGCCAATTATCCAAACTTATAGTGAATCAGTATTCACATCGGGGTCCAGCATAGTAGTACGTTGGCATCTATCGACCAACTATTTGTTAGACCAACTACTAGAACGGAAGCATGCCAACATTTTAAATGGAAGAGCATTTCCCAAAAGAAATCAAATGGTCATTTGGCACAATTTTTGTAGAAATTGTCTGCCACACAACAGCAAGTTGTAACACTGTGCAAGAACAACCATCATACTTTACTATACCTAAAATATCCACCGCAGTTCCAGTTATTCAACGTTCGACCAGGATTGTAAAAGCAGGTCTTGTAAAAGTATAAAATATTTATGGTGGCTTCAGCATAGTGCCGGCACTAATAAATTCAAGATTACATACCACATTTGTCACAGAAAAAGCAGCACAACAACTATGTTTGTCAAAAACAAAGGTTTTATTCCGAAATGTTCAGAACTTCAGCAACAATGGGGCGAGATGGTCGCACCAACAGATAACGACTATTACTAGACCGCTTTCAGATAAACATATTCTTATCTGACAGTGTTTAAACAGCGAGCTACAAAAATAAGTAATCTTAGCCGATCGTATACCTTCGACACTCCCGCACCTAACGATCTTTTAATAGGTGCCGACATTTATGGAAAAGTATTGTTAAAAGGAATAAAAAAGATTATAGAAGACTCTAAAGCCAAATCGGTTAGATTGCTTTAGATTGAAAAACGATTTAAGAAGGACGAAGACTTTAAGAATCAGAATCAGAAGTTCATGAATGAAAATATCCAGCTTAGCGAGGTGGAGCTGATCCAAGATGATTCTATACAACAGAGGCTTCTTGTGTTTACTACATCCCACATCATTCCGTAATAGAAACAAGACAGACACCTTTTAAAACCTCTTTTAAAGGCAGAATCGGAGAATCTCAGAAAATGGACGAAAAAAGAAAATATAAAGAGAAAATATAATTGTATAAGAACTTGAAATAACTTTTCATGATTGGTACAATATTACATGATTTGAAACAAAAAAATTTTTGGTTTCAAACAAAAGTGCATTTGTCCTGGTAAAAAAAACAACCGATTTCAATCGACGATTACACGAAAACTGGTCGTTGTTTCGGCCCAATTTAAACGTATTATTATTCAAAATTAAATAACCTTTCATAATTGATACAATATTACATGATTTGAAACAAAAAAATTTTTGGTTTCAAACAAAAGTGCATTTGTCCTGGTAAAAAACAGCCGATTTCAATCGACGATTACATGAAAACTGGTCATTGTTTCGGCCCAATTTAAACGGATTATTATTCAAAATTAAATAACCTTTCATAATTGGTACAATATTACATGATTTGAAACAAAAAAATTTTTGGTTTCAAACAAAAGTGCATTTGTCCTGGTAAAAAAACAGCCGATTTCAATCGACGATTACATGAAAACTGGTCATTGTTTCGGCCCAATTTAAACGGATTATTATTCAAAATTAAATAAACTTTCATAATTGGTACAATATTACATGATTTGAAACAAAACAATTTTTTGGTTTCAAACAAAAGTGCATTTGTCCTGGTAAAAAAACAGCCTATTTCAATCGACGATTACACGAAAACTGGTCGTTGTTTCGGCCCAATTTAAACGGATTATTATTCAAAATTAAATAACCTTTCATAATTGGTACAATATTACATGATTTGAAACAAAAAAATTTTTGGTTTCAAACAAAAGTGCATTTGTCCTGGTAAAAAAACAGCCTATTTCAATCGACGATTACACGAAAACTGGTCGTTGTTTCGGCCCAATTTAAACGGATTATTATTCAAAATTAAATAAACTTTCATAATTGGTACAGTATTACATAATTTGAAACAAAACAATTTTTGGTTTCAAACAAAAGTGTATTTGTCCTGGTAAAAAAACAGCCGATTTCAATCGACGATTACACGAAAACTGGTCGTGTTTTGGCCCAATTTAAACGGATTATTATTCAAAATTAAATAACCTTTCATAATTGGTACAATATTACATGATTTGAAACAAAAAAATTTTTGGTTTCAAACAAAAGTGCATTTGTCCTGGTAAAAAAACAGCCTATTTCAATCGACGATTACACGAAAACTGATCGTTGTTTCGGCCCAATTTAAACGGATTATTATTCAAAATTAAATAACCTTTCATAATTGGTACAATATTACATGATTTGAAACAAAAAAATTTTTGGTTTCAAACAAAAGTGTATTTGTCCAGGTAAAAAAACAGCCGATTTGTTTCGGCCCAATTTAAACGGATTATTATTCAAAATTAAATAACCTTTCATAATTGGTACAGTATTACATGATTTGAAACAAAACAATTTTTGGTTTCAAACAAAAGTGCATTTGTCCTGGTAAAAAAACAGCCGATTTCAATCGACGATTACACGAAAACTGGTCATTGTTTCGGCCCAATTTAAACGGATTATTATTCAAAATTAAATAACCTTTCATAATTGGTACAATATTACATGATTTGAAACAAAAAAATTTTTGGTTTCAAACAAAAGTGCATTTGTCCTAGTAAAAAAACAGCCGATTTCAATCGACGATTACACGAAAACTGATCGTTGTTTCGGCCCAATTTAAACGGATTATTATTCAAAATTAAATAACCTTTCATAATTGGTACAATATTACATGATTTGAAACAAAAAAATTTTTGGTTTCAAACAAAAGTGTATTTGTCCAGGTAAAAAAACAGCCGATTTGTTTCGGCCCAATTTAAACGGATTATTATTCAAAATTAAATAACCTTTCATAATTGGTACAATATTACATGATTTGAAACAAAAAAATTTTTGGTTTCAAACAAAAGTGCATTTGTCCTGGTAAAAAAACAGCCTATTTCAATCGACGATTACACGAAAACTGATCGTTGTTTCGGCCCAATTTAAACGGATTATTATTCAAAATTAAATAACCTTTCATAATTGGTACAATATTACATGATTTGAAACAAAAAAATTTTTGGTTTCAAACAAAAGTGTATTTGTCCAGGTAAAAAAACAGCCGATTTGTTTCGGCCCAATTTAAACGGATTATTATTCAAAATTAAATAACCTTTCATAATTGGTACAGTATTACATGATTTGAAACAAAACAATTTTTGGTTTCAAACAAAAGTGCATTTGTCCTGGTAAAAAAACAGCCGATTTCAATCGACGATTACACGAAAACTGGTCATTGTTTCGGCCCAATTTAAACGGATTATTATTCAAAATTAAATAACCTTTCATAATTGGTACAATATTACATGATTTGAAACAAAAAAATTTTTGGTTTCAAACAAAAGTGCATTTGTCCTAGTAAAAAAACAGCCGATTTCAATCGACGATTACACGAAAACTGGTCATTGTTTCGGCCCAATTTAAACGGATTATTATTCAAAATTAAATAAACTTTCATAATTGGTACAGTATTACATAATTTGAAACAAAACAATTTTTGGTTTCAAACAAAAGTGTATTTGTCCTGGTAAAAAAACAGCCGATTTCAATCGACGATTACACGAAAACTGGTCGTGTTTTGGCCCAATTTAAACGGATTATTATTCAAAATTAAATAACCTTTCATAATTGGTACAATATTACATGATTTGAAACAAAAAAATTTTTGGTTTCAAACAAAAGTGCATTTGTCCTGGTAAAAAAACAGCCTATTTCAATCGACGATTACACGAAAACTGATCGTTGTTTCGGCCCAATTTAAACGGATTATTATTCAAAATTAAATAACCTTTCATAATTGGTACAATATTACATGATTTGAAACAAAAAAATTTTTGGTTTCAAACAAAAGTGTATTTGTCCAGGTAAAAAAACAGCCGATTTGTTTCGGCCCAATTTAAACGGATTATTATTCAAAATTAAATAACCTTTCATAATTGGTACAGTATTACATGATTTGAAACAAAACAATTTTTGGTTTCAAACAAAAGTGCATTTGTCCTGGTAAAAAAACAGCCTATTTCAATCGACGATTACACGAAAACTGATCGTTGTTTCGGCCCAATTTAAACGGATTATTATTCAAAATTAAATAACCTTTCATAATTGGTACAATATTACATGATTTGAAACAAAAAAATTTTTGGTTTCAAACAAAAGTGTATTTGTCCAGGTAAAAAAACAGCCGATTTGTTTCGGCCCAATTTAAACGGATTATTATTCAAAATTAAATAACCTTTCATAATTGGTACAGTATTACATGATTTGAAACAAAACAATTTTTGGTTTCAAACAAAAGTGCATTTGTCCTGGTAAAAAAACAGCCGATTTCAATCGACGATTACACGAAAACTGGTCATTGTTTCGGCCCAATTTAAACGGATTATTATTCAAAATTAAATAACCTTTCATAATTGGTACAATATTACATGATTTGAAACAAAAAAATTTTTGGTTTCAAACAAAAGTGCATTTGTCCTAGTAAAAAAACAGCCGATTTCAATCGACGATTACACGAAAACTGGTCATTGTTTCGGCCCAATTTAAACGGATTATTATTCAAAATTAAATAAACTTTCATAATTGGTACAGTATTACATAATTTGAAACAAAACAATTTTTGGTTTCAAACAAAAGTGTATTTGTCCTGGTAAAAAAACAGCCGATTTCAATCGACGATTACACGAAAACTGGTCGTGTTTCGGCCCAATTTAAACGGATTATTATTCAAAATTAAATAACCTTTCATAATTGGTACAATATTACATGATTTGAAACAAAAAAATTTTTGGTTTCAAACAAATGTGCATTTGTCCTGGTAAAAAAACAGCCTATTTCAATCGACGATTACACGAAAACTGGTCGTGTTTCGGCCCAATTTAAACGGATTATTATTCAAAATTAAATAACCTTTCATAATTGGTACAATATTACATGATTTGAAACAAAAAAATTTTTGGTTTCAAACAAAAGTGCATTTGTCCTGGTAAAAAAACAGCCTATTTCAATCGACGATTACACGAAAACTGGTCGTTGTTTCGGCCCAATTTAAACGGATTGTTATTCAAAATTAAATAACCTTTCATAATTGGTACAATATTACATGATTTGAAACAAAAAAATTTTTGGTTTCAAACAAAAGTGCATTTGTCCTGGTAAAAAAACAGCCTATTTCAATCGACGATTACACGAAAACTGGTCGTTGTTTCGGCCCAATTTAAACGGATTATTATTCAAAATTAAATAAACTTTCATAATTGGTACAGTATTACATAATTTGAAACAAAACAATTTTTGGTTTCAAACAAAAGTGTATTTGTCCTGGTAAAAAAACAGCCGATTTCAATCGACGATTACACGAAAACTGGTCGTGTTTCGGCCCAATTTAAACGGATTATTATTCAAAATTAAATAACCTTTCATAATTGGTACAATATTACATGATTTGAAACAAAAAAAATTTTGGTTTCAAACAAAAGTGCATTTGTCCTGGTAAAAAAACAGCCTATTTCAATCGACGATTACACGAAAACTGGTCGTTGTTTCGGCCCAATTTAAACGGATTATTATTCAAAATTAAATAAACTTTCATAATTGGTACAGTATTACATAATTTGAAACAAAACAATTTTTGGTTTCAAACAAAAGTGCATTTGTCCTGGTAAAAAAACAGCCGATTTCAATCGACGATTACACGAAAACTGGTCATTGTTTCGGCCCAATTTAAACGGATTATTATTCAAAATTAAATAAACTTTCATAATTGGTACAGTATTACATAATTTGAAACAAAAAAATTTTTGGTTTCAAACAAAAGTGCATTTGTCCTGGTAAAAAAACAGCCTATTTCAATCGACGATTACACGAAAACTGATCGTTGTTTCGGCCCAATTTAAACGGATTATTATTCAAAATTAAATAACCTTTCATAATTGGTACAATATTACATGATTTGAAACAAAAAAATTTTTGGTTTCAAACAAAAGTGTATTTGTCCAGGTAAAAAAACAGCCGATTTGTTTCGGCCCAATTTAAACGGATTATTATTCAAAATTAAATAAACTTTCATAATTGGTACAGTATTACATGATTTGAAACAAAACCATTTTTGGTTTCAAACAAAAGTGCATTTGTCCTGGTAAAAAAACAGCCGATTTCAATCGACGATTACACGAAAACTGGTCATTGTTTCGGCCCAATTTAAACGGATTATTATTCAAAATTAAATAAACTTTCATAATTGGTACAATATTACATGATTTGAAACAAAAAAATTTTTGGTTTCAAACAAAAGTGAATTTGTCCTGGTAAAAAACAGCCGATTTCAATCGACGATTACACGAAAACTGGTCGTGTTTCGGCCCAATTTAAACGGATTATTATTCAAAATTAAATAACCTTTCATAATTGGTACAGTATTACATAATTTGAAACAAAACAATTTTTGGTTTCAAACAAAAGTGCATTTGTCCTGGTAAAAAAACAGCCTATTTCAATCGACGATTACACGAAAACTGATCGTTGTTTCGGCCCAATTTAAACGGATTATTATTCAAAATTAAATAACCTTTCATAATTGGTACAATATTACATGATTTGAAACAAAAAAATTTTTGGTTTCAAACAAAAGTGTATTTGTCCAGGTAAAAAAACAGCCGATTTGTTTCGGCCCAATTTAAACGGATTATTATTCAAAATTAAATAAACTTTCATAATTGGTACAGTATTACATGATTTGAAACAAAACAATTTTTGGTTTCAAACAAAAGTGCATTTGTCCTGGTAAAAAAACAGCCGATTTCAATCGACGATTACACGAAAACTGGTCATTGTTTCGGCCCAATTTAAACGGATTATTATTCAAAATTAAATAAACTTTCATAATTGGTACAATATTACATGATTTGAAACAAAAAAAATTTTGGTTTCAAACAAAAGTGCATTTGTCCTGGTAAAAAAACAGCCAACTTCAATCGCCGATTACACGAAAACTGGTCATTGTTTCGGCCCTGTAATAATTCTGAGATGACGATATGTTAATTTAATTGTTCCAAATTTTTTTTCGGCGAAGTATTTACTTCTAACTTCAATAACATGTAATTTTCGGCTAATATCAAGAGAATTTTGTACTTACAGTTGATACAACATATGTCGACAATGCAGGTTTTCGGCTGAAATTTTAGGCTAACTTCAGTAGTATTAAAGAAAGTTTCTAACCGAAAGGTAATACAGATAGTGGCTGTGCTATCCCTGCCGAAATATGGTAATGCAGATATTGTTTTTAATATCCTAGACGGAAAAATATTTATCTCTTCCAAAATAGTTCTAATATCACCTCCAAATAACCAGAGATAGAGCAAAAATCTATCAGGAACTAAATAATTTTTGAAAATTGATCACCTTCAAACTTCAAAAATAGAGCACGTTTTATTAATTTAGTTTCGGAAATTTCTAAATTTATTGTGTACATGTATGTACATGTATATAACTTGTACATGTATATAATATGTGTATAACTTTAGGTCCTGACAGATTTTTGCTGTGGTTATTTGGAGGTGATAGTAGAACGAGGTATATCAAGTAATATTAATATCTGCATTACGATCTTTAGGATCTATGTCAGGGATTTCCAAACTTTTATTTTATTGTCAAAAGATGTCACTTAAATGTATGATCAATTCAAATTAACGCAAATTTTTGTAGAAATATATATATATTTTTTGAGATTTTAATGATGAAAAAATAAATTATTGTAAATTAATTAAAACTTAAAAAAAAAAATAAAAAAAGTAAAATGTATTTTTATGCGCACTCATCACAGCGTCGGCGTATTATTTTGTTTATATTTGAAAGCTAGGGAACGTCACGAATAAATCGTCCAGCGAGAATTGAATATTACTATAATTGGTATGACTACTATGGCTATAGTCAGAACGTTACTTTCTGTGGCACTATTCTGGCAATTCCCCGGGAATAGGGAACTGGGGAAAGAATTTATATGTAATTTCTTTTCAAATATTTTTTTCCGGCCTACTAAGGAGAAAAGTTTGATGTAAATTTTTATAAATTGGGAATAATTTTTCCATATCTAAATTGGCAGGGAAAATTATTCCCAATTTTATTTTGTTTTCAAAAAAAACACCACTAGATTTTTAACTCAGTATGCCAGAAAAAAATTCTAAAATAGAAATTACATATAAAATCTTTCCCCAATTCCCTATTCCCAGGGAATTACCAGAATAGTGCCACTGATGTAAAAATCTAGTGGTAATTATTTTGAAAACAAAATAAAATTGGGAATAATTTTCCCTGCCAATTTAGATATGGAAAAATTATTCCCAATTTATAAATATTTGCATCAAACTTTTCTTCTTAGTAGGCCGGAAAAAAAAACATTTGAACTGAAATTACATATAAAATCTTTCCCCAATTCCCTATTCCCAGGGAATTACCAGAATAGTGCCACTGGTGTTTTTCTGTTACCCAGAAAAGTCCCCCAATGTTCGCAAATCTTTTTCTACATTTTTTTATCTTTCGTTGATAAAATGTCATTTCTCTGGTTCTCATATTCGGTCCAGTTGGTTGCAGTTGCCTCTCGACACTACCCTAGCTTAGAACCTGTGTCTGATGTGTGTGTTGATATTCTGTTATACAAATCAGATCAACAAGTACGGAAACGAACTACAAATAAAATTCTGTAGGAATCCTCCACAAATCATTTTCAACTTAATAATAAAATCACTTGGTTCCTACTGTAAAGTGATCTCGTTGTTTAAAGGTCACGTACATCATTTTTATTATTTATTTGAAAATAATAAACACTTTTTATTCTTTCTTTAAGTTAATTTATAAATACAAAATGCTAAAGATGATTTTCTTGCCGATTTCGGTTATTTTGTTATATTGTTATTTCGCGGGGCAACAATGTAATCTCTTCTCCTGTCTTATTATCCATCCGTATATAAATTTTATTAGCGCGATGATTTATTTTTTAGTGTTGCTGTAACGCATTAAATTTTTTTAAGGCATTTCATTATATGTATATTCAAAATCTTGGTAAATGTATGCACTTCATGTCATTCAATCGTATATAAATCAGATACATATTTGCGCCCAGTATATTATGTTGTATATGGTGCAATGGCTGAGAAGATTAGATTTATCCTGTTCCGTGAGTGGGTTATCGAGCAGCGTGCAACATTATAACATTTATATTGCAAAAACCCTTCGAGCAGAATTTCATTCCTCATTTTCAGACCATCTTATTATTAAATTATCCTACAAAATATATTTTTTGCCCTCTTTTTTAATTTTAATTTTATAACCTCCTCTTATGATTATTATCTGCATCCATTCATTGACTTCTTGTATTTCGTATAAATATAACAACCATACGAAAGATGATACTATGGTTATCTCTTATAACAGCACTTCAATTTTCTTTTTATTATATCATGATTTACCTGTTGCCTCCTCATCATCAGCAATATCATCGTAATGATCATCGTCATGATCGTCATCACATCGCTTGATCGTCATTTCAAATTTTACAAATGAAAATAGCCGATTATTCTTTTTTTTTGTATATAACTTTTGATTAAATTTATTATTTTGTTCGCTGATATACCTTCAATCCAGTGCGCGCGGTTATAATTTAATTTTAAAATTTTGTGTCCTCAAGCCTTTGGATATAAATATTCGAATGATTTGTGGTTATAATGAGATATGAATATATAGTTGTATCGCGCAATCAAGGCAAGTTAACCGCATTTCATCGTGATGATGATTGCTAAGTAAGCATGACAATTTTTTGCAAATTTGTCTTGCAAAATGAAAATTTTATGAAAATAAATAAAAATAAATTGTCATGGCAACATTGTAAGGTTCAAAATATATTATGCACTGTTAGAATCAAATAACTATATGTGCGTATTACTTGAAACGCAAACTGGGGTTCGTTTAATTTAATTAATTGCTACAAGTGCATCGACGGCAAAATGTTTGTTGGTCACTGTCATTTTTACACCTTCTTGCAATTCTTCCACATGGTTTTCCGTATCAAAAATAAGTTCGGTATAAATTGTTCGGCGTTATTGTATTACACTGAAAAAAATCTAGCCTGTATTTAATGTTTTTATAATTAGTTCAATGTTTTTTGAGCCTTGATTTACACCTTATGTTTTTTGGACATTAGCTTAATGATAAGTGTAATAGTTTTAATGTTAATTAACATCATTGCTTTTACTTCGTTTAGCCATTAAAATTCAAAATGAATCTTACAAATAGACATCGTGTCAATGTAAAATGGTTTTGGCCCTAGTGTGTTGGAACAATAATTTTTGGAAAAAAATTCCTTAACTAAATGTTTAATTATTTGATTGTTGGTTCAATAATCGTCAATTCAAGGATAAATAACATAAAAATATGTTGTCTGAAGTATAGCGGTGTTAGCGTGGTTTTTATTTATTTAATTGATAAACACTCACTATGTTTTGTATAAAGTATTTATTTGTTATTTATTTATTTAGCGCACAGACAGTTTCTTAATATTAGGTTCACACCTAGAGATGGCGGACGATTGTTCACAACACTTTCACTTTTCCTTTTATTATTTTTTGTGAGATCGTGTCTCTAGCACTTCTAAAACGCGACTATGTATTTTCGTTTCTTGATTTCCGGGCCGTCGATAAATATCTCGATATTTATCGATCGTCGATAAATATCGAGATTCGCGGAATTAATTTGTAGTTGGCGAAATAGCTCTATTCAGCAAAACGAGCAATGCCTCGTAATTAAGCGGCGCGGTGTATAAATAGTTTTGCTACGAGGAGTGCCACGAAGTGAAAAGGTTTTTGAGCCGCTACATCACTCCCCTCCTGGATCGAAAACCGTAGTGTTTTAAATTGAATGTAACGGTTTTTGGAACACTACGTTTTTCGACTGGGTTTACCACAAGTATTCCGTATGCTGGCTTAAGTCTGTCGATGCCAATTGTTGTTGATTTTCCATCTATATCCACAACAAAGAATTTGCGCAATTTGCGGGTCACTGGATACGGTCCAGAATAGGGTGTACTCAAAGGACCTCTGACTCTATCCACACGTATGAATACATGTGAACAGGTTTCCAGATTTTTGGGAATGTACGTTGCCTGTTCGGTTGGATGTCTTGTGTCCGTAGGAACTAAGGCTCTCATGGTAGTACGAAGCTGATTCACGAAATCCGAAGTATCTGTGTTTGGGTTCGAATTTTGATTATTGATGAAGAATTCACCGGGAACCTTGATATGTTGACCATATACTAGCTCTGCTGGTGTGCAGTTGAGGTCTTCCTTGACGGAGGTTCGAATACCCAATAGGATCGTTGGAAGTTCTGAACTCCAATGGGATGTATTACATCGAGCTGTTAAGGCTGATTTTAATTGCCTGTGGAACCGTTCGACAAGACCATTTGCTTTCGGGTTGTATGCAGTTGTCCGAATGCGATGGGAACCTAGCAGCTTCGTGAGCTCGGTGAACAACGTTGATTCGAATTGTGTTCCTTGGTCTGTCGTGATAAAGAGTGGGACACCATATCTACAGATATACTCATTGTAGAAGACCTTACTTACGGTTTTTGCGGTCATTTCTCGGATTGGATAAGCTTCTGGCCAACGGGTAAATCGGTCGACTATCGTTAAAATATAATGATAGCCATTCGATTGGGGCAGTGGACCAACCAGGTCCATGTGGATGTGTTCAAACCTGCCACTTTGTAGCTCGAATTTACCAAGTTCTGATTTCGTGTGGCGGTGAATGAAATGGCGAAAGTGTTTAATTGCTAGATACATAGCAAGAAGTTCTCTATCGAAAGTAGAGTATTTAATTTCCGCAGGGGAGAGCTTCTTTGAAAAGAACGCTAATGGTTGCCAACATCCTTTGTTGCGTTGTTGTAGGACAGCTCCAACTGCTACATTGAAAGCGTCGGTAGTTATGTTGAACTGCGCGTCGTTCAACGGGTGTGCCAAAAGAGTGACAGCGGCAAGAGAACGCTTGACCTTGTCAAAAGATTCTGTGCAATTTTCGGGCCAAGAGAAGTTTATTCTGTTTTTGCCTTTCTTGAGTAAAGTGGCCAAATGCCTGTGAATCGGCGATAACAGTTCGGCTAACCGTGGTATAAAGCGGTGGTAATAGTTCACCATACCGACGAACTGCTGTATCTGGCGGATTGATGTTGGTTCTGGAAAGTTTGAAATGACATCAACTCTGTCTTTCGACGGAAGGATGCCATCTTCCGAAATTGTGTGGCTGAGGAAGTCAAGTGACTTCACGCCGAAAATACATTTCGAAGCTTTAATATTGATTCCATATGCGGAGAGACGTTTGAATACTGACTCGAGATGTTCACTGTGTTCCATCTCGGACCGGCTCGCAACGAGGATATCGTCGATATAGGAGTAGACGAAGTCCAGCCCTTTTAACACTTCGTTAAGGAATCGCTGGAATGTCTGGGCTGAGTTACGAAGGCCGTATGGCATTCGGATAAACTCAAAGAGCCCGAAAGGAGTGGTTATCGCTGTTTTATGAATATCCTCAAAAGCCATGGGAATTTGATGATATGCCCTAACCAAATCTATTTTCGAGAAAACAGTGGCGCCGGCGAGTTTCAACGAGAAACTGTGTATGTGGGGGATAGGATATCTATCTGGGACAGTGACAGTGTTCAACTGTCGATAGTCTCCACAAGGGCGCCAGTCCTTGTCTTTCTTTTGCACCATATGTAATGGTGAGGAGACTGGTGATGATGAGGGGCGACAGATTCCGATGTCTGTCATAAACTGAAATTCAGTTTTAGCAGCTTCAACACAAGGTAACCTACCTTGCGTGACGACGTAGTGGACTACGTTATGCTTCACTGGGAGATTGTAATTCGGAGCCTCAGTGAGCGAGGGGTATTTCTTCAAAAGAGCGCCGTAATCATTGTTGACGCTGAAATGTTTTCGAGATGGCGTATCAACTTGGGCGATGATTGCGTTCACAGTGAGGGTAGTAAATGAATCAGAAAGTCTTCTGTTCTTCAAATCGACCACGAGACCATATTTGGACAGAAAGTCAGCACCTATAATAGGCCTGTCTACTGCCGCGATGATAAAGGGATGTGTGAACGAACGCCTGAGACCGAGATTAGCCTTCAAAAGTTTTGTTCCGTAAGTGGAAATTGGGGATCCGTTTGCTGCGGTAAGAATGCAAACGGTGTCTTTAGCATGTCGGGGAAACTTGTTAACGGGTATCACAGATACTTCAGCCCCCGAATCGATCAGAAATTGTAAGTTGTTTTCGTGATCTTTGATGAAAAGACGGCGGGACGAACCAATCCCACTGTTTGCCGTAGAGACAGCAGGATTTAGTGGTTTTCCGAAGGCTTAAAATGTTTGGAAGTAGCTTGTCCATGAGCTACCGGTCGGAAACTGCACGGCTGATTACAGTTGCGTGCGCGTGAGCCGAAACGACGGTGGAAGTAGCAAAGTCCAGATCGAGATGACGATCTCGACCTTGACCTGTGTCGGTAATTGAAATTCCGTCTGTTGTTTGGCGATCTTCCACGTGAACCAATGTTCATATTATCCAGTGTTCGCTGTAGAGCTGCCAATTGTTGTTGCGTCTTGTCAAATTGTCGTTGCATTAAAACAAGGGCTGAATCACCGTTACCAGTTGCCTTGCTTGAGGATGGCTGGTTGACAGCAGCAATTGGTTTGGGTACTCTGGATTGAGCGTAAATCCAGATATTTTTGGCGACCGGTAGGATTTCCTCGATGTCGTTCTTGATATCCCGCGCCATTATCGCTCGTAAGTCGTCTGGCAAACGTTTTAGCCAGAGGTTTTTGAGTAAATCGTTGTTTACTAATTTGGAATCACCTGCTTTTTGTTCAAGCAGGCTAGATAAAAGTGGGACGGTTTAAGGTCTTCCATTTGTTGGAAGCCTAAGAGCAACTCGTCAAGTCGTTGCTCCTCGCTGACAGAGTATCGGTTGGTTAACGCGGGTTTCAGTCGATGATATTTCGTGCCTGGCTGCGGGTTCCTGAAAATGTCCGTGATGAATTGTACCGTCTCTTGTGGTATCGCGCCGAGAGTATAAGCAAATTGTTCATCGTCGTCGACAATTCGGTGGATGCCGAACTGGTGTTCGACGAGGATGAACCAAGCTGCCGGCTGCTCGTTCCAGAATGGGGGTATCTTTGGTGGCATCTTGTATAACTTGGTTGTCCGCGATGTTGGTGTGCCAGCATGAGTGTCGTTCTCATCTTCTGACGATGAAACGGCTTTTTGTTGTTTAGGTAGCATTTTAAATTTATTATTTTATTTTTCACTTCACTTTAATACCGGCGTAGCAGAAATATTTATTTTATTCACTTGTCTATCTAATCGTAGACTTAAAAAAAATATTCGAACGCGAACAAACTAAAGAGAACTATTTTTCCAACCAAGGAGTATTGCAAATACGAATAAGGGAATGGGCAGATCGAATATAAGAATAAAATCAGCAAAAATATTAATTAAATGGCAAATTGTAACGAGCGAAATCAGAAACGAAAAAGATAAAACTCAATTGAAATATTAACGAAGTTATAGTAAAATAGTGCGAAGTTGAAGCGAACAATCGTACACTTACAATAGATATGCTTAATATGTAATTTAATATAATGTTTGTAGTAAAAAAAATATTTAAATTCAAATCGTTTGGGAAAAAAATTAAATTTGTATAAAAAAAAATCGAAAAAACCTTATTGTAAGGACCACTTTCATAAGATTAATGCTGGATGATAATATTAAAACATATTCTTATGGATTGAGCACATAAAAGTAATACGTGACTTTTAATGGAGGCTACCTTAAACTACAGTTTATTTGTCTTACATCTTAGGACATAAACGTCTCCAATTTTCCTTCCTTAATTATATTAATAAAACAGTTATTTCATTTTAAAATAAAATTTAAATTTATTTCTTTTTATTTTACATTAAAGGTTATTTAAAACAAATTTTGGAATTAGACAAAGTGAATAATAAAAACGGTTTCACATACACATTATCTAATTTTACAACATCATAATCAGATTTCAAACTTCCAACCATAAATGCTCTAAAATGTTTGTCATAAATTTCAATATTTCGATATTGTATTGTATAGTAAACTAACTTCATTATTTTCTTGAACAAGAATGTCATTTATTTTCATTAACTTATTGGCAATTTTGTCAAATATATCAAAGTTAACTTTGTATAATGTATTGCGATAAATAATAGAGATGGCTGTCTTAATAGAACTGTGGCACTATTCTGGTAATTCCCTGGGAATAGGGAATTGGGGAAAGATTTTATATGTAATTTCTATTTTGAAATTTTTTTTCTGGCATACTGAGGTAAAAATCTAGTGGTAATTTTTTTGAAAACAAAATAAAATTGGGAATAATTTTCCCTGCCAATTTAGATATGGAAAAATTATTCCCAATTTATAAATATTTACATCAAACTTTTCTCCTTAGTAGGCCGGAAAAAAAATATTTGAACTGAAATTACATATAAAATCTTTCCCCAATTCCCTATTCCCAGGGAATTACCAGAATAGTGCCACTGGAATCTAAATTAAACTTTGGTTGAATAGATGCATAATAAGGTTTCTTGGACATTTCTGAAGCAGTCGCTAATTTATTTATTAGAATTGCTTCTTTAAAACCAACATTTTCTAAAATTGTATAGGCAAATTTTATCAAACCTAAAGAAACTGGTAGATTTTTTCGTGATACTGTTGAATTTGTATAAAGTTTCATCTTTCGATGCTTGGCTTCAAATCTCATACACTAAAAATAAATTGGGGGCCAGAGCTTTTAATGATTGAGGGGTAGTTTGTTAAAATATGATGTTTTGGCTTTAAACAATCATCAAATAGATTATTATACAGTTCGTTGTGTAAGGCGCTTTTATCCGCCAATAGTTTTAATATACTATCATTGAATGAATCGTACAACAAAATATCAACAACCTCTTCCAGCAAGCAAACATATTTCCAAACTCGATCATTTCGTGGAACTCTCTAACCAACAAAAAGAGTAAAAAAATGTAAGAGTGTAAAGGATTCTCGAGCAGACAAATGCAATTTTCTACTCTTTATGTGATCAAGCTTAATCACAGGTAAGCGGTTGCTGATTTCCAATTCACCATAGTCAAAGTATTGAACAAGATGATTTAGTTCATCTAAAGTAAATAGTTTCTTTTCAATAATAAAATAATATAGAGAATTAGATAATCCGTATTTAATCACACCTTCAAAACAATCATGCATAATATCTACACATAAATTTTTGGTTACGTGAAAACTTGGGAGTGAATTAAATAAAGAATTAAATTTTATTCCCGAAAGGTGATATTCGTTTACAATTAAATCTACATTAAAATTGTCTACATTTCTAAGCTTTGATTTATCTTCATAGTAATGACGTGCAATGTCATTTTTATCTATTTTGCAAAACCGACAAAAAAGCTTCTGACTAAATGATGCACTAAATCCGAGCATTGAATTCAAAGCCAAATTATCTCCAACTATAAATCCTAACACAAAATATACTTGATATTGAGAACCATCAACATTTATTGCAATTCCATTATTTTCCAAATTAGATAATACATCTATCAATGGCTTAATACATCTATTAAATCCATATGTTTTTAGGATAGATGATTTAATAAACATAGCAGAAAAAATTGACGATAATGAAGAATATTCTAAAGGAAGTACGGAAAAATTAAAATAAAACGCGGCTATTGATTGACTTCCAGAATGACTACCGAGAGAATCCCCCGTTTCAAAATCATCATAATATAAGTTAATTGGTATAACATATTTATACTGAAATTTGTCAATTTTTTGCTTCCAAAGTTTTCCTTGTACTAGATTGGTTATATTATGCGAATGATTTTCTTGAAGGCTTTTTAGATTTTCCAAAGTCTTCATTAGAATTTATTTATTTATTTATTTATTTAAAGAAATCTATTTTGTAATTAACATGTATGATTTCAGTTTTTTTACAATAGTTAAAACAGTAATTTCAAACAAAATACTTAAAAAAAGAAAATAGAAAATATAAACCAAATTTTAGTTTGACAAATAAAAATTTAAAAAATAGTTCTTCAATATATTTTTAAAGTTGTTCTTTGATAAATTAAAATCAAATAGGTCGTCAATTAAGTTGAACGATTTAATCATCCTATTAATGGGGTTGTTTTCTCCATAGTTAGTAGAATGGTGTTCAAGTGCTAAAAATTCATGGTTTCGAAATGTTCTGCATGGCACGTGAATTGATATGTTTTCCAAGATGTGAGCTGAATCAACGTGACCAAGCAAAACGTTACCAATAAAAGCCGCGCCCAAGAGAAGTCGTCTATTTTCAAGCGTGCATATTTTGTATTCCGTGCATCTTGTTGGGTATGGAGGTAAGCGAGCCACATTTTCATGGAATGGTAAGTTGTGGTCGTAATCCCAGTCACTTTTCTTTAACAAAAAAATCAGGAACTTCTTTTGAATGCTTTCAATTCTTTTTATGTGCACAGCATAGTATGGATTCCAGACCGTTACAGCGTATTCCAGTTGAGATCGAACATAAGCGAAATATAGTGAACATAAGGTTTGAATATCCTTAAATTCACCTGTCTATCTTTTAACAAATCCGAAAATGGCATTCGCTTTCGCAATACAATTTTCAATATGCCTATTGAAACTGGCGTTTTCGACAAATGTAACACCTAAGTCTATAATCTCATTGAGTCTTTGCAGTACTTCGTTGTTGACTTTGTATGAAGTAATAACCGGATTTCTTTTACGATGAAAAGACATGATTTTGCATTTCTTAGTATTTAAGTATAGTGAGTTTCGATCACACCACTCACTTAATCTATCTAAGTCTTCTTGAAGCTTCTCCGTATCTAACAAACCATTAATAGTACGAAAAATTTTCACATCATCTGCAAATATGAGCACGTCTGAGTTTTTGATTATCTCGGATATTCGGTCTATGAAAACAATAAAAATCCAAGGTCCAAGGTGTGATCCTTGGGGAACACCAGATGTAACTTTAATAACGTTTGATTTTTCACTTCCCATTATTACAAATTGTCGCCGGTTTGATAGATATGACTTAAACCAATTTATGTAATCGAGAGAAAACCCAAAATCGAATAAACTCTGGAGTGCTTTATGATGACAGATAGAATCAAATGCTTTACTGAAATCCGTGTACGCTACATCAACTTGACGGTGCTTTTCTATCTCGTTAATTAGTTTACTGGTGAATTCAACCAGATTAGTCGATGTGGATAAACCCATGCAGGCATAAACCCATGCTGGTTTATGGATATATGACGTGCAATTGTGGATTTAAAGCTGTTGCATAATACTAACTCAAATAATTTCGGAATTGATGATGTTGTTGATATTCCTCTGTAGCATGTGATATCATCACGCTTACCCGATTTAAAAATTTTTGAAATTTTCCATTTTTCGGGAAACACGCCGGTGCTTAAGGAATGATTGAATAGATAGCATAATGGAATTATTAAAATTTCAGCGTACTCCTTCAGAATAGAAGAGGGTATATCGTCAAGACCGCAACCATCTCCAAACCCCCTTAAAGCCGATAAAATGTTGTCCTCAAAAATAATAGGAGGAGTTATTGATGTGTTGTTGTTGCTGGGTTGTTCGTACAATCCACTAGTAACGCTTGGTCTATAGACTGATTGAAAGAACGACGCGAACATGTCAGCTATATCTTTTGCGTTTGAAGAGCTGGTATTGTTGTAGGTCATATTAGCAGGGTATCCTTCAATTTCGCGTTTATTCCTAAAGTATTTCCAAAATTGTTTTGGATTTACTTTGATTTTTGCTTGAATTTGATCAAGATACGACCTGTATTTTGATTTGAAATAAATTTCAAATTCGTTACTATGTTGTAGAAACATAGCTTTGTCCGCTTCTAACCCGCTTTTTAACATTTTGGCGTACGCTTTCGACTTCCGATTTTTTAAGTTAACTAGTCTATCATCGAATCAGTGGGGATGAGAATTTCGTGGTTTACAGCACATAGGTATATAAAGTTCGAAGCCTTGAAGCATAATGTCATTAAATTTGTCCACATTTTCGTTAATATCATTGGAATTGAGAGTTATTTGCCAGTTGATGGATTCAAGGTAACTTTGTAGCCCCACGCGGTTAGTTTTTTTAAAGTTGTATTTGATTGGTTGTAGGTGTTCTGATTTCGCCATTTTAGTTAAGTCAAATGCAATATCCAAAGATTTGTGATTGACATCATTTATGACAAAAAAAAGTAGGGATTCAGCAATTTTCAAAGGTGTCAATGTCGTTGCTGAAGACAAGATCCAATAATCTATCACGATTATTAGCAATTGTGTTTATTTGGTTCAAATTATAACCAAGCATGGCGTCCACAAATAAAGATTCCGCATCTGTTGTTATATTGCATGGTAAAATACAGTTAAGTTCCGGGTCCAAATTCCAAGTTATATTTGGTAGATTAAAATCACCAAGCACAAGAACTAAATCTGACGAGTTCGTTGTATTAATAACTTCATCAATCGCATCGATGCAAGTTGCATAATGATCACTATTTGATTGAGGTGGTATATATGCTGCGTAGATGATTAGATTGGTTTGGTTGATTTTGATTTTTACACCAATTTGTTCAACTCTCGATGGTGCTAAAGTTACTGGAGCATTCCAAAGTTTAGAATGTACTGCTATCAGTACGCCACCACCCGATTTCTTTGAACTAGTTTCAGGAGACCGATTCCAGGTCTTTCAAAAAATTTACGAATTTGAAATTCGATTGGCATTATGACCCCTTTAGATATTTTATTATTCAACTGAGTAACTCCTCTTTTTGATACTTCGGAAGTTTCTGAATGAATTACAAAAGAATTAATTGTTCTATATAAATCTAGCTCTTTTAGTTTTTTTAATAGTAAAAACTCACTTTGAATTTCGCTAAAAGGCCTTTCACAAACATCGAATAATGATGAACACTTATTTCTGTTCTCATCGTCAGATATACATGGAAGAATGTGCAGTTTTAACTCATTAATAATATTAGCTGCATTTCATGACACCACCATGATCTAGATCAGATCAAATTTTACATGTGAAACAACAACAACTGTTTGTTTTTTGGAAATTGGAAGGGCTAATAATTTCAAAATGATCATTTTCTCTATAGTTGTTTCATTAATTGGCACATGGCTGGGGCTTTGCATCGGAACAGTAGTCGACTCAGTTGAATTTAGAAGATTTAAGTTTTCACCACATGTTTTATTTTTATTGTGACCAGTAGAAACCGGGTTATTATATTTTTCGCATCGATTATAATGGCGTTTTAGTCTACTTGAATTAGAAAATACCGAAATACATTGGCCATTAGGACATTTGTAACTGTAGCGACCAGGCTTAAATAAATGAGATTTTTTTAAATGTTTAGTGTATTCATTGATATTTGAACATAAAAAGTTACATCTTTCACAATTCATTGTTATTATTCTATTTGTTAATTACATTAAAATATTATTATCAGTTTGTGTATTCTAAATTAATTAATTTCATTCAAAAATTTCTATACTATTACTGTTCTACTCTACTATTTTAAAAATGAATCCGTTTGGTCATTTAATTCATTTTTAACTCAGCAATTAATGAGGAAATATCACTGCCCGGTCTATCCGAAGAGGTCTGAATATCAAAAAATAGTTTTGTATAAAAGACCAAACTTTATAAGATTCTATTGCATAGTTTAAATTTAATGCAAAGTGAATTTTTAGTGTCGTTGCTAGACAATCTAAAATATTTTGAAATACATAAAATATTTCGTCGTAACAACTAGCATATTTATTATCATTTGTAATCACCATAAATGGTTGCAACGTCATTCCATACTGTGAGTAAGTATCCTTCCTTTCATTTATGATGCCACGCAAATTAGTAACTGGTCCCACTTCCAATAAAAATGATTCAATAGAATTTTGAATTGAAATTTTCCAAATTTTCTTGTCGCTTTTCCTGATTGCACGACTTGTTGGCTTCAATATGAAATGTAACGCCTTTAAAATCGATAAAATTTTTAGATCTATAGAAATAAACAGAAAGAAACAGTTAATAATGAATTGCAGTACGAATGTCTTGTATGCTGGGGCACTATTCTGACTTTCCCTCGGAATAAGGAATTGCGAAAAGTATTTTCGTAGCATTTTTGTTCAAATTGTATTTTTCTAGCCTACTGAAGGAATAAGTTTAGTGTAAAAATTTTCAAAACAAAGTTAATTGGGAAACTTTTTTTCCACAAAATTTTTATAGGGAATAATATTTTCCCATTTAACTTTGTTTTGACAATATGTACACCAAACTTATTTCCTCAGTAGGCCATAAAAATAGAATTTAGACAAAAATACTATGAAAATATTTTTCCCAATTCCCTATTTCAAGGGAAAGCCAGATAGTGTCACCGGAAGATAAAAGTCATACTTTGTTATATTATATTTCTCAGCTCCATATATTAATTTATATTAACAAAACAAACAGATGATTTTGGAATTGGATAAAGAGAGGTGAAGAAATCAAGTTTTTCATTATTAATTTTTTGGAATAAAGCAGCTTACAATTTTAGTTCAAAATTATTTATTCCATCGGTTATATCCCATGGAATTTTTAAGTTGAATTTAGAATAAATTATTTAAGAAAACATGAAATTAATTAACAAATAATTTAAATTTTTTTTATAAAATTGATTAATTATGTTTTTTAAAAAAATTGCAAATCGGAATTTTGAATGTATAGAAGAACACTAAACTATTAAAATAGCATGACAGACTTTAATAAAATTGTGAACTGTTTTGTTAAAACTGAACATAATAATTTTGATAAACAATTTTAAAGGTAAAGGACTCGCTATAGAGGACATACATCAATCATTTAACTACAATTTCATTAATGCTCTATGTAATATTGTATATTATATATTTATTAAATAATTCATCACAAAGAATTATTATTTTTATTTATAATTTTAGTATAAATAAAGCAAGTCTACATACCACTGTTATTCGGTATGGAATCTAATTCTTTGAGCAGGCATTTATCTTTAATTTTCCGCTTGAAAATTGGTAAAATCCTTTCTTCAAATTCAGCCCACTTTTGTTTCAAGCAATGTTCTTTACCAGCATACAGCAAACCAAATTCTATATCAATGTTAATTAAAAATTCATAAGTATAACAACCACATATTCTTAACAAGCTTTAACTTACCAATCTATGGCCATCCGGATGTTGCAATATATTCCACTCCTTATAAAATTCAGCATTGTTTTTTTGTGAATTTCAATAATTCTTCTTGTCTTCGGCTAAAAGTTTGTGTTAACACATCATTTGTTATATCAGCAAATTGTACCTAAAATGATAAAGAAAATACCACAAAGTATCACGATGTATTTATAATAATTAATATTTATACTTATCTAATTATTTGTACATTTATCCATTTGTAGCAAATCACTTGGTTTATATGTATAATTAATTTGTTGCTGATTTGCTTTGTTTTGACAGCTGATAGAAAATTATCAAAGGGATCAGAGAATCCTAAACTTTATTTATGCTTTAACTATGGTTAATAGATGTCACTGTAAAACTAATTTTAACTATTGTAAATTAGATGTCACTAAGAAATTTATTGGTAGAAATGAGCTTTATAAGTTTTTTAGATGAAAAAGAATTTATTGTAAGTCTAGAAGCACTCAAGGCAACATCAAATAATTTAGTGAATAAATAAAACAAGTTTATAACGTTTTTATAAGTTTTTATTGAGTGTAAGAAAATACAAATTGGCTATACAAAGCCATTAAAATTTTGGAGATAATTCTGGTGAATTATCAAGCACAACCATCCTTATTCATCAGCATTGTCTTCATAGAAACATTGGCGCCCGAGCAGGGACGGATATTGCACAGCTACCATCAAGAATCAACACGTCAGTGCAATTTAATCTAGTCCGGCAAACATATAAATATTCACCCAATACAGCAGAAACGGTGAATTGTTCTGGAAAATACGTGTTAGCGGTCATTTGACCCACGCCATCAAGAATAACGTGAGTAATATACCATTTGAGTACCGTTATCTAAATAAAGGCCCCGTTTAATAAAATAATAAGAATCTTCACCTAATAGAGGCCCCGTTTAATAAAATAAATTACATATCGTGCGTGCTCAATTTATGCGTAATACTTGTCGCTAATTAATTTATAAAACTGTTAAATAATTCTGTGCAAATAATATTGAAGTGTGTTGCGAAGTGTTGAGTCTTACATCCGACCAAACCGCAAGGTCACAGCAAATCGTTCGTATTCAAGCCAAGCGGTATTTCGATAAATCCTTCGACCGTTATCATTTAATACAGTTTCAAGTGGGTGTGGTGATTCTAAAATAAAATAAAATTTGTCGGGTTGAATCGAATAATAATAAGTGCATCAAATGGAGAGTCTCAAGAAGCAAAGAGCAGTAATAAAGGGATCCATGACCAAACTGCTGACATTTGTAAAAGGCAATATGGACAATATTAGCTTGGACGATGCTTCAGTGAAACATGATAGAGCAGTGAAGTTGCTGTGCGAATTTCAAACAATCGAACGGGAAATGTTTGGCTTGGATAGTCAAGCAGAGTCAGATCTCTCCGAATTCGAAGACAATTACTATTTGGTTGTCGCCAGGCTGAACGCTACCATGCGGAAAATGAGTCTTACCGAATTAAAGGCGCCACATCCGGACAACACTATGAATGTATCACAACACCATCCAATAGAAGTACGACTACCTAAACTCAACATTCAAACGTTCGATGGTAACTATATAGAGTGGCAGCCCTTCTTTGACATTTATACGTCCACTATTCACGAACGAAACAACTTAACAGGAGCACAAAAGTTCCAGTATTTAAAAGGGCTGCTAAAAGGAGAACCAGCATCACTCATCAGGCACCTGCCAGTAACAGATGCCAGTTATAGTGAGGCGTTGCAAAAATTGGTTCAAAGGTATGATCGAAAGCGGCATACAGTTAACGTCTTTATTAAATCGTACATGGAACAGCAAAACATTGTGCAGCCAAATGCGTCTAATATACGAAAGCTTGCGGATACATTAGACGAATCGATCAGGGGATTAAAGGCACTAGGTCCTGAGGCAGAACGCAGAGATCCCTGGTTAATATATGTGGCAATAAACAAACTGGATAATGAAACTAGATCGCTTTGGGCACGAGAGATGGCCGAAAATGATTTCCCCACAACAGAAGATCTACTTGCATTCCTTGGACGAAGAGTAGACATGATGGAATCAGTAAAGGGTTGTTCGCGAAAGAGTGGTCCGGTTCACTCAGTCACACGAACATGTGCAATAGCTACATCGCCAGGTATGATGTGTCCAATATGTAACCAAGTTGGGCATAGAATCTTCCAATGCAGTGTTTATGAAGCCATGACAACAACGGATAAGGCAGAAGCTATACAAAGAGGTAACAGGTGTTTCAATTGCTTAAATGGTAACCATCGAGTACGAGAATGCAGATCGAGGGCACGGTGTCAACGCTGTCATGCCAAACATCATACATCTCTGCATACAGTGAATAAAAGGGAAATCGAGGATGAGCAGCAACCAAATTTAACAACGCATGAGACTAGCGTTTCTCCAACAGAAGAAGAAAAGGAAATCAAGGTTGAATCAAAGGTTCAAACACACAACATAGTCTATACAGCTGCGCAAGGTATATTCCGACCGCAATAGTTAAAATCAAAGATGGCAGTGGTCAATATCAGACGTATAGAGCTTTGCTAGACTCGGCGTCACAGGCATCGTTTATTTCGGAGGAGTGCATGCAAGGTTTACGACTTAGACGCACTAACGCAAGGGTTATGGTGAAAGGACTTGGCGAAATGGGTATTGGTACAACACGAGGATCTACTGAACTGGTTATTACGTCACAAAACAATTCAACAACATTAACAACACAGGCATTCATTGTTCATAAGGTGTCTGGTGTGCAAAATGAATTTAAGTTATCCGAGCAGGATGTGCAAAGGTTAAATGGATTAGTACTGGCAGATCCAGCATTCAATAAGCGTGGTCGCATCGACGTGTTATTAGGTGTGGACATTTTCTTCAAAGCCCTACAAGCTGAGCAACATACATTATCTAGTGGGCTAACAGCGTTTCGTACCATGTTTGGTTGGGTAGTCGCCGGTCGAAGTGTGGAGCAAGCCCATATAATAAGAACAGCTGAGAATTTTAATATTTTAATCGATATTGACAAGTCTCTCCGTAGGTTCTGGGAGGTAGAAGAGTTGCCGAGAAGTACAAAAAGATCACCAGAAGAGCAGAAATGTGAAGAACTATTTCATGCAACTACCAGACAAGACACGAACAAAAAATTTATTGTCAAATTGCCATTCAAGCAGCCAGGCACAATGCTTGGTACTTCGTACAACGCCGCACTGAATCGTTTGAAGTCCATGGAGAAAAGGTTCGAGCGCAATCCAGAATTTGGGAGGTTATATCGAACATTTATGGCAGAGTATGAAAAGCTAAAACACATGCAACGATTAGAAGGATACGGTAAATCAAATCTGTATTAGCTTCCACACCATGGAGTATTAAAGGCGAGCAGCACAACCACGAAGCTCCGAGTTGTCTTCAACGCGTCCACAAAGTCGTCAACTGGTATATCATTGAACGATATTTTATGTGTTGTACCTACCGTGCAACCACCGTTATTCGATATCCTTTTAAGATTTCGGCAGCATGAGTTCGTCCTTTGTGGAGATGTGGAGAAAATGTACAGGCAGGTCTGGGTGACCGCAGAAGATCAAGGATACCAAAATATTTTATGGAGAAGCAGTACAACTGAGCAACCAAGTACGTTCCAATTAAAAACCTTAACCTACGGTACGGCATCAGCAGCGTTTTTGGCAACCCGTTGTATCAAAGAAATTGGCATCAAGCTACAAGTAAATCAGCCAGAAGCAGCAAATGCCATACAACGAGATATGTATGTGGACGATCTAATGACGGGAGCTAGTACGAGAACACAAGTGAAAACTTTGATGGCACAAATTACGACGGCATTAGACGACAATGGATTTAAGCTGCGCAAGTTAATGGCAAACGACGACGAGATTAGAGCATTTATTCAAGGCACAAGTGGAGACATCATGGACATCCAAGAGCATGCCGAGTCACAAAAGGTACTAGGGCTTCAGTGGGATCATTGCGCAGATGCATTCCAATTTAAAACCGAACTGCCAGACCGAGCCGCTTGTACCAAGCGAACGTCACTATCGGATGTTAGCAGAATTTTTGATCCGCTTGGCTGGCTCTCGCCGTGTGTAATACGCATGAAAATCCTACTTCAAGCAGTGTGGATGCAGGATTTAAGCTGAGACGAAGAACTGCCAGCAATTCGAATCCCAAGATGGATACAGACCAGTACCGAACTGAGCCTAATTGGGTTCAGTGATGCGAGCGAATATGCATACGCCGCCGTGATATATGCAATAGTAAAGACAAAAAATGGCTTTCGATCCAATTTAATTACAGCGAAATCTCGAGTTGCACCAGTCAAACAGATTACAATACCACGGCTGGAGCTGATGGGTGCAGTATTATTAGCCAATCTTATGAAGTTAGTGGAGTCTGCGTTAACAGTCAAGGTATCAAACATTATGCTATTCAACCAACTCAAAAATTGTATTGGATTGGTTGTCGGCACATCCCAGACGTTGGACAACATTTGTAGCCAACAGAACGAGCGACATAATTCAAAAATACAAGCGAGAAAATTGGGGGCACGTGGGATCAAAGGACAACCCGGCTGACATCGCATCTCGAGGCATGAACACGAGCGATGTTATTAGAAGTATGCTGTGGTGGCATGGGCCACCCTGGTTAGTTGATGCTGAAAGAACCAAGAAGATCCATTTGACCAACTTGCTAGACCAGAGTGTGACGATAGAGGAATTGCGTCCTACAAATATTCAGGTGCATGTTGCATCAACAACTAACTTTTTTGATGAGTTTATTAACAGGTACTCCAGTTTTCATAAGATGACAAAGGTGTTGGCATTGATGAGGCGCTTCATCACCAACTGTAGGATGATCCAAAATTCCACGGAAACTAAACGAGAAGAAATGATAGCTGCAGAGATGATGCTGATACGACACATACAACGAACCGAGTTTAAAGTAGAGATAAGGGAGAAGGGAGCTACCGAGATGCACTAAGCTTATTAGCCTGAATCCATTTTTAGACTACACTGGGGTAGTACGGGTAGGAGGACGAATTCAAAGTTCGATAGCATCGTTTAACGTGAAGCATCCCATTATCCTGCCGACGAGTCATGTTGCAGTAAAATGTATCGTGAGGGACGTTCACAACCTGCATAATCATCCGGGGATAAGCCTTCTTACAAGCATCACACGGCGACGGTTTTTCGATAATACGAGGCAAAATTATATCCAGATTAATTGTACACAAATGCATCAAGTGCATAAGACAAAATCCTTCCATGGAAAAGCAGCTGATGGCGAACTTAGAGTACGGTATTCACATCCATTTCATAAGGTTGGACTAGACTACTGTGGACCGTTCAAGGTGCATACCATAAGACGCAGAGGCCAAACACCACACAAAATGTACGTCTGTATATTCGTCTGCCTAAGTACAAAGGCAGTGCATATAGAGACAGTAGGAAACTTAACCACTGAGAGTTTTCTGGGAGCATTTTCGAGATTCACATCAAGAAGGGGAAATTGTCACACTATCTACAGTGACAATGGCACAAACTTTGTCGGCGCTAATAATCAATTACGAGAATTATTCCAATTGCTGAAATCGAAGGCGTCCGACATATCCGCAGCTCTACTACAACACAAAATAAACTGGAAATATAATCCACCGGGAGCGCCTCATATGGGTGGTATATGGGAGGCGGCAGTAAAGCAGGCAAAAATACAGCTAGCGCGGGTGGTCGGCGAAAATATACTCACTATAGAAGAGTTCAGCACGTTGATGGCAAAAATTGAGGCCATTATGAATTCGAGACCAATAGCGGCCAACGAGTCAGAAGATATCGACTGCATTACGCCAGCACATTTTTTAATCGGGCGTACTTTCACAGACATCGCAGATGAGTCATCGCCATCAAACATATCACCATCGACCAGATGGGGCATGGTCAAACATATGCAACATCATTTTTGGAAGCGATGGCATATGGATTATCTCATTATCCTACAAAAAAGGAATAAATGGACAAATGAGTCTAAGAATCTCACCGTAGGAGATATTGTATTAATAGCAGAACCAAACTTACCGTCTACATGTTGGGCATTAGCCAGAGTTGTTGAAACACATCCTGCAGATGATGGCAGGGTTCAGGTTGTATCCGTCCGAGTAGCAAACACCGATAAGATCATCCAGAGATCCATCCATAAATTGTGTAGTTTGCCCATTACAAACAATGAATCAGATGATTCATGGCCGGCGGAATGTTAACACATCATTTGGTATATCAGCAAATTGTACCTAAAATGATAAAGAAAATACCACAAAGTATCACGATGTATTTATAATAATTAATATTTATACTTATCTAATTATTTGTACATTTATCCATTTGTAGCAAATCACTTGGTTTATATGTATAATTAATTTGTTGCTGATTTGCTTTGTTTTGACAGCTGATAGAAAATTATCAAAGGAATCAGAGATTCCTAAACATTATTTATGCTTTAACTATGGTTAATAGATGTCACTGTAAAACTAATTTTAACTATTGTAAATTAGATGTCACTAAGAAATTTATTGGTAGAAATGAGCTTTATAAGTTTTTTAGATGAAAAAGAATTTATTGTAAGTCTAGAAGCACTCAAGGCAACATCAAATAATTTAGTGAATAAATAAAACAAGTTTATAACGTTTTTATAAGTTTTTATTGAGTGTAAGAAAATACAAATTGGCTATACAAAGCCATTAAAATTTTGGAGATAATTCTGGTGAATTATCAAGCACAACCATCCTTATTCATCAGCATTATCTTCATAGAAACAGTTTCTGTGAATTTTAGCTCTACGATACTCCAAGGAGTATTCATGCAGCTCAGCCATTCTTCCATCTTTAATATAATTGTCATCGATTTTGCCAATTTCGTTTGGGGTGTCTATAAGCTCTATACGATCAAATATAAAATATCATATAAATAAAATATCCCAAGCTAATGGTTTTTGATATTTCTTGAACCGGTTATTTTGCGAGTTCATTTAGCTCATTTGATAGATTGTTTTGTATTGTATGTATAATACCGTCCAGCAAAAGGTAAAATAAGCCCTATAGGTTGTTAAAATACTCGTAATATCCCGTAATAATTCTCCGAATGAGAAACGATTTTGTTTTTTAATTCCACAATTAAGTTTTCAAATTTATGACAATATTAAGCAATAACGGATTACGGGACACCCCTGTATAATTATCTAATAGTTGAACTATAACTATAATTAAGTAATGGGCTAATTGGTAATTTGGTTGTACTCGACATGTTCTTGGCACGCGAACCCAGAATGCAATCATTGGAACTGAAAAATCTTTATGCTATTTTTATAGATAATTATATCATTACTTACCAATTGCTTCACTCTCAGATTCATTTTTCTGACGTTTCGGGTTTTCAAAGTAACCTATTTTATTTAGTTGTGGCGCCTGGTTCCGATATTTATTAAACAGTTTTCCTGTTGGTCGCTGCTTACCAATCCGATGATAATACCAATTCTGTAAAGCAATGAACAATGGTTTACTGGTGTTATATTTTCAAAAATGTCAATAAATACTTTGTCTTCTCCGTCGAATGTTGATAGGGTCTTCCGCAATATTGGCAAAATCGTCATACGCCATTGACAAGTTATTGGTATAGTGGTACTCCAAGACAAGACACAGTCCACTAACAGTTTTCTGCCATAATCGTCTAATTTTGGTGGATTTGTACTCTTGTACACTTTGAAAATTTTTTCACCACGGTCTGTTTTTAAAAATTGTTTCAAATCCTTTAATTCAAAGTGAAAAAGTTGTTAACTTACTCGTTATAGTAAATCCAGAAATATTTAATATGTACTTATAAATCTATGTGTTGATAATGAATTGGATGTAGGCCGGGACGCTTGTGGTGTGCTGCACTGAGAATGTTCTTACCATCTGGTAATCGAACTGGTCATTGATGCCGTGGTTTCCGATAATAATTCGATCTGAATTTTAAAACCCTATGAAATTTTTTTGTAAAGTTCTTAATACATTTTTTACAGTTAGCATGCAATATTTAGAAAGTTATTAAAATTATTTACATTTTTTTGTCGCCATACAACTATTTTGATTAAATAATTTAGATTTAATAGAAATCTATGTATAACCAAGAAAATCCATCATAAAAGTTGTATGGTTTTCTTGTAATATCGTTGTTCTGGATAGTTCTGAACTACTCCGTTATTATATAGAACTATACAGAACAACGATATTCCAAGAAAACCATGCAACTTTTATTATTTAAATTAAAAAAAAAATAAATTTTTAATTTTAAATTGGACAAATTTGAAAATAGTTCTCGCGAACTCTACTAGATTGTTTTCAAAAAAACGCAGCTTATATAAAAAAATGCAGTCGAAACTTACTTATTTCTTGGTTGTTAAATCTAATTTAATAGACACTTAACTTTTTCTTAATTCTTAAACTTAAACACAACCCAATTTGTGGTAGACACGGTTAATTTGTGCAAATATCCAATATGCGCGCACGATATAACTAAAACGCTTCGAACATGAATAGTCACGAATATCATTTGGGAAGGAACTGTTATAACATTAATTTTAGGTATAAAAAACATCGAATGTGGAAATTTATTCGATGTTTATGTATTGCTACATTTTAATTATGTTAAAAACTTTACCATAATGAATAACATAAACATTTTAAAATACAAACACTAAAATTTGCCTGCACATTATATTAATGCTGCATTTTTTCTAGATTGTAAACCTGTAAATTTCTGTTAAGTATATACAAATTTAACAAACAATATTATGTTTCAGTGACGTTTTAGTTCCCCTCCCCTAACAGATATTCATAATATTTTGCGTTAAATTTGTTTTCAAACATTTCCTGTTAACTATCTAGCATGAATGCCTAGAAACTATGTTTTGTTGATTCAGGATTTATGTTTATGGTAAAAAACTGATGTTATTTATATTAATGGTGTCAAAACATTAATTACCGCCCAATTTTGGAATAAATTTAAGGAAAAATTCTCTTTAAATTTAATAAAATAACAATTTTTTAACTTCAGGTTATTTTTATTTAATTTTATGTTTATTTCCTAAATTTAAAGATTTTTTAGTAAATCATTCCTTATTTTGAAGATAGTCTAACTCTTTGTGAAAATGTTTTGTTCACTCGAATTTAATGTCGACGATTTCCTAAGTTTAATGATATTTTGAGTACAAGTGATGTAAATTCATAAATTTCAGAATTGTTTTATGGCAGAACTAGAAACATAGAATTAAATATTAGCGTTCATAAATCAAATGGCCAATAATTTTTTCAATGCGCTTACTCCTCTTTGATCATGGAACCGTTGCAGGGCTGCATCCGTCGTCTGATGTTACAAAAGGCCGTTGGCAGGTGACTCGTTATTCCGGCAATTGCCCCATAAGTTGTTGTTGACATTGTGCCTTCACACATCTTCCAATTACAGCCCAATGTAGTATTTATGCTTCAGAATTGTCATCAAAAACTTTCGACATGCACGGAACTGGTTAATATGTTTCGAATTTTTTGTTGATTAGTTTGTTATTGGTGAGAGGTCGTTGATATCCGAAGCGAATTTGCAACGTTGTATTTGACACATCACAAAATGGAATGCATCTTGTTTGTTGCCTTTGGTATTTTTGGTAATTGAATATGCTGGTTGATGGTATTCTTCGAAACCACAACCAAATTGAGGCAACAACCATGGTTACAATTTGTAAAATTGGAACATTTTTCGATGAAGCAGAAGAGCCGGTCGCTAGTATTTCTTTCGTTGTTTCCAACAATATAATAGCCACTCTACCTCTGATCTTTTGTCCTTTTTGCATATGTGGACCTTTCAACCAATTCAGACGCATCGGCAAATCTGTGCAGCTCCCATTCTTGCCCCTTGAGTAAAGCCAACTAGATATTCGGATATCGTCCAATCTATAAACATGTTGCTTCTAATCGCTACATAACTCTCTTCAATTATGGGTGGTAAACGTTCATCCCGGAATACATCTAGTAACCAGAGTTTCTGAAACAATATTTTTATTTTTATTGTATTTGGCGACAACCAACCAGAATATTGGAGAACAATTTTGGATGCGCAGATCACTTTCGCAGATTAAACGCTCCATTCCTCAGCATAGAAGATGTGTTTCGGTACATCTGCTTCCTCTGTGTTCCTAAAAACTGTGTAGACACTGTGCCATAAATGACCGTCAATAGCTTAAAGGTTCGCATTTCCCGAGTCTTTTCCACACACGATTTTCTGGTACTCGCTGTCCTTTCTGTTGATCCAAGTTTTACCGAAACATTTTTTCTATGGCATCGGAGAAATTAAACTGGACTGAACGTCCTGTTCCACTAATTGATCGTTCTTCGAATTTCTATTAGTCGTTTTGGCTGATCCATCAAATGCGGCTCGAACTTCGTAGTGGAACTAGTTTCTTTCTCAACTCCATGATGTGGTAACTATACTATTGATTGTTACCTACATCATCTGAGGTTATATTTAAGAATTTATTATATCGTCCTTTAAATGAATCGTCACGTTAAATTTTTTTTCCAAACTATACATTCGCTTTATAGCGATTCATTACGAATTTCCAAGCTTCTGTAAACCGTTTTTAAATGGTTGGCTTACAATAAATTTGTCATCTGCCGCTCTTCGGACTCTTTCTCGATAATGATGCATTTCTCCTTTTTTACTATAGGCACCTGAAATCTGTTCGATGTCCCAAAATGTTCGTAAGTTTATGAAAGGTTGGATATTTAATTTCAAATATCTATAACTTCCACATCTGTTTGTCTCAACATCCATCTTTTGAGTTGCGATATAAATGAGTCAAGCATACCAACCTTCGTCTCAGTTCACCTAGGAGTCGACCATAATACTTACTGGATTTCAGCTAAATTGCCCGTTTTCGAATACACATCGTTTAATTTGATTTTGCGAGTACTTATATCAATCTAATGTAAACCGAAGAAGCGAATACGAGATAAACATCATGAAATCTATGTAGAACTAATAAAATTATTTTGACAGGATGCAGAATCAATTATTTCACTTCGTTATTATCCTCATTGCAAAATCGATCAATAATTTTGACCCACAAAAAAATGTTTTTAAAAAGGAAAGCAAAAATTAATTTTTTTATCTGGTTGCATGTTTTTTGTTTTACACAAAGATTATCAACTTAAAATATTGATGAATGATCAACGTATAGGAATATCGTATATGTATAGTAAACAAAACATTAAAAAAAAATAATGTGGAAGCTCTCTATACCTGCAAGAAAGACAGAAAACACTCCAGATAACACAACAAAAAAAAATTATGAGACGTTTAATAAAAACTATGCGCTGTTATCATTAATTTGATACGCGTTTAAAATATGAATCAAATAATGTTTGTGGAAGCTATAAACTATATACGTAAGAATTTAAATTAAAACGTATTATGGATGGATGGATGGTTGGGATACATACGTAAGTGGAAAAATGATTTTCGGATTCTAAAATGAAGACAAGACGCGCAATTTGAGATTACACCGCACAGTCCACATATATACAAAAAATAAATGCAGATTTGAAATTATACGGCGAGATAACCGCATACCGGACACGTAATATGCAATTTAAATTATTTTTTTTTTGGGGGGATTTAAACAAATTAAATTGGTATGACCTCTTCGTATTTAAGCGCAATTGTGGATTTGGAGTCGCATGCGATTGTTTTGTTGTATACGTATATGGTCACGATATCTGCATGATTACAACATACATACGTATGAAGCTAAAATTTTTTCCAAACTTTATAATAATGACGAAAATTAATTTACTAAAATAAAATATAATTAATGTCATAACAACTCTATAATGGTTTGGACGTTCGGACGTTACGCAAGTTATGTATGCGCGATAAGGTTGAAGGGTAAGGTAGTTGAACAATATTTACCCTAGATAAATATATGCGCATATATTCTATGTGGTCTTTGGTTTAAATAAATTAGTTTTAATAAATTGCTTGCTAAAATTAATAACCAGCAAATTAATCAAAGTGAAATTAATTAAAATTAAAAGGAAACACAACATTTTGAACTCATGTATTAGCATATCTCAGTGGTTTTTACCTATTTAACATTTTGAAGGTATTTTTCTTGCATAAATCAAAAAAAATGTTACAACCAAAGATTAATTAAATATAATTTTTCATAATGCCTGTTTATTTCATTCTTTTAAAACATCCGTTTCATTCCATTTAGTTTTTTTTTTTTATTTATTTATAGTTTTTGTGTGACGAATTTCATTTTGTTAAATAAATTTTTTAATTAACAATCTGAACTGTTCAATGAATGAATGCTAAGACTATAGCGTGCGATCATTAATATTATTGAATTATTTCTGGCCAGCAGATTAATTTAATATTTTAACGTATAATCTGTTATAACTGAATATTCTAATTAAATACATTTAAGCAAACAAATTGAGATCAATTTGATTTAGATAATTGAATGAAATCGGTTAAATTAAAAATGTAATTAATTTAATAGTGTTTTTTCATTTTTTATGTACAGGTTGTAGCAGTAAATACTCACCGCCTCATCCCCCGATAAAATATTTTGCCAAACTACTAGTATATAAAACGGATTTTTTTACCTTTTACGTGATTCAAACTGCTAGGTGAGAAGTTATCAATTGAAGATCGACTTCCTTCCACTGCAAGTATATATACCTCATACTTCATTAATTACCAATAAACTACACGCAATGAGAGATTATAATTAGTCTAACCTCTGCAGAGGGTGTCCATACGTTTCCAACTTTGTTCATTTTTACATCATCACTGAGAAAAATGTTGAGTAGTAAAATTATAGGCGAAAATTATTAATTCAATGTTGTTTCTGGTTCAAAAAATCAATCACGTTTGTTGATGAATTTATCATGAAACGGTGTTAAGCAAAAAAAAATAGTGTTAAATTAAATTTAAAATTGTTGAACTCCTAACTATACAAATTGTAGAGTTAACAATGGAGCATCGATGAATTTACTATGCTTATTCTGTGATATTTGACTGAGAATAATTTTTGGTTTATTTATGAAAAATTCGCTATCTTAATGAGTGATTAATTTGTATGTAAACACTAAATATCCACCTTTTACGTTGTAGGTTGTAGCTTCATAGCTGCAGTAATTATGCGATTACCAAATATTTTATAAAAAATGTTAATAAAAGTTTGAGTTGAGATGATAAAGAAAAACCAAACTTTCGGTGCTCAAGCAGGCGGAAAAAATAAATTCCGAATATTAATAATTACAGGCTGTAATTTACAGCAAGCATAAAATGATGACGCATTAATATAGAAAGAGAAACATAAACTCCTATAATACACCACCCACCCCAAGTGACAATTTTGTACCATTTTTGTTCTACAAATTGTAGAGTTAACAACGAAACATCGATGAATTTACTATGCCCGCTGATAGATTAACAACGTTTCATTTATGATTTAAATATATAAATTGTTGAATTAACAACTGCTCATCAATGAATTTACTATACAAACTAATAAACTAACATTGTAATTCTTATGATTTAACAACAAAAACTGTTGAATTAACTACGATTTATTTTACAATGCATTACTATTTTTAAACATAATTTAATAAGAATCGCTAATAGCGCATTTTCATATTGGAAAGTTTTTGAATTAAAATGGTTTGTTAACAAATTTATAATTTTTTTTTCTCAGTGATCCCAATCCTTTCAACATTTGTTACGCATCTCTTCTTCGTTTCAGAATACCATACGCCAATCAATCCTCCCAAAGAAGGAATGGGGATTTTTTATTCTCACTCACTTACCATTTACACCAACATGTCAACAAAATAATTTTGGTATTGGGCGCAAGGTATTTCCACTGAAAGTAACACATGTTTCAAATTCATGATAGTGCTAAATTTTCTAAACAAAACAAGCTGCGTGTGAGGTATTAACGAAATTCTTTTTTTATTTGAAACGCCCATGTATGCCATTATTTATGGAAAATAACATCGCTCAAATGTCCGCCGCAGCTTTTCACGGTTTCAATGCCTCTGCCGCATAGATCCGGCCAATTCACGTCACCTTTACGTATAGGATACCCGCAAATTATTCATGCAGAATGCCCATCGTTGCGTCTGCTGTGTGGTACTTACCCTCGTCCTGCTGGAAACACATGTCGTCTACCTCCATATCGTGCAATTTGGGCCAAAAAAAATCGGTTATCAATGTTCTGTAGCGTTGATGGTGATGACCCTCACCAACGTCATTTTCGAAAAAGTACGGACCAATGACGCCGCCGGCCCAAAATCCGCACCAAACATTAACTTTTTGATGCATTGCCCCTGGTGCACCTCGTGTGGGTTGGCGTCGTTCCATATTAGAAATGTTGCTTGTTAACATAGCCATTTATCCAAAAATGCACCTCGTCGCTACAGATGATTTTGCGGCCAAAATTGGGGTTCTCTTCCAAACTGTCCGAAGCCCATCAGTCAGTGAACAAAAGGCGTTGTCTGGCGTTGAGCTCTTGGATCAATTTGATCTTGTACGTTAGCAGGCCCAAGTTCCGACACAAATTCGCCAAGTTGAAGTCTGTGAGAGAGACCGTGTTCTTGTGTACGGCGAGGAATTTACTGACTCGAGTCCTCCTGTACAATTTCACGGCCGCGGCAGTTTCCTCGACCGATCTGGCATTCCTCTGATGTACGATTTTTGGCTGATTGTTTACCGAGCCGGTTGACTCGAATTTGGCCACCAAACTTTGGACAGTCGAATTTGAAGGACCACCGTGTCTGCCGTAAAAGGAACGCAACGTTTGTACTCAACACTCATTTGAATCGTATAACTTGTCATGGTGATTTTTCATCACGGACTGAAAAAACACTAGACTAATCTGGTGGTAATTAAACAGACGCCACCAAAACAAGATGGCCGCCACAGGTTGTCAATCTCGAGCCGCCCAAATTGAAAATCCCCTTTACATTCACAAATGATTTACACTATTTTGAAAACATAGAAAACTCTTAGTAACCCCAATAACGTAAATTCGGGTTAAAAAGGTTCAAATCCAACCGAAAATCATCATCACTTAGAAAGTTTTAATTGAAACTACTTGAAGACTGACTACAGAAGTGATCTTGTGAAGTATAATCTTGACAGGGGTGCTAGTTGGCAGCCTCCATGTGGCGCATCCTGGGCAATGTACTGTAGATCGAACGGTTGTGGTATCCAATCCCTACGTAGTAGAGAAACAGTATAGCAGATAGTCCAGATCACCATACTGGGTGAACCTAGCAATGAGAAGGAAAATACCTCTTCTATGAAGCATAAGCCAATTAGCTATCAAAACAACTTCTGAAGCCATGCCCAGTGCACAAACAGATAAGTAAACAACGCGGGGTTAATAAATAAGTTTGACACAATGGAGAAATTAATTGCGCAGCTGAGCAATGAAGTTGCCTTGCTAAAATAACAAAACCTTATGCTAAAGGAAACAGTAAATAAAAATAACAACGCAGGAAACTTAGCATTAATGAACAACCAATTTCAAGTACTCACAGATCAAGTCGAATATCGCACTGATGAAGACCAGCTTGAAAGGGAAACCAATTGGATACTACAGAAATCCAAGAGAGCAAACAAGAAACCAAGAAAAGAAATCAACCTGAGCAAGAGGAAAGCTGAATCATCACCAGAAGTTGAGCCAATTCACCAAAAATTTGGTCAATTTGGCCAATTCAGTAACACACTAAAATCCCCGATCAATATTCTAGGAATTACAAATCACGGTAGTATTCAGAAACTGATGAAAGAAGTAGAACGAAATGACTACAAGATAATATCGCTCAGTAGTAATATTTGGAAAATACACACAACAGAGCCTGAAGATTTTAAAACTCTAGCTAACAAATTAAATTCTGATGGTTACCAGTGGTATACCTACGAGGATAAAAATGATCGAGCAATTAAAGTAATGGCAAGAAGTCTTCATCTAACTTGTTCAAAAGATGAAATTATTGAGGACCCGCAAAACAAAGGCGTCAAAATAATCGATGCAGTCAACATCATTAGAAAAGAGGAAGGGAAATGTTGAAATCATGAGAAGAGGCCTCCCACTATTCATGCCGACCTTCGACAACCAAGAAAAAGTCGAAAATATTTTTAATATTAAGGCTATCCTCAACCTCAGAGTTAAAATAGATTCACCGAGAAAGGTCACTCGGCTAATATCTCAATGTAAAAACTGCCAAGATTATAATCATACACAAATGTACTGCCATCGTGAAGCAAGATGTGTTAAATGTGCAGGAAAACATGCAGAAAATGACTGCACAGTTCCCCGAATTACAACACCAAAGTGTATCAACTGTAATGGCCAGCACCCAGCAGCCAACTACAGAGGATGTGAAGTAGCAGTAGAACTACAAAAAATGAGAGGTAAATCACGCAAACCAGATACTCCAAGTAATGTACAATCTATAAAAAAAACCATGGAGCTTAAATCGTCAACTCCTAATTTTAACATACAAAGAGAGAGAGGAAATGAAAACGTTACTTATGCACAAATAGTTCGGCAATCAGAGCAGAAACAGTTAAAAGTGAATCTCGTTTTACAGGACATACTGAGAAATCTAGAGAACCTCAACAAAAGACTTATTTCACAGGAAATAAGTCTGCTGAACACACTAGCAGAAATGAAATCACAAACTAGTTTCAATAAAAGAGTAGAAGAAAACCTTCATCGAGTGTATCAAATTATAAATTATATAAAATCGAATTATAAACAAAAGAAATGAATGAAACATTACGAATTGTAGCCTGGAATGCAAATGGGCTATTGCATCACATTCAAGAAAAAGATATATTTTTAAACATGCATAATATAGATATAATTGCTACCATGCGTTACATCCAGAGAACAAAGCTATAGAGGTGGATCACCTATCATCATAAAAGATTATATAAAACACTAGCGGACCCGACAGACTTTGCCCTGCCTGAATGTTGGCTGATCTGGCGGGTTCAGCAAACGTTTTTCGATATTCGAATTTTTGATAAAATATATACTGTGACATTTGACATTGAGTTTGACATTTCAATTTCTTTGTTTTGTCATTGTGTGATTTGCTGTTGCCCAAAGCAAAATCAAAATATGAGAGCAATTCCTCGTTATTCTATGCCATTCAATTATCGTGCTGGCTGCTAGACGACATTTGGTGTTTATCATTGGCACATTTGGCGAAAGAGGCAGCACTTTTCGTGAGATTATGGTTTTAAGTATAATAATGTGATTGCAAAAAATATATTGCTGTTATTGCATGTGAGTAAATGGCTAACAGTGTTGTTTTTTATATGTATTAGTTGTGTGGAGAAGACTGCGCGTAATGCTCGATTTATATTAGCCGTTCCTTTCAGTTCAAAAAAACTTTTCAAAAAAACATTGTTTAGTTCCTGAAAAACAAAGGTTTATTAAGAATGGAAAACAACATTACCGAAATTATACTCATCTTAAAACCCGCAATATCTAGCAGTTTTTAATCTTCAAGTGGAATCAAATCCCCATCTGAAAAAGATAAATCAATTATTTTTTACAATTTAACTAAATAGCATAACTAATATATATATATATAATTAAATAATCTTTAATTACCTTTTGTATATAAACACAAAATTATTATTATTTTCACTGAAATGTCACAAAATTATTATTATTTTCACAAAAATATTGTTCAGTGAACATTATCCATAATTAGTACATTTATTCCATGTTCTATTAGTAATTAGTACTTCTACTTTAATTTTATAGCATGTTTAATATTTTGTAATTCGACCTTAATTTTATAGAACATTAAGTCTACATTTATTTTTATATCGTTTAACTATAATTGAATTTAAAATTATGTAATCAGGCAATCTTTTTTTCATTCCTTAACTTGTAACAACTAACAAGTGGAAATTTTTGTTCACTTTATTCTGTAATCCCTTAGAGTGTATATTAAAAATAAAAGATTCATAAATAATATTTCTATTAATATTTATTTAAACCATTTGTGAATTTCATTAATATATAAAACGGGGAACGTGAAAACCATTCACACCTACATTAACAAAATAAAACTCGGGATAAAAGTACAGCATTAAACCTCCTGAGGAATTTAATAAGTCTAGCTGTACCCCGACAAACATTGTTACATGTATTTTTTATAGGAGTATTTATATTATTCGTTCCGTCCAGTTCCTACATGTACGGAACGGATAATATAAATACTCCTATGAAAAATGCATGTAACAATGTTTTTTTTTGTCTCACACGATACTTCAAGGAGCGGAAAGGAAAGGATAATATAAATCGACCTTAATTCGGTTGGTCCGTGAGCTCATAATGGATCAACTCAACAGGCGATTTTTATTAAATAATAGCAAACAAAGAAAAAAAACTCAAATCATTTCCATGATAATCATATTCTTATAAATGTAAAAACAGTAAAGTATTGAAATAAATTAAGTAACAGAAATTAAACTAACTTGAAAACTAAAAGAAATAATGTTTGGTTTTTTTTTGTCTTAACGCGAGTTGATGAACTACGTTCTTCAATCCTTGAGGTGTATAAATGAAAAAACTTGATGGTTTGCCAACGCGAGAACACGCAACATACAATTGGCCATGTGAGAAGCACATATTTTCAAGATCCAACCCACTTATTAATATTCATTCAATGCCTTGTGACTTATTAATATTCATTCCGGATGCCCAGCGAATTGGAAATTGCAGGCGTCTGAAAGGAATAGGCGAGTCTGAAGGGATCCGTGGCAGGAGAACAACTTCACCTTGAAACTTGTCGTTCAAAATAGTAGCTTCAAGAACATTGCCCAAGATTTTTTTTATGACCAATCGCGTTCCATTGCAAAGCTTTGGTGCATTTAAATGTGGTTGCATTCCCGGTAAATACAATGAATTCAACAATTCAACAGGGTAGTTGGCTGCTTCGTCAGGATCGGCAACAGTGTCGATCGGTTTGAACAACATCTCATTGCCAGGCAATGACTGTTGTATTTTAAAATTAATAGCGTTAACAGCGATATTTTTTGCCGTCAAAATAGCTCGTTCACGCAGCCACGCATGGTTAATGTAATTATCACGCAAATCTGGAAATATGCTTTCAATCAAAGCATCTTTCATGGTTACCATGTTGCAAAAGTTGTCTGGCAATTCGATGTATTGTGTATTTTCATGCAATCGAATTTTCCCATTGCCAATGTTAATCAATTGTTCGGAAAATAACTGCACCAATGGATCATTTTGCAGTTGAATACGCATATTTGTGTTAAGGCGTAATGTATTAACATTTCTTGTTTCAAACAAGCGTTAATTTCGTCCGCGCATATGTAGCGCGAGGAATGACCTGTAATGTCTGTCTGAAATCACCGGACATGCTTACCAATAATTTTTTTCAGTGTATAGCTTACCTTCCCATAAATTGTATTGTATATTTTTCCTGTTTAATTTTACAACAATTAATTGTTGTCCCAAAAACGGTTATTTGGAAAATTATCAAAAAAAAATTTAGTTAAGCACTCAATACTATATGTACGGGAATGTGCATGAAATATCGAAAAAAAGCGAACAGAAACTGAAATGTCAAAACCGTTTATGAGGAGTTCTATTATATACTTATGTACAGAAGAATTATATATATGTATATAGATTGGGAGCTGATGAAATTTTGGGGTTATATGTTCTGATATGGGAAAAATCTTAAAAACATATATTTAAAAATAAAATCTTGTAAAAAAACAAAATAAAATTTTTCTACAACCCTGTCGCAGTGCATCCTAAATGGTCCAATTGTAAATCTTAACCATCTAGCAACGCATTCAAACACACACACGAAATTTTATTAAAATCGGTCCAGTCGTTTAAGAGGAGTTCAATTAGATAAACACGTACAGAAGAATTATATATATATATATATATATATATATATATATATATATATATATATATATATATATATATATATATATATATATATATATATATATATATATATATATATATATATACATATATATATATATATATATATATATATATATATATATATATATATATATATATATATATATATATATATATATATATATATATATATATATATACATACATATATATATATATATATATATATATATATATATATATATATATATATATATATATATATATATATATATATATATATATATATATATATATATATATATATATATATATATATATATATATAGATATATATATATATATATATATATATATATATATATATATATATATATATATATATATATATATATATATATATATATATATATATATATATATATATATATAAAGATTGGAGGTAGTGGCAGTGTGGTGAAATTTTGGGGTTATATGTTCGGATATGTGAAAAATCTAAACAAAATAAAAAAAAAGAAATTTGTCAAAAACAAAATAACCCGAATGCAGTGCCACCTACCGCACCTGCAGTGCCACTTACCAATTGTAAATCTTAACCATCCACGGACCACCCACTCAAATAAACATACAAAATTTCATTAAAATCGGTCCAGCCGTTTAGGAGGAGTTCGCATACACACGTACAGAAAATTTTGGAGTGGTGGGGGTGGTGACATTTTGGAGTTATATGTTTTGATATGTAAAAAATACAAAAAAAAAAATATTTCGTCAAAAAATAAAAAGAATATTTCCGACAACCTGATTGCTGTGCCACCTACCAGTTTCAATTGTAAATCTAAACAATCGAGGGACCCAGTCAAACACACACCCAAAATTTCATTAAAATCGGTTTAGCCGTTTAGGAGGAGATCAATTACAAACACACGTACAGAAGAATTATATATATAAAGATAACGAAGAACTTAAAGTCGAGAAGCTTTCCATGCAAGTTATAACAATCAAAATGCAATTAAACAATAGTAAAACTTGTAGCATCTCAGCAATATACTGCCCTCCAAGATACAATCTCAAACAAGTAGATTATACTAATATTTTCAAAACACTAGGAAGTGTCTTTTTAATAGAAGGGGACTATAATGCAAAAAACACCGAGCAGGCAAACAACTAAAATGCGAGTTTCACTCAGGTGGTACACCAACCTATTGGCATACGAATATCAGTAAGACTCCAGATCTTATGACTTCTTTATTACAAGAGGGATTTCAGGTAATTATATCCATATAAAGAACAGTGAAAGTGTATCATCAGATCATTCACCAGTTATTATGATACTTAGCCAAACAATTATTATGAAAGCCAGCAACCCGAAATTAACGAGCTTCAAAACCAATTGGAATCTCTTCCAAACACAGTTAACCGAGACAATTAGTCTGTAGAACCCTATACAGGGACCAGCCCAAATAGAAGACGAACTAGATAAGCTCAACCATAACATCCAAAGTGCTGCGTGGGAAAGCACTTCTATTAATAGTAACGGGATGAAGCGCAATACTAGTTATCCAGAGGAAGTGAGAGAACTTCTTAAAAATAAAAGAAAAGCACGGAAGAATTGGCAAAACATCGAAACCCCGAAAATAAGAGGGTATTTAACCATTTGTGTAGCCAATTAAAATACCTCATAAAAGACATTAAAAATCAGTGGATTATTCATTATGGAAAGCAACTAAGAATCTTAAAAGACCCACACTTCAGGTTCCTGCAATTAAAAATAAAGAAAATTGGGCCCGAAATGCTAAACATAAAGCAGATTTGTTTGCAAATCACCTTGAAGAAAAACTCCAACCTTACCCCAAACAAACGGTAGAGGAAAATATCACCCAGATAAATAAACAGGTTGAACTAAAAATTACACCTGTAACATTGAAAGAACTAAAATGGGAAATCAAGAATAATGTGAATGCGTATAAGGCTCCAGGATATGATCTTATAATGGGTCAGCTAATAAAAGTGTTACCGGAGAAAGCGTTGAGGAAACTAGTGCATATAATTAATGCAGCATTTCGACTAAAATATGTATACCAAGGCAATGGAAAGTTGCAGACGTAATTACGATACTTAAGCCGAACAAACCTTCAAATGATAAAGCTTCATATTGGCCAATTTCTCTGCTACTAACATTATCGAAACTATTTGAAAACGTTCTTCTTAAAAGACTAGAACCAATTATCGAAGAAAGGAATCTTATCCCCTCACATCAGTTTGGATTTAGAGAAAAACATTCTACGATAGAACAAGTACATCGAATTACTGATGTAATCGAGAAATCGTGTCCGTCACGCCAGCCGGAACCATATCAGCCGGAACCAAACAACGATGGAATAAGTAGCACGATGCATTGTGCATCATTGTGCACTAATTGGTTTTTCAGCCGGAACCTTATAATTCCAGCCGGAACCTGATAAAGCCATACAGAACCCTACAACAGCAAAACTAACTATGGCACTAGTAGCACGATGCATTGTGCATCATTGTGCACTATATAATTTTTCAGCCGGTACCTTACAAATCCAGAAATATACGATTTTTCGGAAAAGAACCTTACAAATTCAGCCGGAACCATACCCTCTACAGCCAAACTAAGTATGGCAAAAGTAGCACGATGCATTGAGCATCATTATGCACTATATAATTTTTCAGCCGGAACCTTATAAATCCAGCAATATATGATTTTTCAGTGGAACCTTATAATTCCAGCCGGAAACGATGGTATGGTAATATATAGTCAAATTAACTACATCACTAGTAGCACAATGGATTGTGTATCATTGTGCACTAAATGCTTTTTCAGCCGGAACCTTATAATTCCAGCTGGAACTTGATAAAGCCAGTCAGAACCATACAACAGCAAAACCAACTATGGCACAAGTAGCACGATACATTGTGCATCATTGTGCACTATATAATTTCTCAGCCGGAACCTTACAAATCCAGAAATATAAGATTTTTGAGGAAAATACCTTACAGTTTCAGCCGGAACCATAAGCACTAGTAGCACAATGCATTGTGCATCATTGTACACTAAATGCTCTTTCAGCCGGAACCTTATAATTCCAGCCAGAACCTGATAAAGCCATCCAGAACCCTACAACAGCCAAACAAACTATGGCACTAGTAGCACGATGCATTGAGCATCATTGTGCACTATATAATTTTTCAGCCGGAACCTTACAAAACCATAAACATAAGATTTTTGGGGAAAAAACCTTACAATTTCAGCCGGAACCATACCCTCTACAGCCAAACCAGCTATAGCACTAGTAGCACGATGCATTGTGCATCATTGTGCACTAAATGCTTTTTCAGCCGGAACCTTATAATTCCAGCCGGAACCAGATAAAGCCAGCCAGAACCATACAAAAGCCAAATTAATTACGGCAGTAGTAGAATGATGCATTGTGCATCATTGTGCACTATATAATTTTTCATCCGAAACCTTACAAATCCAGAAATATACATTGTTTCGGTGGAAAAACCTAACAATTTCAGACAAAACCTACGGTCAAACTAACTACATTTAAAGTAGCACAATAGATTGTGTATTACTGTGTACTTAATGCTTTTTCAGCCGGAACCTTATAATTCCGATTAGAACCTTATAAATTCATTCAGAACCATACAACAGCCAACCAACTATGGCACTAGTAGCACGATGCATTGAGCATCTTTGTGCACCATATAACTTTTCAGCCGGAACCTTACAAATCCACATCCCTAGTTAGTTTGGCTGTAGAGGGTATGGTTCCGGCTGAAATTGTAAGGTTTTTTCCTCAAAAATCCTATATTTCTGGATTTGTAAGGTTCCGGCTGAAAAATTATATAGTGCACAATAATGCACAATGTATCGTGCTATTTGTGCCATAGTTGGTTTGGCTGTTGTATGGTTTTGATTGGCTTTATCAGGTTCCAGTTGGAATTATAAGGTTCCGGCTGAAAAAGCATTTAGTGCACAATGATACACAATCCATTGTGCTACTAGTGATGTAGTTAATTTGACTGTATATTACCATACCATCGTTTCCGGCTGGAATTATAAGGTTCCACTGAAAAATCATATATTGCAGGATTTAGAAGGTTCCGGCTGAAAAATTATATAGTGCACAATGATGCACAATACATCGTGCTACTTTTGCCATACTTAGTTTGGCTGTAGAGGGTATGGTTCCGGCTGAATTTGTAAGGTTCTTTTCCGAAAAATCGTATATTTCTGGATTTATGAGGTTCCGGCTGAAAAATTATATAGTGCACAATGATGCACAATGCATCGTGCTACTAGTGCCATAGTAAGTTTTGCTGTTGTAGGGTTCTGGATGGCTTTATCAGGTTCCGGCTGGAATTATAAGGTTCCGGCTGAAAAACCAATTAGTGCACAATGATGCTCAATGCATCGTGCTACTTATTCCGTCGTTGTTTGGTTCCGGCTGATATGGTTCCGGCTGGCGTGACGGACACGAGAAATCACTAGAAAGCAAACAAATATGCTCAACTATGAAGAATTTTATAATCGTCCGTGAATTTAATTTGTATAAGATTTTTTTTTTTCGGCTTTTCGGACAAAATATTATTTTAATGGACACCCATACAATGTTTACGACTATTTTAGTCGCAGAAAACAAAGAGGCCATTTATTAACAATATTTCTACCACAAAAGTAGAAAAAAAAAAAAAAAGTTCTCATTTTTGCAAGGGTTTGTGTTCTTTGTGTACACAAGTACGCCCTGGGGTTAAAGGTTTGGGGAGGGGAGCGCATTTTTTCTACTTTTGTGGTAGAAATATTGTTAATAAATGGCCTCTTTGTTTTCTGCGACTAAAATAGTCGTAAACATTGTATGGGTGTCCATTAAAATAATATTTTGTCCGAAAAGCCGAAAAAAAAAATTCTTAAATGCTCAACTATATTCCTTGATGTAGCGCAAGCATTCGACAAAGTATGGCACCAGGGGTTAGAATTCAAACTTCATCGAGATCTTCCGGAGCAATTTTTTCCAAATTTTAAAATCATATACATATCAGAGAGGCACTTTCGAGTAAAGTATGAGAATGAATACTCCTAACTAAAAAGAATAACAGCAGGAGTGCCACAAGGGAGTGTTATTGGGCCAATCCTCTATCTCCTATATACTAGAGATATACAAACAACAGAAGCAACAATGGCGACTTTTGCCGATGACACCGCAATACTTGCAACAGCAAAGAACATCCATGACTCCACTAGTAGTAAATTACAGAAATCTGCTAACTAAATATGTAATTGGGCAAAGAAATGGCGAATCATATACGTATCATACCACAATACCGAAAAGAAGGTATGTAAATGTGTAAAGAAAATATGTGTGAAATATGTGAATATATGTGAAATATAGCAAAATATAAAAATAAAAAATAGAAAAAAATATACAATTGGCAGTATGTATTATATTACCCACCCATACACACAAACTTTATGTTTTTTGACGTTTATTATGAAAATGTAATCTAAAAATCTTTTCGCCTTTCTTTTTACTATGCAACATACATGGTCGGAAATAAAATCGAGAGCGAGTGTCTACTCGCATAGTGCATAATCGCTTTTAGCTACAAGTTGCTCAAAAAAAGCGACTTGCTGTGTGCAAAATCCCAGTCCAGGAATATTGAACAAAATTCGTTGAACAATTTGTTACGACTGTGCGGTCATAACCATTTTATCTTATATACCCTTTGTCTTGTTCCATTTCAATCGGTTGGTTTGTGTCCTTGCTATAATTCATTGTAATCAGTTGATTGTTGATGTCTAGTTTTTTGTACACCCTTTTTGTTTGTTGGTGCGACGAAAGAGATGATGGAGCGAGAACAATGTGTGTCCTTGTCGTGCGTGCAAGCAAATACATGCAGATTGTGTTTTTTTGGTGTTGCTCGTTTAGTGTTTGGAGCGAGACACACATAGAAAATATATTTTTCTGCATCGTGATGTGGTGCGCAAATTTTTTTTGAGTGAGTCGAGTCGTGATTTTGAGTTGTAATTATGTAAATAAAAAATTGAGTCTTGATTTGGATGTAAAATAAAATAAGGCTAGTTTTTGGATTTCGATAAATGTGGTGCGACTTTAGTATGGAATAGTTTTTTTAATAAAAATTTTTTGGATGTAAAAAAAAATAAAAGTCGATTGTAGTTTTTGTATAGTGTATAAGACAAAAAATTGTTTAACTATCTGGAGAAACAGACGTAATAAAATTGTATCCTAGCTTAAAAAGTAATATAAGCAGTTTAAGTGTTTCTTATTGTACGGATGCAAATGTTTCTATATAATACTATTTCGGTACATTTATCGGTGTGTACCATCGTAATCAAGGGGTGCCAAAATTCATTACGGGTGCCACAAATTATTTACGTGTGTCGACATTTATCAATGGTTGACCGCTTTATCATCTGGTGCCGCATTATTTACAGTTAGGGCGAATCAACGCCCAAGATTTTCGGCGGCCTATCGAGGCTAAAATTATTTTCGGTTTTAGGCGAGCCAACGCCCATTCAGTATTTGCGGGTGGCCAGGTGAGGCCACGTCAATTGTTTAATCTCGAGTAGCGGTGAGACAACGTTCAATATATACGGGTGGCCATTTAAAGCTACGGTTATTGCGGTACGATGATCCCACGCCCAACGGTTGTATTGACTTATCAAGGTCAAACTTTTGTACATTCGAGATTCCCGAGACAAAACCCAACCACAGTGTAGACAAATCGCCATCTGAGGCTATTTTGACAAGTTTGAAGGGAAGGCAACACAGGTCGCGCAACGAGGAATTGTATACGGGTTTTGGCGAGCCCGAGCCCAACTTATTAAATACGGGTGGCCAACCGGCTAGTCATTTATTTAACAAGTAAGGCGGAGGACGGCCAACGAAAAAAAAAATTATCAAAGGCAAAAAGGTCGCCCCAACGAAAAAAAAACAAAAAATATACATACGGGGTTTGGCGAGCTCGTGCCAAACGGTCCGGGGGCGGTGACCCTGAGGCATGACGGTACCAATGCCCCTGTTGCGGCCGAGGAACGATTTATTTATATTTTCATTTTTTTCATTTTTCCATTTTGTTTTTTTTCTTATTTATTCTAAAAATTTATTTTTCTATTTTTTGTAATTCCTGTTATTTCAAAATTTTTTTTATTTTGTATTTACAATTTTTTAATCGAGCGCCGCATAGCGGTTGTACGTCGCGCGCTCGGTGCGCACATTGGTCACGTTTCCACCTTTTTTGCGGTCCTTTTTTGCACTTGATTATTTCTTGGTTTTGTTTTCTCGCTCCATCTTTTTGGGGAATCTCAGTTTGTTTCTTTGATTTCTGCTATTATGTTATTTTGTTTTATCTTAACAACTTTGTCCTCCCACTATTGATGGAAATTTTTCCGCTTTCTTTCTTTTAAATAAAAAAAATAAATTAAAATACAGCACGGCGATTCCCGGCATTTGGTTTCTTACTTCTTTTCTTTTTTATTTTCCCATGGTCGTACGGTTTCTTTCCTTCGTTTTTTCCTGTTTTTGTAGAAGTATGAATAAAATAAAGTATTAGAGTCTTCGGTTCGGTATGATGGGAGCGGGGACTCCGTTCCGTGTCGGCGGAGTGTTTGCGGTCCCTTGGTGCCCGCATCCGGTTTCAAAACCAGCGCTCGGCGCCGTTTGAATTTGAATGGATGCGCGCACCAATTCACCTTTCTCGGGTATAATTGTTTGTTCGAATCCTCAAGCTTCGTCCGACCAATTTCGACGGACATCCGGGTTTTCTTTTTATTTAATTTGCGTTTTTTTTTTATTTTTAACTATCTGTAATCACGGTGTAGGCCAGGAGCCAAGCAAGCCTCAAACCCTACGACCCATAGCATTACTCCCTGAGATCTAGCCGGAAAGAGATCACCGTGTGAGGCATCTGCGTGTGCTTAGATGACATCTGCAGAATGGTGTTGAACCATTCCGTAACAAATTTTATTTCCAATTTAAATGTAAACAACGGCAATACTTTACAACATCGTAGTCCAATTTAAACGTAGATAATTTCGGGATCTTGTAAATCATGTCGGAAATTTTTACCAAATCAACCAAAATCAATCAATCATCGTGTATGTAATGAATGCGTGTGTAAACTTTGGTAGTATGATGCGTTAAGGAGATAGTTTTTCCGACTTGGAGTGTCGGTTACAGCGATCTTATAAATATTAGTCCATTTGAAGAGGTTCCGTTATACATATAAAATAAGCCTATAAGAAACCTTACGAAATATTTTTGCACAAATTAACAGACGCAATAATAAATAAATGTGAATGTAGGTCGAACTAAATATATTTTTAATTAATAAACAATATAATTATGCTATAATTTAACATTAAGGTTATCAATTTAATTTGTGATATACATCACCATTACCCGCCATTTTATGTATGTATGTGATTATTACATAAAACATAATTGAACGAAATAAAAAGGCAAATCAAACTTTATTATAAAAAAAAGCAGTCCATATTCGATTATCAGAATAAGCACGACTATAATTAAATTAATTATTTCTATATAAATTTAATTAAACATCTACAACCAATAAAAGGTATTTTTTTTGTAGCTCAATTTCAGATTTACCTATACATGTATTAAATACAAATTATGTAGGCTTATACTCGTATGTTAAGGTATTCTGAAAAGTGTCTTTTCTACTTTGCATTTTTTTTTGTTTTGTTTTAATTAAAATAATAACATGTTTTACAAAATGATTTTGTATTTTTAGATTATAATTAAATTTAATTATTTTAAATTAATTTAGTTTCGTTGTAACATTGTATATGTGTTACGTATCTTGTACGTAACTAAACAGCTTATTGTACTGTGTATGATGATTCCGGATTTAGTCTATAATCACTTTCTAAAGAAAGTTTGTCTAGCTTCACTTCAGTTTATTCAAAAGGTGTATTCAGTGGGGGAAAAGTGGCATATCCAAAAATCGAAAATTTCATTAAGACCACGAGCTATCAATTTTTTGACAGATTTTGGAAAGAGGCCACGGTCCACGAACAGACGCAGTGTGGCATTCTTAATATAGTGGGTAATCTAGCAAGCGATCTTTTAGAATTTCTCGATGTAAAATCGATGTGAAGTTTGTAACCATTTAACAGCTGATTTATTTAATAATTGCAAAACTCGACACAAAGACCAAAAATAAGTGGAATATTTCTGGTCTTTCGGCACACTTGCCAACAATGGATGATTTGAGAAACTTTCTCAGTGCTACAGCTCATTTACATAACGAACCTCGTGACGAACATACATTCGACGCCATCAAAGCCAGTCGATAATCTTCCACCTTGTAGTAACCGTCCGGTCCCAATATCGCTTAATGTAGTCATTTACATTTGAAATTTTATTATTTGCACTGGCAAACTAATGGGCACGCGATTGTGCAATTTTTTATATTGTTTCTACACATGTCAGTTGATCAACGCCAAAATTTCAGAAATATAGCAACGAATTTTGCTACAAATTTTGACGTATTGCAACGAAGAAATATAGCAACGAATTTTGCTACAAATTTTGACGTATGTTCGAAGGTTCCACGTACATCATTGAAGAAACATAGCGATTAGCAAACCAACAATGTTGCAATTATAGTTGCAGAAATTTATCATTAGCTAAATCCATCAAGCCCCCACGACGAGAAGGTGCAAGGCTCATACACGGAATAGGAGTTAACGATATTTCATCGCTTTTCACTTTAACAATCACAGTAATGTCAAGCATTACTAATTTTACCGCACGTCTTTAGATGATTATGTACTACCCAAGATTACGAGGTACCAGCCAATCACATCGGGTAATAGCATCGGTTCGTGGAGAATCCCGTCAAATAACCAGCTAGCCGATAGACAACTTTTTAAGCCAAAAGGTATTGATTTACTCCTCGGCTCAGAAATCTACCATCGGCGCTTGCTACGGGTCAAATACAACTAGTAGACCATTTGCCGATATTGCAGAAAACTGTTGAAGGCTATAGATAGTTTCTGTTATTACATCAAATTCTCGGAAATCAAACCATTTTTTTTGATGTGTAAACATCTTTACGCGCGCCTACCAAATTTTTTTGTATTAGAGTAAACTTGTAAATGAAACGAACGGAAATGACGTATACCTACTTCGTTTGAAAAAAAAAGCAAGAAACTCAACAAAAGCAATTTTTACTATACATGGCATGCTTTTATGTATATGTATAATTGTAGGGAAAATGAAAAAAATAATTTAATGAATGAAATAGAAACCATCGACATTTCCATCGATCAGAAAAATCAAAAAAAAAATTACGATACGAAATACGAATTACTATTACGAAATTGCATACTCATACGATTAAAAACACAGTCAACAACAGCTGTATATTGCTTTATCACGAGTGACGAGTCTCTAGGCGCTGTTCATCACGTTGGCTATCAATGATCATGTCTTCTACTGAATGGGGTTATAATGGCATCTCGTTTTTAACATTGAACTGTCAGAGTCTCAGGTCACAGTCACGCAGGTATGCTCAATTTATTTGGTTTTCGAGACCTGGCTGCGCAATGACGAACTTGTTAATATTCCTACGTTTGAATGCTGTTTTCAGTTCAATAGAGATGGTCAGTGGGCTGCCGGAGTAGCAATTCCGTCAAAAGATCCATAAAATGAGCATAGTGGACACAAATAATTTGCCGTACTTTTTCAAAACCAATATTGACGTAACAAATGGACTGGCGAATGAAACTATGGGCTGTCTAAAGTATATCGAATGCATAGGCATCCTAACCAGGACAACGAGAACGATGAAAACGTCGACAGTAAAAAATGTCAAACGACTCTGGATGGATTTCGGTTCAAATTCACAAGTTGGCAAGAAGGCCAGGTGGCTTGAAGCTGGATGGGCGCAGAAAACGAATATCGACCGATGTTTGGTGCCCATTTCTAGAAAAAGCTCAATTATTAATCGAAACAACAATTAATGTTAAGCATAAACAACAATTAATGCAAAGCGTCGTACCTTCATGTGCCACCACAATTCATGCATCACACGGTGGTACCTACAACGAGATAGTCAGTATATACTCTTACGATAAAAGACACAGTTAACAAATTGTGTATATTGCTTTAGCACGAGTAACGAGTCTCGAAGGACTGTTCATCACGTCGGCTATCGATGATCATGTCGTCTACCATGGACGTAAAAATGGGACCTCAATGGGTCAAAATTAGCTATCGCGCCTCACCACAAATCCGCTTTATCCGTTGTAATGGCGAATTTTGTACGAGATAATAATGACGTCTGGTTTTTAACATTGAACTGTCAGAGTCTTAGGTCATACACATCACCTTGACCTAACTGACACAGTCACGCAAGGATGCTCAATTTTCTTGCTTTTCCAGATCTGCGTTCAGTTCAAGAGAGACGGTGAGTGAGCTGCCGGAGTAACAATATATAAAAATTCAAATAGAATACTCATACCATACAGTCACCTCGCATAAAGAAATCATCGTTGGACAAACAACTGGTATGAGCGTAACAACACAACCCATTGATGATATATATACGGCTGAACTTCAGCTTCTCAATGGGAATAAGATGCTTTCTGTAGTTGTATTAACCTCGCCGAATAAATCTTTCGAAGACATAATGAAGTTCATACATTTCGTCCTTGCCCCATATCCTAAAGAATTTCAAAAATTCTCCAAGGAGACTATCATCTTTTGCCGGTGATTATGAGCGACGATTTCAATATTAATGTTGCTGTTCCTCAAGCTGAACCACTTATAAACTTCCTGCGAGACGAATTCGATTTGCACAAGAACTCAGATCGAAATATATTTACTACTAGATATGGGACGACCATATTGTGCAGTTTTTCAATGAAAATTTTTAAAGTTAGAGACGACAGTATATAATATATCTTATTTTAGCTACCAAAATCCAATTGCGTCGATTATACCGAAAGAGTAATAGACCAATTTAACGATAATAAACAAATGAAAAACTCTCGTTAGTAAAATTGCATTCCTTCTTCCTTCAAAGTAAACTGTACCCACGTACTATACACACGCCATGTTTACACATCTCCTTGAGAGTACTAATGGACTCACTCATTTTTTTTTTCATTTGGACATCGGCTCAGTCGTTTTGAGCGAAAAAATGTTGAGGTTCTGGACATTCAGCAATTTTCAGTGTTTTTGGAAAACCCTTGTAGCAGACGACAGTAGGGGGTTTAACTAAAAAAATTTTTTTCTATACTTTCAGTTAAATTAAATGTCAATGGAAAGTTTCATTACGATATCTCTTTTTATTCGAAAAAAAAAATCTTTGAAAAACTTATTTTTTTTTTCAATTTTGAAGGTGCTATGTCCCCTTAAATAATAATACATATGTTTATAATCTAATTAAGTTTTCTTTCAGGACTATATATCCAGGATAAAAGGGTTGATTGTGCAGCAAGATAAATCAAGATAAATGTAAAGGTTAGTTGTCTATTTAATTTGGGCATTAATTTATGTTTTGTTTTGAAGTCCGCATTCTAAACTAATTATAGTATAAGATAAAGTAATTAAAATTGATTTCAAATTCCATGCATTTGGAACAAATAGAATAGACTCCTAGAGTACCTATACATTATTAAATAAAGACTCGAATGTCGATACATATTTTAATTTATTAAATATGTATATTACTTTAAATTTATGGCCCGATACAGAAAATGTAAAAATTCTATAGCTATATAACTTTATAGAAATTGTTTACTGAGAAAAAGATACAGTGTTCTAAAAAATGATATTCACAAACTGTAGAATTTTTGCCGCTGTAATTCAATACGAAATAAGTTCGCCGCTGTAACCAAACTATATTTTATTTTAAAAGATTCTATCAAATTCGGCGTGACATAAACTCGCGTTATAAATAAAACTGGCTTCGTTTGTATATCATAAACATATTGAATTTTACATAAATTAACTAAGATTAAAATTAAAATAAGAACGTATTGTACAGTTGTCAAACAACATATTGGTACAGTTGGTGTCATCCGTTTGTATACCTTAAGAACAAAATTTTTTCTGTTTTTCTGTGTATATCGCAGACAAACTATTTGTTTCGACTGTATATATTGCATTATCAACAAATGGCTATAAAAGAAAATAATCTTAAAACAATAAGTTTTATCTAAAAGCTCAAAAAATACAATTGTCACTACCTTCAACTTTTGTTGGTATAGAGATGCTATTGGTAACAACACATATATGCAAAAACTGTTTCAGAATATGTAAGTTTACGTCAAAAAATTTGGTGCCGCAAAGTTACAGAACAAAACTTCCGTTTATAGAACCAAGTTACATTTTATGAATCCCGTTTTAGTACATATCGGAAATTTTACAGTTACAGTTTGTGAATTAGGCCCTAAATTAAACAATTTACAGTTTGCTGCAAAATATTTAAAATTATAAAATGCCTCTTAATATATGCAATTATAAAATATTTTTCAATTGACACAACTTATATTATTTTCTGTAGCAAAATATCTTGATCCCGGATCAACAATTTGACGTACATTTTTGATCCTACATGGCTTTGTTTACATTTTTGGTCTTTTTATTTTTGGATCCCGGATCAATAATAAAATCTAAAAGATTTGTAGGATTTTTTGTTGACGTTTACTCACACATAAAAAAAACTAATCGTTATGTGAAATTGTCAAAAAACACGTCGCGCCATTTCTATTTTATTATGTGATTGTTTAAAGTGTAAGTTGTGTTTAATGAAATAAAAATTGTGTTTTATTCAAACTGTAATTTTAAAAGATTGATAATAACAAATTAATAACACAAAATGGAAAATATAATTGACGATATAGTTATCCAAGAACTATTATCTTCCTCATCATCATCGGCATCATCAATATCGATATCTTCATCAACATCGTCTTCATCATCGATATCGTCATCATCTTCATCACCATTGAAAAGTTCCGATGACTCGGAATGGTGAGGAAGATAAAGACGATATCTGCTGTGTTTTTTTATTAGCGCCCGATAGCTGTATCCGGAGCAGCCAATTTTCTATGTCAAAACTTATATTTAGCGCGCTATTATTGCATATAATTAATTTATTTAACTCTAAACTAAAATTTTTCATTCAACTTTTTAATTAAAAATCGATAAAAAAATATCTTGGCTCACTTATTTATCGGGAGCCGCTATCGGGAGTACTATCCATTTCAGGGTGAAACTTTAAATTTCCCTTGTTTTGTACAACCCTTAAATCAAATAAAACTTCAAATTTTGACGTATGTCAATTTTTTTTTGTTTTGTATTGTTCAGAAAAATATACAAAATTCTTTTTAATAAAAAATAATTTTGTGTTTTAAAAAAAATTTATAAAAAAAAAAAAATTTAATTTATAATATAGTTTAATTTTTATTAAAATTAAAGTACGCTACGTGATCAAATTATTTAGCCGCATACGTACGATGTATTGTTGCGACGAGGTCAGACCGATAACCATCGATTTTTGGAAATTGTACAATTATCATATCTAGAAAGTCGGGACGTGATCTAAACGCTATCGATGTGCTATCACAATCCACAATTTGCAATTTTTTTCGAATGTACGAGCGCTGTTTCGGTCGATGTCGAAGGATGCAACAATGCCGAAAATCAGGAATCACATTATTCACCGTATCCCATAAATACAAGAAACACCATGATTACTTTTTACAGTTCAAAGGACGTGGCGGTTATGAATTTGGGCCAATCAGTGGAGCAAAAGACGAGCGTGGGAAAATTTTCCGGTGGAAGAAGAACAATTTTAATTGCCTAATTTAATTTAAATTTATATCACTGTAAAATTTTAATCGTTAAAAATTTTTTTAATTTTTGTACAGTTCTTGTGTTAGCGGATAGTCGTTCAATTTCATAACATGTATCTAAGGATTTAAAACACATAATAAAATCGTGAAAAATAAGGAAAACTTTAATAAATTATGTTTATAAATCAAAAATATTTTGTATATTGATAAGAAAATTTATTAAATTAAAAAACACGATTTCAACTGTTCATTAGTTTTTCTTGAACCGCGTCGAAATCGTACATTGTTTCGCGCATTGATGATTACTTACCACAACAAATAAGTATACCATGCCGTTTTAGGCATGGTATACTTATTTGTTGTGGTAAGTAATCGTCGGACGGGATTGCGAATCGCGGTAACACACTATTTATTAGTTCATGTGAGCATCTTCGTGGAAAAATAGTAGTTGCTCTCCGAAAAATTGATTGGCACATAGACGGCACAATTTCATCTTGTTCATCCAGAAAATATTCGGCTTAGGTTGAAGTTTGGGAACCTTCGTCTTTTATAAAATACTTATCGGAGCATGTGAGTTTTTCATTTGGTGGATCTTCATCTTCTTCAAGGCGCTCTTCGAGTTCGTCATCCGGTTCGGACGTTAAAAGTGGAGATTCAACATCTACACAGTAAAAAATTTGGGGTGTTTTTTAACTAAATCTGATCTCTTAATTTAAGACCACTTGCAAAAGATCACTCAACAGGTGCTAATAGAATTTAGCTATATTCAAGAACTAAATATTTTTAGAAAATATTAAAATTATAAAGAAAAAATGTTTGCCAAAGTGAACACTTATCAATTGTTCATTTGACATTTTTTTGTTAATTTTTTACTACGGATCAGCAAAAATCAGAATTTGTTAGTTGTTAATAATAAAGAAAACATCGGAGTAGAACCTACCTATTTTAAACTGTTAAAGAATTTTAAATTTAATTATAAAAGAACTATTTAAAAGTGGAAGAAAAAACAACACGCCTGTTATATATTATGTTTTAAAGATTTGGCATTTTCTGCTACTAGTAGGTAGCTTCTTAATTAATAACTTTTATTCAATAATAAAAATTACTATAATATGTTGTAGAAAAAAACAAAGAATTATAATTACTTTCGTAATATGGCAATGAAATTAAACGAACATAATGTTGGTAACTTCGAATAAAATTATAAGTAACCAATTTGGGATGGTGATATGATAATTAAAAAAAATTCTCAGTTACATAAAGCATTCTTTTTATTTATTTCATATAATAATGAATTACATAGTGTAAGTATACATCGCAATTGTTTTTAATCTTAAATTCAATAAATAGTTTTACAGTTATACAAAGTTGTGAATTTTAAAACAGTTCTGTCTAGATACATAATGTATAATTTTTCAATAGTATAATTAATTTTAAATTTTTAATCAACTGGGAACTTAGTTAATAATTTAATTAAATTTTTATTAATATAAATTTATTTCGATTGACTGCCACAAGGTCGGAGAAAAGGCATTATTATTATTATTATTACAAAAACCCTCTTGCAACATTTCATTACCATCTTCAATTGTCTTAACACGATGCTCTCAATTAAGCATATACCTACGAATGCCAATTTTGCTTTTGCAAAAATGCCGGCAGTTTAAAAAACCACATAAGAAATCGGAAATAATATTATGACTTTCTTTAAGATGCGAAAAGAAAAAACATTAGTCTGGCAATGAAATGTCGTATCTGAAGCAATGTAAGAGAGTCATTTTATTTCGGTAATGTAAGTAGATTATTATTTAACATTTACAAACTTAATATAAGGTATGTATTTCAGTTTAAACTAAAAATTTAAATTCGGCAAATTATTAAATTAATAAGTTTAAATTATTTAATTAGTAAGTTTAATTTAAGAAAAATTAGCTGTATTTATTAGTCTCATTTGACTCGAAATTGAATCTACTTCAATATCATATACTCGTATGTACTTAAATATGAACTTTACCATTTGCCGCAAGTTCGATTCGAAATGTACGCTGAGTACATAATGCACCTTCAAAAATTGGTCAATACTTCCTATTGTTGTGTTATCTGTCGGTATTAAATGTCCATCAACCAGAATATATAATCGTGTAGTTGTGGCTCTTGAAGATCCGGAGCTAATTATTATAGGCGCGTTTACTGGATTTTTTATTTTTACCTGGGGGGATTTAATGGCTCGTTGACCTGTTAAATTAAAATAAAGAATAAAAATGTTAGTTATCGTCTAATTGTGTTAAAAATAATTTGCAATGAGCAGGAAAATTTGCGATTATTACACAAACAACAGGAATAGTGGCTACTGGCTACTATATAAATTATCGCTCGTCGCAATTAGCGCAATTACAAATTTCCAACAATACGACGCCGATACACCGAAGAAACATTTCGATTTGTTGGCCATTAAACCGAAAGATTTTTGTATAGAATCTAGTTCTAGTGTATGTCAACACCGCTTGTAAATATTCTACGGAAATTCTAATCTGATAAATGGATGTCCTAAATGTAAAATGAACAAAGGTTCACGTACATAGGGACTGGTTAGTAAAATTATTTATTTTAAACAATGGTGATTTATCAATACAAGCGTTTATTTAATCATAATACGTAAATTTTGGTACTCATTTGAAAATGAAAATGAGAAAATGCTTGACGCCTTGAACTTATTTTTGAGTTTCAAAATCACTTTTAACAAATAGTTAAAAATTTAATATTAATATACATATATTAATATACATACATAACACACTTTTAACTCTTGCTCACGTTTAATATAAATGAAAATGACATAGTAAATTCAAATATTACTTACCAATGCTGGTGTTCGGGTAATACCTAAAGCAATTTTATTACTTGGTATGTTTTGAAACTTACTTTTCAAAATTTAAGAATTTATATTTAACTTTCACAGACGTTTCACTATGATATTATACCCAAGACTGAATTGCAGTATAAAAAACGAACAATAATTTTCTTCTACCTAGCATAAGCCAAATAACGATTCAGGCACCTTAAAATTAATACTTTTTGTGAAATTTTATTTGAAATATACTTCGTACGTAGCAATTTTGAGCAACACCCAAGTGTCACTAGAAATTTAATAACTGTGCGTGTTATTATTAAGTGTTTTATTATGTATTTTTAGCTACTTCAATATTGCAAAATGAACATATTAATATAAGTATAATTTTGCATTATTGTAATTGTATTTCTATAATACTTGAAAATGTGAGATGTTAAGTGGAAAATATATACTATCACATGCTTTTAAAAGACTAATTAACATAAACCAAAGGACTATCACAGGACGAGGTCACTTCAATATACGAGTTTAGGTCATTAAACATACTCGATTTCGATTTTTATTGCAAAATCAAAGTTCAAAATTTTATACTAATGTGGTGGCAAATAAAATCACAGTAGATAATTTTACCGTTCAACACTTGTTGAAATAAAGTATCTTATAGTTATGTTTTTTACTTGTGACAATTCTACCTTAAACATTATTTATGATGGAAACGGAGCACTCCGAGGATGTTTCTAAAAGATTGACAACATATTTCAGAAAATTGAGTAAATTTTGTCGTTTTTGCGACTTAGCTAAATTTGCCAGTGAAAAATAACCAAATAAAGCATTATCTGAGGAGGACTGAAATTATTTTTAGCACCGGTCAGGGATATATCCCGGATTTTTTACTGTGTAACTGTTTAGTTTGTGGTAAATCATATTCTAAATAGATAGGTTCTATTCAGGAGATGGACTGTCACATAAATTTGTTGTCATTGGTTCTTCAGTGTGCTGTCTCTAAAGCAGACTTATTGAAGGCATTTTGCTCAAGGTGATATCATCCTCCGTCTGTGATTTATCTTAATTGGATCGAAAAATCGCTTGTCTCCTCCGGGCATAAATTGTTCAATATTTGAAACAAATATTGTTGGGATTCGTACAGTAACGGGCCGCAGTGTTTTTTTTGGTCTCGAATTAAGTGGCGGATCTTGTCTGCCCATTTCTGAGGTCTAGAAACGAATAGTACATTGGATTAAAATCCTCTACCTACCTACAGGATCGAAATAATTCAATGGTACTTACTAATCCCCATTCTTTGGAAATTCGAAATAATGTACCATATGGTTTTTAAGTTGCGAATTATAGCATGAATAGCACAACACCGTCTCGACATTTTCACACCCATAAATCCATTATCACTATCGCTGTCATCTATATTTATGTTACTATCACCTAATCAACCACAGCATTCTGAAATTAAAAAGATCGTTATAGAGCGATTCTTTACTTAGATGGTTCCAGCCAAATACGTACTTATCCATGTCGCATGGCTTATAACTAATATTGTATTCCGTAAATATTGTCCTAATTTTAACGGGCCGTCCAGCTTTTTGTAATTCATAAAACAAAATTTCTTTTTCAACGGGTGTTCTCATTGAATATAAATTCATTTGGTGTATTATTCCAGCACGGATTATCGTAATCAAATAAAATTTCCGAGTTATTCGATTCCAGCGTATTTAGAAAAGCTCCATTCGAACTATTCATATCGCTTAAATTCGATTTTATATCGGCAAATACGGGATCCAAGAAAGATACCGTATCTAGTTTACCATTTATCATTCCTTTACATTTTGTTACGGTTGAACTTTGTAGACGACGCTTTTTTTGCTTTAGCTATAGCCCTTGCTTTTAGATCCTGCACATCATTACTACCCTCAGCAATTAAACTATTCGTTTCGGACATTTAATGAAATTCACGTTAAAATCTAACTCATTTACAACTGTGGGCAACGATGTTTTGAATATTAATGACGTTCGAGTGGCTTTCGTTGGAGTAACATTTATATTTATAAGTATCACACAGGCACAGCACTCAAATTGTAAACTTAAAAACTTATTCACTATATTTACTATTGTGAACAATTAAATATTAATAAAACATTGTTAAATTATTTATTTCGCAATTTGTTTGTTTTAAAATGTTTGCGATTTTTTTTTCAAACAAAAACACATGAGTAGAAATGTCATTCGACTGCATGAAGTTTACAATTTAATTTTTTTTGATTAGTAGCGACACCAGTGAATAATAGCTGCAGCAGTTTCCGTAGAAAATTTCCCTTCAGCGCCGGATAGTGCTCCAATATTAAAACACAGCTATCGATGATAAAAACGATGTTGATGAAGATATCGATATTGATGATGCCGATGATGATGAGGAAGATAATAGTTCTTGGTTAACTATATCGTCAATTATATTTTTTATTTTGTGTTATTAATTTGTTATTATCAATCTTTTAAAATTACAGTTTGAATAAAACACAATTTTTATTTCACAATTTTTATTTCATAAAATTCGGGGCTAACTTCACACAAGAGTTAGAGGGATATAATTATGCTATAGTGTTGCCTGATTAATTATTTTTAATTTCGGGGACATAATCTGCGGATAAGTTCACATACGTCATCAAACCGCAATACTATTTTTTCAGTTTAAAAATAAACGAAATACAAATGAAAAATCTTATCAACGAGTCCAATTAAGAATATTAACGCAACGCAAATATAAGATTTTTTGTTTTAATAGCAACAAATCATTGTTAATTAAAATCATGTTAATAACTTGAAATGCACAACACACTCACAATAACCAACATATTATATATCGCATTTCAGTGAAGTAAAATATGCAAAGCATAAAAATCGCTAATTAATAACAAATAAAAAAAAATATATAAATGATAAAATAATAAAACAAATCATTTTTATTTGCAATTTACATATTTTGTATCTTTGCGTTCATTTATTTAGTTATCGGGAGGATATGTAATGCATTTAATACGAGTATGCGCGCACATATTTCAGCTTTGTTAATGACGAATTGTTTATGAACCTAAATTATTTACAATTTGTGCAAAATGGACGGCAATTTGCGATTCTTTAAATAAATCAAAATAAAATGAAATGAATTGGTATTGGGCACTAACAGAATTTTCTTGGTTTGAGAGATTCAAAAGTGTCTGTTTCACATAGTGTTTAGGAAGTTTGAACCAAAAGGTACAATATTATAGAGATGCAGCTGTAATTAGTCCAAAATAAAAACCGAGATAAACCTGCATTATCGAAATATTTTGTACCAGGTTGTAGTGTAAAAATTGGCGCCGCAAAAATATTTGAATTATCAATAAAAGTTGATTTAATTGGCATGTTTTGTAATATGGACTTGGTGTAATTACGCCAAATCGTTAATTGCTGAAACCCATATTTTTAGTTTCTCGTACTAAATTTGATTTGTAGCACTAGCAATGAACAACCTATGCCAAAAAATCATAATATGCCATGTAGTGTCAAAGTGAAACAAACGAAAAGCTGGATTCTTGTATAACAGTAATATGGGCAGGGTGAAGCTAGACCAGTTCTTAAATTGCTGGTTCTCATGTTCACTGTTTGTGCCACAACTGCAATTCATTGCCCCCAAACACAATAAATAATAAACATGGGATCCAAATATTTACGAGTGGACCAAGTCCATATTAACTTTTAAACATGCGTCCAACTTTTAATTCAGTTATGCTCTCGTTGCTACTATTAAGGCTAGAGATTCTTAATGTAGTTATACCTAATCTGTAGTTTCTTTGAAATCTATATTCGCATCTTGGGAACAAAAAAAAATCTTATCACGTCACACCATAAGTCCAGAGACTAGCTAAATTCTTCTTTATTCATCAACATAGTTTCCTTCGAGAGTGATATATTCATTCTAAATCCACTACATTCCTTTTTTTGATATTTTAAAACTAAAAGCTACCCGATTAACGAAAATGCAACGATGTCATACTTGAGCAACGCATTGAAATAACTAAAATTCATTATAAAAACGGTGGTAATTTCGCAGAAACGGTCCATAAAGTGCGTGCTGCTTTTGGTCTGACTATCGTGGATTTAACCAACAAATTTGATCGTCTTGGACAAGTTAGTGATGTCGAAACTCCAACTCGAGCTCGTATGGACTGGTCAGGTGAAAATATAGGCGATGTAAGTACGAGTGTGACACAAAACTCTGAAATTGGGCATAAGACAAACCAGTTTGCACCGTATTTTAGACCAAATATCTTGCTCTAAAGGCTTACAAGTTCAAGCTAACAAAAGAAGTCTGCTGGCCGAGGCTCATTTTTATCTTGTTGTCTACGTTAACTAGCAAAACTGTCGTATTTGGGGTTCTGAAAACTCTAAAAACAAATAGTAAGCAAATCTACTCGAAAACGAGTGACAGTTTGGTGCCGTTTTTTGGGCTGGTGGCGGCATTGATCCGTATTTCTTTGAAAATGACGGTTTAGCAATTGTTTCAGTGAATGGAATGCATTATTGAACAATATTAATCGAATTTTTTCGGCCCGAAATTGATCCAATGGGCACAGACAATTTTTATTTATTTATTTTATTTATTTATTTATTTAAAGAAATCTATTTTGTAATTACATGTATGATTTCAGATTATTTACAATAGTTTGAACAAAAATTAAAACAGAAATTTCAAACAAAAAACTTTAAAACAAAAAAAAAATATAAACCAAATTTGGTTTAACAATTAAAAATTTAAAAAATAGTACTTCAAGATATTTTTAAAGTTGTTCTTTGAAAAATGAAAGTATAATACAGATAGTGTTTTTGCTATCCCAGCCAAAAGATGGTAATACAGCTATTGTTTTTGCTATCCCAGCCAAAACAATAAATTATAGCCAAAATATACGAAAGAAGCTTATTGATAAGGTCATAATCCTAATCCCCGAAATTTGGGGCAATTCTGAAGTGGATGGTGGTGTAATTTGGTATAATGTACCAGAAAGTCCGAATTTTTCGAAACTAAATTAATGAAATGTTCTGTAACTTTTGAGTAACCCACTTTACCATCGATCCCACAATCGTCGATCAAACTTGCAGATTGTATAAGTCCAAAATCTAGTTTTTTCAGGAAGCGAAAAAAACCTCCTGAAACTTTAATTTATAATGAACAACCATTTATTTAATTAACTTAACTTCTTAAAAATTAATAGTTATTAGATTATTTTAAAAATTTTAATTAAATATATAAACTATTTAATTTTTGGGACTTACGTAAAACGCAGCGAATTTTTGAAAAGAAAATAGTGGACATACGCAGTTTTCATTGAGACAACAACATAGAAATAAAGATAAACTTATTAATGTTGCCATACAGATCCCTAAAACATCAGGAAAACAATTTTAAATTATGTTTCGTTAAAGTTATATATTTCAATATTAACGGTTACTTATTTAAATAAGGAATAAATAAAAATTAGTATATTTCAGTCTTAACAAAGTTTCACTCGTAATGTAAAAAAAAAAAAAGTGTGAGTCCATTAGTACTCTCAAGGAGAAGTGTAAACATGGCGTTTGTATAGTGCGTGTGTACAGTTTACTTTGAAGGAAGAAACAATGCAACTTTACTAACCAGAGTTTTTCATTTATTTATTATCGTTAAATTGGTCTATTACTCTTTCGGTAAGCTCGACGCAATTGTATTATAGTAGACAAAATAAGATACATTATACTGTCGACTCTAACTTTTCTAATTTTTAATGAAAAACAGCACAATGGTCGTTCCATATCTCGTAGTAGATATATTTAGATAAGTGGTTCAGCTTGAGGAACAGCAAAATTAATACTGAAATCCCCCCTCATAATCATCGGCAAAAAATGATAGTCTTCATGGGGAAATTTTTTTAGAATATGGAGCAATGACGAAATGTATGAACTTCATTATGTCTTCGACAGATTTATTCGGTGAGGTGAATACAACTACGGAAAGTATCTTATTCCCGTTGAGAAGCTGCAGTTCAGCCGTGTATATATCATCAATGGGGGGTTGTGTTGTTACGCTCACACCAGTTGTTTGTCCAACGATGATTTCCTTATGCGAGGTGACTGTGTAAGTTCTACTTGTATTTTTGTATATTGCTACTCCGGCAGCCCACTGACAATCTGAACGCAGCATTCAAAATTAATAATATTAACATGCTCGTCATTGCTTACCCAGGGGATCCGTTCATAACTGCATATTTTAAAATTGCATTTCTCAAAACGCCATATTTAAAATGCAATGCATATTTCAAAACGGCATAAGGTACGAAACGGCATAGGTACAAAATGGCATTTTTCAAAACGGCATTTTCCAAAATAGCATTTTTTAAAACTGCATATTTCAAAACGGCATAGGTACAAAACTGCATTTTTCAAAACTGCACAAGACAGAATGAAATATTTTAATCGATTATGAATCTAGAATTATCTTTTCATTAATTTCTGGAATATGACCAACAGGTACGGTTATTTATTACACGATGAAATTTGAGACGAATGAAATTTTTGAACATTTGTGAACGATTCTTGGATTAAATTCTAGGATAAAGTCAAATGAAAAAGAACTTGACTATTTCTTAGTCGAGTAAGATTTAATTTCACATGTTTAGGTTTAGTACAGGTATGTTATAAGAAGGTATTTACCTTCATGGAAATTAGAAATTATTTGAAGATTTAGTATGCATATAATATTCTCCTTCACCTAAATTTTTCTACCTATGTCGTTTCGAAAAATGAAATTTTGAAAAATGCCGTTTTGAAAAATGTCTTTTTTAAAAATGTCGTTTTAAGAAATGCCGTTTTAAAAAATGCCATTTTGTAAAATGTCTTTTTAAAAAATGCAGTTTAGAAAAATGCCGTTTTGAAATATGCACTTTTGAAAAATGCAATTTTGTACCTTATGCCGTTTTGTACCTTATGCCGTTTTGAAATATGCAGTTTTAAAAAATGCAATTTTGTACCTTATGCCGTTTTGTACCTTATGCAGTTTTGAAATATGCAGTTTTGAGAAATGTCATTTTAAAAAATGTCATTTTAAATGCAATTTCGACCTAGACCCCTTACCCAGTTATCAGACAATTGAGCATCCCTGCGTTACTTTATCAGTTAAGTCGAGGTGATGTGACCTGAGAATCTGGCAGTTCAACGTTAAAAGCCACTAGCCAGACATCATTATTATCTCGTACAAAATTCGCCATTACAATCTGAGCTATACTTAGCGGATTTGTAGTGAGGCGCGATAGCTAATTTTGAAGAAGACCCATTGAGGTCCGATTTTTACGTCCGTGGTAGAAGACTTGACCATCGATAGCCGACGTGATGAACACACCTTCGAGACTCGTGATAAAGCAATATATACAAGTTGTTGACAGTCGAGTTTTTTCTAGAAATGGGCATCAAACATCGGTCGATATTCGTATTCCGCGGCCATCCAACTTTAAGCAGCCTGACCTTCTTGCCATCTTGTGAATTTGTATAGCGAAATCCATACAGAGTCGTTAGACATTTTTTACTGTTGACGTTTTCATCGTTCTCGTTGTCCTGGCTGCATTCGATATACCTCAGACAGCCCATAGTTCCATTCGCCAGTCCATCTGTTACGTCAATATTGGTTAACCTATGACAAGTGGAAGTACATACGGCAAATTATCTGTGCCCATTATGCTCATTTTATTTTATCTTTCGACGGAATTGCTACTCCGGTAGCCTCTGCTGACCATCTCTCTTGAGAGATCTCGGAAAGCAAATGAATTGAGCATCTCTGCGTGACTGTGACCTGAGACTCTGGCATTTCAATGTTTAAAACTAGACTTCATTATAACCCCATTTAGTAGAAGACATGATCATTGATAGCCGATGTGATGGACAGCTCCAAGAAACTCGTTACTTGTGATAAAGCAATATACATAAGTTGTTGACTGTGCTTTTAATGGTAAGAGTATGTAATTTCGTATTCGAAATTCGTATTTCGTATCGTAATTTCTTATTTTTTGATTTTTCTGGTCGATGGAATTGTTGATGGTTTCTATTTCATTTTTTAAGTTAGTTTTTTTGTTTTCCCTACTATTATACAAATACAAACAAGCATGCCATATAGTATAAAATTTTTTTATTGAGTTTGTTGCATTTTTTTCAAACGAAGTAGGTACGTCATTTCCGTTCGTTTCATTTACAAGTTTACTCTAATACAAAAATTTTTGGTAGGCGCGAGCAAAGATGTTTACACATCAAAAATTAAATAGTATTTTAAAAAATTAAATCACATTTCATCACAGAATATTAGATTGTGTAAGTAATAGATTAATTATTCGTAAGGAAGTTCATCATAGAACGAATGATAATCTTGAGGCATCGTACTCTTAAGAGACTGAAGATGGCCAAATTTAGTTTTTTTATCGGTAAACATGAAGTGTAAAGGCCAGAAAGGTTTTCAAAATCAATTGGTTTAATTTGTCGATTTAATCGCTGTGGCAAATCAAACCATTCATCATTAAAATTTAATTTCAGTTGGAATCTTCCATCTGTGTTGTATTTAATGCATCGAATCTGATTAACAGTTGCATCCCCAACGGCTTTTCCTGGTCTGATAGATTTATAATATTGAATCGAACTGAGATTTTTAAAGAAGGTGTGATCCAAATATTTGACGGCGTACGGCGTACGGCCTAGGCTCTAGTCTAGCTTGCCTACAGATATCAACAGATATAATCAGCTGGGACATTGATTGTTCTAGTTTTTATTTGCTTTTCAATAAACAGAATGCATTGAGTCGACTTCCATTTGTGTGTGGCCTTTTTCAAGAATTTTTTGAACAAGTGTAATGTGACACGTCATAACGATATTCAAAAGTGCATTAGAAAGCGTGGAGTTCCTATATTGATTTGCACATCCATCACTGTAAAATATAGTTTCGTCTTCGGAATGTTTTACATTTGGTAGAACTTCGGCCAAAATAAAGTGCGATACAATGGTTGAAAATTAATTTGATCCAACGCCTCCTTCTCCTTCGTGCCAGATAAAACAAAACTCGTCATTGGTTTTCAAGTTATAAATTGTGAAGTTGTGCACCATTAACGTGGTTTTATAATAGAGGGATGATACATTCAATTTCGGACATAGCAAAACACTCTGTAAGTCCATGGTGAACACATTTTCAATATTGCTGTCTTTATCCTTTATCTTTTCAGTTCTAGCTAATTTTTTTTTATTTGGTGTTCCTCATAAATATCATCTTTAACATTTTTAGTTTTGTGGCCCACGCAAATGTTGCATTGGTCCTTTTTTGGCTGATATAAACATAAATTAAGTCGCTCAAATAAATTGCAAAAGGCTGTTATTGAAGCTGGCGCGATATTGTGTTTTGAACACAGTTATTTTTGTACTCTTGATAGAGCTGGCTTTTACTAGTCCATTCGGGTTCTAAATACAGTTTGCTGGTTGATGCTCGACAATAGTGTGATTCCATTTTTGCCAAACATTCGAAGAAACGACGTAAACAATATTTTACAAGTTTTGATCGTGCTTGGAACACAGTAAGCTCAACTTTATCATTATTTGAGATAACAGGCTCAAATACTTCTTCGTTTTTGCCATTAATCCAGTTTAGAATGGTGCTATGGCTTATACCAAGGGTATTAACAAACAAATTTTTGCACACCCTATAGGGAGTATTATTGGTTTTTCTTAAAAAATATTTGAACGAATTTGATCGCCGCGAATGGCATTTTCATTATTTGACCGCAATCGGAGCCTTTGATTTTCTGCTATTTGTATTAGCCCCTTTACAAATACAGTTTTTTCACCCCAAGACAAAGCCCAAAATTCTTTAAATATTGCTAAACGATCGTCCTCGGTAATTTCAAAACATTTAATAATATATGTTGACTTTTCTGACATTGAACAGTTGCATCGAGGCTTTAGAGATTTAGCTGGTTTAATTATGTCATATTTCCACCCGCCGTTCGTGTTTTCTTTCGATTTATAAGGCAGTCCTATCTCTCTGCGATTAGCATTGCGTCTTGTTTTCCATTCATTTTTATTTACATTAAAACGTTTGGATTTGGATTTTTCTGGGGTCCATATATTGCCGCATTTGAGAGAGTATCTTTAAAAAGTTTAACATTATATTTAAACGTTTTGAAACAAAATTATATTTTAGTACAAACCGGACGAAATAAGTTCTTCATTCGGCTGGGACGGATGTTCTTCGATGTGGTCTATTGAAGTACAGGCTGATTCCTGGTTTACATGTATTGAAATATCTTTATAGATGGGTGTATTTTCAACGTTGTGGCCAATTTGAATGCCACTTGATACCATTTCAATATAATTTCCTGGTTCGGCAATACAATTTTCTGAATTGACAAATATAGGCAAAGGTGTTACTTGTTCTATCGTTTCGTTCTCGCAGTTCTGTAATATCTCATGTGTTTTTAATATTTGAGAATTATTAATTAGCTGAGTCCTATTTGCAATTGCCAACGATCCATCTTCCTTAACGTTGCATGTTAAAATCGATTGATTTTTCCCGAGCAGCATTAAATTTTCGATTGTTAAATTTTGTCCCAGGGCCATGTTTATCATTCTCAAACCACGTGACATTTTTCATTGAAGTATAAGATTTCGTTGTTAGTACGCTATAAGACCGTTTAATAAAGATGAAAATAAAAAGTTTTAAAAATATAGAAAAATGCGTAAGTCCAAAATTATAATGTTATAAATCAACTCGCATAGTGCCTTAGTCCATTAGAAATTAATATTGTACATTTAGCAATTAATGATTTATTTTAATTTACAAAAACTATATAAAACATAAAAAAATTTGATATTTAACAAATTAAAACAAGAAATTAGATTATAACTTACCAAATTAATATTTGCAAGTAATTTGAATACCGAACTATAGCTAACTCTGTGTTACACTGTGGACTTATACAAAATTCTAATTGTATTTTGACTTAAGCAAATTTTTAATTTTGACATAAAAGAAAGCGCGGCGAAAACATTAAATAATTAGTGTTACCAAATAAAGCGGAATTTCCTTCTCTTCAAAATGATACCAAATATTCAAAATATCCCAAAATGAACTTACGCAGTTGGCAAGTTTGGTTGACGCTATGTTAATTAGAAAGGTCATAGGCTAAGGTAAGCCCACGCAAAATTTGAAGCAAATCTGAAGGGGATAGGGGGTGTTATTTGGTATAATGTACCAGAAAGTCCGAAATTTTCGAAACTAAATTAATGAAATGTTCTGTAACTTTTGAGTAACCTACTTTACCATCGATCCCACTATGTTTATTCGAAAGGTCATGGGCTTAGGCAAACCCACGCGAAATTTGAAGCAAATCGATGGTAAATTGGGTTACTCAAAAGTTACAGAACATTTCATTAATTTAGTTTCGAAAAATTCGGACTTTCTGGTACAATATACCAAATTACATCCCCTATCCCCTTCAGACTTACTCAAAATTTTAGAGATTACGATTATGATCTAACCAATAAATATATTATAAATATTATAGAACTAGGTATATAGAGTAATATATATTTCGGCTATAATATTTTTTTTGGCTGCGATAGCAAAAGCAAGCTGCCGGACAACGAGTTTTCTACGCCCAATCAAGATTATTGCGTTCGAAACATCTATCGCAGTCATGCAAGCTCGCACTTTATAAAGCACTAATAAGACCTATGCTGACTTTCGGAAGCGAGAGCTGGACCATGACCTCTAACGATTGTAGATTGTTATCTACATTCGAAAGGAAGGTCATCCGTTCAATTTTTGGTCCAATTAAAGTTGCGAACAACGAATATCGGATTCGTATGAATCACGAAATAAAGCAACTCCTCGGAGGCAGCGATATAATCGGATTCATTAAATCCAATTTAGTGAGATGGCTCGGCCACGTTACAAGGTCCCCACAACAACGGATGATAAATAAAGTGTTTCACCAACAACCAGCCGGAGTACGTCGTAGAGGAAGACCCCGACTACGCTGGCGTGACGATATTGAACAAGCCCTACTGGCATTAGGATGTCGAAACTGGAGGACGATAGCAATGGATCGGGATGGATGGAGGGCCATTGTGCGGGCGGCGAAATCCCTTCATGGGATGTGAAAGCCAGAGAGAGAGAGAGAGCAAAAGCAATAGCTGCATTACCATCTTTCGGCTGGGAAACAAAGACACTATCTGCATTATCTTTCGGCTGGAAACTTTCGGCTAACTTTAACAGTATGTTGTTTTCCTATAGTTAGCAGAATGGTAATGAAGTGCTAAAAAATTCAACGAGAGGATGCTACATGGCATACAACTATTTAAACAATCACGTTATTGCGGTCAAAATTTGCTGGACGTGTGATTTCCTGAAATGGCGACTACAATTGGCCGCCAAGATCGGGCAATTTAAGTCCGTTAGGCTTCTTTTTTTGAGACTATGTAAAGAATAAGGTTTACGCTAATGTTCGAACAATAATTGAACAGCTCAAAGACAACATCAGAGTAGAAATATGAAAAATAAGGCAGAAATGTGCAAAATTGAAATGAAAAATTTCATCAAAAGAGTGACCATTTGTAAGAGAAGCAGAAGGCGGCACTTATCGGATATTGCACTTCCCATTTAATTGGAGAGTTTCAATTTTATATTGAAATAAAATTATGATCAGTTTTCCAAAAAAAAAAAAAATCGATTATTTATAATGACGGTTCTTAACGCAAGACCTGTACAAATAGTGCATTAGGACAAATCCGAAATATTTAGCTTCTTGCGCTATTTTGACGTGCACAATGTACGTTGCTGGTATTTTTTTTGGTATGATATCAAAGGGCCGAATGTCGAAGGGCTGAATTTCAAAGGGCCGAATGTGTCGAAGGGCCGAATGTCGAAGGGCCGGATTTCGAAGGGCCAAATATGTCGAAGGGCTGAATGTGTCGAAGGGCCGAATGTGTCGAACAGCCGAATGTCGATTTTTTTTATGTTTAGAAATATATTTGTTTTATTTTTTGTACATATCCCTTTTTCAACCAAAAAAAAAGTTGGCACCATTTAAGCCCACACCACACAAATGTGTGGGTAAAAAATCATAGTATGTAATGGCGATTTCGATAAAAAATTTGGCTAAAGTGTAGATGACGTATACATCGTGAAAATCGGGTAAGCTGAAAATTTTTTCTCTGTAGGATTGTGCATCTATTGTTTTTAGGAAGTGCAAGTCAAAAATTTCGAGAAAATTATAACATTTTCCGGGAAAATTTTGACCTTTTCATTTTTTTGGTGACAAATTGCGTATTATTTTATTCAAAATAGTACAAATGTGTATTTTTTTTAATTTTTGTTATTAGCATTGTATTTTAACAGTTTTTCGACAGTACAAGTAATTTTTCTGGGAAAATTTTGCAATTTTTCTAAGAAATTTTTTTATTTCTTTTACTTAGTTTAAAATTATAAATAAAATTTGCTACTTCAAGAATTGTATAAATTCTGGAAAAGTGGGGGTTTGGGGGAGCATCTAGAACGAGTTTATTGCAAAATAAATTTAGAATTTGTTAGAATACGTAAAAGCTATAATGCACGATGCCACTTCTGGTAGACTGATCTCGGCCAAAGATCACTGGGGGCTTTGTTAGAAAAGCTTTTACATGAAGTTTCATTCCGATCAATGAACCTGTATGGGTTATACAGGGACCAAGATTTTAAATAAAATCGTTTTGTTTTCACAAAAATTGTGAACTGGTATTGTCAATGTTAATTTAGAATTTGTTTGTATATAACCGTTTTACTCATAAATGACAAAATTTTCAAAAAAAGAAATATAATAAAATGAAAAAGCTCCTATTGGAGCTGTCACTTGCGATAGAAAAGCGAAAAAGCTTCTATATGGAAGATATCACTTGTAAAGCTTCTATATGGAAGATGACTAATTTCGGTTAAAATTCACTGGAACCTGCCAATTTGTGAAAAAATGTATATAGGTACAAAGTTTCATATTGATCAATCGGATCCATATAGGGACCGAACTTTTCTTATAAATCGTTATTTCAGCTTAAATTTTAGAAATCTGATCTAGAACTGGTCTGATCTGAATTTTAGAAATCTGATCTGATAAGGACAAAATAAAAACTTATCGATTTGGCGAATTATATCACCAAATCAGAAACTTCAAAATACTGAAAAAGAAACTGAAACTGAAAATTACAGAGAGTGTATTTGCAAATTTACAACATTCTTTCTATTTTTCCACTAATATATTTTCAAGATCAAAGAAAACTTTTTCTGATATTGGGAAACTAAAGCACACAAAATAATAAACCCATTTGGAGAGAATCAAGAGCGAGTTGGTAACATACTAATAGCACAATTTGAAAAATTTAAGAATACGTGTTTGCAAATTTAAAAAATTATATTGTATGATGTAAATTTATTATTTAAAATCAAGAAAGTTTTCTTTAACACTTCAAAATAAAAATCAAAGAATGTAGATTCTTTGACTTTACTAATTTTGATTTTTCAGTGTAGTGGCTATATAATGTATGCCCTATACGTTATGGAATTAAAATCACCTCATTTTTTACAAATGAACATGTTTGCAAATATCTGTCTAAATTCGAAATTATGTCTAAAAAAATTAGTGTTGAACACTCGCGTAAATTTCTGTCCAAATTATATAAGTGTTCAAAAACTTCACACCGGCCATTTGCTTCAAAAGTGATATAAGAATTTTCATCTACAGATTACGATCTACAGATTACGATCTGTGATTAAATGGAACACATCTATTACCCCCTGTCCGAGTGCAAAACTCATGGCCCGACCCAGCTTCCATGCCAGCATAGGCTGGCGTGGAGCTATGCAATGTGCAGATGGTGATAAAAGTCGGACCTTCAACCGTACGTCCTCGAATTGGCTGGCAACGGCGTTAAAGTATGGACGGGGAAAAAACCCGCGAAAGAGTTGGAAGAGCCTTGGCCCCAGAACAGATTGCAGTGATAACAAAAAAAAAAAAAATATACTCTCCAATGTATAGTTATTTCTACCAAATTATAGGTAAAATTCCATACAAAAACGCACACAATTCGCGAAAGGAATTAAGATTTTGAGATATTGGAAACTATTCTAAGAAAACTTAAAAATATTAAAGAATTATAAAAATTAAGATCCGATCAAGGATGTAGCAATAGAAAACAAAATAATTTTACTAATCAGAATGTGTTTTTATTTAATTTTGAAAAACGCCGTTTTCACAAACAATCTTGAGTTATTTTCAAATTGTTTTCCTTAAGAATTAAAAATTATGGATTTTGTTATACTTTTACAGCAAATGAGCAAAATTACTAAAATCGTGCAGTTTTTCGGAAAATTCCACTGTGTGCGAATATTTCCTTTTGGTTGACACAACCAAAAACAATTTCCATATGTATAGGGGATAGGTATCATTTTTCGTTCTCGCAAATCTAATCCATTTTATTGGCTTGAGCAGTAGACACAAACAAATAAGTTTAAGCCATTTCAAAAAAATATGGCGCCTGTTTTCGTGTCCTTCTGTAACAGTGTATACTAATACATGTTCTGTATTAAAAATTTCTTATTGGATTTGCATGCAACACTATAACTAAACACGCAATTGTGTTGGTTGTACTTCAAATCAACTGAGATTTTTTATCAAAAACGCAATAACATATTATGATTTTTTACTCACACATTTGTGTGGTTTGGACTTAGATTGAGCCATTTTTTTAATTTTTTTGGTTGAGAAAGGGATATACACGGGGTTTACGAATGTGAAGTAAATGCTAAACTTTTGCTAGTTTCATTAATTGTGTTTGTGTTAGTGTTATTACCTGTGTAAGACGGAAATTATCGAAAATAAGAGTTTTCTTCTACGTAGTTAGTAAATCTTATTAAAATTAACTGAATAATATAAAACCACTTAAACTGGACTAGTTACATGAATGTTTAATTTGACTCAATATTATAATTAAAATTTAAAAAAACGACAATTACACTATAAATTATCAAACTATTAATGAACAAATTTGCCTTAATTCAGGGAATGCAAAGTAAATATTTAAACAAGTATCGTATGATAAATGATAAAGAAATAAATCAAGTTGCATTTGCCGCTAAAGAAAACATGCTCCTATTCAGACAGCAAAAATAAATCGTATTCATAATTCTAAGCACCAAATTATACTATATTGTATAGATAGAATAGATACAACTATTAATTGAGAATTCTTGAATATGAGGTATCCCTAGAGATCTAAACACAACCTCAGGTATATGGAGTGTTAGTTGAGGACCATTTCAGTTTGAAAATATATTCAGTTGCTCCCCATCCAGGAGAGAGGTCAGTTAATTACATATTGTATGATGACGAAATAAAATCAAATTTCGTAGGCTAACTGAGATATCCCTAGAGATCTAAACAACACTTGAGGTATATGGAGTGTTAGTTGGGGACCATGTCAGATAGAAAATATATTCAGGTGCTCCCCATCCAGGGGAGGGGTCAGAAAATAAAATATTGTATTATGACCAAATATAATCAAATTTCTCAGGCTAACTGAGATATCCATAGAGATCTAACCAACACTTCAGGTATATGGAGTGTTAGTTGGGGACCATGTCAGATAGAAAATATATTCAGGTGCTCCCCATCCACGGGAGGGATCAGTTAATAAAATATTGTATTATGACCAAATATAATAAAAATTCTCAGGCTAACTGAGATATCCCTAGAGATCTAAACAAAACCTGAGGTATATGGGGTGTTAGTTAGGTCTCATTTGATTTTGAAATTATATTCAGTTGCTCCCCATCCAGGGGAGGGGTCAGAAAATAAAATATTGTATTATGACCAAATATAATAAAAATTCTCAGACTAACTAAGATTTCCCTAGAGATCATAACAACACTTCAGGTATATGGGGTGTTAGTTGAGGACCATGTCAGATAGAAAATATATTCAGGTGCTCCCATCCAGGGGAGGTGTCAGAAAATAAAATATTGTATTATGACCAAATATAATAAAAATTCTCAGACTAGCTGAGATATCCCTAGAGATCTAAACTAAACCTCAGGTATATGGAGTGTTAGTTGGAGACTATTTGAGTTTGAAAATATATTCAGTTGCTCCCCATCCAGGGGAGGGGTCAGAAAATAAAATATTGTATTATGACGAAATATAATAAAATTTCTCGGGCTAACTGAGATATCCCTAGAGATCTAACCAACACTTCAGGTATATGGGGTGTTAGTTGGGGACCATTTGAGTTTGAAAATATATTCAGTTGCTCCCCATCCAGGGGAGGGATCAGTTAAAAAAATATTGTATTATAACGAAATATAATAAAATTTCGTAGGCTAACTGAGATATCCCTAGAGATCTTAACAACACTTCAGGTATATGGGGTGTTAGTTGGGGACCATTTCAGTTAGAAAATATATTGAGTTGCTCCTTTTCCAGGGGAGAATACAGTTATTTAAGTATTATTTTATTAAAATGAATAGCGTTGATGGTTTACCGAGTCTCGATCACGTCACGTACAACTGCCCATGGGGAAAAACTGCAATTCAAGGTCAATTCCACATACTTCCAACGGTTGGTCTTGTCATTTATTAATCGTCATTTACGAATGCAAGGCGATGCGGAAACTGAACACGCTTAAATTGAAATGGCAAGTCGGTTGGAATCAGTGGTGGTCTTAGAATCAGAACTTCGTCGCCTTTGTACTTTCCTATGATTATCGTTGCTTCAATCACGTTGCCCATCATAGTTTAAAATCTAGTCTTTTTTCATTGTGTTGGTTGGTTCAGGTTGCAACATGATTATCATAAAACTGACCTTGAGATGCAAATTGTGCGACGGCATTCCTTGCAAACCCAATGAATTCAGGAATTCAATTGGATAATTGACGACAAAACGGCCCGTTCCAAACATGGTTTTTGTAATTTGCACTAATATTTTTTTTTTTTTTTTTTATTATTCATTCTCATTCAATAACAACGGCGGATTATCCAGTGAAAGGAAATATTCGGGAACACTTTCGAAATCAATCTTCTTTAGAGATTGTGAATTGACAAAAATTCAGTGGAAATGAAATGAGGCCAGAATTAATCTTTTCCACTGGTAGTTCATTCGAATGGTCCATTTAAAGCTAACTCTCACAAATACACCATCTGCAGCAAAATCTAGCTCTTTCATCGTTTCTCAGAAAAGCCCCCCAGGCGCTGAATGCTAAGTAGTCTGGTTGAAAAATGCTGCATAGATCAAAGGATGTTGAATCTGGGACAAAGGTGTTTATGCTAATTAGCCCAATTAAGGGGTTAATAAAATAATAAATTTCAGTTCAACATGGTTAAACTGAAATTGTCTTATTTTTTTTTGAAGAAATTTAATTTTTTATTTGGAGGTGTTTAACATTTCTTTTGTCCTTTCGAATATTTATTTTGTGGATTGAATGTTTCTATTACGCATAATTTAACGTCTCTCTAGATGTATATTTATTATAACTGCCCTTTCCGCTAGATGGGGAGCACCTGAATATATTTTCTATCTGACATGGTCCCCAACTAACACCCCATATATACCTGAGGTTTTGTTTAGATCTCTAGAGATATCTCAGTTGGCCTGAGAAATTTGATTATATTTGGTCATAATACAATATTTTATTTTCTGACCCCTTCCCTGGATGGGGAGCAACTGAATATAATTCCAAACTCAAATGGTCCCTAACTAACACCCCATAGACCTGAGGTTTTGTTTATAGATCTCTAGGGATATCTCAGTTAGCCTTAGAATTTTTATTTTTTTTTTGGTCATAATACAATATTTTATTAAATGACCACTCCCCTGGATGGGGAGCACCTGAATATATTTTCTATCTGATATGGTCCCTAACTAACACCCCATATACCTGAAGTGTTGCTTAGATCTCTAGGGATATCTCAGTTAGCCTGAGAATTTTTATTATATTTGGTCATAATACAATATTTTATTAACTTTCTTCTCCCCTGGATGGGGAGCAACTGAATATATTTTCTATCTAACATGGTCCCCAACTAACACCCCATATACCTGAAGTGTTGTTTAGATCTCTAGCGATATCTCAGCTAGCCTGAAAATTTTTATTATATTTGGTCTTAATCATAATTTTATTAACTGACCCCTTCCCTGGATGGGGAGCAACTGAATATATTTTCTTTCTAACAATATTTTCTTAACAAACCCCTCCCCTGGATGTGGAGCAACTGAATATATTTTCTAATTGAAATGGTCCCCAACTAATACCATATGTACCTGAGGTTGTATTAAGATGTCCTGGAATACCTCAGTTTGCCTAAGAATTTTTATTATTTGGTCTGCCAGGTCTGGCGAACAAACGGGTGCGATAATAGTTCGCATCTCAGCGTTTTGATGGTGCCCTGGACGATGGGAGTGCGATGGCTTGGAGCGTGCTGTCGTGGTGCAATATCACTCGTTAGTGTCTCGTGTGGTGCCCCATTCCGGCCGTTTCTGGAGCAATGTTGATTTAGATTGATGAGTTGTTGTCGGTGGCGTGGCCTATTGACGGTTTCGCTCTGTTTTAACAGCTCACAGTACACGATTGCTTTCTGGTCTGACCAACCACAGAGCATTGTTTTCTTTCCGAAGCGATTTGGCCGTGCCGTCGATATTGAAATTTCGCTTGGTGAAAGCCACGACTTTTTGCATTTGGGTTTCTTAAAAAAGACTCACTTCTTATCTCCCATAGCAATTCAATGCATGAAGCTATTTCTTCATGCCGTGAACGCAAAATTTCGGAAGTTGGTCTTCGGAACTCATGCGGCACCGATTTTATTTTCCCTCCTTTGAAATTTTTCCTATAGCATGTAAACGTTTAGAAATACCTTGGCGAGTCGTGTTTAAGGTCTCCACAAGTTGATTTTGCCAATAACGCTTGTAGCTCAGTGTCTTAAAATGTGTTTGGTCTTCCGGAGCGCTTCTTGCCCTCAATATCAAGATCGCCACTTCTGAACCGTTTAAAACAATCTTCCCACGCCATAAGCAAATGACGGGCTTCAGCTGCATTTTATTCAAGTTGAAGCAGAAAAGCATAAAAGCTTCCTGCAAATGCTGTTTGTTTGGTGCAAAACTCATCATTTTCGTACTTAGATAAAATATTTTTGCGTTGCGATATGTGCTGGTATTACCACTGGTTATCGTTATCAACTGTCTGCGCTATGAACAAAACACAACTTCTGACATAAATGATAACTAAATGTGTCGCTAGCACCATCTATGTATGAAACCTGGAAATTTAGAAGACGGCCAATGGGACTCTTCTTCAATATGTTAGATGCAGCGGGGTTTGCCACGTATAATTTGAATAAATTAACAAACCAACATCTCTATGACTCATCGGCTTCTTCAGAACGAAAAGAATTTCTCAATAAATTGACATTGCAGCTGGTGAACAATAAAATCGAAAAGCGACTTGCCATTCCCAGGGCCTTGAAAAAAGGGTCAAAAAAAACAAAACCAAAATTCGTAAAACACAAACATGTAATTTATATCCACGGAGTGCTGACGTGAAAGTAATTGGAACTTGTCACTTCTGCGATAAACCAGCAGGCAACATCAAACCGTGTGTGATGATTGCATTACTTTAGAAATAAAGTAAATTACATATAAATTACGCAGTTTGGAGCAAGTTCCGGTAACCTGCACAAAAATAATGTATTACAAACCTGAATAAGGTTGATTTTCCCTTCACTATGCTTACGAAGTAATATTTGACCCAATATCTGGTGGTGGTCTGGCGTATAATAAGTTATTAAATGTGGCAAAACCAACATTTGTATTGGAATTTGAAACCTATACATCTTATGATGCCAATTCCGTCTGATATAGCAAAAACATATTTTATTACGCACCTGGATAATGTTGACCTACATTAAATAAGACTTCTAGTGTAATATTTGGCCTAAAACCTGGTGGCAGTCTTGAGTAATAAATAATTTGAATTGGTCAAATTGACATTCTTGTTATAAATAATGTTTGGGGTGAAATTTATCCTTACGCAAGTTATAGCGGTGGTTTTGAAATAACTAATTCAATGTATATAATTAGTTTGTAGCAAATTCTGCTCCAAGAACTATGCCGATATTATAGTTACATCAACAGCTACAATGTTGGCGGTGCAGGTTTAATTGTAAACTGAACCGGACCACTCGTTCCTCGAAAACAGCAACTGTAATGAGATCGGGACTTTATTACTCATGGATGATGAACTCCTGATTATATTTTCTTTAATCCACCTTGGTATTCAACTAACAGTCAATAAATGTGCTTAGATTTCTATAGGAATATCTTAGTTGATATCATTACTCATCATTACTGTTTCAACTGTTGTAGAAGCAACACCTAAAACCAAAATAATTGTGCATGGAATAATAACTTGTTTTGTATGCATATACGAGCATAATAGTGTTGATGATATAGTGTTGTGTTATTAATTTATCTTAACATAATTAATATAATATGTAATCATTTTTCGAACTAAATACATAGATTACACTCAAATTAAAGTGAAATAATATTTAATAACGTGACCATTGTGCAATACGAAAGGGGAACGTAGCAAAATATAAAATATATATTTGTATGTGAATGTAATAAATTGTGACTCATTTAGATTTATTTTATTTTTAACGGGATATTTATTACGATTTTGATCTGTGTACGAATAATAATTAACAATTAGCTGATACATTCATAAACTCTGTGATATAACTTATAATCATAAAACACTTATATCCCGTTTGTCATAAACATCTTTTAAACATTTTGAAATAATTAATACAGTGAATTTTTAATACTGAAAATGTCTTGTGTAACATGTAATAAAGTTTTTTCGACTACTGATGTCGTTTTATGCAAACTTTGTGACGTACAATTTTGCTATGAGTGTTGTGGAATTGACCGCGCCGCTATTAACTCTATGAAAAAGTTTGCCAATTTATGTTACTTCTGCAATAGCTGTAAAATCTGGTTCGTAAATAAGGATATGACAAAGCTCTTAAAAAAAATTGTGATTGTTGACAGAGCTGCTGAAAAATTGGACTTAATAAAAAACTTAAATAAAATTGAAACGGAGGTAGCTGAAAACCGCAAATTGATCAATGTCTTGCTGGCAGGGATGGGCGATTACGCGTCGACTACTAGTTTTTACATGATTTCGTCGACAACTCGTCGAAAACGTCGACAACTCGTCGAAAACGTCGACAACGTCGACAACTCGTCGACAACGTCGACTACGTCGAGAACTACTTGAAAAATTAATTTACGCCATCTATCGAAACTTATAATAAAACTCAGCATAAATTGCCTTTACTACTGATTGTATTTGTGAATCATTAAAACACACTGTGCCTAACATTTGTAACATAAATTGTGTAATAAATTAATAATTATCCATTATTGAAATAAATTCTTTGACAATCGAAAAAAGTCATATTATATTTTAGGATTTGAAAAAAATTTGAGTCTATCCTATCGTGATTTCGCTCGAATGAAATTTTGAAGCTTCTACTATAGCTACGCGGCGAATAATTAGTTAATTTATGATTTATGCTGACTTTTTATTTAATTTTGCTTTATTGTAGTATCTTCGAATAAGAAAAATTATTCGTTTACATATCCCTTTTTTAACCAAAAAAAAAAAAAAAATGGGTCTATTAAAGTCCACACCACACGTGCGAGTAAAAAATCATAATAATTTTTTGACATGGTACTTTTGCCGTACCCACATAATTGTGCTAGTAAAACACAAAAGGGATATATCTATTTGACAAAAGATGGCGTGCAAAGCATATAATCTATTGAAATATTTAAAATTCAGTTCAGAGATTTTAAATTTATTTTTAATTTATAAAATGCTTGTAAAAATGTTAAAATTAAATTTAAGTAATTATTCATCAATTTTAATAGTGCGGTTAACGTAAAATAATTAAAAATTTAGTTTTTAATATCATTTTCTAAGTTGCCGACGTTGTCTACGTTGTCGACGTCTGAAAAGCAAAAAATCGGTATGTAATCTACGTGTTAGATTACGTGTCGACAACTACGTAGATTACCTTACGTAATCTACCCGCTCATCCCTGCTTGCTGGATAAAAATACTGTTGATATTGCTAATAAACCATTATCTGCAGTAGTAGCGGAGCCAGTGTCCAACCCCATTAGATATACTTCGCCAGGACTAACACAAGAAGTCATGGGTACTGGCACACAGATCAACTCGATTAGAACTGTACCTTTGCCGAGCAAAAAATTTTTATATATTAGTCGCTTTGATCCATCTGTCACTACTGATCGAATTGTGGAGTACATTTGTGACAAACTGCAGAACTGTTCACCAGAGGACGTTGAATGTAAATTATTACTATCCAAGGATCGTGTTATCGATAACTCACTAACATTCATTTCATTTAAAATCGGATTGAAGGAAACCCATTACAATATGCTCAATAATTCTGAGGCTTGGCCACTTGGGGTAATAATCCGGCCATTTACCAGCTATCCACGCGTAGCAAAAAACCGGACTGGGGTAACATTCCCAACCAAACAATAACATCTGCGCCTGCCATCACACCATCTTTTAAGCCTTTCAACTGCGGAACAAATCCCCAGCCTCATTCATTCTTAAATATATATTACCATAATTCGAGCGGCATTCGAACTAAATCTAAGTCTCTATATCTGTCAATCTTGGAGGAGAATTACGACGTTATTTGCATCACGGAAACGTGGTTGACTGCCCACTACAGAACCGAGGAGTATTTTCCACCAACTTATGCAGTTTATCGGAGAGACAGACATCTACAGCAGGACACTTATGCCGTGGGGGGTGGTATTATAATAGCCGTCTGTAACAAATACTCATCTATGCCGATAACATTAACCAACTGTGGCACTGAAATTGTTGCTGTGCGCTTACGGTTTTATTCATATTCGCTGATCATCTGTGTCACATATATACCATGTCATTCAAACGTTGCGGTTTATAATATGTTTTTGGACACCGTGAAACTTAATATTAGTGCACTCCTTCAACCTGAGGACCGCTTATTTATCTTCGGTGATTTTAACTTGCCAGGTATTGTATGGGAGTACATGGATAACAATTTAACTCCCATAAACATGAACGATGATGTGGAAAAGTTCATATCTGAAATATTTTCGTTGGGACTGAAACAATGTATCAATGTCAAGAATTGCAGTAACAACGTGTTAGACCTAGCCTTTGTGCCAATTGATCATGAGATGACCGTCACAACCTGCGATGATTTAGCTGGATCTTCAAGTATTTATCATTTGCCGCTGAATATTTCAGTCTTGTTTGAATACAGTGAACTAATCGAAAATAATACCGACTCTGTCATCTATAACTTTAAAAGGGGCGATTATGTTTCTTTAAATGCATTTCTTGATGGGTATAATTGGTCTTCATTTTATAATTGTAATAATATAGACGATATGTTGAACGAATTTTATAAAATTGTTCAAATGGGCATTGAAACATTCATTCCTAGATTGGTTGTTTCAGGCGCCAAGAAGGAACCGTGGTATAACAATGAATTGATAAATTTAAAAAATAGAAAGGATAAGGCTCATAAACTTTATAAACTATCTCCGAATACAGCAAATTACAACTCATTTAAGGTCTTACGTAAAAAGTATATATTTCTTAACCGATTTCTTTACAGTAATTATGTTTTGGAGGTTTAATCACGAATTAAATCGAAACCCCATCACTTTTGGCATTTTGTTAACTATAAAAGAAAATCTGATGGTTTTCCTTCCACAATGTATTTGAAAGACAGGTTCTGTGATAACAATCTAGATAAGGTTAATTTGTTTGCTGATTTCTTTGAGAGCGTTTATAATCCAAATTAAGGTTCAAATTTCTGCAGCTTGAATAATGTCACGAGTAATAAGAAATTTTCAATGTTTCGTTTGGAAATTGATACAATCTTATCGGAATTGTCAAATCTTGACATTAACCATAGTGCCGGCTTTGATTCGATACCGGCTTTATTTTTAAAATTGATCGGTAACGCAATTGCCGCCCCGGTGTGCTTTCTATTCAATAGAAGTCTAAGAGATGGATATTTCCCTACTCTTTGGAAGCGATCGCTTATTAAACCTATTTTCAAATCCGGGATTCGTGGTAATATTGAGAACTATAGGGGTATTTGTATAATTTCAGTCTTACCTAAGTTGTTTGAGAAACTTGTTAAAGATCAATTATTCTTTCACCTGAAAACTTTTATCACTCCAAAACAGCATGGTTTTTTTCCAGGCAGATCAACTGTTACTAACTTACTCTTGCTTACAAATGGTGTTTCTAATGCCTTACATAGGGGTAAAATTGTCCAGGTTGTGTACACTGATTTCTGTAAGGCCTTTGATAAGATTGATCATGACATGTTGTTGAAGAAACTTGATTCCTTGAATTGTAGCTTTCTCCCACTGGACTGGATCAGATCTTATCTTGATTCCAGAACTCAGATAGTAAAGATTGGTGGTTTCACGTCCAGAATTATTGATGTCACTTCGGGTGTGCCTCAAGGTAGTCATTTGGGTCCTATGCTTTTCATATTATTCATCAATGACGTAGTGGATTGTTTGAGTTATTCTGACATCCTCATCTATGCGGACGACATTAAAATTTTTAAAACCATTTCATGCACCAATGACGCAAGGGACTTGCAATCTGACTTAAATAATTTCAGTATGTGGTGCACAGCTCAGAATTTGACCCTTAATATTTCCAAATGTAAAACAATCCGTTTTACCCGTACGATCACGCCCGCTAGTTTTGGTTTTTTCCTGGATGGCCATATTATTGAAAATGTTGATACGTTTATGGATCTAGGTATAACATTTACGTCGAACTTATCGTTCAGCACATAGATATTTGCATTTCTAAAGCGAATTCCATGCTTGGGTTTATTAAAAGGTTTTCGAGGGATTTTCAAGATCCTTATTCTATTAAAATATTATATATTTCGTTTGTGCGTTCGTTGTTGGAATATGGTGCAGTAATTTGGAATCCGTTTTATGGTAACTGTTCAGACCGAATAGAAAGTGTTCAAAAGCGCTTTTTAAGGTTTTCTCTGCGAATGTTGCCCAGAGATCGGAACCTACCCGCTTTTATACTCCCACCGTATCGAGGTAGATGTAAATTAATAAATATTGAGCCGCTCTTTATCCGCAGAATCGAAATTGGCGCGTTATTGGTTAGAGACTTGTTGTTGTCTAAAATTGACTGTCCTGAGATTTTGGTGTTGTACGATATATATACTCCGTTACGGACCCTTCGCGTTAGAGATTTCCAAATTAAGCTGCCTTATATTAGGCATAACTACGGTAAATATGAACCTGTTTATCAATCTAGTGTTTCTTTTAATAAAGTTCGATCGGCTTTCGACTTTAATCTATCCAGGGATGCATTTAAGAATTTAATGTGTAATGTTCTTTTAAATTATTGGTAATTTTTCATGTTTGTTTAATTTTACTTTTTTTTATTTTTTTTAATTAAATTTTTAGTATACTATATTAATGTATTTTTAAAATTGTAACCAGATTGTATATAAGTATAGAGTTGGTAAATAAATAAATAAATAAATAAATAATTCTTAATATATTTTTGGTTATAATACAATATTCTATAAATTATTCTCATCCCTAGATAAGGATGTTCTCACTATTTTTCTTACTAACGTGAACCCCAACTAATAATTCATACAAGTAAGGTTATATTTATATCTCTATAGATATTTACTGTGGTCTTAGGGCTATATTTGTTACCATTTCTGAAAATAGGAGTTCCCTGCAATTGGAGCTTTGTATTATTTTTCTAATTTTTCTATTATCCCACCCATGTGGGTGAGTAGTGGGTAGTTATGTAGTTCAGTGTGTAGTGTTTGTTACTAATCTGCCTCGGATACCGATTTTCTAATTATTTTTTTAAACTTTTATTAACCGCAATCTTCTTATTAGTAAATAAGAATATAGCGGTTAATAAAAGTTTTAATTAATTATCTTAAAAAAATCGAAAAAAATATAATATATTTACCATTTCATTAAAATTGATTAATTAAATGGTACATATATTAAAATTTTTTTAGATTTTTTAAAGATAATTGCCAAAATAAAGTTAATAAAGTAAAAGTTATGTTAAGTTCCGCTTTATACAGGTATAAACATGTACTTTATACAGGTATCATTTTGATATGCATTAATGTTTAGCATAGATTTAGTAAAAACTTCAGACTGCTATATAAGCATGTGAAGTTTTTGCTAATTTGTTTACTAGTAAAACATTAGCAGTAACTTCACATGCATACGGGGTTTTTGGTGGGACAAACTTCACAACCGTAAGCTGTACGATAATTTATATATTTTACCGTAAATTATATCATTAAAAATCCTGGGCTGATTGTTTACGAATAGTGTGCCGCTGGACGAAAAATCAACATTGTAGTTTTTTCTGGAATGGCGCATCCTATAGGATGGGATAAATTGTGGGTTGACAGGATTGCTTGGGATGAAAAATATATCGAGATAATTGCCACAGCGTTTTCCTGGGATGAATCCCGGGCTAAATTTGTATACATCGTGTAATTGGAATGTTGTGACTTCCCAAATTAGAATTTATGGTACATAGTTGTATCAAGCTTCCGAACCGAAACTATACTTTGATTTTTTGTCGAACCTAAATTCATTCATTTAAGTTTGTTGTGTTGCGAATATAAGCGCAAAAAATCGGAAAATTGAATCTCTCACTGTACGTAAAGGTTCTTTTATGTGATATGCAATAAGCACGAGAAGAAAATGTGTATATCCAAACAAAACAAATAAACATTATTTGTTTCTCTTTAACATTTATATGTATATATAAACATGTGTAACATGTGTATATATAAAAATATATAAAAATCATAAAAATACACAAAATAAAAAATTAAAACCAATCAAAAATTCATAAATTTTAAAAAATTATGAGAGGTTATAATAAAAAAAAATGTATTAACAAACTTTTAAAATTGGATTAAAAACATTATTATAATTTATGGAAATTAAAAATAAAAGGGGAGACCCTTTTTAACATTTTAACAAAATCCAAAATGTATAAAAAAATAATAATTTTTATTTTCGATTTCTTAATTAAAAAAAATAAAAATATAAAATATTTAAAATTTTAATTGGATTTTCTTAATTGGAATAATTTTTTTTAGCTTTAGTTTTCTTGTCGGGAGTTTGATTCATTTTATACAAAACATATATTGTGTATTATATACTTAGTATGGCCGCTTTTATTTGTGTATATATAGTGATGATAAAATAAATTAATAATAACTTTGTTATCTAATTAAATTTATATCATAAACTATCATAAAATAATAAATTAGACGGAATGAAAATTTAACATAATGGCTTATTAACGAGAATCAATATATGAAACTAGGTTCGTCGTTTACTCGCTCATACTTAATTCAGAGTCTTTTGTTGAGTTTTTGCATTAGTGTTGAAATTTGAATTATTATTAGCTAGGTATTAAGTTGGGTTTCAATTTTATATTTTATTCGAATGGACTTGTTTAATATTGATACCTTGTGCCTCATATGCAATTAGTTAGGAAAGCTCTAAACATTTCTTATCGCTTATAGGCTTACCATAATTGGTAATGGCGCCAATATAGGTTGTCGCTATATAAAACCCGAAAATCGATGATTTCAAAATATGCATAGTAAACATGCCTTCAGAATATTCAAAAATTATCAGATTTTATAATACACTTGGGTGCAAAAATCGCACAGTTGCATTATTTATTTTTTCTTTAACGTTTCTCGCGAATTGAAATTTTTTTTTAAATCAAAGTATGTCAAGCTAAAAATCATTTCGTCACCTAGCAGGACCATATCTGGACTTCGTTCCAGGTAGCACCGGTAACGGAAATTGTGACAGGTATAAAAGGGTACGTTTTAAGGGAATTGTCATCATTCGCATATCAACGCTTAGCCTGAACGGTCTTCTGTCGATTACGTCGTCATCCGGAATAAAAAAATATATACCACACAAGGGTAACCGCCGAAGTGGTTGCCCTAATTGATGAGCAGCAGAATCAAAATGAAGAGGCTTGTCAACTAAATTTGATCTGATTCTCCGTTCGTCGGGTGTGGCAAAGATATCAAAAAACCGACTCAGTCGTTTGAATGCAATGCAACTGGGGCAGCGGCTCCAAGAAGTTCGTGAAATCGAAATCAGTCGGTGAACAGTTAGAAAACGACTTCGAGAAAGTGATTGCACGCAAGCGAGCCCGCCCTTGTTCTGTGACGAGTGCAGGATGTGTTTACATGGTAACGATGGGCGAGAAGGGTGTACATTAAAATTAGGAGCGCGATTTGCACAATGTTGCATTGAAGAATATGTCTCGTATGGCGGTGGGTCGTGCATGGTCTGGTTGGGAATGTTACTGGAAGCGAAGGCAGAGCTTGTATTCTCCTCCGGAGCGAATACTGACCGTCGATTGACTTCTCAACAGTACATTGAGAAAGTATACTCGAGGATCACGTTATGCATTTTACCGGGTATATTGGTGAAAACTTAGTCAAATTTATTAAAAAGTTCGAGCCAGTGATATTGCTACAATGAGTCTCCAGGAGCTGCAAAGGGCCATTGCAGAGGGAAATAAAAGAAAGATCGGATGGAAGCTGTCATTCGGGTTAGGTTTATTCTTCCAAAGGCTATCGATCAACAAATGCGTCGAAATAAACCAACCGAATTATAGTTAAACGTCGTAATTTATAAGGCTAATATTCAAATTTTACCATAACACCGAGACAAGGTAGACTAGACAAGAATTTTGTAGGTTTATTTTGGAAGAATTTATTGGGTTGATGCCAAAACCAATACTATAAGCAGTTCCTGACAGAATTCAAAAATGATTTTTTAAATTTTTTATAGTCTGAAACACATACCAAACCCCGCATTACCAGTCAAGCATCGATTTAAACTCTTTTTATACCAGATTATAAATGTAAGTCAATTAAAATGTGCATATACAAAACGATCGGCTTGTTAATTAGAAAATGTTTTTTGTTACATAAATAAAAAAAAAATATATAAATTATTTCGATATTAAATTACTATAAAACAAATAAAAGAAATTTCCACTAAATTATCGTCCCTTGAGGGGTTTCTCGTTCTTGTAAAATCGAATTCTTTTAAATGAATTTTTTACTGTATATTATGCCAATTTGTTCCACTTCTCGATGTATCGTGTTACGAAAGTTAGTTCCTATATATAAATAAATTAACAGTGCTTATGAGGTCTGAAGTCTATTCTGCATGTAAATTCAAACAATATAAATCATCATTTAATAAAAATTTGGAAATTCCCCAGACACACAACCAATTCAAATTAATTAAAAAATATAAATTATTATGATTATTGTATTTCAACGAAACTGAACAAAAATAATAATAATAATAATTGAAATTCAGCATTCTATTGGCAATTATTTATAACCAAAATTTATAAAAATTACATAAAAGTATAATAATTTGGTATAATCAATTTCACGACACCTTTCCTCAAATTTCGACTTGCAGCCTATTCAAATTTTTATTATTATTAACAATATAGCAACAACAATGATAATGGTACATGCAAAATTACGAAAACTTTTAAAACACAAATTGTTGTGGTCTGTATGCATAAATAATTAGCAAAGGAGAAATTATTCAATTATAATTAACAATTTATTATTGTTGTTAATTTAGCAAATATCAAATCAACAGAAAAAATAAATAAATGAGTTATAATTATTTCTAATTTATTTAAATTTTATTTAAATTTGTTCATAATTTTTATTCTATCTAACGTACGGTTGTACATATATACATTTTGATATGTGGTTTTATATACGGACTCTTTAGATACCTATAAAATTATGCTTAGTAAGTGATAGTATATAGTCAAGTTAACTTTCTACCGAGAGATGCGCATTTACACATCATCTACTAATTTGTACGCCATTGAGTAGACAACTCGTTGACAATGTAGACTAATCGTAAACAATGTCGATATCCGTCGCAGCAAATTTTAAGTAAATATGTATTAGACACGGTTTGTTTTGCACCATCTCTGAACGACTAGTACAAGCTAACCTTTTATTTTATTAGTCGGACAATTAAACAAAAATTGGCCGAAGCAGACAATTAAATTACTGACTAAACTTAATTGACGTTAGTTAGTACTAGTGATTTATAGTTGGTACTGTATATACATCAAATGCACTGGGTGTAATATTTAGCGCTAAATTACGTACTAAATTGTTAATTATCCACCATCTATAATAAATACTTCAACAATTGATAAAACTCAAATTAAATTGGACAATTTTAATAAAATTTCAGTTCATTATTATTACCGCCATCTATTAATAGCTGGTACGAACTAACATAAAATTAATTAAAGTATTAATTAAGTAATTTAGTCGAAAAAATTGGTATCGGAGAAAAAGTATTATGCTCAAAACAGAACAAGAGCGACAACGACGAGCGTCGACGAATAAATAAAAAATATCGCCGCGATATCGCTGTAGCTAACAGAACAAGAGCATTTATTAATTTCCAATTGGAAATGTTTTGGAGATTTATAAATTTTAATTTTTTAATATTTTTTTTTTAAAATGAGGTGCTGTCTGTTTGTTGTGCCATCTATAGACGACTGGTATGAACGAATCATTAATTTAATTAGTCGGAATAGCTGCAGAACATAAAAATAAATGTTCGTTTGAAAATCATAATCAATAATTCACAGTGTGATCTCAATAAAAATGACAAAAACATTCTAACCATATATAATTTGCTGACATCTACTGTCATTTGGACAAACTAACAAAAAATTGGTCTTGTTCACTGAACTGACAAATATTTATTTCATGTACAAATTAATTAAAACTGCAGTTCAATGTTGAAGCGTTATAGAATTGTTTTTGTCAAATTGATTTTGAGTGAGCTAATTAAATGTTAACCGCGACCAGCAAGAAAGTATATGAATTCATGTTCATCGTCGCTCAAGGCTGTGGTTAGTTTTTATGTGTTGTGAAATTTTGTGTGTTCATCGTACCAACCGTACACGATGAGCATGTTGTCTAAGTTGACCATGTACTTACAAGAATGATACGTTTAGTGGCGACTGTCGTAAAATCCAGTTCTTTATACCCAATGAGAATTAGTATAGATCAGCGTATGAGTCGGGCTATATAATAGCTAGCTAGGAAATTTATCAGATCGACTAGCGTAAAATAAAAAAAAAGAAGAAGAAATATTAGTTGCTAATATCACTTCCTAGGTTGCCGATATTGTTCAGATTGGTGTCGTCAGGGGCGCAAAAAATCGCTATGTAATCTACGTAATAACGCGTGCAGACAATGTATATGCAATTACTGTAGGTGTCAAAAATTATTATTCCTATTAACAATTAACAAAATTCAGGTGCTTGGTTCTTACCTGAAATCTGAAATATTTGAACGCAAGTTTTTATATGGTAACTATAGCTGGCCGGTCGCTATAGTAACTATAGCTGGTTGCTCTATCCTTTCTGGTAGGTGGCGCGATAAGTTTTTTTTAAGTCCTTGTAAAAACAAAGTCGGGATCAAAGAGGCCGTCGGCGTGTTTGAAGGATAGGCGTGAGGCCGATAAACGACCGTGTCAATGTTCAAGCGAAAAATTTCATTTTATTTCAATGAAGAAAAATCAACTGCAATTGAGCAAATTCCATAGCTGATAAAATTAAACTATCCGTAAGATCATGCCCTAAATTTTTCAATTGAGTTTATTCCATCTATCACCGGAATGTTAACAAAATAGCCTCTATAAAGCATCTAAATTTTATCGTTTGTTATTGCAGAAAAACAACTTCATTTATGAAATTAATGAAAGCCGTTTCCATCCGAGAATTCACAGTTCGGAATATTTTGCGCATGAATATTTGTCTATAGATGTGATCTCTCATCTGACTCGGGCTGTAAGAAATCGGGCTGCAGCTTTTAATAGCCGTACATTCAAAGGTAGAGAGTGTTGCACCTATACATTGTTCCATCTGATGGTATATGGATTTCTGGGAAAATTAAAATCAATCATCGGTATTTATTCATCTAACCAGCTTTCATACCGCCCTATTCAAACGATTATATTTATGCAACATGTCTTAATTCGGTTAATGAATCCGATTTCGTTCTAGTACTGGTTGATTTTAATCTTACCAATATTTTAATTTAATTTTGACCCGGAATTAAATATTATACTTCCACGTAACATGAAGTCTCATGTTCAGAATAATTATTCGTTGATACCGAGATGATTATTAATTTCAGCCAGACTAAATCTCCATGAAGCTAGATGAATTTTCTGCCCCAAATTTTATTTTTCTACTTAAAGTTATAATTATTAATTAATTATGTGTTAAATGTCTATCGGCCACGATTAATTAATCGTGGCTTCTAAATATTGATAATAATAAAAACAAATTTATCACTGCTAAAACATCAAAGCAAAAAAACATATATCTTCATCTTTCGTGAACCGCTGGTCTTTCAAATATGATGACATAGATGTGAATAAGGAGAAGACGAGCTCCTATATGTTGATTTTGCTGTATATGTGGACCAGCGTTGTTATGCAACAATATCACCTTTCGCTTTCCTTGGCCCGTAAATTGTGGTTTTCCTCCAGAGTATCACTTAATTTGATGCTTTAAACATCCAGCCGTATAACAGTGACCTGTCAGTTTCTGAGGAACCCATTTTCCTTCCTTCTGTATTTTTCCCCATTGCATGCAATCGAAGTGATATTGCTTGGTGAGTAACTCTCAACTGTTCTACAAGCTTTTCTGAGTTTGACACGGATTTTCATTAAGTAAAACTTTAAGTTCTTCATTTTCAAATCGTTTTACTATACACCTGGACGTGGATCACCTTCAAGACTAAAATTTTCATCACGAAATCTTACAAACCACTTTGTTTTTTACTGTTGATTGACTCACGAAATTTTCACTCAAAGTCGAATTAATCAATTCCATAACTTAAGAAGCATATTTTCTCATGAAAACAGATTGCAATGATGTAAAACAGCAACGACTAAGCTACATATATTCAAAATGGCGGGCAATTTGGATGCGCTCAAGTATATTTTAATGCATTAAACTTCGGAGCCGAGTTTCTACTTGCACACCTAATATAAGTGAACTTTTCTTAAAAAATGTTTTAACAAAACTTTTCAGTGAAATTATCTGAACTACATTCAGGAGAAAAACTTGTTCTGGAAATATCTGGATATAATCGCATCTCACACGCGATTCAGGAGCAATTGATGCATACCACCGAATTAGATAAAGTTTTGAATACAAAGCAAAGATAATTCCTGAATTTTTGTTTAGATACTTCTATCGAGATGTAGTCGTTAAAATCTAGCTTTACAGGCGATCTGCGAACAATTGACCTATAATACCAGAATTGCTAAAGTTTTTACTAGAAACAGCCAGATTTTCAAAAAAAAAATGTCTGTAATAACGAGAACGTGACATAGGCCGCCTGATTTGTTGGAATTTTAACAAACAAACTAGGTAATTTTCAGAAATATTATATCTGGATTTAACAAAAAATAGTCGTTAGAATCTCTCCTCAGGCGATTCAGGAGCACTTGACTTATGCCGTCGGATTCGTCGAAGTTTTTGCTGTAAACTGTGAGATTTTCAGAAAAATTCTATTTGGAACTATCTGGATAAGACGTTTATAATTCGTGCTCCACAGGAGGTTCACAAGCACTTGACAAATACAATAAAGTTCAATAAAGTCTTGGCTTCCATCTGAGAGACTTGTAAGAAACCATGTCTTGCATTATGTGTAGATATAGTCGTTTGAATCTCGTCACACAAGCGATTCACGGGCACTTGACATATAATGCCGGATTTAATGGAGGTTTGGCTACAAACTGAGAGACTCGCTAAAAAAATTTATCTGGAATTAACGAGATATAGTCGTTTTAATTTCGCCTCACAGGCGATTGACGAGCATTTCACTTATACCGCAAAATTTGTTGAAATTTTGACTACAATCTGAGAGATTCGCAGAAATTAATTTTCTGGAATTAACGCGGTAGTCGTATGAATCTCGGCTTACAGGTAATTTTGATTAAAAACTCACAGAAATTCCAGAATTTTTAAAAAAATAACTGGATAAAATAGGATAGAACTTGCTTCTCATACGATGCAAGAATCCATGACTTATACTACTCGAATTTATGAAGTTTTGACTACAAAACAGAAATATTTCCAGAAAAATTATATCAGAAATTAACTGGATATAGTCGACTATAAAAGGGACTAAGGGCTATATCCAGATAATTCCTGAGTTTGTGTTTCTGAAATCGTTTCAGTTTGTAGCCAAACTTCCACGATTCTTGTGGTATACATCAAGTGCTTATCGGCAAAATTCAACCGACTATATCCAGATAATTCCAGATAGAATTTTTCTGCAAATGTCCCTCTGTATATTTCAAGTGCTCGAAAATCGAGTCTGATGCGAGATTCATATGACCATGTCCCGTTAGTTCCTGAAAGAATTTTACTACGAATCTCTCAGATTGTAGTCAAGCCTTTAATGAATCTGGCGGTATAAGTGAAGTACTCGGGAATCGCCAGTGAGGCAAGATTCTATATTCTGATAATTCCAAATAGAGTTTTTCTGTAAATCGTTCATTTTGTAGTCGAGCAGAATGGTATAAAAAGCATTAGAGTGTATCATACGCACTGTTTAGTGTCGCGATAGTGATATTTTTTCGTTCTTGGATAGTAAACTCTCACGATAGTGGTAGTTTAGTGTTATTTATCGCGCTAGATTCATATACATCCATAATCTGGAGAGATTTTTAGATCTAATCTTAGACAATAAAGGACACAATAAAGTACAAAGGACAGAACTGCGGCAGTAAACCAAATACAACATTAAGGAGACAAACTGCACTGGTCTCCATAATTATTTTGAAGCAGTGAATTGGGGTAAAATTTTAAATGTCACATCTGTGAATGGCAATGTTGATAAATTTTATGAAATCATACGTCGAAATGTTGAACTCTATCATGTACCCGTTCACAATAAAACACCAAATACTCCTCCTCCTCCATGTTTCGGTAGTCGGCTTAAAAACCTTAAAAATCGTACATGTAAGCTTGTAAACACACAAGTTTGCATTTTTACAATCTAAACGTGAAAGCGAGGGGTTTGATCGAGCGCCAGAGATAGCTACGACTTGCTTGCCGAGTTTTTTCTAGACTAATTGTGTGCAATATATGTACCTATATGTACCTACCTTTCAAAAATACAAATTTGATTATAAAAAACATACTGATGCTTTAATTCAATTCGCTGTTGTTTCAAAAAGTCTGTAATTTTATTTTGTACCATTTTAGTAATTATGTTTTCCTCCAAACAATTTTCCTAGTCACCAAGAATGTTGTACACTTTTTGTCCATCTGGTTGGGCTTCGGTAAATCGACGCAAATCAACTTACGAACAGTTTCAACTGAAGGTACCGGAACTGGGACATCATCTTCATCCTCTTTATCGCTATCCTGATTTTTTCGAACGGTTGTGGATTTTATAATGTCACAAATTTCGCGATCACTTAGAAGCGGCGTAGTATCAATACTATTATCCAAACTCAAGTAATCTTCGACCGTGATATTTTGAGGTAAATTTGTAACCAGAGAAATACGATCAAAAATATTATTCACGTCATCGTTTACAGTATTCTCACATATTATCTCTGGCTGATCATCGTCGGAAGATTTTGGAATTGTATAATCAGAATGGCGAAAGCAATTTGTTATAGTTACAGGCGCAACAACTTTCCATGCATAGCATAACATGCACAACGCTTCTAAGGCTCCTATTTCATATCTTCCTAGAAGCTCAATACTTGCTAAATATTTTTGGAGGATCATTTTTTTGTAAAACACTTTTGAATTCTTAATGATTCCTTGATCACAAGGCTGTAACACACTGGTAGTATTTGGAGGCAGAAAAATTAATTTAACACTTTCAAGCTTGATCTTCGGATGTGCTGGGCAATTATCTGTAATTAAAACTGCCTTCCTCTTTTCCTTTAAAAAAATTGTATCTAACGATTTCAACCAACTTGAAAATAAGTCCGCTGTCATCCAGGCTTTTTTATTTGTGGTGTATTGAAAGAGTAGAATGTTAATCTTTTTAAAACATCTGGGATTTTGAGGCTTTCCGATAACAATAAGAGGAACTTTCTCCTTAGATTTTTTACCAACAGAACAAGTTTCTCCTTTAAATGTTAAAATTTTGTCTGAAAAAAATAAACCGAATTCATCCGAATTTAAAATGTCTTTAACCGTAATCCTTCAGAATTGTAGGTAAAGTTGAAGATATCCAATCGGAAGTGACATCAGCTGATACTTGTCTCGCCTCTCCACTAATACACTTAAAAACATTTCTGTGTCTTGTTTAGAAACGTTCTAGCCATCCAAGATTGGATTTAAAGGTAATTCCCATTCCGATTGCTATTTTATTCGCCTTTTCCATTAATAGAGGTCCATAAATAGGAACAATTTGGGATCGCGCTTCGTTAAACCAAAGCAGCAATCCCGAATTTAAATATTCATACTTTGGTAAACCCAATCGTTTCCGGCGTCCTTCGAAATCATCCTTTTCATATGAAGATTGAATTTATAATCTTTGATAAAGTAGAGTTTGGAATCCCAAGTTCTTTACAAATTTCTGTTTTTGATCGATCAACATTTTCCAGAATATCAATTTTTTTTACCGTTCAAGCGTTTTGTTTTTATTTCCGCTAACCATGCTTTTGCTTATTAATCTCTGAAGAAGCAACAACAATTTTAAAGAATTCTATAGAACACAGTTTAGACAACAAGAATAATTTTATATATCTCACTCACCAAAACTAATACGGTCAAATACAAAGCAAACTAAAACCATTTCTCTCCAACAAAATAAAATTTAATAACAAAATTTAATTTCGGGGAATTCCCAAAAGCTGAAGGATATTTTTTGTTTTATGAAAGCACAGGTGTCCAATTATAAAAATTTTATATAAAGGGACTGAAAAATTTGTTCGCTTTAAACGAAAAATCGTGTTAAAATTTTCATCTTAAGCGAAAGATTTCATACTAAAATTATATGAAAAAGCTAAGTACCAAAAAAAAATATCTTGTTATCCGAGTTTTCGTGTTAACTGAATTACACTGGTACTACTTATTTGTGTAGACGTACTTATTCAAATAAATAAACTCACGAGGTGACTTATTTGAATAAGTACCCGCTAAACAAGGTGAACCGTTTACGAACCATAAACGAAGACTATACACTTCATACAATAGTTCGCAAACGAATCGATTTTGCAGCTCAAAAACGAACCGTTTGCGGTGTTCCTATCCTAAGATAAATAAACTTTTTTACGAAGTATTCGTTCGCATAATGTTCACTTTTAATGATTCGCAAACGTAACACTTTTGCGAATCACTAACGCAACACTTTTGCATATGATTTCCAAAAATTTTATCGAAATTTAAAAGAATGTTGTTTATAGAACCGCAAAATTAAATTTATATTATTTTCATAATTACTATTTTTCATATTTATTTTATAATACAATTAGAATTCCATAAATCATTGTGATATGTCATTCCCATAACAAATCTGGTAATGTTTCGATATTCCCTTCTTGACTATTCGGCTTGGATTATAGTTCATTTTCAGCACATATTTTATTTAATTTTCTATTTTATAATTTTTTTTATCTTGTATTGATGCTTTTACCTTGAACGATAGAACTATAAATTAAATTCCATAAATATAAAATACTTAAAAAATGTATAAAACACTTACCCACTGAAAATTTAATAACATAAAACTCAATACGAGTATATGGCGTCTTCGGTCGAGTCACGAATATTAAATGATTTAGTTTATGGTATCGTTGTATATGTATCCCTTTAAAATGGGAGAATGCAAAAAAAAATGTGGTTCGTTAATAGTTCGTATAAGTACCGTATTTTGCGAATTCAATTTTTTGTTTAGAGAATACGTCTACACAGAATCCTATATAAATTTTCGAAATTTGTTTTATTTTGTAACGAATTACGCTTTGTAATCTAACTAATTTATGCAGTGCAGTTCACTTAAATAGGAACGACCGTTTTTTTGGAATATTTTAAAATCGGTTTAATTTTTTCAATATTTTTTTTTATAGGAGGAGCACTTATTCAAAATGATAAAATATTTAAATAAAAAAAATTAAGTAGGCTAGAAAATTTTTATTTTATTGTTTTTTCTTAAAAAGTATATGTTTTGTTTGTTTCGCTTGAATAGAAATGACGATAGTTATCAATATAGTGGAAGTGTTTGCAAATTTAAACTAGAATTAAATTTTGTTTTTTGAAAATGTTAAAAAAGTTCATACAAAAATAATAAATGGGTCGAGGAAAATAACTTAGTAAGGCAGAAATAGCCCAAATTCAAGTGCTACACAGCGAAAAATATTTTCTACAAGCAATTATAGATCAAATAGGAAGAAGTAAGACTGTTGACTTCAATTTTATAAAAAATCCAAATGAATAAACAACAAAGGATGAAGTGTTGAGGCTACATCTGCAACCGATAAGCGGGCCAAACTAAGGACAGCATCCAATTGCAGGTGTGGAGGCAAGCCGAGTAACCGTGTGGAGAGGAAGAAGAAAAGGTTATATTCCCGAGCCTACATATGACATGGGCTGAAAAATGGAAACGTGTCATTTTTTGTGCTGAAATGAAATTAAACTCGATGGTGTCGAGAACTATTATTTTCACGACCTTTGAAAAGAGGAAAAGTTTTAGGGATATTTGGCATTTTCAACTGAGTTATGTATAATAAATAACAAATACTGTACCAACTGGAGACTCATGTTTCATACAACATTCGAAGTCAGTTAAGACTCATGTCGCATATAATTACGTGATGTATCGACATTCAAGGACTCATGTCGCATATATGTGACGCATCGAGGTCCCAAAATCCCATGTCACATGTAAGTGACTTGTTATTGTTTACATGTTAGTTTTGTCTGAAAATCGAAAAAATTAAATTATATGATTTAATGGCTCTGACAGGGTTTTGCATGAGAATAGAAAATACTTAGAATGGCTTTGGAATGTATCTAAAATTCCAATTCCAGGGAACATTGTAATTTTGGAAAAATTTAATTATTTCACATTCTTTGAAATTACGTAATATGAATTCGCCCAAATGCTAACTTATACCACTAGTATTACAATAATTTTAATGTGTTGTATTTGTTTGGATTGGTTTGGATAAACTGCATTAGCATGCGCTTTCACACTTTCTGCTCGAATTCGAATACGTTGTTATGTTACCCTTCCACTGGCTATAGGTATTTACCAAGTCCGAGTAACGAAACCTTTCTTATAATATTTTTTCTATATACCTCGGGGCAATAATTAAAATGATGAATATGAATTATAAAAATGGTTTTGTTTTATAACACAAAATACCCCAAAAAAAATAAATTAATAATTTAATAAATTAAAACTGATTTAAGTGTTTTATAGAATAGAGTTCTTGGCTCATTCAAACTCGTATGTATTTCAGTTCCAATCTTCTATTCACGTTATACATTCCTATTGTGTGTATGTTTTGATATCTTGCAACATAAATATTCGGATGGGAACTATATAATTATCTCTAATTTAAAAAACGTATATTTATTCAATTTCATTTAAGACGCCTTTAACAAATAATCATTTTGTTCTTGTATATATAGTCGGTAAGATGATGATGTATTATTTGAAATTAATTTTGAAAATAAATAAAAATGTTTTTCAACATCACAGCTCAAAGGCTCCATCATGGTGTTATAATAACATTAATAATTGTCTCAACAAGGTTGTTGGCCATAAATTGGTATCATGTCCTTTCGGATTGATGATGTTATCAGCCTAACATTTATGTATGTATATATTTTCATTCATTTCTTAGAAGTTTTGGTGTAACAAAAAACAAAACTTAAAAAACTACATTCCGTGATAGTTTCAATTAAACAGAAACTGAATTTGAAAAAAACATAATTATTTAACAAACATGAATATCCATCCATCTACTCTGCTGCAAACCATATCAGATACCTAGATCGAGAAGTATGTACACACAAAAAATCAACTTTGAACAAAAATCGTGCCGTAGCATATATTTTCTTAAACTAATTATCTTAAAATATATATAATTTTTGTTTATTAAATTGAAATATGAATTAAAATTAATTAAATTTAATTTAAAGGTATATATAGATGAAATTATATTAAAAGTTGGGAGCACACCAAGATTGGTTGAAATTGGAGCAACGTGCGAAATAATGGTTTGGTTTTGTTGATAAATACGCAAGAGTTAATCATTTTTTACCTTCTTGGGTATAGAGCAGATGATTCACGATTTCAAAAGAAAGGTGCGTATTTTAAACAATTATGGAAAGCGTAATTTTATGTAGATTAAATTTAGTGGTAATTTTCGCATAACGCCTTTTTATTGTCTGTATAATATGGAAATTTTGATTAAATCGTTATTTCAAAAATTGAAGCAGCACACTTCGAAAATTATATTTCTACACATTTTTTTTTGATTACTATATAAAATTAATTTTAGTCAACACCCGTCTTTCTTAAAAACCAATATACATGAACCTCTAGGGCACCACACTTGATGGTGACCACGAAGAAAACAAATTTCCCGGCGTTTAATTCTCACGAGCCTCATATGTCAATATTCAAAATAACAATTTCTCCATGTTCTCTATTCTATAACTACTGATAAAGAAAAGAATTCTATTAAACGTCTTCTGGTTAGAGAGTTATTACCGGTTCTTTAAGGCTAGTCGACTGAAAGACAAAACCAAAAACAAAATTCAATCTTGCAGTCTTTTATTACCAAAATCATTATTTCCGCTTATGCGCCAGATTAAGGCGGAATTCCATTACTGCGGCTTTTTTTTGCAGGAAAACAGAAAGAGATAAAATCAAAAATGCGACAGGCAGATTATTTTTATTTTATGGCGAAATTTTACGGGGAATATTTGACAACCACGTATAATTTAACCAATAAATTAGTTAAAAAATGAAAATTATTGTTAAATTAATTTTATGTCTATCTCTAAATTACTAAAAAACGTAAATATTATTTGTAGGCATCATTTTATTATGTTTTTAATTATTTCCTTTCAATAATTAAAAACTAAGAAAACGCTTTCATATAAAAAAGTTAGGGGAAAATTTGACCGCGGTTGTATAATATCGTAATACAAAAAACAATAAAAATTAAAAATTGTAAAATATTGTAATTTGAACATTAACATAAATTTATCAAGAAACCCCGATTTATATCAGACTCCACCAAACATATAAAATGTATGAGCCAAGTTCTCACCATAAAAATATTACTAAACTAAAATTTGCTGAGAGCTGGGGGTATTTTTATTTTTGGTTACCATAAAAAATACTTTGTATTGTATTTTTTTATTTATATTTATGGCAACCAAACCGCAACAACAACAAAAATTTTACGTATAAAAAGTTTTACTGTTGCGCCGCTCATACACATAGGGATTTTTTATTTTATCTCTGTAATGGAATTCGGCCTTTACCTACCTGTCCAAGGTAGAAAATGAAAGATTCATTTTAATTTATATGTATATAGGGCACAATACCCATAATTCAATGTAATAAATTGATGCGAGAATATGGTGGGAGCCAACGCTCGAATTTTTCTACCACGAACGCTTATATAAGTAGACCTCGAATACACCACACTGGATCTTTAAAGCAAAAAATGTCTTTTATAATCCCTGCTTAAATTTAAGAAAACCAATGCAGTAACCCTTGTTGGTTGAAATTTCAACATCATTGCAAAAACTGAAAAAGCTACCATTGAACGTGCTACTCTCCGGTACACAGATTTCAAGCAAATATCACAAACTTCTTCCAATTAATTGAAAAAACTTTTCGTCAAAAATCTTCATTTCCGCTTAAAAATCGTTTACTTCATAAATAGTATAGTTTTCAATATATGTATTTGAAAAAATTAAAGATTTCCTTACACATAGTTTGCACATATACCTGTCACATACGGTGGAACTATTTTGGCGAAACATCACTGGAACCATTTGAATTATGAAAAAAATTTAGCAGTTAGAGTATCCCAGCCAAATATTATAATCGTGCATATCGCAAATGTAACATCTTTCAATCTCAACGTAATAAGTGGCACAGCTCTAAATCGCCACCCGGTTATGTCTAACTGTTTACCAGAATTCTTGATAAACAACATGTTTATAAAAATAAACAAACAAGAAGACAACGGGAAGAATGCGACAAGTATTCCAAAACGAAAACAAAAGAGCGAAGGCTTTATTCCACAATGAAACATATTTTTGCAGTAAACAAGAGCGAGATAAAAATATAATTTGGCCACATACTAAAACGAAACAAAACAAAGTTCAGTAATGTGAAATTCTATTTACCAAAATCCGGCAAAAAAAAATTGATGTACATCAAAAATTTTGTTCTATTTGCCAGAAAAAATCAATTTTTTTGATGCACATCAATTTTAAAAAATGTAATTTTTTTCGTAAATTTTTTTTTGATCGAGAAATACCATTACAAAATGGAACGTCAATTTTTGTAGAAACGTCAATTTGTGTGTTAAATTACTAATAAATTAAAGCATGTGTTTTAAATTTAATTGAAATATATTTTAATCGTTCATTATTAAACATGTGACGAATATTCGTTCGGAGATATATACATATAATTTCGTATAATGGAGTGCACAATTGATGTCGTTTTGACGTGCCATTTCTAAACTTCAAAATCCTATTTAATATCTCCAATACATACATAAAACCACATCAATTTTGATTTTTTGTTCTATTTGAACCATAAATTTCACATTGATTTGAAAAAGTAAATAGAATTTCACATAAAATTTTACTGACAAAATCGTTTTATATGTAGTGGTGTGTTGCCATAATAAAATGGAAAAAATACTAACCAGAGTATTTTTTAATAGTAACATTCTAATATAGGGTTTTCCAATAAGAGTGATATGATTTCTTTAAAAAAACACACTAATTGTTAAGGAAATTGAAAAATCATATGATTCCTATTGGAAGACCCTATACATTGACATAAAAAAAGTATATGCCGAGAAACATTTCTAGCACACTCTGATCGTTTTATGGGAGGGAAAATATTATGGTAAGCCAACACAGAAAGAAAAGTTTAGTATTTTCAAATAAAGATTAATCAATTTCATTTAAAGTTGTGGATTGATTTTTAGCTATTGAATGTGATTGGTTGATTTTATTAATTTTAATTAGATGATTTCAACAAAACCTTAAAATAAATGTTTCGACTAAAACATTTAATAAAATATATAATAAATTTATTTGATTAATTAACAAATAGTTAGTGATTCAATAAATTAATTAGTAAAATTAAATAAATTATTAGATAAAACATTTATTTATAATTAGCATTATTGATCAATCATTTTTTATGATTTGATTAAATATTTTAATAATTTTCATAAATTTCCAAGGAAACCAAACAAAATAATATCTTTAGAATATTGTTGTTCTAATTCTAATTAAATATTAATAGCGATTTTATTAAATCAATCAAAAAATACTTAGAGTTTGGCTTTGGCACTTTGGTTTCCGAACTAATAAGATTTTTGAATACTTTATTTAAAAAATTCGATCATCTCATCAGAACTTCAGAAGTCCAAGGCTTCGACAGTTCGACTGAAGTGTAAAAATAAATACTTTATCCGTATATATAAAATAAAAACTCAATGAGCTAGCGAATTATTATAATTTTGCGAAACATCTCTCAAAATAAATCTGCATTCATTCATTTGAATTATATGAAAGAACAAAAGTTGATTCTATGATTCTGCTATTGATTTAGATGATTTATCAATTTTATTAGTAAACTCAAATACCCACCTTTAATGATTTTAGTAGAAATCAATCAATGTTTAACTGTTTTAATAAATTTGCCGTAACATAAACTTTATCAATTATTCTTATTGTTTCAGCGAAAGATATTACTTGATTTTCCCATAAATATAATAAATTCATATAATTAATTGTATAATTTGTGATGTAAAAAATCAACTAATTTTGTTTAGCCAAATCATTGAATTGTCATTTCGTATTTTGTTAAATGATTAGTTAATACAAATAAAATATTAAATGTAATCATATAAATCATTATCATTTAATTGAGATTAGATAATTCTTCTATTTCATTTTTTTCTGTAAACAATTTTATTATTTTATAATGTGATTTCATAGCGATTGGAAATTTATAAAATATTTTTTATTTGATATTGATAAATTGTAATACCAATCAAATTTAAATTCCTATAAAAAAAATTAAATTGCCTAAGTAAAATATATTTTGTGTAATTTTGTTGGTTTCGTTTCTTCAAGATGTCAAAATTTAGAATAAAGGCTTGACACGACGAATGTAAGCAAAGGAAAACGAACAAATTTATTTTAACAAAAATAAATTTTACATTCATTCACCCAACCCACACTAGGACTTTTCAGTCGGGGCTCATTCTTCGTTTTTCCCCCTTTACCTATAAAACCGGAAAACTGAAAATCGGTTTTATAGGTAAAAGGCAAAAAACGAAGAATGAGGCCCAACTGAAAAGTCCTAGTGTGGATTGGATGATTCAGATCGTGTCCATCAGTGATACCAAATGTAGGGACAATTTACTTTTGTACTTTTGATAAAATATTGCGTGTAGGGTAAACAAAATATTTTTTTTAAAATACATCAAAAGTGGAGATATTCTACTACAGTACGTTTCATAACAGGTATATCCAATCGCATTTTAAAATAACTGATTAAAAAAATGTATTGCCAAAAATTAAGTAAGTTCGGACATGATATGTGAAACAAAAACAGTTACTTGAAATATGTATCGAAAAAACACCTAGTGCTGAAAATTACTTTGTTTCATTACTACAGTGGGTCACAGCCAAAATGATGCAAGCCATTTTTATTTTTTAAACAATTATAAATATCTATTTTGAATTTACATTTATTATAAGCTTCAGTATTAATTGATAATTTCATAGAACAAAACAAATAAACAAATTTCAATTTATAACAAAATAGTAACAAAAAACAAAATTATCACGTAAAAACAAGTCACAGCTAAAATGACGCGCTCTCTTTGTTTTGAAAATAGCGGTACTTTTCCTACACAAAACAAAATTTTCTATGAAAACAATTTGGAATATCAGTTTTAAGCAACCTCTTGTGCGATTATAGTCAATATAGTGCGTCAATATAGGCAAATAAGTGAAATTTTGTAATAATTGTAAAAAAATGGGTCGCCTCACAAGTTATGAAACGCGTGAATTACTTATTAAACACTTTAAAGATGACAAAACTCACAGAAAAATTGCAGAAATGGTGAAAATTTGTTCTTACTGTTCAGCGTATTATCAAACGCTTCGTTTATCAACACCGTGTTGAAAATAAGCCAAGAAAAGCGCACACTAAAATAATTTCCGGAAAAGATTGTCGATGGATTGTCTGAAAAATGAAAGAAAACCCCACATTAAGTGCCCCAAAGTGGGCCGACGAGGCTGAAAATATTTGCATAAAAAATGTCATCCAGAAACAATAGGCAGAATATTAAGAGATCCAAATTTTCACAGTAAACAATGCTGAAAAGCCATACATCAGTGAAGTTAATCGTATCCCACTGTAGTGGACTATACTATTATCTATTCAAACAAATATGAAAAGTAAAACAAAAGAAGAGAATACAAATTTGTTTTTCTCGCAAACAAAAAAAATTGGATGGTACAATCAATGGAAACACATGAAAACCACATGGTTTCCATGCCAAATGGTAAACCACGCCACATGGAAAGAAATTTACTCGAAAATACAAATGTATAAAGTATTCGCCGACTATTCGTTTAGCAAGGAGCAGATAGTAGACAAATGTGTCCGTCACGCCAGCCGGAACCATATCAGCCGGAACCAAACAACGATGGAATAAGTAGCACGATGCATTGTGCATCATTGTGAACTAATTGGTTTTTCAGCCGGAACCTTATAATTCCAGTCGGAACCTGATAAAGTCATCCAGAACCCTACAACAGCAAAACTAACTATGGCACTAGTAGCACGATGCATTGTGCATCATTGTGCACTATATAATTTTTCAACCGGAACCTTATAAATCCAGCAATATATGATTTTTCAGTGGAACCTTACAATTCCAGCCGGAAACGATGGTATGGTAATATACAGTCAAATTAACTACATCACTAGTAGCACAATGGGTTGTGTATCATTGTGCACTAAATGCTTTTTCAGCCGGAACCTTATAATTCCAGCTGGAACTTGATAAAGCCAGTCAGAACCATACAACAGCCAAACCAACTATGGCACAAGTAGCACGATACATTGTGCATCATTGTGCACTATATACTTTTTCAGCCGGAACCTTACAAATCCAGAAATATAGGATTTTTGAGAAAAAACCTTACAATTTCAGCCGGAACCATACCCTCTACAGCCAAACTAACTATGGCACTAGTAGCACGATGCATTGTGCATCATTGTGCACTAAATGCTTTTTCAGCCGGAACCTTATAATTCCAGCGGGAACCTGATTAAGCCAGCCAGAACCCTACAACAGCAAAACTAACTATGGCACTAGTAGCACGATGCATTGTGCATCATTGTGCACTATATAATTTTTCAGCCGGAATCTTACAAATCCAGAAATATACGATTTTTCGGAAAAGAACCTTACAAATTCAGCTGGAACCATACCCTCTACAGCCAAACTAAGTATGGCAAAAGTAGCACGATGTATTGTGCATCATTGTATACTATATAATTTTTCAGCCGGAACCTTATAAATCCAGCAATATATGATTTTTCAGTGGAATCTTATAATTCCAGCCGGAAACGATGGTATGGTAATATACAGTCAAATTAACTAGATCACTAGTAGCACTATGGATTGTGTATCATTGTGCATTAAATGCTTTTACAGCCGGAACCTATAATTCCGATTAAAACCTGATAAAGCCATTCAGAACCATACAACAGCCAACCAACTATGGCACTAGTAGCACGATGCATTGAGCATCATTGTGCAATATATAATTTTTCAGCCGGAACCTTACAAATCCAGAAACATAAGATTTTTGAGGAAAAAACCTTACAATTTCAGCCGGAACCATACCCTCTACAGCCAAACTAGCTATAGCACTAGTAGCATGATGCATTGTGCATCATTGTGCACTAAATGCTTTTTCAGCCGGAACCTTATAATTCCAGCCGGAACCAGATAAAGCCAGCCAGAACCATACAAAAGCCAAATTAATTACGGCAGTAGTAGAATGATGCATTGTGCATCATTGTGCATTATATAATTTTTCAGCCGGAAATTTACAAATCCAGAAATATACATTGTTTCGGTGGAAAAACCTAACAATTTCAGACGAAACCTACGGTCAAACTAACAACATCTAAAGTAGCACAATAGATTGTGTATTATTGTGTACTAAATGCTTTTTCAGCCGGAACCTTATAATTCCGATTAGAACCTGATAAAGCCATTCAGAACCCTACAACAGCTAAACCATTATGGCACTAGTAGCACGTAGCATTGAGCATCATTGTGCACTATATAATTTTTCAGCCGGAACCTTACAAATCCAGAAACATAAGATTTTTGGGGAAAAAACCTTACAATTTCAGCCGGAACCATACGAGGGTATATATTGCTCCGAATGGTTCACACCGACTTCATACGGTTGCGGCTGGTGTTGCTGGTTCTGGTTGGGTTGGCATTATAGCGCATAACGTTTTGATCGTTCCGGAAAAATCATTTGTTGCACTATTTATGTAAACATTTTGTTTCGACTGGATTTTTATGTTTCTGGATGGCATTAAAGTTTGGCTGCAAAAACATATAGCATACAACCCATTGTCCTACTTGTGCCATAGTTAGTTTGGCTGAAGAGGATATGGTTCCGGCTGGCTTTATTAGATTCCGGATGGATTTCTAAGGTTCCGGCTGAGAAAACAACTAGTGATCAATGATGTACAATACATCGTGCTTCTTATGCTATAGTTGGTTTGGCGATAATATTGTTCTGGATGGCTTTACCAGGTTCTGGGAGGAACTATAAGGTTCCGGCTGAACAATTATATAGTGCACAATGATGCACAATACATCGTGCTACTTGTGCCATAGTTAGTTTGGCTGTATAGAGTATGGTTCCGGCTAAATTTGTAAGGTTTTTTCCGAAAAATCGTATATTTCTGCATTTATGAGGTTCCGGCTGAAAAATAAAATAGTGCACAATGATGCACAATGATGCACAATGCATCGTGCTACTTGTGCCATAGTTGGTTTGGCTGTTGTATGGTTCTGGCTGGCTTTATTTGGTTCCGGCTGGAATTATAAGGTTCCGGCTGAAAAGGCATTTAGTGCACAATGATGCACAATACATCGTGCTACTAGTGCCATAGTTAGTTTGGCTGTAGAGGGTATGGTTCTGGCTGAAATTGTAAGGTTTTTTCCCGAAAAATCTTATGTTTCTGGATTTGTAAGGTTCCGGCTGAAAAATTATATAGTGCACAAGGATGCTCAATTCATTGTGCTACTAGTGCCATAGTTGGTTGGCTGTTGTAGGGTTCTGAATGGCTTTATCAGGTTCTAATCGGAACTATAAGGTTCCGGCTGAAAAAGCATTTAGTACACAATAATACACAATCTATTGTGCTACTTAAGATGTTGTTAGTTTGACCGTAGGTTTCGTCTGAAATTGTTAGGTTTTTCCACCGAAATATTGTATATTTCTGGATTTGTAAGGTTCAGGCTGAAAAATTATATAATGCACAATGATGCACAATGCATCATTCTACTACTGCCGTAATTAATTTGGCTTTTGTATGCTTCTGGCTGGCTTTATCTGGTTCCGGCTAGAATTATAAGGTTCCGGCTGAAAAAGCATTTAGTGCACAATGATGCACAATACATCGTGCTACTAGTGCTATAGCTGGTTTGGCTGTAGAGGGTATGGTTCCGGCTGAAATTGTAAGGTTTTTTCCTCAAAATCTTATGTTTCTGGATTTGTAAGGTTCCGAATGAAAACTTATATAGTGCACAATGATGCACAATGCATCGTGCTACTTGTGCCATAGTTGGTTGGCTGTTGTATGGTTCTGAATGGCTTTATCAGGTTCTAATCGGAATTATAAGGTTCCGGCTGAAAAAGCATTTAGTGCGCAATGATACACAATCCATTGTGCTACTAGTGATGTAGTTAATTTACTGTATATTACCATACCATCGTTTCCGGCTGGAATTATAAGGTTCCACTGAAAAATCATATATTGCTGGATGTATAAGGATCCGGCTGAAAAATTATATAGTGCACAATGATGCACAAAACATCGTGCTACTTTTGCCATACTTAGTTTGGCTGTAGAGGGTATGGTTCCGGCTGAATTTGTACGGTTCTTTTCCGAAAAATCGTATATTTCTCGATTTGTAAGGTTCCGGATGAAAAATAGAATAGTGCACAATGATGCACAATGTATCGTGCTAGTGCTGCCATAGTTAGTTTTGCTGTTGTAGGGTTCTGGATGGCTTTATCAGGTTCCGGCTGGAATTATAAGGTTCCGGCTGAAAAACCAATTAGTGCACAATGATGCACAATGCATCGTGCTACTTATTCCATCGTTGTTTGGTTCCGGCTGATATGGTTCCGGCTGGCGTGACGGACACAGAAAAATATAATTTCTGATCTATTAAAAACATCATTCTCTTTGTTTTTTTCATTATATTCGCCCACTATTCGAAAACTGAATATTATTCTTAGGCCGTGTGCGTGTCTCAAACACCGACTTATTTGCTTATACCGTCTTATTCAAATAAGTCTGCTATCGAGGTGACTTATTTTGAAAGCAAAAAACTTATTTGATCATGTTAACAAGCAATATACATTTGATCATGTAAACATGAAAAATTCAACAAATTATCAAATATTATCAATAATTTTCAAACATTAGTGATATTCCACTTAATTAATAACTATTAATACAGTATATTGTCTTAATAAATTAATATAATTAATAGATTTTAGAGATATAAAAATATTAAAGAGATAAAGGGTTATCCAATTCGAGGTTGACAAAGTAAACTTAAAAAAAACACACAAAATATTCGGAATGTATTGTAATTTTTATTTCATTTTACAGATTGATCCTTGCCATTTTTAGTTAAACAAGATATCATTCAAATTCCTCCACGGGACTTCTTACAGGCCTTGATTCTTTTGAGGTAATTTTCAATGACTTTTCGGCACATTTCGCGCGGTATCTCGGCCATTACCTTAAGAATATTAGTTTTCAATTCGTCACGAGTTTGAGGATTGTTTGCGTAAACACGATCTTTCGCGTAGCCCCACAAAAAGAAATCCAAAGGCGTTAAATCACAGGATCTTGGAGGCCAATTGACATCAGCCAATCGCGAAATCAAACGTCCAGGAAATTTCTCTTGCAAAAGATCTCGATTTGCTCGTGTTACGTGACTGGTTGCTCCATCCTGCTGGAACCACATATCGTCAAGATCATAATCTTCGATTTTCGTAAAAAAATAATCGGTTAACATGCGGCCATAGCGCTCAGAATTGACGGTAACGGTTCGTCCATGGTTGTTCTCAAAAAAATACGGCCCAATCACACCACCAGACCATGCGCAACAAACAGTGACTTTTTCCGGGTGTAATGGCTTCTCTACAATCAATTGTGGATTTTCTGAGCCCCAAATTCTACAGTTTTGCTTATTAACGTATCCACCAAGCGAAAAATGAGCTTCATCACTGAAGAAAATTTTGTTCGAAAAATCAGCATCGACGGCCTGTTTTTCCAACACCCAATTTGCGATTGTTAAATGCTCCATATTCTTAAATGGCAGAATGTCAACTAAAATGACAGCGTACTTGACGTTTATCTTTGACAGATGTCGGTATACAGATTTCTACTTTATCAACCTCGAATTGGATAAACCTGTATAAAGAGGATTAATAGAGGTGTAGCTTGCGTAACAAAAATTGTAGCTTGCGCATTTCGCGCATCTCCAGCTACAATAATAAATTTTCATCGTGTTTTAATAACTCAAGACACATTTTTATGTTTTTATTTATTAAATAATTCATTAAAATAAATTATTTTTTGTGCATTTTAATTTTTTTATTTTATTATTAAATAATAAATTCCTAAAACATTGTTGCTTGCTACATATGTCAAAATAAGTCATCAAAATCGTTGGGACGACATGACAGACTTATTCAAGATGGCGTCAAATAAGTCAATAAGTTTGAAATTAGTCGGTAAAAAAGATTAATAAAAGATTAAGGCCCTGTCCCAAAAGGGCCTTAATCTTTTATTTACTATTCACGATCGAAAAAGTGGGGAAAAAATTAAAAAATCATCAATTGAGAGAATATAAATGGAATAGAACCAAAGTAAAAAGTATTTTTGAACGCTGATAAAAACCTTTCTTATCGAACAAAATATAGACATCATGTTAATATCTGAAACACACTTCACAAAACAAATTTTTTTTAATATTACCGGCTATTCCGTTTATGAAACCAAACATCCGGATGGAAAAGCACACGGCAGCACTGCAGTCTTAATAAAAAGAAGAATAAAAAGAATAAAACACTACAAGCTCCAGAAATAATACATGTTAAAGATCACATCATGATTACTTTAATCAGTTGGGAATCAAATTTCAAGCAGGGGTTATTACAATGCTAAACATATGCAATCGGGTTCGGGATTGACGTCACCCAATTGCAAGCGATTCTATGAAGCAATAAATGAGTAAAACCTAGATTGTTTATCATCTGGACACCCACCATATTGGCCTACAGATAGAGAGAGAAAATTCCTGATTTATTAGATTTCTGTGTAACACGAGGAATAGCACGCACCAATCCTCAAGTCGTTGACTGGTATAATTTATCATCATTTTTATCAATGCAATTAAAAATATGTAATTTTTTTACTATGTACCGCAAGATAGTGTATTGGGAACTGTGTTATATACTTTTTATTCACAGCTGACTTACCAATAACATGAAAAAATAATCACTTCACTTTTGCTGATGACACAGCTATATGTTTTTACAAGACCACACCTGCACAAAATAGAAGATTGGTTAAAAACTTGACGGATAAGGACGAATGAATGTAAATCAACACGTCCAGCAATAAAATTAAACAATATTCATCAAAAAACAGACGTCAAATATCTCGGTCTTTATCTCGAGAGAAGATTGACATGAAAAACGCACATTGAAACAAAACGCAATCAATTAAAAATAAAATTTTCTAAAATTTACTGGATGATTGGAAGAAAATCGAAATTCTCTCTAGACTGCAAGGTTCTACTGTACAAGGCATTCCTAATCCCCATAAAAACATATGGTATCCAACTATGCGGCACAACTAGTGCATCAAATATAGATAGCGTACGAAGAACGCAAGTAAAGATACTTCGTACCATTACAAATGCCGCACGGTATATTCGAAACAGCAACACCGATAGAGACCTAGGAATCAAAACTGTTAAAGAGACAATAAAATCATTCAGTCTGAAATACCAACAGAAACTGGAATCACACCCTAACGAACTAGCTAGAGCACTACTAATGCAACCTCTAGAGTTTATTCATTGACATTTCATAATGAATAGACTTACGCGAGAACAACGTTCACAAATTGTGGAAATTTATTTCAAAAATCAGTCTTCAGTGAAAAATTGTTTATGTGCTCTTCGACCATTTTATGGTGTTCATAATCATCCAACTGAACGCACTATTTGCGAAATAATCAATAAAATTTGAACCATTTTTTCATTATTGGATATTCATCAACCGACTAGAGTGCGTACAATTCGATCTCATGTGAATATTGAAGAGCGCAATCAATCAATTCGTCGCCGTTCTCAAGCTCTTGGTCTCTCATATGGATGGCACATTGTGGCGTGTTTTGAATAGAGATCTTAATTTGAAGGCATATAAAATACAGCTTGTTCAAGAATTGAAGCCGGTTGACCTTCCTTTGCGTCATTGATTTGGTGTATGAGCGTTGGAACAGCTCCAAATTGATCCGTTTTTTTATCAAAAAATTGTGTTCAACGATAAAGCTCATTTTTGCCTGAATGCGAATACGTCAACGAACAAAACTGTCGTTTTTGGGCTGAGAAACACCCAAAAGAGATGCTTACAATGCATTCTCAAAAATGCACTGTTTGGTGCAGTTTATCGGCAGGTGACATCATCGGACCGTATTTCTTTAAAAATGGGGAAGGGCAATGAATTTTTATTGCCAAAAATTCAAGGTATTGGTGTAGCCGACTTGTGGTTTCAACAGGATGGTGCAATGAGCCACACAGCAGACCAAACTGTCGATTGATTGAAAAACATCAAGAAACGAACCCGTGAATTGGCCTCCAAGATCTTGTGATCTGACGCAGTTCGTTTACTTTTTATGCGGGTATCTGAAATCACTTGTTAACATCGAAAAACCACAATCAATTCCTACATAAGAAGCGAATATAACACGCGTAATTAACGGAATACCAGCCGAAATTCTCGAAAGAGTGCTCGGAAATTGGACCCATAGAATGGATCATCTAAAAGCCTGTCGCAGACAACATTTAAAAGAAATTATTTTCAAACATTAAATGTCATAAACCGAACTTACGTCACAAATACAATTTTTGATTAACATAGGTTATGGTAAATTGTTGTTTAAGAATAAAGCCTTTGGCAATAGTTACAACAAAAAAATTATTAGATAAATTATAAATTAGCCACCTAGTTACAGAAATAGCCATATTCTACTTCATTAGAAACCCATGATGATAGTCAAGAATTCTACAATTCTATTTGAATTCGACGAACTTTTGCTAAACCAAAACAGAATATTTTTAAATCACCTGGTAATGCAACCTTTCCCGATATATCACCATCTGCGGCGAAATGAGTCTGCTGAAGTTGCTAAACGACATGTATATGAAGTTGGCCCAAATTCTAACCGAAAAAATCGATGGCAATACTAAAATATACAGACTTTGACTATAGGCAAGTATCAGCCCGAAAATGTTTAAAAAGACTGTTCGGAATTCTGCACACATAAAAAATATACCTACCTACATTATGCCGTTTCACACTGCAACACACCAAGTAGAAATAATATTAAGGGGTATATCCTCTATCCAGACGCAAATTTATTATTTGCGATTAGAAATACGGTTACTAGATTTATGTTTCCATGCCCAATCACACATTTGTTTGAAATTTAAATTTGTTTTGCGATTGTAAAGTAGAAATACACGAAAAGACTGCTACCTGCGCATTTTCCGAGGTAGCAGTCTTTTTATGTATTTCTACTTTATAGTAACCGTATTTCTGGTCGCAAATAATTAATTTGCGACCGGATAGAGGATATACCCCTAAATACTCAATTCCCTTAGACGTATCACTTCATGCGACGTGACTATGGTTCGCCCTGGTTACTAGATTTTAAAATCAAAATTTAAGAAATAATTTTGTGCAAAACTCTCAACGAAAATTTTTTAAATCTTATTTGGCTGCATTAGTTTGATTTTTTTTTATTTATTTGTCACGTCAAAATTTCAAGTGATAGAAATTGTCATTTGAAGTCATAGTAGTCGATAGGAAATATTTATAAAGCAGCATACTAAGATTTAAAAAACAGCCAGAACGACGTTATTGAACAATTATTTTGTAAGTTTTGATTTAATGATCTAGTAACCAAGAAGATGAGTAGTCACATCACTTGAAGTGATGCGACTAGGGGAATAGGGGATTAGTTTTTTGTATCTATTTCAATATCAACTTACCATTTTCTTGTGCATCGAAATGTACTCCTAAAGTTAAATAATTTATATAATTACTGCAATTTAGTTATTATAATTTATACTTACTTCATTAAAATAAGTAAACATTCATCCATTTTGTTCGAAATGTCATATTTATCGCGACACAGTAAACCAAAAATGTACCAACAGATTTGGTTGCATACATTCATGTTTCGTGCGATGAGTTCGTAATTCTTGGTAAACATGCGTATACCAACAAGAAATTTTGACAAATGGAGGAATGGAAAAAATTTTGAAGCCAGTCATTCGGTGCGCTTCATCTTAAAAAGATATTTTATAAACGTAAATAAAATTAAAATAATAAAGTTTATTATTTAAAAGTGAAAAGTGCAAATGAATCAGTGCTGTTTGCGTCATTGCCGTACGAAAATACACCACAACAAGGAAAGACTCTCAAGGCCGCTGAAAATTTGTTTTAATAAGCGGATTGCCCCTCCAAAGACTCTATTTTCCATATACCAGCCCAAAAATTACTCTGTCAACGAAACGTCAGCCCAAAATAAATCAGTCGTCATACTTTTTTTAAAAAAAAATATTACTGTCAACCCAAAAAAGTAAAATAAAATGAAATAATCAAATTAATTTTAATTCAGTATCTGATTAATTTGTGTATGACCCTTGAATATGAATAGCTTTTAAGTCAAATGATGCATCAGAGAATTAAATGACGTAAACAGTTGTTTGAGAATCGGAGGTTTAAGAGCTCCCCATAGTAATTATTCCGATGATAGTACCATTCAAAATTTTTCATTATTGATTTGATAGAATTGGTTTATCTAACATGCAGGTTTCATAGTTTATAGACATATATTTATTTTTGGGCTGACATTAAAATATGGCGGTTTTGCTATGGTAACAGAATAAGTTGTGATTTAACATATCGAAAATACAAAATATTTGGCAGATACTTGATGCAGTAAATGTTCGTATATTTTACAGTACCTTAATAGTTTTGGGGTTAACATTTTTGGCCAAACTTCAATTACACAAGGAACCACAACAACTTTTTTAAAGATTTATCATTTTTGTATCTTAATTTTTTCTATCACGAAGTCTGGCTAAATGACGACTACTACATCAGCCAAATAATGAAAGTACTAACAGCAAAATGTGCTTACCAATTCATGATAGGAATCAAATCATGGAAACCGTACCGTAAATGACAATATAATTTTCATATGCAAGTTTAATGGAGACATCTCTTATAACATCACAAGTAAACATTTGGAGGGCCAACTATTTGGTTCACTATAAAGAAGTTAACACCATCATTAACGCTGAATCAATAGGAACAATCATCTACCATTAACATTTGATGTCGAGTCATTATAAAGAATTAAAATAAAAAAAAAATTGTCTAGTTCGCTTTCCATAGCACACCAATACCACAAGTCATTAAATAGTCAAAATAAAATAAAGGGGAAACTCTGCAAATCAAATATACATTCCAATTCCGTACGCAAAATTTTAAACATACAAGAAAATTGGTTTGATTGGCTTAATTGCATTTCACAAACAGAACGATGAATGAAACGTATAAGTAAAATGGATTTTTGGGATATCCACGTACAAATTACAAAGCGCCATTAAATAAAAACAATTTAATATTTCATTTATAAATTTTGGTTGTGAATTCTCCCATAAGTACCGCATAAAGGTATATTCTGAATCATAATCTTTCGTTTAAAGAAAGGTACATGCGATAGAAAGAGAATGTATAACATCCAGTTAACTGTTTGATTTACGATGGGTTTCACAGTTGGATATTGAAAAATCATTTAAACAAAACCAAAAAAAATAAAAATTATTATTATTTTTAATAATATTCAAGTCTGTCTGTCGCTTATTTTTATTACTTTTCTTGTGTGTTTTATTAATAATCGAAGAATTTTGATTTAATTCGCGTATATATCTGGAATAATTTGCTCCTCAACATGATAAATACATCTGCATACAGTCGTGATACAGCAACATATAAATCGTATCTTATATAATAAATAAACGAAATCCGTTTTCTTTAAATTAATCTAAATTTTATGAAGAAAAACGCCCTAAATCATAATTTTATTTTTATTTGGTCCGTTCCATTAATCTTTAAATCCGAATCAAAAAAAAAAAATTAGAGTTTTAAATTAGAATTTATCCAATTTGTTTCACATACTACACGGCATACCACAAAAAAAATCTATTTACATTCTTAATTCGATTTAAAAGTAAAACAAAAATCCAAATTAAATTAAAAAATTAACCCATTAGTTTGGGGGTACCCCACCGATATCAAAAATTAAAATCTTGAATTTAATGCGGCGACGGCTTACCTATATATCCAATTTCGAATGCTCTAATTTATCTCGATCCGTATATGACTCGACAATTAAGGGTTAAAATCGATCATAATATGTAACAACGTGTACTCCCCAGCACAAGATGATGATGAAGATAGTCAGAAGGAAATTCAGAAAAATAAAACAAATTTAAAAAAAAATCCATTCGTAATCGAAACTAACACGAAAAAGAAACAAACCAAAAACAATCTAATTTAAGATGTTTGGTTTGTTAAAAGATCGCCCAAAAAAGATTTGTTTCAATCTTCTTTTTTTTTGTAACAGGAAATAGTTTAATTTGTTTTTAATTAATAATGTTTTTACGATGCCTTATATACTCGTACACATATATACACTTTGAAACTGCTTGGGTACGGTGGAAATGATCAAGATGATAATTATCGAAGTACTTATAATGCTTTGGTATTGGGGCAACAGTGTTGCGCGATTTTTATTTTTTGTAGAACATAATAATCGTTTTAATTAAATATAATTGGCGTTTTATTTATGGCCTGCAGAAATACATTTACGAATTAGTAAGCACGTCGTTTGATGCACCTGAAAAGTTACTCCCTAAATGTGGTGCCCAGAATATCTTTGCGCAATTTACGGTACAGTCGTTTAGGTACAACCGGTTCGACTATCAAAAGGCACATTTAAGATTCATTCGTTTGAATTTGGTTTGGATATCGCTAGGGTTTGTAATGCCTGAAATGGATCAAATTATTTCGTTTTTATTGTATTTTCACTGGTTTTACTTTCCTTTGGATAGTAAAATATCAAAATTTTCAAACTCGAGATTTTGTTGATTTACCTTTCGCTATACCGCCGAAGTAAAAAGTTGGTTTTAAAAGGTCTCTGTGTGTGTATGTGCGTGTGTGATTCCATACAGACTAAACGTATGTGTCCTCTCTACAGTCCAGATCGTTTTTAAAATAGTTCGTGATATTAATTTATTTAAGATTGTCCAAAAAGCCGAAAATTTCTTAATTAAATGTGTTGGCTTAGTACACATACATAGTGAGAATTTCCAAAAGTTTCTGATAATTCGCCAAATCGATAAGTTCTTGTTTTATACTATCGGTACAAAGCAAGAGTTGAATTTTTTCAGTTTGGTCGTTGCAACCTGCAGTGGGATCTTGTACGCTATTCTCACGAAATTCTCATGATAATTTGTATACGTTTACCATACAAACTCTCAAGAGAATAGCGTACAAAGTCCCCTGGCTGATGAAATAAAATCAACTAATATGCCGACATCCAACAAAAAAGCCTCGTCAAACATAAAAAATACTAACCAACTTTATTTTTCAGTTCCATAGGTTTATATTTCGCGACGGGTGCCGCTTAGAGGTTAGAATTTTTTTGTTTCGTGCGCAGACAACAAGGCGAACGCTATAATGAGGACTGTGTGGAATAACAAGTCAAGCATCCATCGGCGGTCATGTAATGGAGATGTACATCAGCAATTTGATATATATTAATTTTGTACAAGGAATGGTTGGAGGGATGTTGCGTTTCTTGCCAATACAAGAAGGTTTTTAATGATGTATAAATGCCCTTCGTGAAATCCCTGGCCCTTCGTTCATCGGCGTACACTTTCCTGCAAGATGGCACACCATGCCACAATGCACTAAGCGTTAAAAATTAATGAAAATGATTTAGAAATAAAAAAATACAATAAAGAATTGCTACAAGAGCATGCGCCAAAACGATGCAAACAAGTTATATTAGCGAAAGGAGGAATCACAAAATATTAATTGTTTTTTTTTATTAAACCCATTCCAAGGATGCGCAAGTTTGTTAGCCAACGACTGTAGTCGTTCAGTTGTGTTAACTCAACGTGCATATCGTCTAAAATATCGTGGCCCGTCAGGCACCATCTGACAACACTATTCGTCATTTAAGAGAGCGTTGCCCTGAACCCAAAAGTGTCGTATTGTCGCCGCGCTCAACATTTTGGCGTAAGTGGAACCACTTTGCTTCGCATTTTGAAGAATGATTTGCATTTGTTTTCATATAAAGTGCAATTCACACAAACAATATTGCCAACAGACTGTCCACGTCACTTGGAATACGGCCAAACAGTCGCACGAATGGTTGATACTGAACCCGATTTTTCTTTCTGTTTGGATTTTATTAGTTTATGTGTATGGTTGTGGAATTGCAGTTCATATACAGTACATCAACATGGTTTTTAGCACAACGAAATATACATCTAATGAGGTTGAAACGTATTCATGAATTTGTACTCACGTTATCGTCTCTCAAGCTAGAGATGCTTCAATTCAAATTAAATCGATGAAAATGGAGATTCTCAAATACGAATGATGTTATGTTATACCATTAAAGCAAAACTTGAACAGATTGCATCATAAATGATACGCAATGTCTAAATACAACAAAGAGCCCCGGCAATAAAAAGCTTCGATTACTTAAAGCGCAATTGTACCGACATTTAATATCAAGTCTCATGATTGGCCACGCTTTTACAATTTGTTTTGCTCAAATATTTACGATGTAAAGACCTAAAGATGGACAATTTCCAACAATAAAGAAATTTTAAGGTTGTTCAATTCGCGCGCATATATGAGCTACTATTAATTGTCACTGTTGTCAGAAGGGAAAGAGGCTTAAGTAGCTAAATGTAGCAAATTCAAGCAATTGAGCACTAGAGATCGATGTAAACTTATCCAAAATCAACAATGATGCTTTAACTGACTCAATATCAATCACCTTATGTTTCGATGTACGGAAAAAAACTGAAAATCAGTAATGAAGGAAACAGAAATGAACGGTTACAATTCCACTGACCCTTAGACTCAGACAATTGATCAACGACAAGAGCCAGTGCACAGATTAGTGGATTCAATCAAAAATTGAAACATTTTTTCCAACTTTTCGATACAGATCATAAAATTGAGAGAACTTTCAGAATTTTATTGAATAGCAAATCCCAGCTTTCATTTGTGTCAGAAACGTTTATTCGACGATTTGAGATATCCGGGACACAAAGGAGTTTAACAGTTGCTGGACTACGTCAAACTAATGTGAGGAATACTAAAACCACGGTTCAATTAATATAATTGTTGGTACCTAGTGGATACCAGCTGGAAAAAAATGGAGAAGATTTATATTTACATCTAATAATAAATAATATATAATAAAAAAAATCTTAATAATAATCAAGTTAAAATTAAAATACTATAATCAATAACACGTAAAGATAATAAATAAGCTCATAATAAATAAATACTTTTAATACATAATTAATAATAAATATATAAATGAAAAACGAACGGATATATATATAGTGAAATTAAAGCAACGTGTGTAAGACAATAAAAGTCGGCTGACGAGCCATATGACTTGTGAAATAACGTGACTGTGTTGCATGAAAACTCAGTAAATTTTAGTTTACTTATTCCGTTTTGATGGACTACATATAATTATTTCAAGTTTTAAAATATTGCAAAGTGCAAAGACATAAATTAAATGAACAATTCATGTTATAACTAAATTCATACGAGTAATATTAAATAAAAACTTATTGCTTGAAGGACATTATCATAGTAAAATCTAAACTAAATAATAATAAATCTTAAATAAAACCTAATTCATAAACATAATTATTACGGTGTCATAAATTGTGTGACGCAAGCCACCTAAAATGTACATTGCACTATAAAACTACAGTGATACCACCCACATAAACCGCGTTGATCACGTTTATGAAATGCATGCATGAATCCCGTTGAACTCGCGATTACTTCGAACAATGAAACGGATTCGAAACGCTACGTGTTTTTATTGGGGTAAATTAATTAAGCAATTTTTTTATTTTATATAATTAAAGCTTTATAAAATATAATTTTTCTATAAAGTTCGTTCTTGAACTTAAAATTCCGTGTGGTACATTTTATTAATTTAAAACTAAATTTCTATAAAATTTGTCGATCTAAAAATTTAGTATCGGTGTAATTATATTTATGGAAATTTAAGTGTAGTATGGCCAATTTATGTTTAAAGTTTACAATTTTATTTTGGATAAATTTAAGATGAAGATAAATTACGAAATAATTCAATAATTTATAATTTACTTAATTCTTTTGATTATTTAATAAATGTTAAAAAAATACAATTCCGAGCATATCATATTTTTATTCCTTTTAATGTATACATCAGATGTTAGTTGTTGCATAAAATGAATTGCTAAACACATATATAGTTCTGTTGGTCTTGAGTGTGAATATACAGTGTCCTAATTATGTATTTTCTTTTAATATCGTCGGAGTATTTTGAAATTTCATTTTTTTTTAATTTTTAACAGCAAATTGAAGCTTTCTTGTGAGCCCATGAAAAAAACCCCCAAACGACTATAAGCTAGCGGCTGCAAAATACTGTCTGGGGCAACCACAAGGAAGTTTGTAATATAATTCAAAGCATCATTTATACGGTACTAAGAATTCTGTTACAACTGTTTGGCCTCCGGAATAAAACATTTTTCGAATTACTCATTGAATAATGGCGTCTTAATCCAGGGTCTTATTTCCCATCCGATGAACTAGAGTTCCTTTACACTGACACTTTTTAATGTTCATGGTTGGGGTGATCGATTATATATGACAGGTTTTAAAATATAACTTCCGGAAGCATCGCTGCAAAGCCAACACGTATTGCGATCTTTTGCAAGGTCGGTTTCGTCAGTGTTAAAACTTTGATCAGACGTATATTCACCGTCTTCAATTATTTTAGCAAGTGTAGAAGGAAATTCTGTAGTAGCTGTAGCATCCGCCGATGCTGTTTCACATTTAATTTAAACACCAACAATGCCATGTCTTCGTAAAAGCCTACCATCAGTTACTTGCAATATTTGTTTTGGTCTAGTTGCGATGGCGTTGATGGTTCCAGTTGTTTCAGTTTCTCATAAATGCTTGCTTAGGCGTTCTCCTTAATAGTAATACCGTCCGAGGCATTTGGTTTTTGCTATGACCTTCAATAAATGTAAACAATCCCTTTTCCATCTTTTCAATTGCTGCATCTCTAGTATGTCCCTTTTTCGAGCAACAAAAAAAAAGGCTCTATTAAAGTCCAAACCACAGAAATGTGTGAGTAAAAAATCTTAGTATGTAATGGCGCTTTTGAAAAAAAATTTCACTTGTTCCGAAGTACAACCAACACAATTGTGTGTATACTTAAAGTGTTTTTTTTTTCGAACGAAAATAAGTTTGAAAAGAATACACAAATATGTAAGTTGGTTCAAAACACTTCCAAAAATAAATTATTTACATGGTACTTTTGCCGTACCCACAGAATTGTGTTAGTAAAACACAAAACGGATATAGTAATATAGTATATGAGCAATCTGGATCCCTAATTATGTATTAGAGAGAGATAAAATATAATTCGAAAACACCTTTGTGAAGTTATCCCGAAAGTCATCGCGGAAAATGATTATAGTTATGTATGGCAACACTATTATATATTTAAGAAATTATAATGAAACTACAACTATCAGGATATAAAAATATAACGTTAGTAAGAAAAATTATTATGATAAATAATACATGAAATGGCGGCCATTATAAATACAGTGACTCTCATAATTGATCACGATTTTATAACATGCTAAAATTTTATTATACAAAAATAAAACTAAAAGTGTTTTTCAAGTTTCTTTTTCTAATCCAACTGTTTATTTAATAATTTATTTAAAAAATAAAAAAAACAATTATTTTGACATCACATAGCTATGTAAATAATTAATTAAAAATATATTTCATGGGAGTGATCAATTTTGTGACCAGCCTATAAATCTTAATTTAACATTTGGAATAGCCTTCTTTGGTTTTCAAAACTACTGTTATCCTATTGGGCATGCTTTTTACCAGCTTTCTGGTTGTTTCGGCTGAAATGCCTCGCCATTTGAACTGAACTCTAACCCAAAGGTCGTCTACAGTACGCGGTGTGTCTGAAAAATCTGTAAGAGATCTCTTTAGCTCGCCCCAGAGTTGCTTTATAGGATTTAAGTCAGGGGATTGAGGTGGCCACTCCAACGTTACTAATCCTTTATCCTTCAGCCATTTTTCATAAAAAACAACGTCCCCTATGTTATACTACCATTTTTTCAATCTCTCAATAAGATTTTCTTCTAAAATTTGTATGTAGGTGGTGGATGTCATTCTACCCTCGATTTTTATTATCTGGCCAATACCATATGAGTAATCATGCACCCCCATACCATTATGAAACCACCTCCAAATTTCATTGTTTCATTCACATTATGTGGTAATAAAATAGCTCCAGGTTTCCGCCAAGCCCACTTTCGACCGCCGGAGTCAAATCGGTTAAATTTGGACTCATCTAACCATAGTACTTTAGCTCATTGAGAAACCGTTCAGTTTTTTTATTTTTTTTGCAAAAATGAGCAGAAGTTGCCGATGCCGTTTTGTAAGGAGTGGTTTTTTCGTTTCTTCGTAGTACTTCATTCCAACTTCCTTCAATGTTCGTCGAATAGTTTTTGCTGATACATTGGCTAAATTATTGGATAACAAAATTGTCCTCATTGTTACCGCATTTTCTACTTTTTCATTACGAATATTTTTGATGATGAACTGTTTCGCGCGCGTTGTTAATTTCGGCTTAGCTCCCGCCCGCGTTTTTGGTGATATTGAAGTTCAGTTTCTTTCACAGTTTCGATATTACTACTAATGAAACGTTTAATATTTGGGAAATACCTCTATGTGCTTTACCTACTCACAAAAATTGTTCAATTTTGCGGACCTTATGCGTAGGAAGTCGATTTTTGACTGGAGGAAGCATCTATCAAAGAAAAGGCATATTATACGCCATTTTTATTTCGAAGTAATACTTTTCATACCTTTAGACTTTTCCAGTTTAAGAAAAAAAAATTATTTACAAGAATTATTATAAAATGCGGTGTAAATACTCCTGCTATATCGCTTCTACTCTCAAAAACAAGCTAAACCAAAAAATTGATCACAGTCGATGTGTATAGAAAAATGGAAAAACAGAAATTACTCTCTCTCTCTCTCTGGCTTTCACATCCCATGAAGGGATTTCGCCGCCCGAAGGGTTCATAACTTGGTGAGTTTTTATGAGGGGAGGTTGTTGGCCTTCCGCTCAACCCGCTTGTTACGTGTGTGGGTCATGTACTGGTGAGAATCTTGAGGCATCCAGTCCTACCTTGAACACATTTATATAGCGAGCCGCTTGATACAAGACAGACACCCGCTTCAGCCGCTCCTAACCTGGAAAACAGACGCTGGTTTGGCATTGGTTTTGAGGCGCCAATGGTTCGCCCTGACATGTAGTGTCCATGACTATAAACAGGATTTAGCTGCTCGTCTCCACTACACCGCCTGATTCATTTAGAGTTACCCAGAGAGCACCGCGAGGAGGTATGAATCTCGGACTTCGCCCCCAAAAACAGAAATAACGGTATGTCATATTGTTCTTGTAACAGTGTTTTTTTCTTGTTTTGTTGTTTTATAATAATTCAAAAAAAAAAATCCAGACGATTTATTTTGTAGTTTTAGTGCAATAACCAAAATACTTCAAATTTATGAAATCGTGATCAATTATGAGAGTCACTGTAAAAACCGAATGACATATTTTAACTTGCGCTATACATGTGGCTACTAACTATATGGCAAAATAAAAATTATATTTTGATCCACACGACCGATTGTTCCTACATTTTGCACGAATACCTTTCGGCAACCGAAAAAAACATAGGGAGATTGTTGATTAAAAAATGTTACCCCTTCCTCATGCTCATCTGTGAGCAGAAATTTACCATATATGAAAACGTTTCATTCACTCGACCGGTTTCTGCCAAATTTTGCACGAATATTTTTCGGTAGCCGAAAAAAACATTGAAGGTTAGTAATCAAAAAATGTTTCCACTTCCCTATGCTCACCTGTAACCAGGAATATACAATGTATGAAAACGTTTGATCCACACGAGCGATTGCTCCCAAATTTTGTAAGAATACTTTTTAGCAGCTGAGGAAAAACATAAGGGGCTTATAGATCAAAACATGTTACCCCTTCCGAACTTGTTAAAGTTAGCCGAAAGTTTCCAGCCGAAAGATTTGCAGATAGTGTCTTTGCTATCTCAGCCGAAAAAATATACGATATGATTTTTCGATAAATCGGTCAATAGATTCTATATAATCCGCTCCTACGTGCGGCACGCAGTGCGACATGTTTGCTGATCCCGGCTCCTACGTCCCTCGAAGTTCAAATCTATAGCCCCTCGGAGGACTAAGCGGGGGGGGGGGGGAGTTGTCAAAGCCATTAGCCTCTACAATTATTGCATTTGTCTTATTGCATTTATCTAGTTAGTATTTCGGCTGGGATAGCAGAGACACTATCTGCATTATCTTTCGGCTGGAAACTTTCGGCTAACTTTAACAGTATCCCCTTCCGGCTAAAGTTACTTTACGTATACATCGAAAAAATCAGGTAAGGAGTAAAAATTTTATAAATTTTTAAATGGATTCTTTATACACAGATTTTAGGAGGGGGAAGCTAAATTGTTTTCGGAAAATTACCCCGTTTTCCGGGAAAATTTTCACTTAAAAAAAAATGTGTATTATTATTCAAAATACGTATCAATGTGTAATTTTTATAAAAAATGTTGACATTAGGATTGTATCTTAATGTCAACATTTGAACAGTTTTTCGACAGTACAAGTAATTCTGCAATTTTTCCAGGATAGTTTCGAAATCTTTTCAATATTTTTTTTTTACTTAGTTTGGCACTTGAAGAATTGCATAAATTGTGGAACAGCGGCGGTTTGGGCTGCAACCCCCCTCGTCTAAGGTATAGAACGAATTAAAATAACATTAAAAATTATATTTACGAAAGTTGATTCTTTTAACATTTGTGGCACTATCAGAAGAAGGGATAAGAGCGATAGAAAGTTTATGATCCGTGTCTGCAAGGTTGACGATTAATAAAAATAAAAAAAATATTGAAAAAATAAAAAAGTGAACATTTTTCCCCACTCCTAAAAACTGATAGTAAACAATCCTGCATTTAAAAATTTCCAAAATGTATATTCCTTACCTGATTTTCTCGATGTATACGTCAAATTACGCCCCCTTCCTTATACTAAGCTGTAAGCAGGTATTTAAGAACACTTTGATCTACTCGAGCGATTGCTTACAAATTTGGCACGAATACATTTTAGCAGCCGAGGAAAGCCGTGGGGGTGTTAACAATTATTTAGGTGCTTCAAAAAATTTATATGTTTTAGCTCCGGGAGGAAAATCAAAAAATGTGGTTTACAAGCAAGCATGGCGATAAACCCAACAAAATATTTTTTAATTAGTTAGAAAATAAGAAAAATACACCTATTGAAGTTCAGCAGTTCAATTTAAACCCGGGCAAAGCCGCACTATATTCTGGCACTATAACCCATCAAGAGATTTGGCCGCCTCAAATGAGGTTTTATAATCATATTTTCATTTCGGATAATGAGTATTAATTCATTGATCCTAAAACCAGCCGTGAATTTTTTTCTTGAATTTTACCATCACTGGGAATCAAGAGCAAGCCTGTTGACCACTTTGCCTCCGGGGCGGTATATAATTTAAATAAATGTGTGTATTGTAAATGTAGAATATGTACATACATTGATAGGTGTTATTACTATTTATTATTAACTTCTTTTAATGTTTATTTAATTAGTTCAAAATTTATTTAATTAAATAAATTTTCTATCTAATTATTAATAACGCACGGAAAAAGTTTGGACTTATTTTCCATACTAGACTGGTTTAAAGAGCTGAGACCTCATATGTGTTTCGGCATGGTAAAGGGGAAATGGTTCTTAATTTGTATTTTCGATTGTAGTGGCAAGTAAATCTTTGATGTGATGTCCCTCGGCCTTTTAATGTTGAATATTTTTTAGATTGCTTACTGCTGGCGCTATTTGCTATGTAAGTATTTATCTAGCTCAACATTATTTCTCGAAACAGGTTCACAATTGCATGGGAATGTCAAACACGAATATCAATTGATTTGTTCTAAATCCTACTCAGCGACTTGCTCATGCACCAACTATGCAAGAAGCCTTCCGCGTGGCCCTATCTTTCGATCGTGCCGACACCTCACGTAAACCTTGATTTTTTTGATTGATTGAGCTGTGCGGAGTACTCTCAAACTATTCTACACAGTATACTGCGGAATTTGCATAAATTAATTTTTGAGTTAGTGGATTGGAATTCAGCTCAAAACACAAGGTTCGAACATAATTAGTTAAGAAATTGCCTAACACTGCCGAATTCCACAGCTTCTGTAAAATCCATTTTTAAATCCTCACCCAAATCGAATTGTAGAACTTCATTAAAATGACACGTTAACCTTTTTTTATTATTATCTTGGCTCAGATCTACAAACTTAGTTGGAGGGTCGTTGGTTGGGAAACGGCCTGGTTCCATTCATTATAGCCGAATTCCAAAATTTCGTCAAATTTGGCTTTGCATATCGAATTTGACGCCGTACGTTTTCAATTTGGATGGTAACTTCGTAACGTAGGACGTGAAAAGCGAATCGGGCAAATTTGGGCCTATTTCTGGCCAAAAATAAAACTCTTTGGTATTGAATAAGTACATCGTGTTAAGCAATTATTGGACATAAAGGCCAAGCGTCCAAGGAATAAAACTAAACAAATTTGGTCAACATGTTTTTAGTAGATTTTGCGTGATTCGTAGACACCGATGGACGATTATAGCTTGCACTCGTACCTGGTATTTACGTGTTACCTCTTGGAGGTATACTACACACATAGTTACAACGTTTAGTTAATTAAACACTAAATTAGTTTACAAAGTTCGCGAAACTATAGCCAATTATAGTGCTGGTTAGATAATAATTATTATCTCTTTATTACTGTTCGTAATCTGGTAAAAATATTTTACTGCTGTTCTTACTACATTTTGTAGCTTAATAAAAAAAAATTATTCTATAAAACTATAAATGTATAACATAGTTACGTATACCCCCCGCTTGAGCTTTGAATGCGTTTAGCATCCCAATGTTATTAACACCACTTACAATAATTATTCATTAAACTTACCGCGCTTGCTTGTTTTAATATAACATATACATAAGCAAGAATGTCGTGAGCATGATCATAAAATTATCTCGTACCAACTCCTCGCGCATCGCCCATCTCACTAAACCTTTATTATTAATTGCTAAAACATCGACATTCATTATTACGTTAGGTGTGTCGGCGTTTTGTTGTTTTAACACACAGAAAAAAAAAAGTACAAAATAATTAAACTTTGATTACATTTATGCATAATAAGCGTATTACCAATTTGTAATTTTATTTATTTATTTATTTATTTTTTGTTTCCTTTTTTTTATTCTCATTAAACACGAAAAAAAATAAGTTTTATTTTATTTTTATTAGATTCGCGCAATTTCGCGCCATTAAAAATCCTTTACTTTAACAATATAATAAAATACTTGTATGTATAAATTCAATCATTTTTTTTAATGTTTATTTTCTTAAATAAATAAAATATAATAATTAAGATATATATAGTTAAATTACAAAAGAATATTATAATATAAGATTTAAAAAAGAAAAGAGTCTTAATGCTTAATTATCTACGTATGTATACATGTGTCTTTATAATAAAATTATTGTATAATTTTGTTATATGTTTATGATTAATTTAATCTCTCGTAACTAAATTATTTATTAATTATGTATAATTAAAAAAGGTATTTTAATATATAAAGGAAAATTATTTTTACTAATTTTTATTGCTTAAAGTTTATGTTGTGCCAGTATACGGTTTTCAGGCTTTCTACATTTTAAAATTTTTATTGTACTTTATATTTTACTAATTTAAATTAAAGCTTTCACATAAAATTTAATTTTACTATACTCATACCTTAAATATAAATTTTAATATTTTTAAAAATTAAAATAAATGAAATTTTTGCTCAATTCTAAAACCAAATAAAATACTAATCCTCTTAATATTTGTTAATTGGTTAAAATTGATTTGCATGTTTTTAGAGCAAGTGTACAGCAGGAACCTGATAAATGTGAGTATTTTTTACATTAAAGAATGGTTTTAAAATACAAATTTCGTTATATAAAATTTCGTTTCTTGCAAGCACGGACTCATCCCAATTTTTTAAAATTTAAAACCTTGACTTATGTACAAATTTATGAAATTAAATTAATTTAGTTTTAAAATAGTAAGTTGCAGTAAAAAATGATAATTTTTAGATTTTTAGGGCGTTATATCAAATTTTAAATTTCTTTAATTTGAACAATTTATAAAAATTAAAATAAAAATGTAGAGTTATAAGCATTTCAATGTCGACAAGTTTTATGGAACTCTAATATTTTGAAACCCAGCGGATATTAAAACAGGATTAGAATGAAGAATAATCAATTTATTTACTTAGCAACACTTAACTATGTTTAGCTAAAAATTGTTCACCAATTCAATTTCAATTTACCACATCAATATCATTTGAACTTTATTTAACTTTTCGTATTTCTCGAGAGTTAGTAAATACGATAATTTAACGGTTAAATTATTTACTATAACTTGAATAAATTTCTCTTTTTTATGTGGCTCATCTTTTCCATCTGAATTAAGATTCAAATTCATTATTTCAATGATGCTATAATGGTTAAATCAGACACTGGTGAATAAAGATTATGTCGGCCACTTTTTCACGGTTATTAGAAAAATGTAGATAAATGTAAACTGTTAATGTAGGGTGGTAAATTTAAATGATCAACCAATGATAAACGGCATAGAGCAGTTAAAATCTCAATTAAAAAACTGAAAAACTGAATCAGCTTTTAATCGCCTTTTTAGGAAAAGTGTTTGACATCTAGTGGAATACTTCAAAACTAGAGGTAAAGATGATCAAATGTTAAGAAAAATTATATTGCATGTATTGCGAGGCTTTGTCTTATATAAACAAATGCTTTTCCTTTAACTCATAGGAAATGGCGCTAACTATGCGACGTCGCCAAGGCAAATAAAATTGCGTCGCAAACCGCACAAAGGAAAATTTCCTGATCATTAGCAGATCTTTGTTCAAGAACACTTAAATAATAAGGTTAACAAAAATCGTGGAAAAAGAACTAGACAGTTTACTGGTAAAGCTCGACTTCAATGTAAGCAGAAAAAAATGGCTGGCGATTCGTATTTAGGGAACACCTTTAATCAAGGTAAAATAAAATAAAATAATATGTGCGGCGGTAAATCGTTGGGACCTTCTTGTTCTTCAACTGTGTGCTTACGGTCACCGCTACGAAGCTGTTCTGAATTTACGGAAGAAGAAAGAGCGCAAATAATCAAAGATTTTTGGAAACTCAATTGGGAAAGTAAGCACGTATATATTCGGAGCCTTGCTAAGCACTTAGAAAAGAAAAGCTCATGAAGACTTGGATCGTACGTTTATTACTAACAAAAAAGAAATTCAAATTTGCAGGTTTGTTCATTTTGTTTTTATTAAATATAATTATTTTAATACAAAATCTGATAACATTTTATAGGTGTGCAGATCTATGTTCCTCAATACTTTAGGCCTTAACTTTGATATGGTTCGTAAATGGCTAGAAACAACTAAAGCAATAACAAAAAAAACAGTAACTACTCGTAAATCGAAAACAGAAATTTGTGCTTTCCAGATAAAAAATTGTGAACGAAGAGAATACCTTAAAATTTTTTTGGCAGACCTACCAAAGTTGAAAGCCATTATCGTCGAAAAGACATTTTAAAGAAATATTTAATTCAGTCATTTAAAATCAAACCTGGTGTCTTTAAAGCTTATAGGAAGAAATGTGCGAATGAAATCGAAGAACCTGTATCAATTTTCACTTTTCTCACTTTGTTGGATGAAGAAAAACTGTCCAGTTACATACCACGAAAGCACCAATATGACATATGTGTGAGTTATAAAACAGGCCAAATTACCGACGAAATATACCAAGAAAATTCTAATAATGAGAAACGGGCCAAACAAGATGAAGATGCAGATAAACTAGCAGCTGAGCTGAAAGAGCAGCACACATTTACAATGGATGTTCAAGCAGTAAAGATATGCTCACAATTGAACGATTCTCGACGAACGATTTCTCTGTTTTCAATTTAACCAGTCATCAATGTACTAACTAATGGTGCAATGAAAGTGAAGGCAATTTAAGTGCCTCATTTGTGCCTCATTTGTTTCATGTTGGCCTTGGCAGTGATTTGATACGCTAAATGAGTTACTTGTGTTAATTTATTGCAACAGCAAATCACTGAGTAAGTTCCGCTTTTAAATCTAGAACAAAGAACAATGATTAGAACATGGTTTGTTGTTCCGGCAGGCACTGGAAGGACTTTATCTTTAAATCTACTTACTTTTAAATCCCTCAAGCTCGGGAAGGTAAAGGAACTGCTGTTCCAGAAGCCTCCTCCGGAATAACTGAAGCACAATTCCATGGTGGCCGAACGGCACATTCAATATTTAAGTTATCCTTGAATTTAGCTCCAAATTGTAACAACAATAAACAAGCTGTTGGCCTCGGACGAATACACAATATCACACAAAAGGGCAAACCATGCACTGAATTGGACCATGATAGGTATTAAAAGCGACCTGGAAATTTTAGACAGACTCTGCCGCAGTAATAACCAAAGAGATACCGGCAGATGAAGTCAGTGCATGCTTAAAGGCTCTCACTTTATGGCAGTATGTAAAAAAAAAATAATTAAAAAGGGAAATGTACTGCTTCTGAGAATCGGCTGTATATACAGATCTGCTTCTGATCGTATTGCCATAGATGTCAACGAAATGGTAACGTTAAATGGCGGATTCTGTGATATTGTTCACAGTATACAGAGAATTTTATGAGAATAAAAGTTAATCCTGAACTGCGAAGTCTTATGGGAAATAAAGAATGATTGTGTGAAAGAACATTTTTGGTACCGACTAATGAAATTGTAGAACAGATGAATGAACAAATTAAGTTACAAGTTACCACGGTACACGTTTACAAGCTACACGTCTGAGCCGAACTATTTTACGACGCTAGAAATTTTGCTTTTGTAATGATCTTAAATAAATTCCAATGGCCAACAATTAAAGAAACCGGTTTTCATTTAGGAAAACTGTGTTTTGCTCATCGGCAACTCTACGTAGCGAACTCACCATGCATACAACCCATAAAAAACGTTTTCTATTGCAATTTTTCGGGTTAAAATCTGGGAGATACATACATAATAATAACTGATAGAAAGAGATAATTGCTGTACTTCTTAATATTTTTAATCATGTGCATCATAAATCCATTATGTATATACACACTTCAATTATGCACCTCACGATATGCCAGTATGCCTCATCAAGAAGAAGTGAGCTTCATTCAGCACCTCCGGGATTCAATGCACCAAGCACACCTTAATCCAAAAATAACATGATTATGTAAATCCCTCCTCTAAGCGAAATAGCGCCAGAAAATTTAAAAGAAATAATATAAAGAAGAAATTGAAATGTATCTGCCTACAGCGTCATGGTGGCGGTTTCGAGTACTATGGTGTTTCAGCGTTATTTGTAACAATCTTCAAGACATTTTCTGTCATTTACGCCACGTTTATATTCGATACGCTTAAACAATAATTTGCCAACATTGCCAGAACGAAGTTGAAAGAATAAAAAGTAGGTAGTAGTAGGTTGTGGTTGTTAGCTCAAGATAATTTTTCTCGCACCAGTTGCAACTATTCTGGTAATTCCCCGGTAATACGGAACTGATGAAAGAATTTATATGTAATTTGTATTTAAACTTTTTTTTCTGGCATACTGAGGTAAAATGTTAGTGTTCATTTTTTTGAAAACAAAATAAAATTTTCCTTGCCAATTTGGATAAGGAAAAAAATATTCCCAATTTATAAATATTTACATCAAACGTTTTTCTTCAGTAGGCCGGAAAAAAATATTTGAACAGAAATTACATATAAATTTCCCCAGTTCGTATTCCAGTGGAATTACCAGAATACTGCCACAGGAAAGCTATAATGAAAAAAAATGATTTTCGTATTTTCATGTGATATCGAATTTTGGTATTATCTATCGATATTTTCACAAAAATTCGAAATCATTTTTACAAAAAAATTTTGTTACTGTCGACTTAAATCCGAATCATGTACATACAAATAAAACAATATTTTAAAACTAAATTGTGACAGGCTTTGAAAATGTTGCCGAAAATCCGAAAATTTACCTTCGGGAAATGTGATAACCGCATTATACGCATAATACAATTATTTAATGTGAATCGCATTCGCTAAATCGCAAAAATACGTACAGTTTCGTAATATGGGAGTCTTATCGCAAAGTTATTGCAGTCTAAGAGTTAGGAATTCATAGTGAATGAAAATTTCCCGAAGCAACTTCATGCCATCACAGATAGACAAAAATACTGGATTTCCGATAGAGACGATTTTTTAGAATAAATGCGCTAGATAACTACATTAGATGTCGTCATGATCGGTTTCGATATTGGTGAACTACTTTAAAAGAGCATTTACGAAGTCTGACAGCAAAGATTGCAAAGAGGTACGTTTTTGCAAAAAGACAACAAGATCACGTAAAAGTCCGGTAAAAGTCGAAAGTCCTTTCGAGCAATCAAATAGTGTGGTTGAAGTTTGGTGACACAAAAAAGCAATGATGAATGATTTATCGGTCAAGAGTGATTTTTGCATAAAGCGAACGAATTTTGTTGCACATGTGGAAGTGTATACAGATGCAAGTGTAAATGATGATCAGGTAGGTGTGGGAATTTATATTCCTTGAATGAGGAAAAAGAAAATGGTGAGTGCATGAAAGAATCTGTATAATGAATGCAGAATTGATAGGGATTATGGAAGTTATCCAGTAGGCAATGACACAAGGGAGAAGGAAAATAGTGTTATTTTCTGACTTCCGGAGTGGGTTAGACAATGGCAATGTGTATGTGGAAATGCTGTATAAGTATCTTCAAACTTGTGGGAAGGAGGTCATCCTTCAATGGATACCTTTACACCTACAGATTGAACATAATGAAAGAGCCGATGTACTTGCGAAACGGGGTGGTTTGATTGAGGATGTAAACGAATATGAATTCATGGATTCCAGAGACGTACTTCGATGTTTCAGGTGAATCTGTGGAGAAAATGGGAGAGAGGGTTTGTTGAAAAAGCTAGGTGCAAGGTAACACGTACTTTGAGCTGGTTAGGTCTCATTTGAGGCAACCGTTCTTTAAGGTGCTCAAAAGAGATACTAGAATGTTACGAACTATGGAACGAGTGAGATTGAATCATGAAAATTGGAAAGAATTTTTGAAGAAAGGCAATTTGGTTGTGTGTGCATTATGTGAAAGCTGTTTGGTTGTGTTCGATCTCCTGAACATTTATTTGATTCTGAAATGCTCTGCATTTAACCAGAGCAGACAACTGTTCGAAGTACGTATATAACAATGTGTATGAATTTATTAGAACAAATCAGATAGAAGTGTGAAAAGGGATCGATGTGTGTTAGGTGTATGAAAGGAAATTAAAATTAAATTATGTATTATGTTAAAAAATGTAAAAAATTAAAATTTTAAATTTTGAAACGGGCCATGTGGCACCAAATTTTTGGAGCTAGTGCAAAATAAATAAAAAAAATCGGACAGCTAGATGAAGGGGGAACCCCAGACCTTGAACGTTAAACAAACAATTACATTGTGTTAGAATTTTTCGAAAGCTTTACTAAAATTCGTGAAATTTATTTGAAGCTTCTTAAGCTCCTTCAATATATTTTGAAAATTTTAAAGGTTTAAGATATTCTTAGAAACGTTTAACAAACTGGACACTTTTATCTTGCGATATTGACATTTTTGAAACATTTAAAATTTAATTCAAGAGACAATTTAGAATTTTTAAATAATTAATAAATTTAAAGATATTTTTGGAATTTTGGAAATATTTAGCAAAAATGAGAAATAAATGTTTAATTTGACCAATGAATCAATCATAAATATTGTAAAAGTTCAATTAAAAACTTTTTCATAATTTTAAAAATTTTGCAACTAAAAAATTTTAACATTCACAGATAACAAAACATTTAAAATTTAATAAAATTTAAAAAATTATTTTCGAAATTTCAAAAATATTTAAAAAATTGGTATAAATTTCAAATATTTTCTAATATTTTAAAATTTTAAAACCGTTGAAAATTACATTTTGATGCCCATAAATCCTTAAAAAATTAATTTCGAAACTGATACATTTTTAAACACAAACTTTGTGAAACCTCAGAAAATAATATTATATTGTAAGTTTTGAAATTGGATTGGTGGAACAAATTTGACAGATGACAGAAAACTTCTAAATTAAATTAAACTTCTAAATAAAATTTTAAAAAATTTCGGAAATACATATTTAAACTTTTTTTTGAAATTCCAAATTATTTAATTTTTTAAAATTTGTGAAATTTAAAATTGAAAACCACTATATTACTAAAAATAATGTTTTCACACTGTTTTGGGAAAAGTAAAAGATGAAAATTAGATCTTTCGAAATTAAAATTTATGAAATACTCAAAAAAATATTAAATTTTAAAAGGATTTCAGAATTGTGGAAATAATTAAAATTATATTTCTTAGAATTAAAATTTCTGAAACGCATTTAGCTGATCACAGGAAGGTTAAAAAAAATGATAATTTTAGAAAATTACAAAATTTATTCTTTAATTTGATCAATTTTTAAATCTAAAATCTTTCAAAATTAGTCTGTAAATTATTACCCTTCGAAATTATTAGTGGCATTACATCTTTAAACTTTATACGATTTGTCGATGATTTGACAGATCATAAAAAATTTAAAGTAGTAATTAAATTTGAAAAATCTAAATTCTTAAAAAGTTAATTGTGAAATGATCAAGTTTTGTAAAATTTGAAAGAAAAATAAATTTTGATTCTTAGAAAAATTTAAAATTTTAGTAAATGAAAATTAAAATTTATTAGCTTGTAAAAAATTTAAATTATATCCTGATGATTTTTTGCTTCAAAAATTTTGTAAATTTTTTTTTTATCTGCTTTAACAAACTTAAAATTATATCTTTCGAAACTGGAATTTGTGAAACACATCTGTAAGTTCGCCGAAATTTTCGAAGATATTTGCAACATTTAGAAAATATGTATTTTAGCATTACTTAGTTAAAGAAATTTTAAATTCAAAATTAACTTAATTTACCAATTGAATTTTTTGTAATTTTAAAATGGATTTTTTTTTAGTTTTATTGTTTTATTTAAAAACTTGAAGTTTTAGAAAATTTTAAAAATTATAAACCAAGAAAGTTCAATTTCATATTCGTAATCATTTTCACAGAACTTTGTCTATAACAAAACTCAACTAAAAATTCATTTTGTACATTTTATGGCCCTAACTTAGCTAAGTCATTGTTTTATTTTTTTGTAGCTTTTCTAGACGAAATCGAAAGGAGTTGAAGATCATATGTCTATATTGCTTTGGTAAAAAAATTTCTAAATTATTTTTAAATTTATCTAACTACAATAGTACGATAGGTGAAGTCCGCTTGCTCACAAAATGGTTTAATGGGATTTTATCCGATCCGTTCTGGTTTGAATTTTTTACTAATCTTAAGTTACAAATTTACAAACTTTATTTGAAAAACATGAGCCTATACATACATAAAATATTTTATATTTTTTGGGCGGCAAACAATTCTAAAAAATTTAAATTCAACTAATAACGTCGTTCGGGCACGTATTTCCGCCGGAGCCTCCAGAGTTACCGCCTCCATTGTGCCGTAACATTTCTAAGCGTAATTCATGTTCACGAGCCTTTAATCGTAGCGCTGCTATCGAACTACTACGACGATCCTCCACTGGCGGTGTAATCGTACCCGATGAGGATGATGTTGATGCCGTCGACGATAGTGCGGCAGTTGTCGTAGATGATTGCTGTTGTCCCTGCAGTTGCGAATGTGGTGATGTTTGTGGATTTGATGTAATTGAAACGGGTGCCGATGATGCCGTCGGTGAATTTAATGCAGTCGGTGAAATTGGCGGTGACATAGACGAGTGCGTCGATTGGGCTGAATTTATACTGTAATCGCCAATCGGAGGTGATGATTTTGTTGGTAAAACGGATGGTCTTTGAGCGGCCGATATATTAGCGAGCAGCGATTGAAATGATGCGCTCGATGGATACAATGAACTGTGTGATAACATTGGCGGAGGCGGTTGCCTATATAACGATGATATTTCACTATGGAATTGATGTAGATACGCGGATGGAATAACATGTTGGCTCGTTAGGTGAGGATACCGGAATGCAGCCAAACTTGCAGCCGCATCGAATGGTTTACGTAAATTAAAACCAAGATGAGTAAATGGATTTGGTGGTAGCTGGGATGCAACAACCGTTGCCGATGGTACTGGTGTTCCATATGGATTATAGGGATGCCCTTGGGGTCCAACCTTTTCTTGTTTACGCCACTTTGCACGACGATTTTGAAACCAAACCTACAAGGTAAAGAAAATAAAAATGAATTATTTATTATTTCTCATGAATTATCATTATATTGGGATGATGATCTCTTGATAATCATTCACATTGATCACGACGATGATGATGATGATGATGATGTCCATCAACGGAATACAACAACAACAACAACAACAAAACATAACATATATACACCACATTCAGCAATAACAACAATCAGAGCTATAACAGCTATAATTAATTAAATTACAGACATTCCAATTTTGTATTACATTTCTGTTATTTAATAAATGCATTTCGTTTTTTTGTGTGTTGCGATTGCGAGTTTCTACAGTTGCTGTTGTAGAAATTGCAGTTCTTGGTAAGCAAAAAAAAAATCCATCCAGATGAAGAATTAAAAAAAATAATTTAATTTTTTTTTATCATTTATTCATCGGAAATGAAGATTTTTTTTTTTAATTTTTTTAATGTTTGGTAGTAAACCTCATCAACGATTTTAATTAATTATATGTATTGCATGCGTACATACACATACATCAATATAAGAGACTCGGTGCATACATGATCTTCAATTCTTCGATTCTCTTCACTCAAATATTTGTTTGTTTGAATGATCGATGATAAATTTAACGATCAATCCGTATTTTAATACGTGTACATACGGATCGATTGTAAATTTATACGAAATTAATTTACTTTATGTAATTATTAATAACAGTATATACGAACGACTATATCGAAAAGATGCAATTGATTTCCATATAATTATAAAAGGTGATCGTACGTATTTATATATGTATGTATATACGCGATCGAGCCCCTCTTGAAAAACATAGTTAAATTACCAATATAATTAATTAAAAAATGTATAATAATAATTTTTTTTTCTTCTAACAACAACTTACCTCGTATACAAAAATAAAAATGTGATCACCGATCGGTTTATTTTTATTATTATAAGAAATACGATCACCGTAAAACCGCCAACCAATCACGATCATGATCTTGAATTACGAACAAAAAAAGGTTTATTAACAGCTCACAGACTATAAGTATTTTTGGTTGGTGAGAGATTTTAGTAGATAAGAAAAAGACGATTTCGGTTTTATTTATATATTTTTTCACCGTTGGCGTACACAAGTGTATCATATACGACGACGATCATCTTCGCTTACGAGAGACAACTTTTTTTTTAATTTCAATTTTGTTGTTGTTGTTGTTGGTAAGACAAGATCATATAAGTTAACAATAATGATAATATTAAAAAAAAATGAAAATATAATGATAGTTGTATATTTACTGATGATGATTAGGATAAAAAAAAATATTGATGATATGGTAGATGGGGATGGTGTGTAATAAGCAAAAATTAAACAGTCAGTAGCTGGAAAAATTGTGTTCATCGTTTTTTATTTGTTATCTTTAGCTGCCGTAAATGGAGAACTCTACAAATTAATTTTAATTAGAGTGTATTTTTATATATATAATATGATTTCTGATCGTTAGGCAATACGAGTATATGCACTTTAATGTAATAGTGGAAAATCTTAGACAATATAAATCAATACTCCTTCAATAATTCAATTTGTTATTAGATATCAATATTATCATTCTTTTATTTGTGCACCAGTCATAGTGTGTCTAGCATAGGTTGAACACGGCCAGTAACAACTAGAAGACAATTTCTTTTCTATGCTGCGGGTCAAAATTTAGTAATTTCTTAATCATCTAAGAGCCTACTTTCCCGTCACAATCACATGCAAATCATTTACGATAAAAAAAAATTCTAAACAATTTCAATCACTATTTGTACAGAGAAAGTATCAGTCCAGTTAGAATTATAGGTTTACAAACCTATTGGAATAAGTTTAAGTAGATAAGTTGCACCATTAAAACTACATAACAATGATAGGTTTAGAAATAATCCATACCGCATGCTGAAATATATCGGCATGCAGTGCAAAACAGGAGTAACCTGTTTCGCTTAAGGAAACCAACGTCTTATTGAAGGTGGTTCTGAACGAAGAGGCTATTATTTTTTAACAACCTCGTCTATATTTACTTACAGAGCTGTCTTTGTAAGATTATTGCCCGCTTCTCTAAATGCGGCTTTCCAAAATCACGCTTTTTGCTTGTATAATGCAGTAAATGCATAAAATAATTGTTGGTTCCGAATCAAGCTGGATTAGAATTATACATGAGTGTTAGAGAAATTTCGAAGTTTCACTCAATATAAAGGAACTAGGTTCGCGCCCGTTTATTCCCAGTAAAGTGTAGTTAAATATTTTTTAAATAGATCGCATCGCATGTAAGATTCGAATATCAAAAAAACTGTAGCTATTTGTACCAACAATATTTATTAAGCAATAAACTACAGGATTTCTTTAAAAACAACATTTCGAGAAAATAGACGGTCATCGTTGAGAAGCTTTCCCTGCTGTGGATTATCTTCAATTCTTGTTTTCACTTAGTGAGAAACTCTTGAGCGGGAGAGAGCAACATACAGATGAATTCTCAAGTTATTAAAAGACTGGCCTTGCACCTTGTTTATCGTCGTTGCGTATGCCGGAATTATTGGAAGCTGTCATAGTCGCAAAACAAATAGTAGATTGGTCTTAGAAGATGCCAAATCAATTAGAGGGATTAGAACCGTACTTTCTTTGTTGCACTCAGAAATGATTTTGGCCTTAATAAAGTTTCGCGATAGCTCTTCAACAATTAAACGCGTTCCATTGCACATACCGTTCTTAGGATACAGATTTCATAGAAGCATCCCAAGTAACAATTTGAAACCTTGGTTGCAAAGTTACCACAGATTTGGTAGTTGCGGATAAGTAATTTATTAACTTTGAATGTATCGGTAAAATTTCAACCAAGTTTAAACCGTTTGCAACGTACAGGTATCAACACAATTTTGTTCCCACGTTATAAATTAACGATTATTTTTACCGTAACGTGAAAATTGGTGAAAATAAAACATTTAATTAAAAAACCCATCACTGTGAGATCGCTCGCCGTATTTTAGGTCATTAAAATACTAAATCGTTGCCAACGGATTAGTAGTTTTATACCTTGTAAGTTAAAATGTAACCAAAAAGCAACAAAAGGAAACTGTCGGTTTTAGATTGTTAACGAATAGGTGGCTTTCTAACTTCTAGGTTTCAAAATAGATTTATAAATTGTTTTGGGTGATTTTTAAGAAAGTGTTTGGTGTAATGAAGAAGAATTTTGAATTTTAAAATGCAAAATATATTTAAAAAAAAAATATAAGCCGTAGAACATTTAATCGGCGTGCTAAAAAAATACTTCAAAATAGTGAAATTGTGCAACCTGTTTCAACCAAAATACCAGAGCTTATACAAAGTTATTCACCAACCGCAATCGAAGCAAACCATAGTCTTGCAAGTAGTGTAAAGTCGTTAAACATTTCATTAGAATTTAACTCCGATATTAAGGCCGAATCATTTATTTTTAAAATTCGTGAATGGTCCATTAAACATAATGTCTCACACGTATGTCTTAATGACTTATTACAAATTTTGAAAGATGAGGGATATAACGTACCACAGGACTCAAGAACCCTTTTGCAAACCTCAAAAGGAGTCAGTGATATGCATGATGTTGCACCAGACCAATACTGGCATTTTGGTTTGAAACGTGGATTAGTTTTTATTTTAGAGAAGTGTAAGTTAAAAATTTCAGAAATTTTGTTGGATTTTAATATTGATGGTTTGACAATTAGCAAGAGCTCTAAAGGACACATTACTTAAATTTCCCGCCATTCGTTATAGGAATATACTATGGTATGAGTAAACCGGAAAGAGTAGAAGATTTCCTTAAATTGTTTGTTGAAGAGCTACGAAATATAATTGAATGTAGCGTTGAAGTTCAAAATCATTTAACTAACTTTAATATTCGAAGTTTTATATGCGATGCACCGGCCTTTTTAAAATGTATAAAAGGTCATAACGGATACCTTGCCTGTGAGCGTTGCAATGTAGAGGGAGATTATTTTAATACCACTCATCAAATGAGCTTTCTCGATTTTCGAAATGAAATTAGAACAGATAAATCTTTTCGAGAAAAAATTCATGAGGAACATCACTTAGCTCGATCACCATTAGAAGATTTTCCTATTGATTTTATTAAAGTATTCCCTTTAGATTATATGCACCTAGTTTGTTTAGGCGTTACTAAGAAACTTTTGCTATACTGGATAAAGAAGCGAACCAATTTTAAAACCAAATTATCTGCTTTCAATCAAAAAATGATATCAGAAAAACTTCTGAATGTGGCTTCAACTATTTCCAAAGAGTTAAACAGAACTCCGAGAGGATTTGATGTAATAAGTTTTTGGAAAGCTACGGAATCTCGTACGTTTTTATTATATGCAGGACCAGCAGTACTAAAAGATCTTGTACATGTTGACGTTTACGTTAATTTTTTGATGTTACATTTCGCGATAACAATATGCATGAACAAATTTTAAAAACTTTCATTACGGATTTTATTAAAATATATGGAATAGAGAACGTCAGTTATAACGTCCATAATTTATGCCACATTATAGATGACGTCACAGAAAATGGTCCCTTACACAAAACTAGTGCATTTTGTTATGAAAATCGATTACAATTTATAAAACAATTAATTCGATCGGGAAACAAGCCATTAGAACAAGCTGCGAATAGAATCTCTGAAATTTTTTATACTGAAATAAAGCACAGTTGCATAGTAGTATATCCCATACTTGCGAAAGAAGAGTTAGAAGTGACGTGTACACTTTCTAATTGTAAAGGATTGTATAAACAAATTATTTTTGAAACTTTCTGTTTAACTGCAACGAGCAAAGATAAATATTTTTTGACTAAATCAAAACACATAGTATGTTTTAAATTTGCAACATATTTTGAAAATATTTCTATGATTCACGGTGAAAGCTTTGAATCGAAAACTGACTTGTATGAATTTCCATTCAAATCTTCGTTCCTGGATATAGACAAATCTAACGAGAAAAAAACTATTGCAAGACTATGGAATATCGACGATGTCCGCTGTAAATTGTTTCGTATTAAAATAAACGAAGAAGAAGCTGGTTATTTTCCGTTATTGCATTCACTATAACAGTTCATTTCACAATAACAATATAAATATTACTCAAAGTAGTACTCGTATAACATAACATCATCTGCACAAAAAACAAAAATAAAAAAAAAAAAAAAAATATACAAAAAATATTAGAAAAAAGAACAAAATAAAACGGCAAAACGCTTAAAATATATTGTGTTGTAGAAACCGTTGAGGACGGAGAGAAGAATTGTACCGCGGTACCAAAATGTTGGGTAAAAGATAATGGATTACTTTGGCCTTTAAAAAAATCGGACGCAATGGCGGGGCGAAAAAAATGTTGACTTCCAAATGACAGCTGGACGAGGATGCAATGTAGAATACTGTTTGACAACATCAGTAAGTAAAAATTAAATTATTTTTATATATATTTTTTAAACTTATGTATACATTTACTAATTTGTTTTTACATTTTTTAAATTATGTTTAGCTGTTTGGGAAGATGCTATTGAAAAGGAACGACTGACCGAAATAATTTCGAGCTCCGAGACAGAAGAGACTGTTCAATTGCAGCCACACAGCAACATAATATCCGATGCAATAACCTTAAGCACTCTAAATTTCAATGACCTTATGAGCTCGATTAAATGGCTAATAAATATGTCGCAGATTTTTATTGGGTTAATTTTTTAAATTTAATGCTTATTTGTTGGATTTTACAGATATAGTTTTAACGTCCTACGTGGCGGAAAATAGCGTAACATTACAAGATAACCTAATCGAAAGTGTTCCACTGTCCTATTCTTCAGGTATTACGAATTTCATATTACTTATAAGCATTTACGTCACATTGTGCTCATTTATAATAATAATAGGTTAATTATAGGTTAAAGTAAAATAGCTATTAACATATACTAATTTGGTATTTTATTTTTTCCAGACATAATTCCTTCTTGTGTGGAAAATATTTCATCCCCAGTCATTCCACTACAGGCATCATCGAACTCTACATTAGGTAATTATTTATTTTCTAAACTAATTTTATTGGTCAATTTGCTTCAAACTAGGTGGTGTGAATAATAGGGATATATTATTATCGACAATTTATGTTGTCTTTAATCCTTAAAAGGATAACACAAAAAAATAATTATTCAATAAAGAATAAGGTTGAGGTATTTTGAATGACAGTTTTTTGGTTGTCCGAGTTTGAGCCAAGTCGATTAAAACCCACCGTCGGTTCAATTCCACCGTTGTGCATAGTGAAAGTGCGAACCCTTGTTTAACTTTACGAACAAATATTTTTTCTAGGTGCAATAAAGAACACAGAAATAGAGGGTCTGCGAAACGAAATCAAGGAAATCAAAGACTTCATCCAAACTCACGATGCAAAAATGGAAGTTTTAATTAACTTTTTTTTAACAAAATTGACTCCAGCGGAAGATAAAGAGGTTGAAGAAATCGTTTTCAACGAATTCCCACTTAAACTACATGGAGAGATTGATGATTTGGACGCTCAGAAGTGACGCTAGTTATAAATCGAGATTGGTGAGTAATGTTTTGTTATTTCAATGATTTTGTATTTCATACCTTAGTTTCTTAAATTAGTAATAGTTTATCAGTACATGGTTTCGTGTACATGGTTTTCTATGTATACGGCATTGATTCTCATTCTAATTAAGAGATATTGTAGTGTTAAGATGGCAATAATTTTTTACGTAGCTCTCCAACAAATGGAGATACAACATACCTACTTAGATCTCATACAATGTAGCCTATTCAATTACCAGTCAATTGAGACTGTGGTAGTTTCTCTCCGATAAACAATTTTTAAGTTACAGTTTAACATTCGCTTGTAATTTTTTCGGAGCCAAAGTTTTTAGACACTCTGAATCTCAAACGAGATCAACAATTTAGCCCCTCCCCTCCCCTACGATTTTTTCGTGAAATGAACCAACTAATGATCCCTTAAGAACATTCTCTGACCCGGACACCCTGTATAGATGGTATATAGTTGTATATAGATGAACGGTGGTTTACAATACTATCCGAGCAGCATTTATTAAATGCCTATATATTTTGATATCCATTTTACGTTCGAAAATTGAGGAACCCATCATAATATTTTGTATCCAAACCCCATAAAACCACAAAAATTAACATTACACCGATGGATTCTCGTTTAATGCTAGTTAATTAATTCGCTTTAGCAGTCCATGAATCAAGTTGATTATTCTTCGATTGATCTCAAGCGTCTGAGCATTCGTTGGAGCAACGATAACACTTTTTGAGAGCTCATCTGTTCAAATTTGTTTAATATTATTAAAAATTACACTGATTAGACCTTGACTTGTGATCATTTCGGTCGGAATTTGAATTGTTTCCTCCTCATAAATGCCAGGTGTTGCAGGCAAAGATTCTGGTCCGAGTTGCAGAGGCCATTCATTAAGTAATCGGAAGAAGTAATCTTCGAGGCAGGTCGAACAAATTTAAATTGGAGTCTTATAGTTTGAATTGAGCACATCTGATGAAGATGCTCGGCAGTATCTTTACACAGCGACATTCCATACATTTATGTTTATATGCGACGTTAATGGAATAAGCTGGAAAAAGGTGGAGGAAAAATTGTTATACGCATCTCAAGTATACGACAAGTGTCAAACACGAAGAGCGTTCCTACTTACGTATTTTACCCCTTCATGTGCCTGATAAATTTGAATCATTACGAACAGTCATGAAGTAATTAACCAAAATTTCAAAGATAACAGCAATATCACAAGGACTTCTTGAATCAGACGACGAGTAACTGATGGCGGTACTTACTTGACGACTCAAACTTTGGCAAGATGATTTGGAAAATTTGACAAGGCTACGTCAATCAACAAGGAGCTTCATAACATACATTTCATTCTCAATCAATATGGAATATCGAGATCATCAGTTGGCAGCGTTGCCTTAACTGAACTAAACTGCCATTGGTTTGTAAGTAACTAGTGATTTGATATTATTTGGCACATTATCCATAATACGTACTAGGCAAATATGTCCGCGTAAATCACACGATATTACACGTTAATTTATGACTTATACTTTGCGCTTGACACCAATTGTTTTCTAAATTTGCGACTAGCTAAGTTAATGATTAGTTCCTACCAGTTAATAATAGATGTCGCTAATGTCCATATACCAAAATTTATAGTCCAGGGGCGGTATGTTGTACCATCACTTCGAATCGATCAAAGTCGACTTGAAAAAGTGAAAGTTGTATCATTTTCGGTTTTTTTCGTTTTTTAATCTTGCAATACTTTTTCTAGAATGAAATGTCAGCTACATTTATTATTACTTTGGTTTTAAATGATGAAACTTTATCATTTATCGCGATTCGAAAATGATACAACATGCCGCCATTCGACATTGTTCGAATTTCGATTCGAAGTGATGGAACAACATACCGCCCCAGATTTAGCAATCGCTGATTAGAAATGTTATGGAGATTGAAAATTTTTACTTTTGAAACGGGAATACCCTGTAACAAAAAAATCAACGAAGAACGAACAAAGGGTGTATAAAGATAGGTAATAAAAAAGAGTATGTGTATGACAATGGAAAACGGTATATTTTTGAATTAATGCTTTTTTGATGTCTAATTCCACATGAGGTTTCTGGTATTTGGTAATTTTTTCAAGGCCAACTAGTCGTAATAAATGTGTAACAAAATTTACAAAAAAAAAATTATTAAAATCTCTTCGCATATCTCTTTGCATCTCATCCGTGTATATACATAACTCCAAATTTTTTTTTTTGTTTTATTGTGCTCTCTCGAAAATAAAATTTAAACTAAAATGTGTAAGTCAGCGGTTCACAAATGTATTTGCCACGGAACCCTTTTCCGATTCTTCAAATTTCATGAAACTTTATTCATCCCAAAATTCTGTTTCGCAAAAATGTGTTGTTTAAGAACGGCCATATAACTCTAATAGCCTTTTTGGCTAAATTTTTATATTCATCAAATATATTACAGCTAAAGTTGCTAACGGCACATCTTCGAAGTTAGCGATTCCGAACTAATTTCAATTAAATTCTCGTATTCTACTGCTTGTAGTTCCGTTGGCTTTTCATTGCTTTTGAAAGGATTTTGTACCCAATAATTATCGTTATTGTTTAATTTTGGTATGTATGTATTAAATGTAGTGTGTATGTATGTGTGTATGTATGAAATGAAACCTTATGGCACGGATTTTATCTGGTACTAGCTCGTGGAACCCCTAAAAATTGCCACGAAACCCCGGGGTTCCGCAGAACCCACTTTGGGAAACGCTGGCATTAGTCAAAAATGGCCTTGAAATATTTTTTATTTTATTTATGTTTGTGTTAATGTGATTGCACCGAAAATATATTTAAGCAATTAAAACCTGTATCATAGGTAAACGGGGAAAGAAACGAAGAAAAACGCGGTTTCTGTGATACCCCGTGTGACATCAGCCAATAAAACGTATTTTTTTGTTATCAACTAAAGCTGGATTCCATTACTGCGACTTTTTTTTGTGCAGAAAACCTGAAAGAGATGCAATCAAAAATCGCTATGTGTGTGAGCGGCGCAACAGTAAAATTTTTTATACTTAATTTTTTTGTTGTTGTAGCGATTTGGTTGGCATAAATATAAATAAAAAATACAAATCGAAGTATTTTTTATGGCATCCAAAATGAAAAATACCCCCCACTCTCAGCAAATTTTTAGTATTTTACTAATTTTATGGTGCACTTGGCTCATACATTTTATGTGTTTGGTGGAGTGTAATATAAATCTCGTTTTCATGATAAATTTTTATTAATGCCAGAATTAAAATATTTTACAATTTTTAATTTTTATTATTTGCTCTGTATTACATAATTTTAATAATGGGATATTATTTAGGTTATGTTCAAAATGCGGTCAAATATTCCCCTAACTTTTTTATAGGAAGGCGTTTTCTTTGTTTTTAATTATTGAAAGGAAATAATTAAAAAACGTAATAAATTGATGCCTACAAATAATATTAAGATGTTTTAGTACTTTAGAGGTATAAATAAAATTGATTTAACAATAATTTTCATTTTTTATGTAATTTTGGTTATAATTTCGTAGTTGTCAAATATTCCCCTTAAAATTTCGCTATAAAATAAAAATAGTCTGTCTTTGTCAAATTTATGATATTATCTCTTTCTGGTTTTCTGCTAAAAAACAAAAGCCGCAGTAGTGGAATTCCGCCTTAACCCATTGACTTTTATTTTATTTAAATTCAACTATAAAATCGAGTTTAGTTCAGAAGTGGGATAAAGTACCTTAAACAAACGGTGAATGTAAAATAAATTGAAAACGATGCGTGGATAACTGTTGATTTGTGCATGAGGAGAGAGTAATCAGATTTAATTATAAATAACGGAACTTTGTGGTATAAAAAAGTTGCACAGGGTGAATCCAATCAAATAGTTATGGATTTTTCAAATCTTTCGGTTGCGAAATTACAGATCGAATGTGGAGAACGTGGGTTAAGCAATAATGGGAAGCGTAAAACGTTAGCGGAACGGTTAAAAATGTATAAAAGTGAAACGTCACATTTACAAGTGAGTGTGAATAATCAAAATGGTTATGAGTTGCAGCAAAATGATGGCAATTTTACGAAATCGAAGGTTGGAAACATTAGTAGTATTCCGAGCGGAATTTAATGAACAAAATACTTGTGATGCAAACGAGCTAAATGATGTAATGTGGCATTCGAAAAATGTTATTTACGCGCGAAATTTAATAAAACTTGATGAGCAAATAAATTTTTAGAACGAGAGAAATTGCTTGTTGAGCGTAAGCGTGCATATATACGCTTGAATGAAGAATTATCGAAATTGTCACGTCGCCAAGTAAACGAAGATAAACGTACTAGCATTATTAACGGCCAAATTATGGGTTAATTCAATACAATGCATGTTTATCAAGTATGGAGTTGCAGCCGAATTGATGAAATATTTTAATTCACATATTTGGGTGAAGCAGAGTTACACGACAAGTTACGATAAAAAATTCGCAAACGAGACCAAACGTTGATTGAATATTATTACGAAAAGTGTGCCATTGGCCAACGTAAAGTTTCAGATGTGGCTTTACTAAAATATAAAATTTTGGGGTTGGATGATTATCAGCTAAGTACATCGTGGCGTACACAAATGCGCGAAGGAAGTGCACAGAGTGCACGGACTATAAATGCTGAATGCAATTCGGATCAGCTATATACACAAAATAATATAAGTACGCCGGGAAAACCTAAGTTTACAAGGAAGCAACCAATGAAATTCGTCCAGCTATGATATATGAATGTTATAATTGTTCAAAACCTGGACATTTGTTTATAAATTGTTCTGAGTCACATAGACGAGAACGTTGTGGAAAATGTTCGCGTGTTCATCCGAGGGGACAAACAGAATGCTCTACTACGACTGGCACTCAAAACTCTTTCAATGATAGAAACTGTAATGTTGAACGTGAAAGTTAGGATTAATTTATGGTGGAAGTCAATGCTCAATGATACGAGAATGTAACGTGGAGCTTCCAATGGAACGAAGTAAATGTAACGTGTTTGTAAAAAGATTTGCAGGTGGCGGTGTGGTTGCTAACGGGAAGTAAAGAGCGAGAGTGCAAATTGATGAAGTTGCTGATGAGATTGAGTTGCTTATTGCCCCTGATCAATATTTAAATACACAATCTCTAATTGGCCAAAATTTTATTGATAAAATATAATATCGATAAATGCGTATTAGCACATTTTTGTGCTACGTATAGCATTTATATATAACACAAAATACATAAAATATAATTACGTGTAATAAAAAATGCACACATTGCATTTTTTGGAATAAAAATTTGTATATAAGTCGAAGTTTAATTAATAAAAAAGTTAATAGTCAAAAACCTTACTCAAAATTCTTTTACTCAGTTTATTCCGGTATTAGCCCCCACCAGTGGTCCGCTCGGAATAAAAAGCAAGAATCAATCTCAAGCAGAGGCTGAACTAACAAATATAGTTTTCTTAAATATATGTAGTTTACGTTTATGTATTTTAATTAAATAAATTAATCATTTAACGAATATGTATATTCTTTATCCAAAATTTAAGTTGAAACAAAATATTTAAAATGATATACATACCAAATTCACAAAAGGCATAATTATTCAGTTACCGCATAACTTTTGAGAAAATGGATTCAGAAATAATGCGATAAGTGAATATTTACTGTATTATATTTATTTGAAATAATTACATGGATTTTGTATTTTTTCGTTTGAAATAAAAATTACTCTCGCTGCCATACAAAAATGTCTATTTCAATGTTTTTCATCATTTGTGGCAATTTGTTCCGAATTCGGAACATCCTGAGGAGCCTTTGCGTTTCAAATAAATGCCCGAATATGCCGCAAAAACACAATTAAATTTTTTTCATCATTTTCATCAGCTGGTTAACATTCATGACTCAATAAGTAAAAATTAATGCACCTTTGCATGAACATGTATATGTTAAATACTACGAAATTTATTAAGATATGCACGGAGGACTTTTTCATTGTATAATTAATTATCATATTAAGAAATCAAAACAAAGTAAAAAATCGAAAATAACATAAAATTTTTGCTTAGTTAGCCACGACATCGTAAGAAATAAATACATTTTGTTTTTTTTTTTTCAAAAGTTGTTAAGTTTGTGTACCTATTTGATTTATAAAAAACGTGTGAACGAAATTTAAGGGATATGGACAGTGAAAGCGAATTATCCTTATCTTGTACCCCGCCGGATATGGATGTGGAAGCAGCTAATTTAGCTACATGTGATTTACTCCCGCAAAAATCGAAGGAAAAATACGAAAATGCTTATAAACGCTTTATGGATTATCGTCAATCTAAACACAACAAATCATTTTCGGAAAACGACATTCTGGCGTATTTCGCTGGTTTATCTACAAAATTGAAATCATCCACATTATGGTCAAACTACTCAATGATCAGGTCGATGCTAGTGGTTAAAAATTATGTGGATATTGCAAAATACAAAAAATTACGTGCCTTCTTGAAACGCAAATCCTTCAGATGATTCGTTCCTAGTTACTAAAGTAAGCATGTAGGTATTTAAAACGATTATTATTTGTATTTACACATTAAATTCAAATATGTTTTCGGATAAAATACGATTCACACTACAATATTTTTTTGTATATAATATTATGATTGTTGTTTGTAGGTTGCGTTAATTTTTGGAATCGCTGGTGTTTGTCGACGGGATGAACTAGCCCGCATGGAAATTACTGACATTAGTGATTTGGGATCTAAACTTTTATTTAAAATCCCGAATAACAAGACAAATAAACCACGATCATTTATCGTAAACGAAACTCATTTAGAATATTACAGAAAATATATAGCTTCGCGTCCAAAAGGCTTAAATTCTTTGCGCTTTTTTTTAAATACACAAATGGTAAAGGTTTCAAACAAGTAGTTGGCATACATCAGTTTGGTAAAATGTTAAAAATTGTGGCTACTTTTTTAAAATTGCCAAACGCAAAACAATACACAGGGCACTGTTTCCGCCGTTCATCTGCAACAATTTTAGTTGATAATGGCGCAGATGTGACATGCTTAAAAAGATTTGGAGGATGGAAGTCATTGACTGTTGCTGAAGGTATATCAATGAATTCATTATCAATAAAATTGAAGTTGCTCATAAGATTTTCGATACAACGGATAATAGCAATATATCAACAACAATGCTGGAATGCGACACTACTAATCCACCAATGTTCAATAATTGTACTAATTGTACGATAACCGTTAATATTACAAATAAGTAAAATTAAACTCCTATACCTAACACATAATTAGTTTGGTATAGGTTTATCAAATAAAAATTGATTATTATGTATACTGTTAAATTAAAACAAATAAATACGTTTGTGCACTTTTATTTCTTCTAGACAATTAAAAATCCATACGGGAATATATTCCCGGCCTAGGCCAGAAAAAATATTCTCGTACTATTATTACTTGTTGCTTAGCAACAATTACACCATACTGGAATCATGAGCTTTTCGTTTCGAAAAAACAACGGAAAGATATACTTTTCCTATGATCGGAGAAAAATATTATTTTTACTGGCATCTTCTTTTTGTAAGGGTTGTGTGTATTTTTACACAATGACCCTCGGGGGTTAAAATTTGGGGGAATTAATTTTCTACTTCTTAATATATTGTGAGTAACTGGTTTGATATGATTAGAAAAGTCGTAAACATTAAAAATAATATTTTGTCCGAAAATCTGAAAAATCCCCCTGTGCAGTCCCATGGCAGTTCCCTTTGGTTTTTAGATCTAAATCATGACACTGTCTACGTGTCTGAATATCTTTGCACATGTAAAAATTCCTATCAGTTCTGTTGTCATGTAAGTCGTTTATGAGTCGAAGGTCGTTTGCAGCCTGATGCATGGACTATGCGCTCCTTATGAAAGTACCATTGGTTTTCAAGAAATGTAAAAAAAACTAAGTAAAAATCTTAAATTTAGTACCAAACAATCAAATAATTCGATCACTGCTACGTAGTCTCATTATGCTCCTACATGGCGTGTAATCGGTTAAATATATAATTACACACGTTTTTAAATTACTGTAAATGATTTAAGCACATAATATGACTGCTTTCATTAACCAAATCTGACAACAAGCTTTTCATTGTATCTGTGTGTATTACACGTACACAGCTGCGAGGTTCATAATAAAATACATAGCTACATATAATATTATGTAATTTAATAATAGACTGTATATAGCTTTACACAACATCTTAAAGATATATAACGAAACCATTTTTTCCACTTTTAAATCAAACTCAAATTCGATATGGATCATTTATCTAAAATATAATTTCACAGTAAATTTAAATAAATATTTATATATACTCGCATGATCATCGAATCATCGATCATCGCACAGAACTTAATATAAAATTGATTATAATTTAGAAAATAAAATTTAACCCTATCGACAATTTAATTAGAAAACGTTACGAAAAAATGATTCAACACAAAACATATAGATTATCCCTATACAGCCTTTACTATCCTGTATCGGCGCGGTGTTATTTTTGATGATGACGATGATATCGAAAAAAAAAATTCAAAAATTAATTTCAATTTTCCTTTTGTTAATTAAATTTCCATTGTTTTTATAAAAGCGCGCGAATGGGGTAAGTAAATATTCATAAAATATACGCTGCTCGCGGATGATCATCATATGTAGGTACGATGATGATGATGATGGATGATATGCAAGAATGATTTTTATTATTATTTAAAAATAAATAAATTAAAATTAAAACTATATACATATAACAAAAAAAGCAATTTAATTGAGTTTAAAAGAATTAGAGGTAGACTAAAACTAATGGAGTTAATTTTTAATTTTTTTTTGTTGTTTAGTTTGGTTTCGTTTCGTTTTGTTTGCTGATTAAGTGGAATTTAATCGAAATGTAAAATAAACGCACAGTGATATCCAACTTTTGTTGTTTAAACCCTTTTTTTATATGTTGGTACGTATTATTTTGCAGATCACCGAGAGTTTATTATGTATATAAATAAATTAGTTCCACCTAATTTAATTAAACAATAATACTAGAACACGCATACACCGACACAACAAATCAAAATTTGATGATCGTCTATATGAAGCAGCAACAACTATTCGATTTTTGAATTTTAAACTAAATTTAATCTCTTTCATATATAATATGATCTGTATCATTCGCTTTTATTAGTTCACTAACAACCTGAATCCGCTGCTTAAATACGAATGTATCAGAGTTCCAACAACACAACGTACAAAACCTAATTATTGAATAAACAGCGGGTGGTTTTTTTTAAAAATGTTTGGACATATGTTTGTTTCATTCAACATTTTATTTGTCTAACAATCAAATGTAGCTCTTTTTTTTTGATATTCCATTAATTTGATTATATGGCGCTGTTTGTTGATTGAATTAAACTTCAAAAAAAAAAAAAAAAAAAATACTAATAATAATAATTTTTATTAGTGACGAAAAGAACCTCGATGTATTTAAACAAGAGATGTATGCAGACCAACAGAACACGTTTTTAAAGGGTCTCTGACTTATTATTATGGTTGGAAGACTTGGCGCGCAGGCATAGATAGACGATTTCGAAAATTAATGATTTTGTATCTACAAATAATCAACATCAATTAACAAGACATTAATAGGTTTACGTGTGTGTGTGTGTGTTTTTTTTTATGTTTTGTTTTGGAATTGATGAAATTTTTCATCCCATATGGTCAAAAAATTAAAAATTTTATAACTTGATAGTTTTATCGGCATTTTGAAGTATGCGCATCATTCGAATACTAATATTTTGGGACTGTAAAATTTGATGTCAGTCATTAATTTTATATAATGTAGGAAAGAAATATGTTGCTATTTTACGAGGTAATCTCATGCTATTTTTGCGGTGCAATAAATATTTAATTAATTAAACTGACCTTTATCTAGTTGGCTATCAGCATATTTTGAGCACACAATTAAATGCTAGTGTGATCGAATGCTAGTGAGGTCGTGAAAAAATGAACTCGTATGTGTCAAAAATCATTATTTTGATGTCCGTCCCAAAACTTCCCATTTACTTTGATATTCTGATATTTGTAAAGATTTATAAGAACACCAAGAATTGATTGAACAATTATTATAAAATTGTATAAAGAACAATTTTATAAAAAAAACCGAAAACCCCTTATTTGTAGATCAAATTATTATTATTATTTTTTTTTAATCCCTGCGATCTCTTCTGGGACCGAAACATTACCTGTTCTTCCGCGGTTCGTTTTTCTCATCCTACTATACGCATTTGTGCCTAATCAAAGACGTACGGCTATGGATATGGAAGATGGTTCGGCCCATGAGTTTTAACCACAAATCGTAATCCGTTGATGAAAATTTCATTTAGCTTTCTGACCCTATCGGGATTCATAAACGGAACCTCCCGATCCAAACGCCAAAAGTTTAACCACTGTGCCAATCAAATTATTTACCTTTGATTCAAAAGGCTTTTTAACCAAAAATATGATCTGTGCTGTTTGCAGGACAATTTCTTAATAAAAAACGATCAATTTCTAAATAGAAGTACTATGGGGTGAAGCCTCACGAGGTAATTAGAACTTCGGCCTGGAAATTGATAAAAAAGTTCATTGGAAATTGGGAAACATCGCAAATTTCCAGTAAGAAAAATTGGTCGCAAAATGACTCAGGAAAATATGCTCTTAATACGATCATCATTGTTTTTAAAAATCAGGTACTTTTTAACGGTGGACCTTATTTTCGAAAGTTCCAATATATAACGGGACACCCAGTAGAAATGTGAGATTATGCTGAAAACTTAAACCGAAAAATATTGAGTCAATCGAAAGTGGTTTAGAGGTCGCGACTTGAGCGCGAAGTTCGATAAAAACTGTAGTGATTTAAAAAAAATCTCAGCCTAAATGAAAATTGTGGTACATAGAGGAGACCTTTCATAAAACATCAAAGATATCGAAAATCGTTTAACAAGTAGCGGGATTATTGCAAAATTTCCAAAATACAAAAACATAGCAAATTTTTACTATTTTTTTATTATAAATGTATAATGTTTCTTTTATACAATATATGATGATATTATGATATTGTGAATTAATTTTTATAATGAAAATAATTAATCTAGCATGATCTTCTACCCATTTAGGATATTTGGTATATATTGAAAACTGTGAGGCCACATATCCGGATCTTTCTTTAAGAAATTTGTGAAAATCTTGAACACTTTTAAAAAATCGCCTGTGTTTGATGTAGCACAATCTGTCGAGATGTCGGCAATCTTCCAGCATTTGAATATGTCAAGTCATCGAAGCAAGCCGCCACGACATCGTCAGCTGCTCTCCAATCGATTAAGTTTTGGAAAACAGCCTCCGCCATTTCAAAACCAGTTGATCTTCATATTTTGGGAACGCCAAATAATTGTTCTCAATTTTTATGGGAAATAATCACCGGCAAATGATCCACGGTCTCCGTTCCCGATAACTCCGGAAGTAATTTTCCATCCCAATATCCTACGCCTGTTGCAAACTTGAAAGCCGATTAACCTGATGCTGCTATTTCTACTCTATTTGCTTCATGAAGATGCCTCAGTGTTGTTCGATTCAAAACAAGTTCATCAATAGAATGTCCAGGACTTTCGGGAACAGCACTGTTTAAATGCATTGCTGCACGATCAGTAATCTTCCACTTATCCAAAGCTGACAATATTTTCGGAGTAATGAAACATTTGTTTCCTCTAGGGGCTCCTTCTGCGCTTAGCATGGGCAAATCAATACTTTCGAAGCGCATGTCGTTATCAGATATCCTTTCGCTATCACTAATGCTTGAGAGTCTTTACGATTACGATTTTTCGCTGCCTCCATACGTTCCGATTTCCGCTTTTCTTTTTCAATTGTCTGGCCCCAGTTAAATATCCGGTACACATTCTTAAATGCAGCGTGAAGAGGAATCGCTTGTCGTCTTCACTGGCCATCATGGATAAGGCATTGGTTGGTATGTGCAATATCGAAAATATTATCCAGTTTACTATTAAAGGCAATTTCTCTTTCACGGTAAACTTTTGATTGTTTATTTTTATTCTTTAGAAGATTTTTCTATTCATCATGCAATTGTTTTAATATTTTAATTGAATGTTTTTCCTGTTTCACTTGAATTCGTGCTTTTGACCAAAAAATAGACACTTTCTTGATTTTCAGAGCTGAACTTTCACGAATAGTTAATGTTACACTACGGTGATTGAAAAAACAGACTCAACGCTTGCTTTTTTGAGGGTAACTTAGCACCAATAATTTGACAGCTCTCATGGCCAATTGAAGATAAATATCTATAGTGAGCCGTAAATTAGCTGCCACTTTGTTAACTTTTGTAGCTTAATATTCTTAAAAAGATTAATAAAACTGTTAAACGGACTAGAATTAATTATTACGAATTTGTGTCCTTTTCTCGAAAGATTTGGATTTAAACAAAAATTAATTTGCATTTCCTTTGTTTATATATTATATGATACAATGAAACATATTGGTCATAGCAAGTCATAATTAATGCGGTAGGCTGATTTAAATATAATAACTGATGAGACGAATGAGTCATAAGGACTTAACATAGATAATGACATCATAAAACACAACTACATCATAAAACATTCCATTGATTATTCGTTATACCACATTTTTATTTATTTATTTTTTTTTTCGAAATTTTGAATTTAAATTCCAGGATTAAAAAAAACCGTCTATTATTTGGGTTTTTATTAGTTTCTAAAATTGGAAATAAAATCGCTATTTGTTAATCGATTTTCAATATCTTTAATGTTTTGGAAAGGTAATTATCTCTTCTATTATTTACCATAATTTACATCGTCCGTTTCACATGTCTACGGCCATTTGATTTAACATTTTCGGGCTAGATGGCCGTAGAGATGACGTCAAAAAGGTACTGCATTTAATAGTAAGAATATCATCCCAACCGTCAAACACTGTTAAGGAAACGACATGGTATGAGGTGCAATGGGTTCCGAGGGGGTCGGGGATCTGATGTTTGTAGAGCCTAACTTGAATAAAGAACAATACTTGCAAATATTACAGAATCATTTAAAAGCAGTGCGACAAAAATTGAAATATCTGGACATATTAGCTTGGATCAAGACAACGATCCCAAACATGCATTCCACTTGGTAAAAAACTGGTTGATCTACAATGTCAAATACATTTTACCGAACCATCCACAATCGTCAGATCTCAAGCCCATCGTACATCTTTGGGATAATTTGGATAAGCGGGTGCGACTACATGATATTAGAATAAAATACGATTTAAAATCTAAATTACTCGACGAGTGGCACCAAATAACGTCAGAAGAACAGGAAAACTTGTACATTCAATGCAGAATCGCCTGAAACAGGTAATAGCTCAGAAAGGGTCGCACACAAATTATTAATTATGTTTATTAGTAATAATAATACTATGAACTGTATGTTTTTTTTTATGTACATTTGTTTTTTCTTAATGAAATGAATTAATTTTTAAATTTTTGTCTATTTTTTATAAAAAAAACAAATACTAAAGATGCTGTGTAAAGAAAATATATAAATTCATTGAAAAAAATATAAGGTGTATCTTTTTTTATAGAGTGTAATTACCATTGCACCATCCCGGAAACTACACATAAAATCAAAATCGAAAATTTCCATTATAAAATTCTTCACAAAACGACTCAGATAAATTTTCTGATTCTTCATTGGGCTTGTAAAAATTTGGTTTTAACAATATCATGTTATATTATCTATACCGAAGGAATAGTTTGCCACCAGCGCCAAAGCGTTGAATTTGTGATCTAAAGTTGGACGATTTTATTGTAATGAGGTAAATGTAACTGCTTCCAGCACCACAACGGTAGTGTATGGGTAAGTGAGTGTATACTAAAGTATACTTGAACAAATATTGTGTCATTCTTCAAGAACTTTTCAATAACATGATATGAATATATCTGTGGTAATTCAACATAACCACTTAATATCATTTAAGTGATTATGCCAAATTTTATTTCTATCTGTTCCTTTTGTCATCATTTAAAACCACATGCCTATTTTAAATGTTCATATTTGTAAAATTTTTGATCAAGTTATGGCTATATAAGTCAAAACCACTTAAATGCACCGAATTTCATTATATTACTTTATTATTTTGGAAAAAACAATTAGTTCAATTTTAAAATATATTAAACTGGCTGTACCCTGCCCGCTTTGCCGGTTGTGTGATTTTATATGTGCCGTTATTTTTAAATATTTATTTTTGCATAGCTTATCACCAGTACTTGAAATATCAGAAGTTATTTGAAAAGCAATGGAAGGTGTTTTATCCGATGATAACGATGATCCGATATGAAGTGATTTTTCTAGTGATATAAATAAAGTTAAACATGGTCACTTAACCATGTTTACCCCTATTCACATGGTCGCATCACTTCAAGTGATGTGACTACTCGGGCCGAATTTTTGTCAATAAATGGGAATGCAAATTGTGAAAATTACAGTTGTTTTACTTACCTACTAGACCTAAAACATTAAATCATATAATTGTTTGATAAAACAGCGATAAAATTCCATATTTATACATCTAGTACGTATGTGAAACAAAGGTAAAACTCTAACCGGTGTGAAGTTCTTGGACAAAAGTTTTAGGACAAAAATTTATGCGAGTGTTCTTGGTGAAGTTTTTGGACACAATTTTATTTCTTGGAGAAAAATTTATAGAAGTGTGTAATTTTAACAGTGTATTAATTGTATATCAAAATAATACGAAAAAAATTATAATAAATATTGAAAAAATAAGACATTGTTTGACATTAAAAAATCAAAATGCTCATTATTATAAATTTTGGAGTAAATCACATACCATACTGTATAAAATGATAAACCAAATAGCAAAAATCTCATAGATTGGCTCGCATAGTGACTATTATACGTTGGAAAGGGGATACATTGAGCTATTTAAATCAGTTAGCCCCATCCTCGAACTGATGAACAAGGCTCATGTATCGAATTTTTAAATTGTTACCAATAGAGCGAGTCTGCGTATCCACGGATGTTCTACTACTCTAAGCCAACTAACAAAAATGTTAGAGATTTTCCAAAATTGGGTCCTTCATCTTCTTGGTTACTAGATCATTAAATCGAAACTTACAAAATAATTGTTCAATAAAGTCTGTTTTTTAAACCTTAATATGCTGCTCTATAAATATTTCCTTATGACTGCTATCACTTCAAACGATAATTTATATCACTTGAAATTTTGACATGACAAATAAACAAAAAAAGTTCGAACTAATGCAGCCAACTAAGATTTAAAAAAATTTCATTGACAGTTTTGCACAAAATTATTTAGTAAATTTTGATTTTAAAATCTAGTAACCAGGAAGATCCATAGTCACGTGATATGAAGTGATACGTCTAAGGGAATTGAGTATTTTTTAAAATATTGGATGGAATTTGTACATGGAGGGCCCATGTCAATTACAAAAAACAAATAATATAGTTTCAATTCTAGAATTAATCCACATTATTTTGCAGTGAGTACGTACTCTTTGAATTAAGTTCGGATGATTCATTACCCGAACTACGAAGCGTCTGCAAAGTGTAAATAATTGGTGTAATAATTAGAAAGACAAAATACACAAAAATCCACACGAAATTGCGTCGACAATGACTAAAAATCCTGTTACTCCAATGATTAATACTAATCTAAGCCAAAACACTCCACCATTCCGTAAACAAAAACGGAATAAATCTCAGTGAAAGAGCATCGCAAGAAGATCTAAACGCGAAAAGGCTCATTCCTATATTGATATTCAGGGAAAAATGCATGCTGTTAAGTCAATTAAATATGTCAAGTGTACATGTGCATTTATATGTGGCAGTAGAATTGCTGAAATTCAACGGCAATTGCTACATGAATCGTTCTGGAAGCTTGATGACATAGCAGAAAACCTTTATTATGCACAGTTTGTGCAAAAAATACCAGCGAAGAGAAAAACAAAGAAATTTGCAATAACTTTTCCATGAAACTTTTGATATTGGCACAACCGGTTAAGTTTAATTGGGAAGTTAGCGAAGAAAAGATGAAGGATATTAAATCCATGATTTGTTTAATATCCTTCATTTTTTTCTTCGGGCCTAATTTTTGATGAAAAACAGTTTTTTGTGAAAAATCGTCATTTCCGCTTAAATTTTGAACAAACGATCTGGACCGGAATCGTTGCAAAATTAATTTAGAATCTTTTTGTTCTTAGTAGTTTCTCTTGTAAATAATATTTGTTCAATATAATTGCAAAAATCGAAAAAGATCTCATGGAAGCTGCAACTCCCTATGAACCGTTTTCGCCCAAAAATGACAGAATCACTCCCCACCCATGAAACATATATATAAATACATTTTAATTGAAATCGGTGCAGTATAGTTATTGTAGTTTTAAAGTTTACCGATCGAAAATGCGTATATGGAAGCTGCAACTTCCAGTGGACCATGTTCAGCTAAGTACTATACTCATGACCCATAGAACATATAAACACTATTTTTATCAAAATCGGTACAGTGGTTCTTGAGCTTTAATGTTATAAACAAACACATCATTTATATATACAGATGTGGCAAAATTATTATCACCTCATACGAAATTCATGGTAATGTGATTTTCGAACCCCGATGTACAACCTTTTGTATGATGGATACGTCATTACGGTAAATATCAGCCAATTCAATGAATTCGTGCAATAATAATTCAATATACACTGCAAATACGCCTTTTATGAGTCATTGGTATTCTGGCTTTCCCTGAGAATAGGGAATTGGGAAAAATGTTTTCATAGCATTTTTGTCTAAATTGTATTTTTCTAGCCTACTGAGAGGGAATAAGTTTGGTGTAAATATTTTCGAAACAAAGTTAAACGGGAAAATATTTTTCCCTATAAAAATTTTGTAGAACAAATATTTCTCAATTAACTTTGTTTTGAAAATTTTTGCACAAAACTTATTTCTTCAGTAGGGCAGAAAAATACAATTTAGGTAAAAACGATATGAAAATATTTTTCTCAATTCCCTATTCCAAGGGAAAGCCAGAATTGTGCCACAGGGCGAAACAAAAAATTAATTTTGGTCACGATGTTTTCTATCTCGATACATAATTCAGAGATTCATCACAAATTTTTTTTCCGAGTCACACATATAAAGTGATTCGGATCACATCATATTTGATTGGTTCAATTTTATTCGTTGGGAATAAACGCAATTTTGAAGTAATTGAGATGGAAAATAAATTTGTAAATTTCTCTGATCTATCTAAATCCAATTTCACATTTCGAAAAAATGATATGGAAACCAATTTTTACGGAAAACGTGAAATGGCTGCGATTTACTCAACAATTTGAACTCGTTTTTTTTATAAATGTTCGTATGATGAAACCGAACCATTCAAACGACTATTATATAATTTCCAAAAGAGGTGTAAGCGATGTTAACGTTTCTGAAATACCAAACTGTTACAATTGTCCATTTAAAATAAATAAAGATAAAAAGGACAACCTAATTTCAATACTGCCTTTAATAGATACAACATTTCATTATTTTTATTATGGGCTGGTGAGAGGTGAATGTATACACCCTACCCTGGCCTTCCAGATTCCGAAGACAAATGAATTTATTTATTTTTTATATCTTTGTGTAAACTTTACTATTTTATGCTAAATTTTAATGAATTTTATTTATTTTGTAAATGAAGTTAATTCTGCGTTTAATTATTTTTTTCATAAATAAAAACTAAAAGTAAAAGCTATTTTTAACATATCTATTTAATTATCTTGAAAAATAGCTTATAAAAAAAATTTAACAAAATCACTTATTTGAAAAATTTTCATTTTGCTGGAAAACCAAGGTAAATTAGGAAAAATTAATCTCGCTCACAACCATCTGACTTTAACTTACAATATTGTGTGCCTAGTTTTTCCTATTCAATTTGGAAGTTAATATATTGCTGTTTCTGAAAAGTTACTAATTTTCAGTTAAGTGGTTATGTTAAATTGCCACAGAAGATTCTATAACAATGTAATAATTTGCCATCAGCACCAAAACGCTGCATTTGAGAAATACACTATTCGCAAAAATATGTTCCTTTGTGCAAAATCATAAAATCGATATGCTACATGATCGTATCAGAATGAGACAAAATATATCTGTAATCTGCGCCTCAATAGTAATTTGGAGTAATAATATGTTTCAGCTAAATTAAATAAAAAGTAAATCAATAATTAGCTACCAGCACCAAAACGATGGATTTATCAACTAAAGCGTCAATTATAAAAATTTTCCTTTTTCCAAAATCTTTGAAATGCCACCTGATTATTTGCCAATAATAGAAGTTGTAACTGCTTACAGCGCCACAATGGTAGTTTTGGGTACTAATTAGTTAAAAAGCTACAGTATTTTTCATTACCTTCTCAGCGATATGCGTTTATATTGATTAAATTGCTTTAATGAAAACGCTTGTAGAATTTCCTTAGAGTGACAATATTTATTTATTTTTAGGGATACCAATTTCGAAAATTAAATTTCTTCCGATTCCTTTTTACAACTAACTGACTGACTGATTTAGTTGTAAAAAGGAACTGAAGAAGAAATTTAATATTCGAAATCGATATTCCTAAAAATAAAGAAATATTGTAACTCTAAGGAAATTTTACAAGCGTTTTCCATAAAGCAATTTAATCTGTTTTATAAGTTAACAGTAAAGCTAAACAATGGTTTCCAACCATTATAGCATCAGTTTAGACAAGTGTATATTATACAATAAACCAATTATACAAAATAAATTATTGCCGATTCAAAATCTTACAAACGATATACTTCACGAGTGTATGGAAAAAATGGAAAGGAATATCGTAAAATTGGGTAGTTTATTGGTGTTTTCATACGGCTAGTACCCGACCCTCTCGAGGTAAAAATCCCAAAAGCTGTTCAATTCTTCAAATTAAAAATAAAAGCAGATTGGTGAAAAATACGAATCTCATAAACCATTCTTGAGATTTCATTGGACGGACAATTTTTAGTTTGACGAAAAATGAAAATGTTGAGACCAAGGACCTTCAAAAGTTCGAGAAAAGTGGTTTTGGAAAAGAGTAATTTTTCATTATTTTTATCTAATGGTCTTAAACTTGGTCGTACAGACCGAAGAACCGAATTAAAGTTGTTATGACACAATATATATAAAACCAGCTTACAGTCATTCATTACAGAAAATGGTAATGCAGAACCACAGGGTTTTGTGTATAAATTCAGCACCGGTAAACTAAAAAAAAATAAAAGTTCTTAGGATGTTCGAATATTCTCTTGGTGGATGTTTGCAAGGAGAAAGACATAAATTTATAAAAGCTAATTAGAGCTCAATCACATTGAGATCAAGATTATACAAATATACTTTTTTCGAATTCCAGGAGCTTTTAGGAGCCACTATTCTGGCTTTCCTTGGGAATAGGTAATTGAGAAAAATAGTATTTTTCTGGCCTACTAAAAAAATAGTCTTGTGTAAATAGTTTTCAAACAAAGTTCATACACATTTTTTTCCTATATAAATTTTATGGAAAAAAGTTTGACAATCAACCTTCGAATCCCGATAGGGGCAGGATGCAAACGGGAATTTTCATCAACAGATTATGATTTGTGATAAAATGGAACACAGTAATGACTCTCAGAGTGCAAAACCCATGGGCCGACCAATCTTCCATGCCAGTATACACCCTTGGATTGGCTGGCAACGGCATAACTAAGGGCAGGAATCTCGAACCGAGAAAAAGTTGGAAGAGCCTTGGCCCCAAAACAAATTGCAAGGATAATAAAAAATAAATCAACTTTGTTTGACAAATATTTGCAATAAACGTGTAGGTCAGTAGGTCAGCAGGGAGCCTATTATGATTTTTTCGATAGTGCTTTTTCTTCATTATAGAGCTTCGATCATAGCGCGATTCGATAGCTTCGAAAATGATTTTTTCAATAGTTTTTTTAACATTGCAGATGTTTTTGAGGTCGCAATACATAAAAAAATCCAACGAAATTTTGTCCCAAGAATATGCAACGAAAAAAAAAAAATAATAAAGTAAATACGAGAGAGCCAAAACACGGTGGTGCGCCAATTTGGTTTTGTGGTCTCTCTATGTACGTATTTCTCATCTACGATATTAATTAGTGAGCGTAATATACAAATAAAAAAACAAAAAAATAAAAGAATTACGAGAAAACTAAAACACGCTGGTGCGCCGAAAATCAATTTTTGGGCTCAAACCTTTTTATTTTTTAATTTTAGGTCTATATAAATACAAGTACTCTAGCCCAAAACAAATCAGTAGGCTTAAGCATTTTTATTTAGGCATTAAGCAAAATTTCAAGCCCCATCTTGGATGTTTAAATTTTTAGCCTTAGGCTCAAACTTGGGTTTTTATCTCGCGAGTCATATTATTTATGATGTAATTTTGTTAGCTGGCAAAGAAAAACCGTCAATTTTTTTGTTTGAAGTTATAAAATGACTCAGAAGAAGGAGCGCCAGCTTACATTATAAAAAAAACGCTACGTGATAGTTGGATAGTTAATATAAATTTAAATTACACATTTTTTAACATAACCTCACTTTTATCCAACCATCCACTGTTTTCTCTGGAGAACCTGCAGAATGAGAATTTAAGCGTACTGATTCACTCCATTTCATTCAAAACACTAAAATTTCAAATTGATCAACATTATTGTTGTCGTCTTAATAGGAAAATAAAAAAATATTCATAAAATTAATTTAATAAAAAGAATTTAGTAATAATATTGTTTAAATTAAATTTTAATTGTAACTCACATTTCCTAAACTTATATTTATCCAGTTTTTTTTTTGATTCTATAATAAGAAATACGATCTTCGTCAAGTCGGATGCAGACGTATACTAACGATATTATTGAGAGAATACACTATCGAAAAATTTCATAATCGCTTATTTTCGATAATATCGAATAAAAAATGCTATCGAAAAAATCATAATAGAAAATATAATAGGGGAACTCAGAGTAGTGGCGTGGCACTGGTTCAAATATTTTTTCCAAATTTTTGGAAAAACGAAAAATTTAAAAAGAGTGACGATAGAATCCACACCGAAGTCAAAGCCAATCATACTCTTTATAGTAACCTCACAGAAAAAGCCTAAAGGATATAGATCAGAAGACCGCGGTGGCCATGCAATAGGCCATCCCCTTCTTGGACAATTAACGTTTGTCCGGCTTGGACAATTAACGTTTGTCTTGTATCTCACTACAAGTGCATAGTCCATCATGCTGCAGTCACATATTTCCAAGTGCTTATAGAGGTACGTCATCAAGTAATACATCCATGTCGTTTTGTAGAAAACTTTTCCCGCCTACATGTTCACTCCAAATTAGTGTTTAAACCGACTACGCCGCACTACATTTGGAATTAGGCGAGCTCAGTAGCGCAAATTATGAATATTTAATTGCCTCGTTTTTTAAAAAAAAGGTTTTGTAAAAGGTTTTATACACGTTGCACATGATACGGTGCAACTGATTTCCTTGTAAAATACGATGCAACGTGAACCGAGGTACTTACGAACGTCTTCATAAACAACGAACACATATAGATAGGTCACCATTCTAATTACTCTATCTTCGTCTATATCAAGTTGACCGGCTGTCCCATCTCTTCTCGGATAAAAAAGGACTTCACCTGAACTGTACATTTGATGTACATAAACCATAAATGAAATATATTTCTGCTTTTTCACGGTGTGAGTAAGCCATGACTTATTCACATTTTAATTATAAACGTATACTAAAAGTTTCCTTAGTATGGAATTACTAATATAAATTACAAAATGTTTTTATTTTTATAGCTACCACAAATTTTGTTTAATTCGGGCTACTAGATTTGCTTAAAGAAATTGATATACTTTCGTTTACCATTGTGTTCATCATTTTGTTTTATTTCTGACGAAGCATCTATTTTAGCGGTGCTATTTTAATAAACACGACTTACTTTGTGAAAACAATTCATAAAAACAGTCTATTGTGAATAGTCCGGTGTGTAATAACATTTTAAAATATGCATTATTGTGGCATATTTTTCGTGGGTGCGCATGTCATTTCACTAAAAGTGGAATAACTTTTGCACCATCAACAATTCGAAAAAACTTTACGTGCTGGTTTTACTGGAAATGAGCGTCCCTATCACCCTGTTTCATTTGATCGTCGTGTTCTGGGACACCTATACGGACAAATCTATACGAGTATACATCTCCCCCTGGTTTTAACTTACCTCTATAAAACATTCGTAATCATGTCACTTTGATATTCTCTGGTAGTGTGACCAAACAAGTTAAATATTAAATGAAACGCAACGTGATTCAGTTCAAATGCAGACTGCTTTAGTAAAAAGTCCAGAAGTTATAAATATTCCGTCATAATTCGTGAAGAACATAAACAAGTATATACACCCGGCCACCGCAAAATCCCATCCCATAAACATAATAATACACAGTGCACATATTATTAAATAATATTTAATATTTATGCTTTTAAATTATAATTTAATTTTAAGTTCAAAAACACAACTACCAACTTAAATCACAGAATCGATTATCGTATTTATTACTAAAATTTTAAATTGAAAAATTCCAAAATTGGTAATTTTAATGATTTTATATGTTCCCTAAAAAATATTATATACGTTTTCATATTAACTTCGCGTATATACGGCTGCGCACCAGCCAGCTTTATATGTTGATAATGACCTAAAACGATCGATAAATTTAATTTAAAATAATACGAAAGCAAAAAAAAAAAATTGTTTTGAGGAGTAACCACCAAATTTTAAATGTGATCCAATCGATCGATCGATTAATTCGACACTTAATTTTTTGTTTGTGTTTTTGTTTTATGAAGCATAAGACTTCCAACAGCATCGCAGCAAAATACTTTTAATTTAATTTTTTTTTTTTTGTTCATTTGGATCTTTTATGGGTTGATCGTTACTTAATTACATCACGTCGATCAGTAACAAAACAAAAAAAAAAAAAAATTACGAAATATTAAGACAAAACGTACAAATACGTTATATATAAAGATCATCCATTTCTCATGAGATTCGTCTACATTATAATCTTACATATATAGTAAAACGAGAGTTCGAAACTCAAAATCAATAATTAAATTTAATTAATAACTTTAATAACTGCGGCCATCTAATTCCTCTCTGTCTAATTAACGATCAAATAATATTTTAACAAAACGATGCGCGAAGACCGATCCAAAATTTATATATACCGGAGTATCTCAACAACAACAAAAATCGTGTGTCGCACACAGCATGAATTCTTTTGTTAATCTAATACGCTCTAAGGGGTCCAATCTTCTTCTTTTGTAATCTATCCGCTAATCACCTGTTTTGTTGTTGTTGCTGTTGCGCTTACAAATGTTTATATTTTTTATTTTTTCAACAATAGCCGTATACACACACAAGATATACACGATAAGATTCCGATATATAAGATGAAGAAGAAATTTACCGATTGACACTTTTTATATTGTTAGATGAAACTCGATCTTTCCGACTGTCCTCTGTTATAATAAAGGAGTGTCGCATTTTATATAAAAACAAGTCAAGTTATGGGATATTTGAAATTCAAATTAGTTTTTTTTTTTTGGTGTAATTTAATTTCTAATTTGGTGTCTTGTTATAGAAAAAGATCTTGATGTGATGATGATCATTGATTATGTGTTAAATGTACGAGATGATCGCATACTAATCGTTATAATCCGTTTAAGATTATTAGATTATATTTTATAGTAATAATGACCACAAATTCGGTTTTAAAAATGGAACCTGATACGGTTTAGTGCACACTTCAGTCAGGCTAAAGCCAATTTTTTACATCTTGAACAAATTAATTAAATCAAATTTAAAGAATACAAACATTTTCACAGAATATAATGTAAACCTAATTTGTCCCAGTGTACGACCACCCAAAATTAAATGTGTGCGGTTAAAACGGATTTCTTTGTCCGTCTTCAAATTGAGTTTGATTGATTCTTTATATCCATTTCGTAAACAGTTGATTCATTTATATGTAGAATGAATTTTAACATTTGCTATCTGATAAATATGTGTTGGAGTGAAATACCTCGAGCTTATTATTAAGTGCCAATTATTAGCATTCAACAGGTAATTACATTTAACATTCTAAAAAAAAAAATATTAAAATTACGATAAACATCATCCACAATATTTAATATACCACAAAAAGACAAAACGATTAACGATTTATAAAGTAATAAAAATTGTAATATTTTTAATTAATAATCTTAATGTGTGCTTTTGGTCTGGTTGAATCTCGAGAAACAAAACAAAAAGAAACAAATATGGAGGTTTATCATGCTGTGATATTTAATTAAGATAAAACCATAGATATTTCTTCTTTTTTTAAGTAATCTGACTTAACTAACAACATGGTACAGGCACATTTAAAATATTATAAAAGTTATATAAAAAATTATGAAAGATTGCGCGATGATAATGCCCGGAGATGTCAACGTTGGATAATTAATATATTGTTTATGTGCTTGTGCGCGATATAAAAATATTACGGGTGTATGTCCTTCTATACAGGATTTGAGCAATTTCACGAATTGTACTTTAAATTGACACTCCCAAATATCTAGAAAATTGTAGATGCTGAAGGTAAGCCGACCACTATATACAAAACGAATTAGAACATCAAAATACTAAAGCAAATATCCAAAATAGAACAAATTTAGAAAGAAATGATGCGGTAATATATTAAAATACTAGACCTAAATATTATAAGCTAAAAGACGGTTGTAGAGATAGCTTACTGAAATGGCAACAAAATTGTGCAAGATATACCAACCTTCAGCGCTAAAACGTCAGAAAAACTAATTTTAAAAAAATCCAACATTGATGAACTGAAAAATAATGGCACAAGAAACACCTTCAAGCGATGAGTGACGATCATAACATTTTTTGTGCACTGGTCGAGCCTTAGGGTCATGCTACCGACAGAACATTGAGTTTCTCCGTTAATCCCTACTGGATGACGTTGGGGGACGCACTATCTGGCCCTGACATCTATTAATGGGGTCCCATTTGAAACGCGATATTTTAAAACGCGAATTATCAAAACGCGATATTTCAAAATGCGATATGGTACAGAACGCGATATTTCAAAACGCGATATGGTACAAAACGGGATATGGTACAAAACGGGAGTTTGGGATCGGGTTATATCAGGCGGGTGAACGGGAAATTTAATTTCAATTTATAGGAATTTAAAAATCGATAGGAACGATAGTACGTAGTATCAGTATCAGGTGGGTATCTGCGCTCCCGCCGCTTCGCAATGCATATTCTGTACCATATCGCGTTTTGTACCGTATCGCGTTTTGTACCATATCGCATTTTGAAATATCGCGTTTTGAAATATCGCATTTTGAAATATCGCGTTTCGAGCGGATGCGCTATTAATGACGTGCGAAATTTTTTATTGGTTATAACGTAATCTATTTGATTCGTTGTTCTGCGAAAATGTGATGTCCTTTTGCATTTGTGTATATTTTTGAATGCAAATTTACTGCCCTCCTATGAATAGCTGGTTTGTGATGCAGAAGTCGATGAGTCGTTCTTCAATATTATTAAGCACAGAGTCTACAATACTTATTTACCGATGTGTAAATAATCATATCAGTTCCAATTTTTGCATTGAAATATCCTTGTAATATTATCATATCTGTATGTCTTACATCATTGGTGGTTATTGTATTTCGTATTAAGGCAGGTTTTTTTCTATTCCATTTTCCACTTTCTTTTATGATGTTCTATGATGTGATGTTCCCAAGCGGTTAACCAAATTCTTACAAGCAATGCTTGCTTAGTTGTTTTTGTTTTATATATCTCTGCCACTCCATTGAAAACGGAACGGGAAAAGCAACGTCATTCTGCGCCAATCTGAACAATTTGATGTCGCTTGCATTAAAATTCCCTACCTGTATTCTTGTTTAAGATAAGATTAATGACAGTTATCAGACAATTTTACTCTCAAAAAATCGTGCAACCAGATTCCAAAAGTTGAACACTCACAAAAAGAACTAGTAACCAAATATGGGTGTTTGTTGGAATCTGACCACGGAAAACACGACTTCATGCGGTAATTATTAGCTGACTTGAGCTCAGGGTTGGGGTGGTGTTTTCGAAGTATATAATGATCATACTTATATCGCATAACGGTAAATATTAATATTAAAAAAATAAATTGTGGGCAAAACAATAGTCTCACAAGAAAATTAAAATTTAAAATTAGTTTGACACAGTAAACATACCGAACAAAAAAAATTACAATAGTCGTATTACACAAAGACGCATAACTGTCTTCCCTTGTCGTTACATTTAATTTTTAATGGCACATATTAACACAATAAAAAAAAACACAAATATGTATAACAAAAAAAAAAATGAAATTGAATTATATATTATAACTATAATTAAGATAAAAACAATTAAATTTATAAAAAAAATCGTTGGTCCTACATTTCTTAATTTAAAATTAATTTCATTTCAATGAACTTTTTGTGGGTTCAATATCCCATGATCAATTTTTTTTTCTTTTGGTACATTCAATTTATATACAACTAGCTGACCCGGCCCAAATTAAAAATGATCATGATGAGAGAAAAATTCAAACAACTCAACTCACGGTCGGTAATTTTTTCGACCAATAGAAGAACCTTTTTTCAATCTGGTAGAAAAATCCAGAAGAAAAAAATTGCCATTTTTGAGCAATATGTTTGGACGAAAAAATTGTCAGAACGAACGAACGCAACCATAAAGGCGGCATAACGTATTAAAAAGTAAATGAAATGTCAATTTAAACTCAGGCATCTATCGAAAATTTAGTTGTTTTTTGGAAGGAAATGAATTCGAGTCAGTTGGAATTCAAAAGAATTCAATGTATTTTGTTCGAGTGGAATTAAATGGAATACAGACGCCAATCAATACAATGCATTGTAGTAAACAATATTTTTGGTTTTTTTGTCCGGCGCGTAAATGAAAAACGATGATGGTTTGCTAACTCTCGAACACGCGACGTACAACTGACCATGAGAAAATCACGAAAATTCCAGATTTATTCTGCACACTTCCAGCGATTGACCTTTCGATTTGTTAATCGCCATAGCGAACGCTCAGTTGGAATCAGAGGAATTCTTGGAATTAGAACAGCCTCTCCTTTGAATTTGCCCTTGATACTCGTCGCTTGAATCACGTTGTTCATCAGTTTTTTCACAGGTAATCGCGTTCCATTACCCGATCTCGGATGGTTTAGATTACGCAGCATGATTATCACAGATCCTACCTTCAGCATCAAGTTATGTGGTGGTATTCCCAGCAAATAAAGCGCATTCAAAAACTCGGTCGGATGGTTGCCTCATCTTGATTGGTTATACAGTCAACGGATTTGTAACAATGCATTTGCCCAGCGATTTGGTTTTGAATCAAGTAATTCTGACTGTCGACATCCTTGGATTCGATTTTACTCAACATGTTCCTAGCTGTTGGGTGCCCTGAAAGCACTTGTGGTGACCTAAAATATAAATTGTCGCCCAACGTAATTTTTGACTCATCGCCAAATAGCCACCCGGTTGCTTAAGCGCAATCAACATGATGCACAATACACACAAATATAAAACGACACAGAAAGACGAAACCAAAACCTATTTTAAAATTAAAATTAATTTTTCATAAATAGTCCAAAGTTCATCAGCATTCAACGTCGAATAACAGTCAGACTACCAAGCTGCTGCCGCCACATTACGATGCCACACGACGTATCATCACTTAAATAAATTATATCTGTGATGAATAGTAGTTTTAATTGTGAAATCCGTTCCGCAACAGCATTATACGCTCAATGCGAAAACGACACCTGTCAAATTGCACAACGCCCGAGTCAACGTACAACGCCATCTACTGGGTTGTGGCATTAATGATCACACAACAGCGCCATCTCTTATTTATCTCAATAAATTTCTACTTTTATGAATTCACCTCACGATTTTCTGAGATTTTTCAAGCTTTGCGTCGACTTTTCATGCTTTACAGCGTCCAAAATCATCAAAACATTGAAAAGGAAAAACCTTAGCTGAGGGAATAGCGTGGATGTTTTGGTGCTCAGATAGTGGCCTTGTTATCCGCGATTAAAAAAAGGAAAAAAGAGGGGAATTTGCGTGGGGAGTCGGACCCCTAAGTTGTGGTGGCATCATTAATCCATTATGTGGATCGGATTAACCGAGTTTGTATATTGTGGGTTTAAATTTTCATTTAAAAAAAAAGAATATATTGGCCTCAACCCCATAAATATTATTAGTAAGAAATTTTTTTGATTGGTAAAGTACAACCAGCAGATTGAAACCCGCGTGCTAATGCACTTGCGCAATTTCCGCTCCTAATGAAGCACCAAATATATGCTCTTTACCAATTGGGTGGTTTACGTTAGTATGATGATTATATTTTTTTTTAAATTATTAAACGACAACAAAATAAGATTGAGACAAATCGGTTCAGCCGTTCTCAACTGATCCACTAGAAAAAAAATTATTTTCTTCCAGGATTTCCGGAAGATTCCGAGTTCTATTCAAATTTTCGGGATTTTCGTGGAAAATCCCGTAAAAAAATCGTTTTTAGATTTTCCAATTTTCCGATTGTTCCGGTGAATTTTCTCAAAATTTTATTTCGTACGACCCATCTCGTTGCAATTGCGAATACAACAAAAAACGATTGAGCCAAATCGGTTTAACCATTCTCAACTGATGCGCGTTTATACATTTTTTAAACCATACATAATTTTTGATGTTACTGCTTTGATGGTGGATGCAAGAAGAGAATTTTCGATTTTCCAATTTTTTTTTTGGTTTTGTCGGGTTTGTTCGGGTTTGGCGAATTTTCTTCGATTTTCCGATTTTTTTGAGTTTCCGGATTCCCCTTTGGGCTCTCCGGATTTCTTTTTTTCCTAAGCCGCCACTGTATTGAGACGAAAAAAGCAGAAAAAGCATGCAGCCTCTGGTGGGATTCGAATCCAGTACCTCCCGGGGACGACCACCTAAGCTTTAACCATTGCACCATCTGTCACATATAAAATGTACACACAAAATTCATATAAAAGGGTTTTTTATTTTATTTTTCGTAAACCACCACTGTATTGAGACGAACAAAGCAAAAAAAGAATCATCCAAATCGGTCGTGTCGCTTTCGAGTTTACATAGATAGATAGATAGAGTAAATAAGTAGATAAAATATATAGATTAGATAAAAAACAAAATACTAATTTGCATGCAGCCTCCCTAGTATTTTATTGTTCTTAATAGTTCTTTTTATATATTCTATAATTTGCAAAATATTTCCAGAAAACGGGAAACCTCCGCATGAAATCTGCTATTTCCGATGGACCGATTTCCACATAATATTGCTGAGATTAATCAGTATAGTTTATTGGGGATACACGAGGTTTAACCTCCTCGAGCTTTAACCACTGCACCCACCTGTCTCATATAAAATATACATACAAAATTAATATAAAAAAGGCGATTCGATTTTTCTGGTTTTCCTACTTTTCCGGTGGTTTTTTCAAAATTAACTTTCGTAAGAACCATCTCCTGGCAATTGCGAGCACAACAAAAAATGAGCCATATTGGTTCAGCCGTTCTCAACTGAAGCGCGCGCACATACATTTTTTACACCATTTTTGATTCAGTTTCCGGCATTTGTACTAAACACAGCATAGTATAAAATATTTAGTACTTTCACGCGAGTAAAATGTATAAGAAAAAATCAAAAGGAACAGTTCAACATGTTTCGACCGCATAAAATAAACGGTTGTGACCAACTCGTCGTACGGCGGCCATATGTACGCCACATTATTTTTAGTTTTGATTAATTTGGGTCAAAACACAACCAAAAAGACGGGACAGACGGCAAACCGAAATCATGTAGCACTTTTTTTTAACAAAAATGCTTAAACACAGTAAAATCTATTGAAAAATTCATTTATCCATCGAAATCTTCGATGCCAATATATAGAATCGATACTACAAATCGGCAAATGTTACAGGATCGTGTAAACGCCTGGTATGAAAGTTAAGGGAGCTATCAGTGAACGCTAAAGAAATTCCAATCTATTTACAGTATAATTTATTTTAATACATCCTAGATTAATTTTATTTTACGCACGAAAATGAAATCGCTTATAGTTGTACCAAAATGGCCAAAATATTTCAATCGCACCTACTTGTTTTATAAAAAATTAATTTTAACTTTTAAAATATGTATAGGTAAACCCCAATTAAAACTGGAAAGAATAAAAGTTGACAACTTCGTATAAAAAAGCATTGGAAAAAACCACAAAAAAGCAGTAATCTTCAGCACATACTGTTTTGTTTGATTAAATAAAACCACGAGCTCTAGTTTTATGTTTTATTTAGTAATACCAGAGACAACCTAAAATAGATATTTCATCCTATGTAAACGTAAAAATTTAAACTGCGTGCTCATTTTCTGTAAACAGCCGCATACAGTCACAAATTTTTTGTTTTTTTGCGTATATACCCAGTATACCCAGTGTAACGAAAAATCACATTATCAGAAATACATTTCGTTTTCATTTTTTTGTTCAAATGAAAAATCTAATTTGATTATCCGTAGTAATACTTATTCAGGGGTGGGATGTTGTAACATCACTTTTTTCGATACTATCGAAATTTACATCTCTTTCATCACTAATTAAATTTGTCGTTTTTCCATTTTTCAATTACATTGCTTCTATTGCGATCTCTACCTATTCGAATAAAACATTATGTCGCTCTACTCTTATTGTATCACCTACCTATTTTAAGAGTGATATTTTATCGAAAAACAAAAAAGAGATAAATAAACAATTTATTCTAGTAGTGTGCGATCGCAATATAGAAAGCAAAATTGAAAAGTGAAACGACAAGCAATTTTGTTTTAGGAACAAGAGATATAAAATTCGATAAATATCGAAAAAAGTGATGTTACAACATCCCACCCCTGAACTTGTCGGTTTAACAGAGGGAAATTATAGAGGTGCGGGGAACGCACCTCTATAGTAATTAGGGGTTGCACTAATATTGCAGTTGTGTTAGTATAATTTAAGTTAATTTTACAATTACATTTTGTAGTAGTGGACAAATGATTATATTCATCGTGATTTATAGGTAAGTAGTCACTTGTTAATAAATTTAAATTGAAATTCTAAGTTAATATTTGTGTTCTAATATGCATAACATAACTTGTCTTTGATTACTAAATTCAAGATCAAGTTCAAGGACATATTATGTTAGCCTTCGTTCGGCGGCATAATTTTACAACGCTAAAAGTGTTTTACAACGCTAAAATCTACTTGACCCCCTATATCTGAAGAGGCTGGGGATATTTTTCTAAAATAATGTCTGAATGGTCCAGCAAAAAAATGAAGAGATCTCACAAAACTTTACCCCTCTCCAGCTTCTACAAGAAGATTTATTAGTATTTAAAAACGGAAAAGGTACAATTGTACCTATTCCGCATGATGAGGGTTAAGTATATTGTATATACATACGATTTTGATACTAATAATATTTAAACTAAATTTTAGGCCACAATTGATGAACATTAATATACAATGACAAAGGTAAATTAGTAATTTACTGTGCTTGAACGCAAACTTTTTTTTTGTCACAAGCTGGGCACCCAGGGAGTAAACCTAATCGAGTACGCTGAATTCAATGGTGCTAGTCCCATTTCAAAGTATGTTCCCATTTTTGAGATATCGCTTTCGACATGTTTTGGCAAAAATTTGCCACATGTTTTTTTTCTGAGTCAAAAGTTTGTCAAAATATATACTCATTTATCGCTGTTGAAAAACCACATCTACATTCAAATTTTTGTGTTATTATTATTATTTTTTTTTTCATTTCGACGAAAAACACTTTCTTTATCATTTTTTGTCCATTTATTGGATTTAAATCGATTGAAATCGATCGAGAAAACATTGCATCGACAAATATAGATACAATAGAAACTACAATAGATCAATGAGCGCCAGGCAACACGGCAATTATTAAATTTCATGATTTCATATACCGAGTTTTTTTACTTAGGAGATAAATCAATTTGCCATTTTAAGGATCACTTTTAATATTTTATTCCGCTGAGACGTTTTGTTTAATGGAAAAAGTGATACAAAATAAATAAAAGATTTCCGCTGGGAAATAAATTCTCTTTACTGATAGTGCTGTCACTTGCGGCGAGTAGCGCAATCTCTCATTTTCCACTGTCAAATTTCCGCTATCTTATACAGCATGTATATTTTGACAAATTTTTGGCTCAGAGCGAAAACATGAGAAAGCGATATCTCAAAAATAGGGACTAACTACTACTCGAATTAGGTTAACCCCCTCGGTGTCCAGCTTGTCACTTTTTTCAACTAGCACAGTGTTATTGATGGTTGTTTTAGGTTTACACAATTTGTTTTAGGTAATCTATGTTTTTTAGGGAGAGAACTTGTTCCAGGTTAGTATAACTGGACCCAATCAGAACACATACTCTACCAATTCTCGACATTAATTACTCAAAAATCAATTGTCTACGCCATTTTCGAAAAGAACATGTAGGATGTAGACGTACGCGTGAACGGACATCTCCAGGAACATTTGTAGAAATTTGTAAAATACATCAAAACACATAGAAATTTCTAAATTCTGTAAAAATTGCAAAACTTTTCAGAGATTTCCTACGACTTTTAAAATATCGATTAAAACGGGTTCGTCACTTATTTGGAAATGTCGATGATTCTGCAATTTCTGAAATTGCATTTTAAATTGCAGAAATTGCTAAAATTCTGTAGAAGGAAATAATATTTGTATCAAAATTACAATCAATCGATATATAATCGATATATAAACAATAATAAGGCTGTCGAAAACCGTGGGCATTTCCAGAATTATCTGAAAAACTAGATTAAACCCGTTAAAAATTCAATTTCCAAATATAATTTTTAATAGAACGAATCCCGAAACATTTTTTAATTAGATCACAGAAATAGCTTGTTCTGCCTTCCAAATTATCCATCGGAAACTTTAACATAGCTTAACAAAACTTCCCGACCTCAACATGAAGATGATAACACTCGTCAACAAAAGTTATAGAGGATTGTGTTTGCGCATGCGTTGAAAGGTACTCACCGAAATATTAGCCATTTTCGACACGCAGTTGTTGTTTAATAATCGTTTGAGTGAGTCGATATCAGTGTTTTTGTGAAAATAGAAAAAATCGAGTAACGAGTTATCACTAAATATTTGTTTTTGAAAAGTAATACATCTGCGTAAATCAAAGACGAGTTGGATGCTGTGCACGGGGACTCTGTACCATCACTTACCACCGTAACTTTTTGGGCAGCCGAATTTAAACGAGGTCATACCAGCTTAGGTGACGATGCACATTCGGGACGTCCAAAAACTGGAACCACTGTTGATAACATCGCTCAAGTTTACCAAATGGTGCTAGTCAACCGTCGAATTAAAGTTAGAGAGATAGAAGAGGCTATGAAGTGTTAAAAAAAATTCCTGACTATGGACCAGAAACGTGTTCGAATGGAACATTTCCAACGATCTATTGACAGTGGGACAGTGATGGAGTTATCTTAACCGATTATTTCCATAAAAGACAAACTGAAGACAAGTTGACAAGCTGAAGGCAGAAATTGCAGAAAAGCAGCCACCTTTGCAGAAAAAAACATCTTGCTCCACAAACACAATGGCGTGGTCTCACACTTCAACGGTTGCAAATTTTTTTTGTTCCCTATGCTAAAACTTGCACTCGGAGGACAAAAAACTTGCCCACGTCGATTGAGGATCATCACCTTCGTAAACATCTATTTTGCAGAGATAACGCAGAGTACTATTTGGACGGGTTGAAGAGATGGGAACATCGCTGCGGGAGAAGTGTAAATTTGAAGAAAAACTCTCTTGTATCTCTGTTAAGTCGGAAATTTTCCAGACAACATTCGTATATACCTTTGACAAAGCAAATATTGTGTTAATTTTATTAATTCACAACATTTAAAATTCATCCGGGCATGGTTTCAAGATTTTTTACAAATGGCAATATAAGCTTAATACCCAAATTAGACATTTTTATTAATCAATATAGCTTAAAATTCTTAATAATTTTGAAATACCCAAAAATACTCTAAAGTTTTATAAAGAAACCCAATTGATCGTATATTGGCTTTATAAGCTTCAGAATCTTATAATTATCTTACCTTATTATTTTTAACAAAAAAAAAGAATAAATCTTTGGAATATAAATAGAACGCGCGGGTATACGGTAAACATAATATACAGAATGTTTATTTGCAGAACGGTTAGATAAGTTAAGGTGTTAGATAAGATATCCGAACAAGCTGAAAAAATTTCCAAACCAATTTATTTGAAATAATCATTAATAAACGAGTAAATATGATTTAATTTAAATGTTTATAAATTTATGAAGCGCCAACCCTCAAAGCTACTGCATAAATTTTAAATCTGTTATACCGCACATATATACGTTGCACGCTTAAGGTAAAAAAATTATATTATTCCGCAACTAAATTGATTACTATAACGAATAATAAAAATTTTACTGCAATTTCGAAATTAACTTCGCACAGTTTATGCAACTATCGTGTATATTTCATTATCCTAATTATGTTTTTAAGAAATTCAATTATAATACTAGGTCGTATTTTTTTTTTTACAGTAGAAACGAAAAACATGAAAAATATCACACTTCATGATGAAAAATTTATTTAAACGAAAACATACACAACAAGAAAATATTCGATGACACACCCACTTATTAATTTAAGTCAGCGCGAGAGCAGCGCGCATTTTAATTATATTAATTTATTAAATTTTCACGAAGCGGAAAGAAAGGTTGTCTCAATATATATATACACGAGTAGTTACCGCGCATATACCCACATACCCGTTTCGACGTACATACAGTAGTTTTTCCATTTTTCTTTCGTTTAATTTTTTAGCAATTTAATTTTCTTTCATTTTAACTTTAAACTAATAAATTAAAATATGAAAATAAATTATAGCTCATTAGTTATAAAATCACATATATGAGGAATATTATATGTATGTATATGGGTTATGAATAAACCCCTTTTTTCCGTGATACTATGCGCGCATGTTTCAAATGCATTGAATGGTTCGCCGGTAATGAAGAGGAAATTTTTCGGTATTTTTTGTAAGACACGCCTAAAATACTATAGTTTTTACCTTGTTCACTATATGTTAACGGAATTATTAACACATTTTTGTTGGTTTATTATGTATACATGAAATGATTTACTGGGAGTTTGTCCTTATTTGGCCTAAGGCAATAACAAATTTTAGGACACACTATATAACCTAGTGAAGTTTGTTCTAAAGTGTTTTAAACATAAAATTTCTTTCGATACGTATTCTAACAGTGTAAATAACATCGAGAAGAATCTTGGAAACCACTGGGTATAATATTTAAAAAATAAGAGTCCTATTTCTAAGAGATTAGAACATCTGTAGATTTACGTGTGCAAGTACAAATTCGGTTTGTTTTGGTCAAATTCAACATTATTGAAAATATAATTGTTACAAAGATTAATTATCGAAATATTTTCCATTACTATCAATGGTCTTCGTCCAGCTGCCTCCCCTCAGCTGTAACAGTTTAGCCAGGTTCCATGCTCGTAGTAAATGACTCCTTTCTAATCCCACCAAACACACAATGACACTTTCTTGGCATGAATATTCAATTTTGCAACTGATATTGAAGGTTGGCCATGATCCCAAGGTTTTCTGCGTTTAAGTTTATCGTACAAAATCCACTTTTCATCGCCCGTAATGATTTTGTGCGAAAAAGTTTTTCTTTTGAACCGGAAAGCAAATGGAGATGTCAACACTTCGGTTTTTATTTTCTTCGGTCAGTATATGATAAACCCATTTTACTTGCTACTGTATTTTCTCAATTCATGCAATTGAAGTGATATTACTTGGTTAATAGTTTTGCATGCTCTTTTTGAATTTGACATGGATTTTCATTAAGTAAAACTTTAGGTTCTTCGTCGTCAAATTGTTTTACTGCACCTAGACGTGGATCGTCCTCCAGAATAAAATTGTCACCACGAAGTCCCACTTTTTTACTGCTGAATGACTGAAAGTCGAATTAATCAATTCCATAGCTTGAGCAGAATGTTTTTCATTTGAGCTGAGTGCGGAATCATGAAACCCGAACGGAAAAATCATTTGTTTCAAAATATTTCCATGAACAATTAAAAGTATTTTGAAAAATGATCAAAGTTGGCTTAAATATCTTATAAAAAACACAAATCAAATATAATTTCCGGGCAACATTTTTTCCTATGAATGTTCTTTATCGAGCATTTTAGTACGGAATTCCATTACCGGTAGAAATTGATTTAGAAAATTATCATAAATCATTACCTATAGCTTATATTTACTTATCCACTATAACTATCACCCTTCAAAGTCGATGAAGTTAGCCCGAGCCCGAATTTTTTGGTGGATTTCTTGGATAAGTGTAGCCATCCCGAATCAGGTGGAAATAACCTTTTATTAAATTTATTTGTTTAACCCGAATAATTTGTGTAGTTGCTAGGAGTTCACATTAAATTCTATACCACAATACCTGGAGATAAAGCCACCAAGCGGAATATATGGCCAGACACGCAACGATACTAGCTAAGATGTAGAATTGGCCTCAAGTCTATATCAGGTGGAAATAACCTTTAATTAAATTTATTTTCACAACCCGAATAATTTGTGTAGTTACTATGGGGCCACATTAAATTTTATACCGCAATACTTTCAGACAAAGCCACCTAGCGGCATGTACGGTCAGACAGGCCACGATACTATCTAAGATGCAGAATTGGCCACAAGTCCATACCAGGTGGAAATAACCTTTTAATAAATTTATTTGTTTAACCCGTATAGTGATAGTTTGTGTATAAAGCCACCAAGCGGCATATATGGCCAGACAGGCCACATTATTATCTATGATGTAAAATAGGCCATAACTCCATAAAAGGTGGAAATAACTTTTTTTTAAATTTATTTATTCCGAACAATTTGTGTAGTTACTAAGGATCCACATTTAATGATATACCGCTATTAGGGTAAAACAAAAAAAAACAAAAAAAAAGTTATTTCCACCTGATATTGACTTATGGTCAATTTTACATCTTAGACAGTGTCATGGCCTGTCTGGCCATATATGCCACTTAGTGCCTTTGTCTCCAGGTATTGTGGTATAGAATGTAATGTGGACACATAGTAACTACACAAATTATCGCTATACGGGTTAAACAAATAAGTTTAAAAAAAGGTTATTTCCACCTGATATGGACTTGGGGCCAATTCTGCATCTTGGGGTACCGAATTAAAAAAGTCTGAATTTAAAAAGTTCTTTAAAAATGAATTAAAAAAGTTAATTTTTGTATTAATTCATATTTTTAACTTAAAATTATGAATTAAAAAAAGCGATTTAGAAAAATGAGAAAACTCAAAAATGAATTAACAAAAGCTTACACTATTTCATTTTTAAAACACCTACCTTAATTCATTTTCAAAATGAATTAAAAAAGGCACATTTTATTTCATTTTATAAATTAAAAAATCTTAATTCGACTCTTAACAAATATTCATAAATGTGCATTATTTTGGGCTAAAGTTTAATTCAGTAAGAAGTATAAATTTTTAAAATTTTTAAATGCAGGATTGTTTATCAACAGTTTTTAGGAGGGGAAGCTAAATTTTTCCGGAAAATGGTCCCATTTTCCGAGAAAAAGTTCATTAAAAAAAATGCGTATTATTCTATTTAAAATACGTACAAATGTGTAATCTTTATAAAAATTTGGATATTAGGATTGTATCTTAATAGTTTTTCAACAGTACAAATAATTTTTCCGGGACAATTTTTCAATTTTTCCAGGAGAATTTTAAAATTTTTTCAATTTTTTTTTACTTAGTTTGACATTTAAAAAATTGTACAAATTGTGGAACAGCGCGGGTTTGGGCAGCCCCCATCCTCTAAGGTATAAACGAATTAAAATTACATTAAAAAAAATTTATATACGAAATTTGATTCTTTTAACATTTGTGGCACTATCAGAAGAAGCGATAAGAGCGAGAGAAACTCTTTGATCTGTGCCTGCAAGGTTGACGAAGCAATTATTATTAATAAAAAAAGCAATTAAAAATTTCCAAAATTTATATTCCCTACCTGATTTTACGCCTAATTACGCCTTCTTTTGAATTGCCAAATTTTTACGTGCCAAATTCAAATTTAAATTCCAAAAAATTTTCATTAGTGAAAAAACATTTTTTTCATTTTATATAGAGGCTTATATTATTTCTTTTTATAAATACTTTTATTAATTCATTTTAAAACTGAATTAAGAAATGCCTTTTTAAATTCATTTTATCGAACTTTTTTATTTCTTTTTCAACTCTGATTTTAATTCATTTTTAAAATGAATTAAAAACACTTATTTTAAATCAGAAAAAAAACTTACTACGGCTGTAATGTGTGCGTTTTCACATTTTGCTAGACATGATCTAATTTATTTGATTGAGCCTAGAACAAAGTGAAATCACCAATTCCAATCTTAGTAACCTCTTAGAAATATCTAAAGATAAAGCAAGTTTAATGTAATTTTGAGGTAGATAACGTTTAAATATTACACCCAGTGTTTCCATAGATTTTCTGAAACAACATAAAGATGAAGCATTTTTAATGCTATTTTAAAGTAAACAATTTTTGAATATTTCACCCAGTATTACCCTAGATTTTATGAAAAATTCATAGCTTTTAATTGGACAGGGTTTAGTACAAAATGAAAACACCCCTTCACAACCTCTTAGGACATATCTTAATGGGGTTTTGAGGTACACAACGTTTGAAAAATACACTTAGTGTTCCCCTGAATTTTCAAGAATATTCATATTTATTAATTGCATTGAGTCTAGTACAAACTGAAAACACCCATTCCTTTGAACAAAACACCTTTAATGTTATTTTGAATCACTTTACATAAGGACAACGCGTCCAAAACGGACACGAATAAGAACTACGCTTTAAAAATCGAAACATGTGATGTACTCAGCCTAAATCGCTCAGAGAGCATCAATCAGCTCTAAATCACCTAGGCTCAAGTAACTATATAAGACATATTCTACGAATACAAAACCGGGCCACTAAGCAGACCCTCGTGTTACCACCAACGAAAGTGTGTCCTCGTGGAAGACCACTTACTCAATCGATGGACGACATGGAAAAGGATCTGCACACACTCGTTCATCGTATCTGGCATCTAACTGTAGCGAATTATATCTGGAGAAATATTGTTAGGCGACCAAATCCCTACATGGGATGTAGTGCCAGCAGTATAAGTAAGATGTTTATAATTTTGAACTGAAATTTATGCGAGTGTTCAAAACTAATTTTTTGGACAAAATATAGTTTTGAAGAAGAGTTTTGATTTGCGCGCGATCACATTTCCATTAGTGTAAATTTAAAAATATATTTTGTTAGTATAATAGACCAAACTTTTTTATTTCACATTCACGGAATCCGGCATGTCCGGAGTATCCTAGGAATATCCGTTATTTTTATATGAAAGGATGACATTGAAAATTATGGAAAATTACACGAATATCGAATAATGGCAGTGGCTAAATCAGTTAGAAAGGACTGCCATTGTGGGATTAACGTCAGCTTAATGCCGTTTTAAATTAAACAGTAAGGCTCTCGCATACAATTTTAGAACATTTACAGTATCCGCGATTTCTATATGAAAGAATATCGTGAACATGAAAACTGGCGAGAGGAATAAGAGAGCGAGAAAATGAAAAGTCACAGAGGGTTCAAGAACCAAAGAAGTGCGTGGAATTGTTGTGGCGGCGTGGGAGAAATGTCAATTTTCGCCGAGAGAATTTCGTGTAGCTATATACAACTCCAGGGAGCGGAAAAGCAAATCTCAAGACGCACTACGGGATTGAACAGGATCATACAAAATTGGTTAAAGGATATGCGATAATGTTTCTCGAATACAAAGAAGGAAGGAAACATCGGAGGTGGACGCCCTGGACGGCAAATAATCCAGGCTGATAAATTGAACCAATACGATATTATGGATGCGTCTGTTCGCATCGATTAGATTTAAGGGAAATTTTTACGAATTCTACCACACACAAAGCTTGCTGATCGAATGCTTAAGCTGTTAAATTATAATCACAAATGCGGCGGGTTTAAGCATAGTCGGTGTCAATAATTCTATTGGGCGATCAGATGCAATATCTAAATGATTGAGCTACATATCATAGAATTGCTTTTTCATACGAACCGGATTTTCAATTACAATGTATATTCGTTCAAATCAGAAAAAGAATTAAGTTTGTCTACGCTGTTCAGAAATGAAATTTAAAATAAACGCGCCGGGAATGTGCTGCGCGGAAAGATTCTACCGGAACTTGAGTAACCAAGAGAGCTACTAAAAAACGTAAATTCAAAAGAAAAATAAGTAGACAAGATATTCTAAAGCATCGAAATAAATAATCAAAATTACGCATAGTTGACAAGAAGAGCCATTTTAGCGGCTAAAAATGTTGACGTACACGATAGAACGGTATCAAACATCTTGATGGGAATATTTGCTTTAAGTTCTCACCACCTGTTTTATTTTTAATGCGACCAGTGGCTCTATTCTGGCAATTCGTCGGGAATAGGGAATAATATTTTTTGCAACAGAATTTCCCCAATTCTCCGTTTTCCAAAAGTTAATTATGTTACTTGAGGAATACCCGTGGCGAGCTGCAGCTATCGGGGGGGTCACAGGTGGTGGATCGTGAACGGCCTATCGATAGGTAGGTTAGCGGTGAATTAAATAAGCCGTCCCCAACCGCAGCTCTGCTGGAAGGAGAGTCTCAGAGAATGGGGGAGTGGTTAACCTCTGTTCACTAAATTCTGAGTGCCTATGATACCCAGTAGGGAAAGGCGAACTGATGGCGCCACAAAACCATCGACCACAACCACGGTGAACTGAGCGTCACGCCTCCTTGCGCTTCCGGGCTTCCAGGTAGTGAATGGGGAACCCTATAAACGGGTATCCCATGAATGAAGTGGGTCCCATTTATTTGGGATATCCATATGAATGGTGAATGAGTGAGTGAATGTGGGAGGAGGTCGGGGCGCGGCGGACGGGGTGCTCGGTAAGCCAATGGGCTGGATTAAGGTGTTACGCGACCCGTGCTGATGATCGACTAGACTGGGGGCCCATTTAACAAAGCCCAGTCGTGAACGGAGCCCTCTGGATACCTGGCGACCTCCAGTTGTATTTAGCCTTACCTGCGTATACGGATCTCTGCAAATCTCACCAAAAACCGGAAAGTACTATAGAGGGGAGTAACTCTAACCAGAAAGGTGCGGTTCCCTCATCTGAGGCAGCGGCAAGCAACACCATGGCATCGAAGCCAGGTGAAAGCGGAACCGCCAAACAGAAGAGTGGGGGACCGAAAGAGATCCCCCCAGCAAAGCGACGGTACAGAGAGAGACGGTCGGCGTTTAGAATTCTGGAGAAACTGGCTGCGACCCCTGAGGGGCAGCTTACAGTTGCGCAGAAGGAATCTGTAGCATGGGCTATGAAAACTGTCGGCTGCAATAGCTCGGAGAGGGTCCTTGTGTCTAAAAGACAGAGGTCCCAGGATGAGCTTGAAGCAGAAGGCAGTAAGCGGGCCAAAGTGCAAGCAGACATGACGTCGGGGGCTCCTAAGGAGCAGAAACTGAAATTATTCAGTGAAACCCTGAAGGAGCACGTGCTGGTGCTAGCCGTCATTGACAAAGGTCAGGAAGATGGGAGCATCACATCGGAAAAGTGGAGGATAGTGTATAATGCACTAAATTCCATTTTCTTGAGGATCCTGAGAGAAAATCCGGGATCCCCCCCGTCCTGCAGAGATGCGGGATGGCACCAAGGGCGCGTTAAGCTAACCGCGTGCTCGGACCAGAGATCGGTCGATCTCTATAAAAGGGCAGTGGCCGAGGTAGGCGAGGTGTGGCCGGGCGCGAGGCTTGAAGCAGTCAGCAGAGGGGAAATCCCGAGCAGGCCGAGAGCACGCGTCTGGTTACCAACTGAGCCGGATAAGCCAGAGGAGATCATTGAGATTATCCGGGCCAGTAATCCCGATCTTCCAACGGAAGGATGGAGGATTGTGAAGCAGGAGGAGGCCAGGGGGGGCTGTAGATTGGCAATCATGCTGATCAATAAGGAATCCTTGGCTTCCCTTGCTAGATCTAAGGGAGTGATCAACTTCGGTTTCGGATCGATCACTCTTAAAGTTTATAAGAAAGACGAGGTCGATAAGGGCGCGGAAGACCAGCCTAGGGGCGACGGCGAACGGACCCGGCAGGAAATGGTCAAGCGGACTGAGGACGACCAGGGTAGCCGTTCCGATATTTCGGACGAAGGGAAGTTTGTGATGGGAAGCAGCCTCCTCTCTCTGGAGCCTGATGGGGACATCCTGTCAGGCTCTCGACGAGAGGAAGACAGCGTCCGGAACAATGAGGTAAATTGCACTATCCTGATGCAGGGAGTGCAGGAAGAGGTGAGTAAGGTCCATTACAATGATTAGCATTGTACAAATAAACCTACATCACACGAAGGCTGCCTCGGCAGCTCTCGTGCTCAGACTGACTAAGTCAGATGAGGACTTGGTGTTAATCCAAGAACCTTGGATTAACAATAACAGGATCTGTGGCCTCAGAATGAAAGGGTATAAAGTATTATACTCAAGCAATTCTGAAAAGATCAGATCGTGTATCTTAGCGAAAAATAATTTGAATATTTTTCTTCTTCCACAATTTAGTAGCGGGGACGTTACAGCGGTGAGCGCTGAGGTAGGCTGTGAAAAACTATGGCTAGCCTCAGCCTATATGGATCGTGAAAAGGAGGTTCCACCGGATAATCTGGGGGAACTGATCCGGGAAGCAGGTCTGAAAAAGGTAGGTGTGATACTTGGATGTGATGCAAACGCGCATCACACAATCTGGGGAAGCACAGACATTAACGAAAGAGGTGAGTTATTTTTTGATTACTTATTAAATACTAACCTCGTAGTTTGCAATATTGGGTGTGAACCAACATTCATTGTTAGAAATCGACAGGAGGTTCTAGATGTAACCTGTGCGTCAGAAACAATTTTTGATATGATCAGTGGGTGGAGAGTGGCGAAGGAGCACTCATTCTCTGATCACCGATATATTACATATAACCTCAACATCAAACCTGTTGCCCGGAAAGCCTTTAGGAATCCCAGAAGGACAAACTGGAACAAATATGGGGAGGTGTTGAAGGAACTATTGCCGCTGGAGGTTCCTGGACTTCCGGCGACAGTAGAGGAATTAGATGACATGGTTGATATTGCAGAGGCGAAGCGTCTTTGGATGCTAGGGAAGCACTGCTTCCCTTTCAGCCAAGCAGTCAAAAGCAGTCAAATTATTAGTTATTATTTAGTTTATATGCTTAATAAAACGTTTGTTCAAAAAAAATTATTTTTATTCCATCCGCAAACACGGAAAAACCAAAATTTCTACAATGATGGGATGCTAAAAAATATTAGCTTATTCTATATGTAATTTTACATTGCATAAAGTCACCATCAATCTATAGTCTGCGCTATTTTATTATATTCTCTTTCACTGTATGCATGGAATACGAATTTTTGCCGCTTCCACTTTGAAAACAAAAACGAAAAACGATGCAAGATGGATTGAGTAAACAGTAACACACATTGATAGGTTTTGATAATATGATGAATATGATACGATCCCTAGTTGTAATTTCTTATTTATTTTTATTGTTGTTAGTGTAATTAGAATTACCATCTCTCGAGCTCGAGAGAGCATAGAGATAGAGTTGACTAAACAAAACGGAGAATAAATTATGTAAAAAATAAAATATTCTTTTAGTGGATGCTACATTATTGTAGCATTTCATTGTTTGTTTTGCATTTTTATCGAATTGGTATAGCATACCAATACCAATATATGTAACTAAAAAATATATCCCTTTTTCAACCAAAAAAAATAAAAAAATTTGCTCAATTTAAGTCCAAACCACACAAATGTGTGAGTAAATAATCATCACCGAAAATCATAGTATGTAATGGCGTTTTTGATAACCTTTTCCATAGAAAAGAAACTCTTAGCTGAAATGAAAGGGTCGCCAGAATTTTATAATTTAGTTGAAAATGAATTGAAGCAAAAAAATCGAAGAATTGAATTGAATTTTAAATAAATGTACATTAATTTTTACATTTGACTTTTGTTTACAATAAATCATACTACTTTTATGGATCGCAGCTTCCCTCACTTAAAAATTCACGATTCGCCTCTGTGATATTGTCACAAAAGCATGCAATCTGTCATTTAACGCTGCGTGTCCCCTGATAAAACCTAGGGGCAGGCAGAAACCGACATGGTGGACCACGGAGTTGGGAACCTATCGGAGAGTGTGTAGGACAGCCTTTAATAAGGCTAAGAACACCAGGGAAAATCGGGATTGGGATTCCTATAAGGATGACCTGAGAAAATACAAAAAAGAGTTGAGGAAGGCACAAAGGGGGTCTTGGAGACTCTTCTGTTGTAGAATGGAGGAAGTCTCTGAGACTTCTCGCCTTAGGAAAATTCTATCTACCAACCCAACCAGTCCTAGTTACTTAATTAGGCCGGACGGGTTATGGACAGCTTCAAGTGCGGAATCATTGGAGCTTCTCATTGAGACCCATTTTCCGGGAAGCATTGATGACTCGATGGAGCCTGAAGCTCATCGAGGAACACCTTTAACAGATGTGGATGGCATCGTGGACAGGAAACGAATCCTGTGGGCGCTGAACGGTTTTAAGCCTTATAAATCGGCGGGCCCGGATCGGATTATACCAGCAGAGATCCAAAGAAACTCTGCAGTTATCCTCCCCTGGCTGGAGGTTATCTTCAGAGGATGTCTGCAATTGGTCTATATTCCCAGGAAATGGACGGAGGTCAGAGTGGTTTTTATCCCGAAATCGGGAAAAAGCTCACAGGCTTATCCAAAGGACCTGAGGCCTATAACTCTATCATCCTTTCTGTTGAAAACCTTGGAAAGATTGATAGACGTACTTATTCGAACAAAAGTTGAGCCAAGGAATTGGGCAATGTCGCAGCATGCGTACTGTAAGGGAAAGTCGGTGGACACAGCTCTGCACGATCTAGTACGCATGATTGAGAAGTCAATTTACTCGCAAGAGTATTGTATGGTAGCATTTCTCGACATTGAGGGTGCCTTTAATAATGTAAAAACGGAGGCGATCATGGAAGGATTGTCATTTCTGAAGGTGGATTATCCTATAAGTAGGTTAATAAATCAGATGCTGGTAAGCAGGATTATTATCTCGGAACTGGGAGAGTCCACCATTAGAAGGCGGGTGGTTAGAGGAACTCCGCAGGGAGGAGTAATGTCCCCCTTTCTTTGGAGTGCAGTGGTGAATGGATTGCTGTTGGAACTGGAGAAAGAGGGTATAGGGGTTGTAGCGTATGCAGATGATGTAGCAATAGCTGTCTCAGGCAAATATCTGGATACGATTAGGGATGTTATGCAGAATGCACTCCTGATCGTTACGAAATGGGCCAGCAAATGTGGATTAGGGATCAACCCCTCCAAGACAGAGCTGGTACTATTTACTAAGAAATATAAAATTCCGGTAGTTAGCCCTCCTACCGTGAACGGCATTAGACTGGCTTTTGCTGACAGAGCGAGATTTTTGGGCATAATCTTGGACAGTAAGCTCAGCTGGAAGCCTAACATTGTAGAAAGGGTGAATAAGGCTAATGTAGCCATTTACTCGTGTAGAAACGCCATAGGGAAGAAATGGGGTTTGAAACCAGAGCTGGTACACTGGCTCTATACCGCAGTGGTAAGGCCTGTGCTGATGTACGGGGTGGGCGTGTGGTGGCCAGCTCTGGAAAAGGTAACCTATATAAGGATGTTGGAGAAGGTGCAAAGAACGGCCTGTATGCTTATAAGCGGGGCGCTTAGGACAACACCTACACGCGCTTTAGAGGTTATGTTCCATCTTATTCCAATCGAATTTTTTGGTAAGCAGATGGCAGCCAATGTGGCTACAAGGCTCTCGGCTGTCTCTCAGTGGAAGTGTCTTCAGGCGGGACACTCGACGATAGTTAGATCACTAGGGGAAGAACTGGTGAATCTAGATTATATTAAACCAACGTTGTGCTTCGATATAGGTTTCCGGATCATCTGTCCTTCTAGGGAATCCTGGAGGAACGGATCAATACTGGAAAACGAGGCACTGCAATTTTTCACGGACGGCTCTAAGCTAGACGGCAAAGTAGGAGCCGGAGTCTTCTGTGAGAAGCTTAATGTGAATATTTCTGTTCGTCTCCCTGACTACTGCAGCGTGTACCAGGCTGAAGTGGTGGCGATAGGGGAAGTCGTGACATGGTTGAAGCATAACGTGGTATCTGTTAGGGATATCGCGATATATGTGGACAGTCAAGCGGCACTCAGGTCACTAGAGGCGGTTTCTCTGAAGTCACGGGTGGCGCTGGATTGCCGATCATCTCTTAATGAGATGAGCGAGTATTTCAGTATCCAGATAATCTGGGTCCCTGGTCACTCGGACGTCACGGGAAACTGCAGGGCAGACGAACTAGCTAGGTACGGTACGACTCTCCAGATGCAACCGGAAAGGGCAGGTCTGGGGAGGCCTATAGCAGCGCTTAAATTGACACTCAGTAAAAAGGCAATCGCCTTGACAGATGAGAGGTGGACCAACACTCTCACGTGCAGGGTAGCAAAACAGGTTTGGCCAAAACTGGACCTGCGGCGCTCCAAGGCACTTATATCCCTGGGAAAACGAGATTTAGGATTGGTCGTAGGGATACTGACAGGACACTGCCTTTTTGGGGAACATGCGAGAAGGCTGGGTCTAGAGACGAATGACTTTTGTAGAAGTTGTATGGACGAAGAGGAGGAAGAGACGTTAGTTCACTTCCTATGCTCGTGTCCAGCACTATCCTACAAAAGACATAGGTACTTGGGTGTGTACAACATGGACAGCCTTTCTGAACTCGCGGACTTTGGGGTGCGAGATATTTTACGCTACATCAGTAGCTCTGGTTGGTTTCAGCGGGAGTAAGGGGAGATTGGATCCTGTGGTATCACAATGGGCCATTATTGGCCTAAGTGTGCGATAGCAGCCACTCTAACCTAACCTAACCTAACCTACTTGAGGAATAAATATATGGGGGAATAATTTAATTATTCCCAGCCGACACGTGATCGTAATAAAACAAAAAAAGAAATGTCTAAAAATATTTTTCTTGAACGCGCACTGGTTTTTCTTAAAAAGTGAATTTTGTTTATTAAAGTGAAAAATTGAATATTGATATTTTTTAATTGATATTACCACAATATATGAAATATTTTTTTCTCTTTATTGACGTTGACGCCACTCGGCCAAAATCCTATTAAATGTGGGTACAAATTATGGACTATGACCCCATCAAGTGGCTATGTTTATTAGTATGTATATGTTATGTTTGTATTAACAAAATTCTTAGATGTGGCTAAGAGGAAGCAAAAGCCATATAATACTAAGTATTAAACTATCTTTATGCCATGCCCAACGGTATGCCGATTTCACCTGTTTCATTAATTTATGTTTCGACTAACATTACGCGGATCACAGGGATTATTCTAAAATGTCACCAGAAGAATACAATAGCCCTTAACACTGAGAATTAAACTGTCTACATGCTATGCCCCATAGCAGTCTCCCCAATTCTCAGTATTTTATTTAATTAGTACGGCAAGATGTGATATTGATTACTCGTGATATTAATCGAAATATAAATTACTCAAATAGGTAAGATAGGCATGTCATACTAATTAATTTAAAAATTGAGTATTCGGGAGACCACTGGGGGACATATAAGCTACCAGCACTGTATAGAAATCGCGGCATGTCATACATATTAAAGACAACTTGAGAATTCGGGAGAACGTTATATACACTTGGGTGCAAAAAAAATCGCACTCACAAAAGTACAATTTATTGTATCGGTTATTCAAATTTATTTTTACCGACCCTTTTTAGACGGAAAACGTTTATGACGAGCTTATTGAAAGCATCCGCCATCATAATTGTATTTATGATAAGACTAGCAAGAAGTTTAAAAATAAGCATAATAAGGCAAAGGCTTGGGATGAGGTGACAGCGGCAACTAGTTTGACAAGTTAAGATGCGTAGCAATAGTCGGGTAAATAGTTTACTACTGTAAAAATTGATTTTAGTACAGATTTTTCGATCAGTTTATCATAGAGTTTTTCAAAATTAATTGAATTTAAGAGCCTTAATACTCAATTCCCTTAGACGTATCACTTCATGTGACGTGACCATGGATCATAATGTTACTAGATTTAAAATCAAAATTTACTAAATAATTTTGGGCAAAACTCTCAATGAAAATTTTTTAAATCTTAGTTATGCAGTCAACTAAGATTTAAAAAATTTTCATTGAGAGTTTTGCCCAAAATTATTTAGTAAATTTGGATTTAGTTTGATTTTTTTTTTATTTATTTGTCACGTCAAAATTTCATATTTCAAGAAATTGTCGTTTGAAGTGATAGCAGTCGCAAAGAAATATTTATAAAGCAGCATACTAAGATTTAAAAAAAAAACAGCCAGAACGACTTTATTGAACAAGAATTTTGTAAGTTTCGATTTAATGATCCAGTAACCTGGGCTGGGATGTTCTAACATCACCATGTTTCGATAATTTATCGAAGTTTATTTTTCGTTTCTGTAGAATAAAATTTATCTCTGTTTCAATTTTTATATCATTTACCAGCCTGCTAGATTGCAACATTGTGATGTTTCTACTGTGTTTCTATCACCAAATAATTTTTTTTTCGATTGTAGAACAAAAATAAGTGAAATAGATATTGTTCAAATATATTCTAGTAGGCTGTGATAGCAATAAAGAAGAAATAATTGATAATTGAAACAGACGTCAAATTAATTTTAGCTGAAAGAGACGTAGACTTCGATAAAATATCGCAAAATGTGATATTAGAACATCCCAGCACTGTAAGACAAGCGCGTAACACGCCCTCATTATTTAAAAATGCACATGGTGTAATAGATCTCAAAGATTGCCCTTCTTCACCGCGCCACAGCCTAATGCCTAACCTCCTACCTAATGCACGATGTCTAAAATAGAGACAAAAATATTGGAAATATATTTGACCCATTTTGATAATTATTTGACCTATTTTGATAATGCACCTACATCAATATTTGTGAATATGTACCTTGCGTCACACGCAGCCATTAACGAAATACTGAAGTATTTTTTATAATTAAAACACGGGCTACCTGTTCCAGGTGGGCAGTGTATTGAGACATGCTTGCCATCAATTATGCCCTCAACTAGTTTGGCATGTTCCACAAGTCCCAGAAGTTTTGAGCAATACTGTTATAATCTTCAATATTGGCTCAGAGACGTTTAACGGACCAATATATATATATTGACCAAATCGCTTCGCAAGTCTCTAAAATAATTAAGCGTGCCGTTTCCTTCCCGACCTTCCAGCTGTAAGCTAAAGATTGGATGGAACCGTCTTGTACTAAGTATATATCTGGAAATAATTTGAAGTCAATTTAAGGTGCCATAGGTTAAATGCTCTAAATTCTGGCCCTTAACACTAATACAATCATATATTTTTTATTTGTTAAAGATGTCACTCCCTTTTAAGTAGTCATCGTTACGCACGATTCGGGGTGTCCTGGCCTGAAAAGTTGACCAATTCTAATAATTTTATAAATTACGCAAATTTTAATGCAGTTTTGCCCTCAATTCCTTACATAGGGGTAACCGAACAAAAATACTCAGTGACCAATCAAATTAGTAGCATAGGTCAACTTTACTTTAATAACGTTATGCATATAATTGTTGCCAGGTTATGAACAACCAAAAATGTGAAATTATATTAACTTTATGTTCTCCACTTTAGATACAATTCTTCGAAAAAATATATATTTTAATTCACATTGTATCCAATTGGATTTGTAGAAATAATACGATTTCAAATTCGATTTTCCGCAGTAAAAAATAATCCATTGGTGACCATACGCCGAAATGTCTTCAACAATCTTTACTTAACGATTTTCTTTCAATGAGGTGCTATCCCAGTTTTTTCAAATTTTCATTATTTATTTACTATTTAAGCGTAAGTGACCAATTAATTAATCCTAACCAAACGATTTCAATCATCGCTTTTATCAAAACCTCTGGATGGAGTGCTAAAAGGTGGATCTGGCCTTGTAAGCAACTAAATCTGAAAAGGTATTGAAGCGCGAGCCCAATATATTCTGTATAATGTTTAAACAAAGTGGTAAAATTCGTAACATTGCACTTATATACGTTTAAGAGCAATAAACACATACACACACACTCACCATTGTAAATTTCTTTTAAAAAAACAAGTCCGTAAGTTTTTCAAACATCCGCATGTATACCCAAAACTATACGTAATTACAGGTTAATTGCAAACAAAGCAGCTGCAAACATGCAATAATTATGTATTATAACTGGGATTACAACAATACTTTTCAATAATTTCCACACATTTTTTTTTGTTTTTAATGAAAATTATTAATTATCATTATACTTTACTATTTATACCCATTACATCAATTATAGACCAAACGAAGGTTAGCATTTCCCCTAATTTGCAACGATGTTTGCTACGAATAAAAAAACTAAAAGCGCTTTCGGTGTGGTATATAATGATAAATTTATGGAATGGACACGAAACCTTAAACTCGTAATAAAAACCAATTAAATCCCTTTAAGCTAATTGAAATTTATGATGGATCTAATTATAAAAAATAAATTCCGTGCACTAAATCCTAATTTTTAACGATTCAAAATTTTATTAATATTTAGTTGTTTTAGTTTTATTATATTAAGTCCCGTGGGAGTATACCGTATCTTCCAGGAAGTGGAAATTTAATTAAAAGTGCACAAAATAAATGAACCGACAACCATTTCTTTGCGTTTGTTAAAATTAACTAAAACAAATTTTGTAAGTATCAAGAGTCGCTCAATGTACAAAACATCTACGCTCGAAGAATACGAGGGTTGTCTGAAAAGTTCCCGATCTTACAAAGACATTTTTCTTCAAATTAATTTTTATTTTCAAATTATTGCACTCCAGAACCGCCGTGGTTTGCATTTATAACTAAATGTTCGCTGTGGTGACCTTCTTGAAACCACAAATTAACTTTAAAGCAATTTTTATTCTTAAATTAATTTTACTTTTACTAAATTAACGTTTTCGATCACTGAGTCGTGAGTGATCATCTTCCGATTTAATTTACTAAAACGATGTTTTAGTTGTAAATTAAATCGGAAAATGATCACTTAGTGATCGAAAATGTTAATTTAGTAAAAATAAAATAAATTTAAGAGTAAAAATTGCTTTGAAGTTAATTTGTGGTTTCAAGAAGCAGATAGCAACTTGGTAAAAATCAGTAATTTGTTACTTTAGTAGAATTAATTTAAGGATAATTTTATCGTCCGCGTAAATATAATTGTTTGGACAATTACATATAAAAATATTTTTTAGGTTTACCAAATGAAACACGAGGTGGTTAAAAAAAAATATAAATGGAAATATTTTTACGCTGCTTGAGTGATTCGGGTTTTCAAGAAGGAGTAGAAGAGGGGGTGCATTGAACGACTAATCAGACTAAATATTTTCTCAAGTGCTAGATAACGTGATCGTAAAATCACATGAATTTGAGGTATTCGCTAAAACTGATCGAGACATGATTCCCATAAAAGATCTATGGTTGAAAATGTTGAAGATTCCGAATACTTTATTGGGGCACTCGATTACATGCACGTTGAGATTTTGAATCATCGATCATTTTCACATTTGATAGTTTTTAGTACGCATTTCTCTTTTACAATTTCCACTTCGAAAGCATCTATTTTAATACATAAGCAATTATTATTATTTAACCTCCTAATTGGACCATTCTCTAATCGGACCTCGAAATTGGACTACTATTCGACAAGTAAAAATAGTTTCTGGAATAGACATACCACTGTAATGAGCCCACCACCAAATACGAGCAATGGACCATTTTTTAATTTTTTTGACATTGATCACCCCCTAACGGGACCAAAAGAAATATAGTACGTTCGTGGATTTCCTTATATAGAGATATGTACCATATAAACATACCTAGTTTGGCTTTATTAGAATAATGCGTAAACCCAAAAAGTACAACGAATTGAATTTAGCATACAAATTACACTTAATCCAAACTGAGAGCGAGCATTTGTCACAACGAAAATTAAGTGAAAAATTCAATATCAGTAAAACACAAGTTCAACGGATATTGGCGAACAAGTTGAGTATTAAGGAGTCAGTTGAAAGTCTCGGTTCATGGAAAAGAAAGCGAATAGTCCGCTTCACAAACTTCTGAATTCTCGACGAAAAACTTTTTCGATGGATAACGATGATTCACCCGCCTGTTCAAAAAATTTACGTATTTATCGCACACTTTTGCAATCTAAAGCGTTGAAAATGGCTTAATTATTAGAATTGACAGATTTTGGAGCATCAAATGGATGCAAAAACTAAACGAACGCCGCAAAATAATTTTGCTTCCTTAAGTTGTGAATTGAAAAATATATTGGAAGGAAAATGTGCAAGTAGTGATTGACTATTGCTTTCTTATGGTTCGAGAAAAGGAACCTCTTCTCCTCATCGGTAAACCGAAAAAACCACGAGCGTATAAAAATCGAAACATTGAAAAAACGTTTGGAATCTTCTCGCAATATAATAAAAAGATTTTCCAAGAATGGATAATTAATTAAAAAATTACAAAACAGAAGCGACAAGTTATTCTGTTCTTAGACAACGCACATTGTCACCCTGACAAGAAATACGTTAAGGTAAAGCTTCAATTTTTTCCTTCAAATACGACATCAGAATTGCAGCCCCTATATCAGGGGATAATTAGAAGCTGTAGAATATATTACCGAAATCTTTTAATGAATCGAATGGTTGGTGATGAATCAAGTGAAATCGAGGACATATCCAAGAAAATCAAATCCTTAGTTAGATGCTTGTTCATGGCTAACAGAAGCTTGGAATAAGGTTTCACCTGAAATAATTTCAAATTGTTTCAGGAAAATGAGGTTCACCGATGTAACAGTGGAGTCTGAAATATAAAACGTGAAGTGCAAAAAAAACTGAAAAAATTGAAAGAATATGCAAGCGCTAAAGGTTTGGAGGAGAAATTTTATCGCTTGGAAAAAACGGATCAAAAAGTAATTGCAAAAGAAGTTTTAATTTTAAAGCACTAACAAACATTAAAATTGCGTATCGTTCTTACATGGTAAGAACGATTTATGTATGTTCTGGCTTGTTATGTAGCTGTACATACCTTTTGTTTTATGTATTATTTTGAACAATATTTTGAAATTTTTATTTGCGAATACGAATATAATTGAAATAAAAATCACATAAACGTTTTGTTTTAACTTTATTGTTTTTATTCCATAAATGGACCACCTCTAAATCGGACCATTTTGATATGGTCCGAAAGGTGGTCTGACTAGAGAGGTTAGATGCAAATTATCACTGTATTTTGAATAATAAAAAAAAATGTTGAACTGGTAATGTCACTTCAGTAACAATATTTTTGAGATTAAATTTTTTCAAAGTAAATACTAGAACAATTTTAAGTATTAAAAGGTCTAAAAAGTAAATAGTTTGAATATTTCCCAGTTGATACTTTAAAGTAAAAGTAATAATAATAATAATAATAATTCCCAACAACATATCACCCCTTCCTAACCGCACGCGGGGAGTCACCATCAACATTATTATTTTTTGAATATAATTCTTGGGAAATTATAAACAAGGATATCATTCAACTAAATTAAAAATTAAAAAAAAGAAAGAAAACAGCAAAAATAAATTATTACCAATTAATCGAAATAAAAAATGTATTTAAAGAGCTATAGTTAGGAAATTGAGAAGGTTCAATGTATATGTGTACTAAATTTAGGAAAATGATACCCCGCCGCAAAAAAGGAGAGACCAACCGCTGGTTTGCTTAGAGCAAGCAAATTTAAAACTGGAAAAAAGAGGAAAATGGGGAAAATAGAGAAAATAAAAAAAAATAAAATTAAACAACAATAAAATTAAAAGAAACGCAATGAGCAAATATAAAAAAAAATCTTAAAAATTATAAATACTCGATGGAGTATTTAAGTCAAATGAGTAAATAGATAAAAAGAGAAAAAGGGAAAAAATTAATCTAAAAATAAAACAAAAATTGCTTTATCGATTGGTAGCAAATATAATTTCTTAATAGCGACTTTACTAAAGTTCGAAATATTTATTAGTCTCACGCAGAATTCTCGTAATAGTCTCGGCCGTAGGTCGTTCGATGAGGAGCAATTCTAAAAGCTGATGTCGTTCTCAAACCGCGAGCATTTACATTAAGATTTTTTTTTTCGAGTAGAGCTGAAGGATCTACACCGCCAGATAAAAGTTAATGAATGATGTCGGCAACAGATCGTCGCTTACTTAGTGCCTTCAATTTAATAAGTTTCAAGCGGACGAGATAAGGAGGCAAATTATAAACGTCCAAACAAGGTAATCCACGTAGAGCAAAGCGCACAAATCTACATTGTACAGCTTCAATTCTTCGTATGTGCACTTCATGGTATGGGGACCAAACCTGACTAGCATACTCGAGCAAGCCCCGACAAATATCATATAGAGAGCCCTCGTGACATAAGGGTTCAAAAATTCTTTAAACCAGCGTTTCAGAAATCCAAGCGAAGAGTTTGCTCTGTTGAATATTCATTCATATTCATAGCCTCTTCTATCTCTCTAACTTTAATTCGATTGTTATCTAGCACTATTTGATGAACTTGAGCGATGTTAAATTCAGCTGGTCAAAATATTACGGTAGTAAAAGATGGTGCAGAGTCCCCATCCCGTACACAACGTTCAACTCGTCTTTGATTTGCGCGATGCACAGCTAGATACTCTATTTTTCCATTTTCACAAAAATACTCACACCGAGACACGCAAGTTTACGCTAGTACACGTCATGGCAAGTATACGCGTCTGAAATGGCTGATATTTCAGTGAGTACTTTTCAACGCATGTGCAGACACCCTCCCCTAGTTTTTTTGACCAGTGCTGCCATCTTCGTATTGAGGTCGGAGACTTTTCAGACAACCCTCGTATTTTGCTGAATTGCGATATGATCATCAAGATTATCCTGATTGTTCGGTGATATTTTTTGACGCATTGATGATAATATTTGATATGTTTTTATTTCCTTGTTAGAAAATATCCTATTTTTAATAGGAAGAAAATAAGAAAAGAAAAATTGTGTTTTCGTTTATCGGTTCCATAATCTCGTTCTCATTGAAGGAAAAATCGCATATATCATTCGAAACTCGCTTTCATCAGTTGACTAATGAAGTGTTTTTTCTTATTTCTCTCCATTCTGAGATTTTTTTCTTCATTGTGAGATTTTTTTATTCTAGAATCCTTATATTATAGAATCTAAATCTGCTTATTACCCTTGATTCTTGATCTTATCTGGATATGATGGAAATTTTCTTTGCTAGTTCTTCGGCATTGAAATGATATACGGTATGATGTGATGTACGGTGGATACGATTGTGTGCGATAATGATTTTATTTCGGTTATCAGACGATTGATCTCGTCTTTGTTCAATTGAAATTGAAATATTGAAGTAGTGAAATGTTAAAATATTGAAATTTAAGTTCGAATTGGAATTTGCGTCTTGTTTTACATATATGCGACGTGTGATAAGCATAGACAAATAGCTTCTAATATACATAGACCAGTAATAACTAAATGTCAACTGAGTCAATTTCAGAGAAAAAAGAGACATACAAAAAAGAATTAGTACTGTATTAAGAATTTTTATTAACGAATGAAGCTAGCTACTTGTAGAATTAGAATTTTGTCTATTACCAGCATTCAGGAATTTTATAATTTTTTTTTTAAACCATGGTTCATGAATATTACGCAAAATAATTAATCGTATTTATACAATAAAATTATTTTTAGAAAGCTATTTAACTATTCCATACAATTCATAAAACTGAACTATTCACTGTTTACACATGTAAATTAGTTTTACGATTACCAATATAATTAATCAACCTTAGAATGCACATATAACTATAATTATACATATTTTATTATTAAAATACTGAAAAAATATAAAATGCGCCATTTGGTTTGAATATACATAACTGAAAACGTTCTAGATTACTCATACTGGCGGAATCTATTGTGCATAATTCTTTTCATCCACAACAAATAATTTTTTTTTTTTTTCGATACATTTTATTTTAATAACTCACCTAATTGATCACAAATTATATTTGTTGTGTATGTGTAGTGGGTGCAACACACGGTTCACAGGGAGAATTAGTTTTGTTCAACCCTAACATTTTTTGATGAATACATTCATTCATTTTTCTATTGTCAAACCAAGAACGCGTGTGTTTTACTTTCAATTATAATTTATTTCAACTCAGTTAAATACATTACAGTTGCGACGAGGACAAAAATAAATAGAAGAAAAACGATATAAAAAAGTGGGAACCATACTTAGAATTAAAAGAATAAGAAAAATAACTATGCTTCGCCCTTAACAAAATACATTTTATCAAAAAAAAAAAAATTGTGTTTGGTTGTATTTAACGAAATGGCGCCAGTATTCGGGAAATTTAACCAAGAGACGGAAGAATTCGTATTATACCTAGAAAGGTTGAAAAATTATTTTGCAGCTGAGGATATTTTGGATGATGATAAAAAGAAGCGTGAATTGTTGAAATTTTTTGGGCCTACAGCGTACAAGTTATTGCGAGATTTATCAACACCGGATTTACCAAGTAAGAAAAGTTACAAAGTATTATGTGACCATTTAACGCAGTATTATACAAAGCCGGTGGTCGTGTTTAAGGAGCGGAAAAAATTCTTTGAAACAACGAAATTTACGGAGGTGCCGGCCAGGAAATATTTGGTGCGTCTTAAACGGTTGGCGTCAAATTGGGATTTCGGAGCGCAATTGGGTGAGCATTTATTAAACAAGTTTATTGTGTCTTTCTCGGACAAAGTATTGGAAAAGTTATGCGGTGAGGAACATGGTAAAATGATGTTAGAAACAACATTGAGCATAGGTTCTAGATACGAGGAAATTGAAAATTATACACAGGGGGGGGTTAATGCTATCAACAGATCTCAAAAACGCCATCTTGCGGTAAAGAATAGCTGAGACACAAACCCAAGTAGCTAAAATATCACATTCAACAATGCACCACGTATTAAATGCTGTCATTGTAGTTTTAGGAATCATCACTCATCAGAATGTCATTTTAAAAATGCGAAATGTCACAAGTAAAACGTGATTGGGCATTTAGTAAGCATTTGTCCTACGAAAAGAAGGGTTAATGAAGTTTCGGAAGACAGCGATCACGAGGCAGAGCAGAGTGAGGTGGTGGGAAACATTTTGAAATTAATAGTAAGAATATTAATTCAATTTTTTTGAATATTTGGATATCGAGTAGAACGCATAAACTTCTATTGGATAGTGGTGCGAGTGTGTCATTAATTTCGCACAATTATTTTATTAACTATTTTCAAGAAATTAATAGGTCTATTATGAATGTCACTTACTCGTCACCGGGTGAAGAGTCGTCACTATAATTCTATTTTGGTATTATGATTGTCGCAGTGAGCGAGTGATCGTCACCGATCAAATCACCGCATATAATTTTTGGTATTATAATTCTCACAGTGAGCGAGTCCAATGTCATATATGCTCACCTAAAATATGATGGAGAGTCAAGTGACAAAGTATTTTTGGTATTAGAAATATAATATTTTATTAATATTTTAACTTTGAAATAGTAAATTTATATTGAAATGGAAAAAACCGGGATATTGCCCGTGGATTTCCAGATGTTGGAAAAATCAAACTAACCATTAATGAACTTTGGAAAAATTTGTCAGTATTGCGGAATAGCTTAGGGCCGCCAATTACAGAAAGCATGGAATGGAGAAATTCAAAAATTCGAGCACAATTTTTTTATATAATATACACAATTTTTTATATAATATATTTTATATTTTTAATATTTTTTTATAATTATTTTGTATTACGATACGATGAAAATATCGTATCCTTATAAATTTTGTCATACAAAGACATACAAAAATATTTTTATATGAAAACTATTTGTAAACAACTAAAATTGTTTGACATTACTATATGGTTTCCATAACGACAAATAACAAACTCTAAAAAATACAAGAATCCACATACGACGCCGCAAACAACGGCTCGCCAAAATAAAAGGGAGACTCATAATACCAATTTTGAACTCGGGTGACTTAGATAGTGACGGTGAGTGGTGTGGTGAGGCGAGAATCATAATAGGGCAGTAAGTTATTAGAGAAAAATATTAAACTGACGGCATACTCGGGGCATCAAATTCCAGTGTTGCGGGAGTTTGAGGTGCATGTCGTTTTTGGTGAAAGATCTTTACCATTCAAGTTCGTAGTGGTACATTCTGGAAATTATACAATACGCCAATACTTGGTATGGATTTCATAAATAAATTCGACGTGAAGCTCTTTCAACAAGATATGTCCGGTAATTGCCGAGGACACTAATGAGGATATTGAGGTTAGGAGATTAACGAATAAATTCAGTGAATTATTCAACGGATGATTAGGTAAGGACAAGTACATTAAGAAATAGATGAGAAAGTAGTACCCAGATTCATAAAGCATCGACAGGTACCGTACGCAGTTAAGGAGTTGGTGGAGCAGGAATTAGTCAAATTGGAAGATAGGGGCGTAATTACTCGAGTTCCAACCAATGACTGGGGTACTCCATTGGTGCCAGTGCTTAAGTCCAACGGCGAGATTAGATGATGTGCAGACTACAAGGTATCGGTAAACCGATATTTGACGGATAATAAGTATCCGTTGCATAAAATAGAGGAAGTGTTCGCTGCTCTCTAAGGAAGTGAAAAATTTACAAAGTTGGACATGGAAGCCGCCTATCACCAGTTTGAATCGGATGAACAATCGCGCAAATTAGTAGCATGGAGTACTCATAAAGGGATTTATTTAGTGAATAGGTTACCTTTCGGTATTCGTCCAGCCGCACAGGGATTTTTCAGCAGGAGCTAGAAAAGTTGTTTTTAGGCATTCTGGGCGTGGTTAACTTTCTGGATGACATAGTTGTCATAGGTAGCAATTCAAAGGAACACCTTCAAAATTTAGACAAGATATTTTCCAAATTATCAGAAGCTGGTTTAAAGTTATCGAAGGATAAATGCAAATTTTTGCAAGACAGTATTTCCTATTTGGGTCATATTGTCAATAAGGCTGGCTTGTCTAAAACTTCGGAACGAATAGATGCGGTGCTAAATTGTGCGATCCCAATATAACAGAAAATTGAGGATTTTGCGGGATGGTAAATTATTATACCAAATTAAAAACAGAAATATTAAAAAATGATTTTCAGAATCTAAGAGAAGAGAAATTTACACCGTATTTAAGACGTCAGATGGAGTTATATGTGGAGTCGGATATAATTATGTGGGGAAATCACGTGGTGGTACCCATATGGGCATAGTCAAGTGCAAATCGATGGCGCGATCTTATATGTGGTGGCCCGGAATGGATTTAGATGTACAGACTCTTGTAAACGCATGTGAAGCATGTTTGGTTTTGCGCCCAAGCCCACGTAAATTAGACCTTATTCCATGGGAAAATTCAAAAGCGGTCTGGTCAAGATTGATTTCGCGGGGCCTAAGGATAATAATTATTTTTTGATCATTTTGATTCTTTCCCTAAATGGAGAGAAGTTTTTATAACTAAAACCATAACGACGCATTTCACCATCGCAAAATTGAGGGAAACTTTCGCGAGATTTGGACTGCCGGAGACAATTGTCTCAGATTAGGGTACGCAATTCATTAGTAAGGATTTTCAAAATTTTGTACAATGCAACGGTATTCGGCATGTTACTATTCCACCAGGCAATCCACCATCAAATGGTGCGACCGAAAACGCCGTAAAGACTTGTAAAGAAGGTCTTATGATGGTCACAATTTCTCAAAATAAGTAATCAGACAAGGCAAGGCCAACTTGGAATCAAACACCACTCTTGTTACGGCAAATGAAAACATCAAGAAGAGCAAGGAGAATCAAAAGAAATATTTTTGCGGGGGAAGGAATATACATAGACTTCAAACAAAACGATAACGTAATGATAAGAGATTATACACACAACCCGAACACATGAAATTCGGCCGTTATTGAAAGGGTTCTAGGACAAAGGTATTATTTATGCAAAATATGCAATACGGGCAGAACTATTAAACAGCATATGGACCAGATTATTCACAGCGGTTAGTTGCGGATGATATGAAATTCAAAAACAGAGATATAGATAGAGTTTTATATATGCATCCCATCTTAACTGTTCCGCCACGCACACTTTATATAATTTTTTATTTTTTTATTTTTGTTCTTATTCGAGGCAAGCAAACGTCAAAACATTAATAATTTTATTTTGAAAATAATAACAGCACAAAAGATACAATTAACCATCTCTCGACGTGTGGGGCGTATGACAAATTTCAAAATGTAAATCAACCTTTATAGTCTTGTGCTTATTCGTATTCCGGTTACTTTCAGATCTATTCGGTCAAAATTTGTTATTTTTGAACTTCATTGCCCTTCAGTGTTCTGACACCTTCCACTTTCATGTTTTTATTCCTGAATTCGTTGTCATAAAATTTAGATTGAAGTCGTATTCTTCGGCTTCTGAATCTACTTCCAGTTCGCTCTCTTCTTTAATGTATGTAATTTTCATTTTATTTCTCTTTTTCTTGCGGTTCAATATGGAATACTCTTTGCTGTTTTGGTGAGTTGGCATTTATATCCGAGTTACGGGCTCGTTTACAGTTTGGCCGATTCTTGTAATTTATTCGTTTGTTTGTTGCAGTGGGCTCGTTAGTGGTCTATATGACGTTGTTGCTGCTGTATGTTATATCCCATATTCTTCTGCTGAATTGAGAGTCGTTTACCGGATCAATGCTTGAGGTGCCGAAATTACGAATTCTAAATAATAAGTTGTTATTAACATGTTTCTGAAATTACAATTTTAAATTTCTAAGCACGACGGACATGTTTCAGTAAGATTCTAATAGAAGTATTGCCGTTTAGTCATCTTTAAAGCATGATTACGGTAGGTTTCCGCTGAGTATGGTCATAGTATTTTGACTGTGATTTTCTGTTTTAACTTTATTTATTATATCAGTAATAACTGATGGTTGATATTGGAATGCAATTCGTCTTACTCTTTTTGCGCTGACTGAGGTTATTTTACTGGTCTTCCAACGATCTCTTGTTTTCTTACGTCAATTTTCATCAAAAATGTTATAAGAAATCAGAGCTGAATCCGCTGTTTTACTTATAGCGAATTCTTTTACGTTTTTGATGTAAATCAAATTTCCGATAGTTAAAAATAAAACACGAAAAAAATTTGATGTGTTTATGTGTGCCTAAATCCGAAAGGGATGCCGTAAAAGATAACAAACCATTTTGAAAAAAAGTCAATAGACTCGTTTGACATATTTCCAATATTTACGATTGACGTATTATATGTATATAAATATGTGTATGTGGTAGTTAAAATGGAAGTAAAAATCTACATTTCCATTTTTTGATGTACATCAAATTTTTTTGCTATTTTTTCCGCTAAAAGAACGCGAAAATGTGATTTACATCAAAAAATTTTGATGTACATCAAAATTTTTTGCCAGTTTTTTTATAAAAAGAAAACGCCATTATTATTTTCGTTTTTTGGCCCCTGTAGGTTGTCATTAGCCTATACTGTTTTCTAATGCCGTCCAATTCGTTCACTCTTTTTTCTATTTTTTATTAACCCGATTTGGGCGTTAAGTGCTCCTGTGCACGAGTGTGGCCAAAACTTAACCGCGGTTTATTAAATTCTGATTATAATTAAGAATTCTACTTACAATAACGGTAGCTTCATTTTTAGAGGAATTTCTCCAAGATATTTTATTGAAAATGCACTTCCGGGACACGTGTACTTGGAACCAGTCGATTTTTGTTATGTTCTATGTCAGCACTATGTTCTTGTGGATATAACACTGGTCACACTTTGTACTAACGAGTAAAAAAAAATCTTACTGGCGAGAGACGCACGCAATGTGCAAAATATCCAAACTCGAATTATTTTGCTGAATTGCGATTTTTTAGATTCACGATCACACTTGATATTAAACAACATTAAAATTGAATAAATCAATAAGCACCATTATACCATACATTGTTGCTGAGACGAGATCATAATCGATGATATCCCACCGTCGATTAAAAACCGCATAACCAAATGAAACTCCTAATTTCGTGTACGTACTCGTTTATACTCTTCTGTACTGTATATACAAACACATACACTTAAATCTTGTAAAGGTATATAAAATATCGATGAACTAATAAAAATTAAATTAATTAATAGAATTTATTGTATTTTTATTTATTAATTTATTATTTATTCGTTTTTCGGCGGTGGTGATAAAAAAAATATTCTTTTAGCACCCCAGGGGGGCCCCCTCCATTCAATACATACTATACAAGTTATTTATACGTTTTTATGATTATCCAGAAAAAAATGAATATAAATTCCAATTAAATTAATAATTTATTTATTTTAATATAAATTTAATTTAAACTCTATTGAATTTTATAATTTCTTAAGAAAACAAGATTAAAGTATTTATTTCCGGCGTGCGTATTATCTAATTAAATTTATATTATTTTAATAAAATACTTAGTTTAGTTTATTATTTATTGCGGATATGTAAATTGGATGTTGAAAGGTTACAAAATTAATTTAATTAATTTTTATTGTTTTTATTAAGATTAAACGAGATATTTTAAAAGCAAAAAAAACATTTTTTTAATGTGGTTTTTATAAGCTGATTATAAGACACTATTATTTAAGACATTTGCGGATCTATTCATAAAATTTTTAAAAAAAATACGTATAAAGACGTGTGTTGCGCATTCGAAAGGATAGAAAGTATATACGATCGTTGGATAATCATATTGTGTCAATTTTAAAAGTTTTTAATTAACACTTAAAATGGTTGGCGATTTACATAATCCTGATGGACTAAATTTTAATATATATGCGGCGCATATTGCCGTAAAGTGCAAGGTATCGCGCGGCTTCTTTGTAACAGTTTGTCGGTGGGATTTCAAGAATAATCACCAAATATTTCGTACTGCCTACAGCACGATTTCTTTATATACATTTGTTACTAAAAAAACATGTTAAATTCGGAAGAATGATAAAAAGTGCTTTATTCAAATTGTGCTCCATCACGTGCATTGTCATGAACAAAAAGACGGAAAAAGTGTGGAGCGATACTCTATAAGCATTTTCGTTGCCTCTAAAGAACTAAGTGGATAGAATTGTTCCGTATTCTACGACCATAGACCATATCTAAGCTTTGCTCGACCTCTCGAAAATCGGAATTTGAGCGTACTTTACGACAACGGACTGAATTTACGTTTTGTTCGCCCTCTCTAACATCAGAATTGTATATCGTACTTCAAGGCGACGGAATGTGTCTAAGCTTTGTTCGCGTTCTCGGATATTGGAATTTGACCGTATAATTCACAGTTACGGATGTGAAGTTTGTCTTAACTTGTTCTCAAACCAACAACAATGTTTATAATTAAATTTAACAGTGTAATTGGAGTGCGCGTATTAGAGCAAAGAAAATTAATCTGGGACTGGTTTTTCTATTAAAAGGTCCAATTTGTCATTGCTAATAGTTTTTGTACCCTGCTGGCCAATTTATAATGAAACATAAAGTTCCGCCGATCGTGAATATTCCCGCTATTCAAATCACGGGAAAAGTATTGGTTCCATTGAAAAGAAGCAAAAACTAATGTTTTTTAATTGGATTGGGTCTAGTACAAAGTTAGAACACCCATTCCAGCCATAACAAACTCTTAGAAATATGTTAGGACAAAGCACATTTAATGCTATATTGTGGTATAAATCTTTAGAATATTAAACCCAGTTTTCCGCTACATTTTCCGAGAAATTCATGTTTTATAATTAGATTGGGTCTAGTACAAAGTGAGAACACCCATTCCAACCATAGTTACCCCTTAGAAATGTTTTAGAACAAAGCACTTTTAATGCTTTATTGTATAGTATGCCCAGTGCTCCCCTTGTTGGAGTTTGTCCTAAAATTGTCCTAAAATTTGTTGTTGCTTTAGGACAATTTAGGACAAACTTCACGCGAATTCTAAGTTTTGTTCGCGTTCTCGAATAACAGGATCGTATATCACATATATAACATACGTATATTATACGAACTCGCTTTGACGCTCGATTTTTTTCGCCTTTTCTTTATGTTTGCGACATTTTAAAACTAAGAAATTAAAAAACATATTTTAAACACAAATACCCACAATTAGACAATCTCAAATAACACTAATATATGAAAATAGCTTTTCCACAAAAATAATTAATTATAAATATGATGGTATCACTACGCACCAATTTAAAACAATAGAACATACCAATTTCATAAAAGAGCCAACTATGATTTCTACGCAACAAAATCATCATAAGAATACTACGATTGCCGCGGTTAAACAAAAGAAAGATACTCGATCTGTTAGCAAGCAAGCAATTTGCTAGCCAAAATCCTGACTACTCAACCAATTATACCAAGAAAATTTAAATTTCAAAATACATTTTTCATAAAATTTTTGTTTATTTTTTGCAATCGCACAAAAAAAAAACAAAAAGCGTATTGAAAATATAATTTGAAATTTAAATTTCCTTTGTAAAATTGACTAAGCAGTCAGGATTTTGGCTAGCTATCTACCCCTATATGTCTGGGATTTTTTTTTTAAATATACATTCAGAAAATCATTTGGTTGGTTATGCATTGCCTTCTAGATGTATAAAGCCTTAATTCTATGAAAAAAATTACTGACAGTAATTAAAAAAAAAAAATTTAAAATTCCATAAAAGTGACAAAGAACAGAAATATTTTTTATTTCATTTTAATAGTAAAATTTTAGGGTTTTACATTTTGGCATAACCTAAAAATTTCATAAAAATTTTTATTTGTACATTTTCGTACATTTCGATTTTTTTTTATATATTTGAAAATTTTATTTTTTATATATACATATGTATGTACCACAAAAAATCACTCACGTTAACAAATTTCAACACGAAATAAAAAACAAATCCACATTTGATTATAAAAGTTGCGAACGACTTATTTTGTAAGAGTGTGAGAAAAATTTCTTATCTTTACTTTCATTTTTGGTAGATGTGTGATCAATACTGTCATAAAATATACTCCAGTTTACATTTTTTATAGCAAGATTATGGCAGTACACTAACACCATCATAACTATTCTCTAAGTAAAATTTTACTGACAACATTTTTTGTTTCGTACATAACTAGTAAAATTTATATTTTTTTCTCGCTTTTATTTTTACTGACAGTAGATGTTTCCCATGGAATAGGGCCATAAATCGTACTAACAGCTATGCAAGGAGTAGTATGTCATAAGTTACACTATTCTTTCGCAGATGGCAATAAGGAAAAATATTCGAAAATGGAAGAGTATAAAACATGTTAAGAAGTAAGAATAGAACGACGTATTTTCACGGTTTTAAGTCATAACTTAATTTAGTAACAAAAAGAAATTAAATGTATATTTCTGAACTTTTTTAAATATTAAATTATTTATACTTAAATCATCATTTTATTAATAATTTTAGTAGTCTAAAAATTCGCAAAACTAACATTACGTACGCATATACTTTGTACGCATGACACAATTAATAAATTATTTTTCTATTTTTGACGTTTTTTTTCTCTCCTAGAAGGTTTTTGTCATGTCATTACCACCTAGATATTCAAGGCGCAAACCTAGCTCCATCATCATTTTGTGTACTTTTGTGGCATATTATTCTTTTGCAAATGGCAATAACGTCCGGAAAATGAAAAGGAATAAATTATGTGAAAAAAATAAAAATATTTAGTATTACTATTCCAGGAAGATTCCATGCAGTGTGATTTGCGTATTTCAAATAAACACCAACACCTGCCTAGCCTCATCTACACCCAGCCCAACTGACCCCAATCCACAACTAAACATTATTATCACCCTCCCCCCCCCCCCCACTATCCAATTCAAACACCCAAAACCCATCTCACCCATATCACCACACTTTAACATCTCCATACCCACTACCACCCACAAACCAGCCACACAAACACTCATCTACCAAATCTCAAATTCCCACGCCAAACCCAAAACACCTCATCCCACCCCCTCCACCTCCCATACCACCAATCCTACCACAGTATGGGAGGACCTATTTCCACACCAGCCACACAAACCCTCATCCACAAGAGATATATTTTTATTCCACATTCACATGCTCTATGAAACCAAAATAGAATAGAAAATAAAAAAAAAATTCTATCAATTTTAAGGAGGGGGGTTAACAAACCCCTACTTATCTCCCAGCACGCTAATCACAGAAATGTTCAAATCAATAGGCAATGCAATGAATTGCTTGAACTTTTTTTCAAACCACATAGCATTTTTTAACAAAAATGTTTAAAAATGACTTTGTGATGCCTGTTTTGGCATTGCGGCCTTTTTCAAGGTGCGAACGGTTCAAATTGGTCAATTGTTGTTGGTAATGTATAGAGTTAACCGTTTCTACAGGTTTTAACAGCTCATAATAGATCACGCCTCTCTCTCTCTCTCTCTCTCTCTGGCATTATATCCCATCAAGGGATTTGGCCGCCTCAAATGAGGTTTCATAATCATATTTTCATTTCGGATAATGAGTGATTAATTCATTGATCCTAAACCAGCCGTGAAATATTTTTTTCCTTGTCACCACCGGGAATCGAACCCGGGACCTCCGGTCGCTGGAGCAAGCATGCTAACCACTTTGCCACCGGGGCGGCATCACGCCTCTCTGGTCCCACCAAACATAGATAATTGTTCGGCGAGTTGTTTTTGCGTTTGCGAATCGTCTTCGTCCAACCTTGCTTCCAATTCCACGTATTTTTTTGGATGTTTTCCACGTTCCTTGTCTGTAATATCGAAGTCACTACTTTTGAAACGCCAAAACCATCGTTCACACGTTTCTTGCGATGGAGCATGTTCACCATAAGCTCCTCGAAGTAATCGGTATGATTCAGCAGCAATTTGCTTCAAATGGAAATAAGAAATTAATGCTATCCTCGAATGCTCTTTGTTCAGTATAAATTTCGACATATTGAACACAAATGTCAAATTTTTATAGCACTAAAATCCACATTTCATACTTGTGTACACTTGGTAGCAACACCTGCAGCCATACATAGACTGGTGCAAGTTAATGGCCCTGACTATCTTTTTGGCTTCGTCTTTGATAATAAGGAGCCGATTGAGTAGCATTTGTTGCAGTTTATCTTTTGAACCATCGTTTAAATTTTCAACAACTTTGTTGTATTCAATGAGCATTTGTCGTTGCAGAGTCCGTTATGGTTTCGATTTTTAACGATATGATCCTAATCTGTGGCGTCTAGCGATCCTGCGATCTATTTCTATGCATATTACGATCAAGTGTAATGATCGTTTGGTTCTTGTGTTTTGACCTTTGAGTTCCGAAATTGATTGCCATATCTGATTTATTTGACGAATCAATTGAGGTTGAAGTTGGTTTTCTTGATGAACTTTATTGATCGTTGGTGTGATTTGAGCTAAGCTAGCATTGGTAGCTCCCAAATTGAAGACATGAATCAGCTTGGATTTCCCAATGATGATTCTCTTATTTGTCTTGTATTCGTAGACATTCATTGACATTGATTGACCCAAAAGCCAAGGTTTGAGGTTGTCGTTTGTATTTCGTGTAGTTTTTTGATAAACCGTAGTTTTGACCTTTGAGTGATCTTCGTTTATAATTGTAGATGAGCGCGAGTGGATCGCGGTACGCTCTCTTTATCACGTTCTTTACACGATTACTATATTTTACTGCTGGAGTTTTCGTTGATGGTGGTTGATTTATTTTGCTTCAATAAATATTTTTTCCTGTTTTTTGCGTTTGTCGTTCTACTCGAAATAATGTTTCCGTTTTGCCGGCTTAACGGGAATCCCAGGAGGCTGTTATGAAAATTCGATATCGGATCCGAAAGCGGATTTTGCTATTATGAAAACCTGATATCGAAAAATCCGCTATTATGAAACTATGAGAGAAAACGAAATCGTATTTTCCGAAAATCGACTGTCAAAATCCAACTGCTATTTAGGTGACGAATTTTATTTTTTGTTATCGAATGTGTGTTTCTTCAACTATTTAAAAACTAAACAAATTAAATTAAACAATATTTAAAATGTAAGTATAATATATTTAAATAAAAAATATTCATATTTAACCCTTTGTACTCCATTTATTTCAAGGTGGTTGGGTACTTGTATTACTTTTAGCTGAATGACTTAAAATAATTTAGTGGTAGAATTGAACGTATTATATTTATTTCATTTATTACTATTATAAAATGTTTTAATTTTTGTGATCTTTTCACCAAACAATTTCATAATAGGAAAATTCGTGGCGGATCGGATTTTTCGATATCGGAAAAAATCCGATATCGGATTATTACAAATTAGCCCCCCAGTTTTATAGAGGTTTCCACGTGGTTTCATTATGAACATTAACCCTAATCAGTATGGGTTGAGTCTCGGAGACTCATTTTAAGTTTGATCTGTAAAAAACTATCTTAAAAACTATATTCATACATTTTGGCCCAAACGTATTTTAACGTGCGTTATACGTGATCAAAAAAAAATGTAATGCCAAATTTTTATAAGTAACGGTAAATGTCCTGAGACACTATTTTCAAATTTGAAACAAATCCGTGCACGATGAGTCTGATGACTCATTCATTGTTCTATTTAATACAAATGATTTAGAAGCAGGATTATTTGTTGTGGTATTAACTCTCGAGGGCTGTTGTATATTATATTTTAGTTAGTTAGAGAGAAAAATCTTTTATACAAATGTGTTTTACTGTTGCGTAGCACTCGTTTAGTTATCTTGTAATTCTAATTTACATACCAATAAAGTGAATGGCAATTGAACAAGTATGATCTATTATTACAAGGAAAGCTTGTGTGTAAATTGTCCATATCAAAATAACGTTTTGTAATGTTCGATGAGAGTCAATATAACATTTTAGAGAAAGACGCGGGGTATATCAAATTTGTAGGTATTTTGGCATCCTCTATTAGATAACATTCTATGCAAAGCCATGTCTTGCCAAAGATTTAAGTCATTGGCCAAATATGTTCGATTCAACGATAAAACAACTCACACAGCTCAAAGTCGAACAAATGCGGGATGAAGATTTGGTGGATCTGCGACAGCACCACAAGCTATCCTCTGAAGGGGATTCCGTATATTTGGGGAAATAAGGACTATAAAAGCAATCAACCTATAATCACCTGTGATTCGACAATTATGCAATCCATTTTATAATTCAAAGAGGAATATAACATCTGATAATTTTTTTAACAACATGGGCCTGACACAACATTTGCTAATTGTGCGGTTGACATGTGTAGGGACTGTGTAAAAATAAAAGATGCATACCAAATAATTGTCTTCCAAACCGTCGGCGTAGTGTAGAAAACGAAGGTTTTTGTTTCTGAAAAACATGACTTTGATGAGCTACGTCCCAAAAAAAAACTGTGCCGTAATTTTATTGCCAACGATGTATTTCGATGATAAAATCGATAATGACTTTCTCTGTAAAAAGAAGAACAAATAGATGGCCATCGCTCAATTTTATATTTTAATTTAGATAGCTGGAATAACAGCTAAGAGGTTTGGATAAATTTATATCCAGAAGGTTACCTAACCCAATAACTATATTCATGCAAAATTTAGTAATACCAATTATTCAAAGGCGTATAGTTCTGCCGTCTTTTCAAATTAACTAAAATTGTCGTACAACAAATTTTAACCAATAGTAGTTCAATTGAAAATATTGAACCTGCATTTAAAATCGTTGGCATTAATACATAAAAAACGTAGGTGCTACATATGCCTTCCTGAACCTGGCCGAATGAATAAACAACTGTGCGGGAGCTGTACTAAAAATATTTGTTCTGAACTCTCGCAGAAGGTCGTAATTTGCAGAAACTTGATAAATAAATAGCTTTTTAATTGCTTTTTTCTATTTCAAATGAATTTTAGTGTCGAATTTATAAAATAAATATTGGCATATTTAATAAACTTGATTTTAATGTGAAAACGCCATATGATTCTGAGAGACTCATCGCATACGTTTTTGTAAGTAAGTGACCCATACTGATGAGGGTTACACGCGATAGCGGCACGCAATGGCAACACTAAACTATCACTATCGTGAGAGTTTACTATCTCAGTCAGAAAAAATGTCACTATCGCGACAGTAAACAGTATCAAGATACAATGTCATAAAATTTATAACATTCAGCCCAAAATTTTAAAATTACGTTTATGTATTTTTAATATATATTACTATTGCTTAGTACCCTTCTCAGAAATAAACTTTTGCTTTTATATGAAGATAGCCCGATATTCAGTTCAAAAACTCCGTTAGCAATACTAAACAAAAGTTGTAAATCCCAGCCCGAAAAAAAAATCAATGTCGCGACATTAAAATGTGTCATGATAATCTGTTATGACATTTGGAGAAATCAGCGCGAATTTATAAATAGAATTTTTACGTATTTTTAAATTATCCCTTCAATTGTTGGGAACCTAGACAGCCCAAGCCTAACCTGAAAACAACAATGCAGAAACTTATTACATCCCTATTCCCCTAGTCGCATCACTTCAAGTGACGTGGCTACTCATTTTCCTGATTTCTAGATTATTAAATCGAAATTTACCAAATAATTGTTCAATAAAGTCGTTCTGGCTGTTTTTTAAATCATAGTATGCTGCTTTAAAAAAATTTCCTATCGACCGCTATCACTCCAACTGACAATTTCTATGACTTGAAATTTTGAAGTGACAAATAAATAAAAAAAAATTCAAACTAATGTAGCCAACTAAGATTTAAAAAATTTTCATTGAGAGTTTTACACAAAATTATTTGTTAAATTTTGAATTTAAAATCTAGTAGCCAGGAAGATCCATAGTCACGTCGCATGAAGTGATACGTCTAAGGGAATTGAGCTGTTAATTAGCATTACGTGATTGACCACAATGAATCTAGCAAAAATTTCAGCCCGAAATTTTAATTTGTTGTTTATGGATATAGTCGTTTGAAGTTTTGACTACAAATTGAGACATTTGACCAAAAAATCTATCAGCTGTAATGGGATTTAGTCATTTGAATCACACGCGGATCACTTGGCATATACCGCCGGATTCGTAGAAGTTTTCGCTACAAACTAAGAGATTTGCAGAACAATTCTATCTGGAATTAGAAAAGTACTCGTGAATTACCTGGGAGGCGAGATTCAAATGACAATTTCCAGATAATTCCATATAGAATTTTTTTGCAAATCTCTTAAATTGTAGTGAAAACTTTAACGAATCCGGCGGTATATGTCAAAATATCGTGAATCAACTGCAAGGCGACATTCAAACGACTATATCCAGATAATTTCAGATAGAACTTTTCTGAAATTATGTCGGTACGACTATATCCAGATAATTCCAGATAGAACTTTTCTGAAATTATATCGATTTCTAGTCAAAACTTTTGCATTTCCGTTCGTATATGTCAAGTGCTACGTATGTAAAGCTAGCCCGAAGCCCATCCCGAAAAACGCCTTTATCAATTTAGGTATGTTTCTCCACTAAATTCATTAAAAGACTCTTCAGCCCGAAAAATTAAAAATATATGAAGAAAATCAAATTCCATCCCGAAAAAAATAAAAAGTCTCACGTACACAAAACAATATTTCTGTTGAAAATCTATTACAAGAAGAGATTTACAACACTTAAAATTAAGAAATTTAAAAACAAAATCCTTCAAATCTGAAAAATTTTCCACAACCTTAATGTTTCGGTTCACAGAGTTTGGCAGATATAGCGGTATATGACTAATTATTGCACTGACCATCAGCATTAAGCACACAAATGCCCATTACGTTACAGCGGGGATGTGAGGCCTCCCCAGCTAATTAATATTCGCATCTCATCGGAATTTTGCTCATATATCACCAAAAATTTCTCCGTTCACAGAGTTTGGCAGATATAACGGTATGTTCCTAATTAATGCACTGACCATCAGCATTAAGCACATAATTGCTCAATACGTTACAGCGGGGATGAGGGCTTCCTCAGCTGATTTAATATTCGCATCTCATAGTTATCGGAATTTTGCTCATATCACCAAAAATTTGTCCATTCACAGAGTTTGGCAGATATAGCGGTATGTTCCCAACTAATGCACTGACCATCAGCATTAAGCATACAAATGCTCAATACGTTACAGAAAAATACATTACATGAAAATTCGGGCTATATCACGGCGGCTTAAGTTCGTCACATCCGTGCTGAAAGGGTAAACTATGTGTTGTGTGTATGTCATTCAGCAAAAATATGATGAAAGTGGTCATTAGATCAAAGTTATTTCCAATCTCTTTATATGTTTCAGGCAATTGAATTAACAATCAAAGAATTAAACTTTTCGTTAAGGATTTTTTTCCAGCACTAGGACCAAAGCAGTTATACATTGACCCAATGTCTATTTGTAAAGTTAATTTTTAAGTTTAATGGCAAGTTGTACTAAAAGAAATAATATCATTAGCATTAAAACTATTACACCAATCTTTTAGTGTTTATGGTACAAAACACAAATAATTAATTATAAAAACCTTGAATATATGCTAAACATTTTTAGTGTCTCTTATTGCGAGTGTAAGCATGGTTTTTAACCGGGAGGAGTGTAAATCATTTTAAATGCTTCCATTTAATCCGTTAAAAAATTTAATAAAACTACTTTACGGAATAAGTGTTAGAACATGATGTTTGCAATTTTAGTGCTATAAACATAATTGCATGCAATATAAAATAAATCTTTAATAACAAATTGAATTTTTAAAAATTATGTACAAACCCAGCTAGTATTCACACTAAACTAGGCCGCATACAATAATTAATTCTGAACAATAAATTTACATGGTGAATGACAACAAATTACTTTATTTTTACTGTTCACACCTTTTCGAACTGTATATACATAAATTTTTCCGTTTTATTTATTTTATTTATATTCTAATTCAAGTAGCTGAAAATTTCCATTATTTCCTTTCAGAAATAAATACATAAAAAAAATAACGAACGAGTCAAGAAATCACGTGAAAATATACAATAACTTTGATTTTATAACCAAAACTACAAAACTAAACTAAAAAAATAAACTTATAATATTAAACGACGAGTAGTTATGTATATTTGTTGTATTAATACTCGTATGGATATAAAAAAAAAAATACTTAACAACGATGTTGTTGGTGTATTCTTAAGAAAATAATAATAAGATCGCGTGACCAATAATACAAATTTTTTATAATCTCATTTTCATTTGAAATCCTGCCGCACACAAAATTATTAACTTACTTGTTTTCTTTCAAACTAATTGAGTAACTAATTTATATATGGAGTATGTATGTCGAGTAGACCCGAGAAATTTTAATAAGAAATTCACATGCATATAAATATTACACACACACATAGTCATCAAGAGATCATCAATGTTGAGGATTAAATATATTTAATGAAAACACTGTCTTACCTGAATTCTAGCCTCTGTTAGTCCAATTTTCATTGCTAGCTCTTCCCTAAAACGAAATCGTATAATAAAAATTAATATTGGATTTAATTAATTACACTTTCTCAAATATCTTAATTTTTATGTTAATTAAATTTTTTATATGCGGAATGTTATTTCCCGCACTATTTAAGTATACAAAGTTGCACAAGATACATATATAAGCGCACACACAAAACATGTAATTTGAAATTAATTTGATTTGAATTAAGTAATTACCGATTCTGGTCGCAATCCATAAATTTTCGTATATAGCTAGAAATAATACGAGTATAAGAGTTAATTAATGATCACACATAATATATACATACATACGTTCGTATATTATATGATCGATAAACACTCCATAAATATACTTGTATGTATGCATAATATGTGTACTCTGTGAGTGTATAGTATATGTAACATGCATCCCTAAATATAAACATAAAACAACATTTCAACAATTTTGCAGCATTTCTGCTAAACGAACAAAAAAAAATACCAATTTAACAGAAAATAAAAATTTTCATGGAAAATTTTAAATTAAATTAAACATGCCATCTTGAATAATGTTAAAAAAGTAAACTGAACTGAAAGAAAAAGTTTGAAATGTTTAAAAAAAAAAAATAAATTAAAAAATAATTAATATGCAAATTGGATCATGCATGTGTTGACTGTATTTTCATGTTATGCATAATTAAATTAATCAAAAACTAAATAAAATAATAAAAAGAATCGCATACCCATTTTATTATGGCGCGATGTGCATGTAAGTTGATGATTCTCTCTCCCTCTCTTTGATTTACCTGTATTCGTATGTAAATTTCATTGTAAATATTGGTCAATTCTATCGACAAGTTTACCAGTGTCATCATATGCAGTGACTTATATCAAAAACTATAATCGAGTACAAATTAATTGAAAAATGAAAATATTAATGTTTGCATGTGAATCGGACTCCACGCATCTCACCCCAATCATCCATATCGTCCGTCAAGCAATATTCACAAATTTGTTACCCCGTATATACAAACATCAATATGTGTATGTAATGTTAAAATATACCTTTTATTTATTCTAAGAAAAACATTGTTTACTCCAACATAAATAATTAGTTTTTAAGCTAAGAAGGAAATTTAGTAGAATTCGAGAAATAGACATTTAGAAATTGGAGAATTTTTAATTGACAAAATGAAAGTCTGTATTAATAAATATTAATTACCAATAAATTAAACGCTCTTACTCTCTCTCTCTCACACACACTCACTCACTATAGCTTTCACTCCCCCGTTGAACACTTTATTCATTGGTGTAGAGGCCTTGCAACGTGGCCGAGCCACTAACTCGATTGATAAATCCGACGATATCGCCAAAATAATATATAAACCTAACTGCCTTTCGTAAACCAAAAAATCAAAGTGACCGTCAGTCCATCCGTGATGGAGAGTGGTTGAGTATAACAATGCCTTCTAAACCACTGGCCGCGTAGCGTACACCAACTGGTGACGACACGCTAAATCAACGGTTCAACGTATATGAATTTTAAAAAGGAAAATTACATTACAAAATATATTTAGGCTGTTTTCGAAACGAGTACTTATTTCAAACTTATTTACTTATTTGCCGCCATCTTAAATAAGTATGCAAAGCCGTTCGAAATGAGTTTGCTTACTTATTTTGACAGCAACATGAAAACGCATTACTGTTTTCAATGAAAAAATCTCAACCAATATTTTATTCGATATTTTTATTAATTTAATGTATACAATTAAATAAAATAACGAATATAAATAATATTTTTACCAATTAAAATGCTTAACGGCAATTTAGAATCATAAAAAAGAAATATTCTTTAAATATTTATTTTGATGTGAATTTTGGTTGATCTCAGATTTTTATTACATATTTAAAATTGTACAAAGCGACCAAGAAAGATCTAGTTGGATTCTTAATTAATAGCGGAATAAATAATAATTTTATTTGTAATCAGTTTTCAAACTCCGTACCGTCTGTTTATATTATCTACCTTAGAAATCTAGCCTCTACCCGAGAATTGTGTGTGTAAATTAAAACATTTTAATTTACGAAATATATAATTGGGTTCTTGTACATCTTTATTTTAATCGTTTTATATATTTTGCTATCCACAAAGACCCATTTGTTTTCTAGATATATCATCCTAAATCTAAAATAATAAAATATTGACATGAAAATATCAACAAAAATGACAATTAAATTAGATTTTTATGGAAGAAAGAGACAGAAAATAAGTCACCTCGCCAGCTTACTTATTTGAATAAGTTAGGTTCCACAAATAAGTATTCGTTTCGAAAACAGCATTAGTTCGATAATTATTACATCGTAGTAGACGGTTATTCGTTTTTTGTTTTCGTTTTCCAGTTTTTTCTAGTTTTTGGCTCCGCCTCGCTTTCTTAACCATTTCGTACACCATTTTTAAATAATATAGCAACAAATATTTTGTGCTTTTTTTGGAATACTTGATTAATTTTGAGCCATGCTTAAAGAATACTAAAAACAAAAGAAATTTCTGAGGTAATAAAAAATATATTAAGCCTGCTATGTGCATCCCAAGTCGATGTACAATATATTGTACAAGGCGTTCGAATAGGTTAAAACCAAAATAAATTTCGTCCTACAAAATTACAAAACTATGCCCCATTCCACATCAGCCATGCTACACTATAATTTGGCTTTCTGGATTCAAACTATTGCGCAATAGATTTATTAAATTGTTTTGTCTTGTTTTATTCTTTTCTCTCGAAAATAAAATTTAAACAAAAATCTACATCTCAAAAATGCCTTAAATTTTTTTATTTTCATTTCAATTTTTTTCATTTCGGATTCACGGACAAAACTTTTATTACGTAGCTGCGACGTAAAAATTTTGACCGTAAATCCGAAATGAAAAAAATTGAAATGGAAATAAAAAAATTTAAGGACATTTTTGAGATGTAGATTTTTGTTTAAATTTTATTTTCGAGAGAAAAGAATAAAACAAGACAAAAAAATTTAATGATTTAATTTAAAATAAGGGTTTAAAATTAAAAATTAAAATCTATTGCGCAATAGTTTGAATCCAGAAAACCAAATTATAGTGTAGCATGGCTGCATGAGATTTTTGGTTTTTTGATTATTCTGTCAAGGCCAACTAGTCGTAGTAGATAATGTATATATGTATGTGTGTTTTATTTTGTTTTGTTCTGCTCTCTCGAAAATAAAATTTAAACTAAAATTAGTCAAAAATGTCCTTGAAATATTTTTTATTTCATTTAAGTGTGTTAGTGTGGTTGCACCGAAAATATGTTTAAGTCGCAACTAAAACCGATATCATAAGTAAACGGAGAAAGAAACGAAGAAAAATACGTTTCTTTCTCCGTTTACTTAGGATACACATCAGCCAATAAAAATATTTATTCTTTCTCCAGTTGTTTTGTAATTTTGTTGTTAGTTTCGAACAAACCGAAGGGTATTCGTTTTTTTATTTTTCTAGTAATGCATGTAGCTACATTTATATTTTAGGTTTTGGCATTTTTTTCATCATCCAATTCGAAATTGTTGTAATCGGTACGTAGATTCAATAAAAATAGCAAAAAAAACGATGAATATCATGGTAAATAAAGCAAAAATTCATCGTACGGCTTCGACTAATTGTGTGACCTTAAATAAAATACACAAATGAGATGACAATATATAAACAAAATGATCCCATAATATTTTCTGCTCTCTCACGGCTGTTTTTATATTTTTGTAGTGGAATACACTAAAACTTCGTATTACGTTATTTAAATAGGCGCATATCTTTAAATGCTCACTAACTTCTTGAATGTGGATCGGATAAATGAATTAAGAAAATCAATTACACTTAAATTGTTCATAATTTATTAATTTATTATATAATAATTAAAATTTTTGTGAAATTTACTGACGTCATAATAAGGAGGCAATGTGTATTTTTTTACTAAATTATTTTGCCCTCTACCGTTGTCGACTTAGATTGACGTCATCAGCAAAAACTGAATGTTGTCACAGGCCAGTACTATAGAAGCCACTGACTATACCCACACAACCACTAATATGGTTTACAACAACCTAGTTAATTCGTGTACGAGGCAGAAACTTTACCTTAGCGAAGTGATCGATAGACTTTATGAATATAATTATGATAGTGAGGAAGATGAAGTAATTTCTATGGAATTAGTAGACAGCAACAACAATAAAACCACTAAAAAGGAGTGGTGATTCAGTGAAACCATGGTAATCCATAAAACTATAATGATTTGAGGATTGTTGTGTAAACGAGAAATGGCAGCGTAAACCCAAATAATAACGAGGAAACAAAAAAAGATCAATGAACCAGTAAAACGTTCAGGCAGAAGTAAATGTCCACCAATGATGGTGACAAGCGTTAAAACGTACGACTTGGCAAAAGCGCTTAAAGACAAAAATGTTAACTTCAGCGGAAAAATTGCAAAAAACGAAAACCAAGTCTTCAGGTAGGTGTCCGTCCCTCTTATCGACCAGAAGAGATATAGGCTGACATAAATCGGCTCTAGCAGATTAGAAACAAATGTCAGAAACATGGGATATATGCTAAATGCAAATCTGAACACGAATAAGACAGATGATATCGAAAAGCTAAGAAAATTACACTACATAATTACAAAGTTAGTTGGAAGAAAAAAAACACAATGTGATCCATGCAATGCTTACGCTGCCAAAGGTACCGATAAGTAAAATTATCAACAACAAGCTCATAACAAAAGGAGCAATAAGATGTTCGCGATTGAATCAGCAAGCAAAGCATTTGTTAGACCAGGGAGTCAATTCGCGTTCCATGAAATAATGAAAATGAAAAGTTTTTTTCATTTGCAATCGAGTAGGTTTGAATTGCCCATAAGAAATTATGATTTCACGCAGTGGTATTTAAAATTACGTGCAAATAATTCAAACTACTAGATTGCAAATGAAAAAAACTTTTCATTTTCATTTTTTTATGGAACGCGAATTGACCCCCAGGGTGGTAATTTTATGGTGGTTATACGACGAATTTATATCCCTTTTGGAGACTTTTTGTGATATAATTCAAAACAAAGTAGTTTACAAACAAAACTCTGCAAAATGAATTTTGAGGAGAAATAATGAACTAAAAGTTATAAGGTGACGTTTCGTCATATGAATGTTTTACGGGCAGATATAAATACAAAAATTATAATTTCTAATTTAAATCTAAATAAAATAATTTTAGAGGTAAATTTTGTATCCATTTTTTTAATTATAAAAAGGAAAATATTTAATTGCGTAATAATAAATTATTATTTAAATTATTTTTTATTAGAAAAAAAGAGATGGAAGATATTGCAGTCTTTTTCAATCGAATTAATATACGACGTGACCTAACTCTTCAAAAATTCATCCGAAGTAAGCTACGATATTTTCTTTTTATCGCACTTTATATCACGAAATGTCATAGAACCACCATAAAATGACCACCCAGGTCCTATGGAAAAGTGACGAGTTTATCTGGAAGTCAACAATAGCAGCAACAAAATCAGGTTAGTCCATCTACATTTCTCATGAAGTTATCCCACGATTCTATCCCAGAAAATTAAAAAAAATCATCAGGCAGCACTAATCAATAAAAACCCCATTTGCTCTTGTGTGAAGTTAGCCCAGCCCAGAATTTTTTAATTATCACGTAAAAAACAAAAATAAAAGTCGTTACTTTTAAAATATGAGAATTTTAGCCAGGTAAACGTTATATAAATAGAAAATGTATTTGTACGAAATAAAATTACATTAGACAAGATAAAGGTACTTAGCACGTTAAAAGTATAAATTTGTCGGATTAAGGCTAGGTATTTTTGAGATCGTCACATTCCTGCCTTATTTTAAGAAATGTTAGAAAATCATCGTTCCGTGGCAACTTTGAGAAATTGGGTCCTGGGCCAGACATATCCATACAACTCGTATTTGGCCAAAAATTACATTTAAATTTCCCACGTTAAAAGTATAAATTTGTCGGATTAAGGCTAGGTATTTTTGAGATCGTCACAATCCTGCCTTACTCCTAGAAAAGTTAGAAAAAAATCGTTTGGTGGCAATTTTGAGAAATTGGGCCCTAGGCCAGAAATATCCATACAACTCGTATTTGACCAAAAATTAAATTTAAATTTCCCACGGTAAAAGTATACATTTGTCGGATTAGGGCTATACTCGTATGTTTTTGAAATCGTTACACTCCTGCCTTATTTTAAGAAATGTTAGAAAATCATCGTTCCGTGGGAACTTTGAGAAATTGGACCCTGGGCCAGACATATCCATACAACTCGTATTTGGCCAAAAATTACATTTAAATTTCCCACGTTAAAAGTATAAATTTGTCGGATTCAAGCTAGGTATTTTTGAGATCGTCACACTCCTGCCTAACTTTTAGAAAATTTAGAAAAAAATCGTTCATGCTGCTTCAGATTTCATACTGCTCGATAATTCGCATGATAAATAAAGTACTGAACTAGAAGTCAAATAAGACAGTTAACGGCGTTTTAAAAGTTCATGTCTATTTAGCCTGAAAGATAGGAAGCACCTCGAGCAGATACTATCTATGCACTATAAAACTCGTAGAACCTAAACATATAAAATTTTGAGTCAACATTCGTTCCGTGACTTATTACCCGTAGATAGTGTAAACGTGTAAAAATAATACTTTTATCGTGCTAAGTACCTTTAACTACATGCCTAATGTAATTTTATTTCGTACAAATACATGTTCTATTGATATAACGTGTACCTGGCTAAAATTCTTATGTTTTAAAAGTAAGGACTTTTATTTTTGTTTTTTACGTGATATTTAAAAAATCTGGGCTGGGCTAACTTCACCAATTACAAATCATTTTGAATCAATTTTAACAAATTGTGGGCTGGGCTAACTTTACACTTTTTTTAGTGTTGCCTGATGATTTATTTTTATTTTCTGGGATAGAATCGTGGGATAACTTCACATACGTCATCAAGTACTGCTAGCTAAATGCCATGAACCAGGCAAAGCTGATGTTCTGCGGTTCAATCAACCTCCCAAATCTTTTCACTACCGATGCTTCATCGGTAGTTATACTTACAATGTCCTTTGCAAGCGATAAAGAGAAATCGTTTAATTTATTTTTAATTAGCTCAATACACTTTTTGGCGGGAGCACTACCGTGAATACGAACCAAGCCTAAATTTCTTATTTTTTCATTGGAATGTACATTAATATTTAAGAATCGACGGTTTCTTTAGAAATCCACTCATCAAATTTAAACTATATCTAAATTTATTCATTTTATTGTTAAACAATTCGGGTGATTTTGGTATTTGATTGCACGTGAATCCTTTGACCATAAGCAATACCCTTGATAAGATAAGATCTTGAGATGCAAAACACATAAAATGGTATACCAACTCTTGCAATTAGCCAAGATAAAATGGCAGACAAAGAAAATATGGTACGTAAAATATACGAAACTATTTCAAAACCGTTGTTTTTTTATAAACTTTAAAAAACGTTTATAAGCGATGCTTATAAACTTTAAAAAACTACAAAATTAGAGATCATCGGTGTATGCGACCTCAAATCAATTTAACTTTTTATTTTGAACAGTTACACAGCCAATTTTAATATTAGTTAGTTTTATGTAAGAGATGGCGCACGCGTGTCAAGAAAAAGTAATTTTTAATACACGTAAATTAGTAAGTAGTATTAATTTACTAGTAAAAAACCTTTAAAATTACATCGAGTAATTTATACGCCCAACAGTGATGGGCAGCTAGCTTAGAAAGTGCCCAACCGCACGACACTATAGAAACATTTGGGGACGATTATCAGAAAGTGACTGTTGATGCGTGTAAAGACATAAAAATTTGTTCTCACAGAATTGCTCCACGTATGTATATGGCCGTTAAAGGTCAAAAAAGTGTTCTAGCCTTCGTAGCCATACTTGTAGTAACGTGCGGAAAGAGAACTTGCCATATACGTAACATCCAAAAAAAATTTGGGAATTTTTTATCCATATTTTTACAAGGATACTTTGAACCTTAAAACTCAGAAGATGCAAAAAAGCACAATTTAGATTGGTACTTGTACAAAAATATCTAACATGTTTTGTGTATACACCTATATAAATCAAAATATCATCTAGCTTACCTTGTAAATACATCCGGATAGTGTGTCCTCGAAAACGCCTTTTCCAATTCTTCCAATTGAAAACTAGTAAATGTGGTACGATATCGCCGTTGCTTTCTCTTTGGTTGAAAACCATCCATTTCACCATCACTCTGTTGATCCGACATTGGACTATGTGTACCTTCCTCACTATTACCCGTACCACCACCACCACCACCTCCCAAATCCATCATCATCGACGGACTGCCGGGATGCGGCCGCATCATACTTAATTGCTGTTGCTGTTCCATTAGTTTAGCGCTATCCTCATTCGATAAACCCATATTTGTTATAGTCGTTGAATTCGTTGTGGTATCAATAGATTGTTGTTGATTGTGATGACTTGTTGGTAAACGGTGTGCGATTGTTAAAATTTTCTCGATGGTAAAAATTTCTGCAACAAAAATGAAATAAAATGAGTTAATTTTTAAAATAGTAATTTTCAGTAGCCAACATCTTGATCATCATCCATTGTGAACGTTGTTCATTCGTTCATTTATAAATTACATAACGTCTATATGAGCGATCGCCGTTGTGATATTAAATATATTTATTTATGATCTTTTGTGTGCAGCAGCGTTGATAAAAAAGCGGGAATATCATAAAATCTTATGATGATGATGATGATCATACGTTGTAGATCAAGATCATTTTTTTTTCTGTTAATCAAAAACGACTATTAAGAATTATATAGTAGAAAAGTAATCGTTTCTGAGGTATGAGAACGGAAGCGCACAAGAAACTCAAAATAGGTGGCAATTATATATCAAAATTAGATTAGATTTTAGTTTTGTAAAATGTAAAAAAAAAAATAATTAATATTTTATAGAAAGGCGACAATGTATACGGGACTGTATACCTATACATAACTTAATAATTTGATTGCCATCCAATTAACATCTTTATAATATATTCCGCTATATTTTCGACGCTGAGTATGGTAATCGCGGAAAAGCCCTACGGAAAATATGTAAGCACACCATAACCTCTAAAGTGTCATTAAATTCATTTATTTTATAATTTATTTCACGTAACTACAAAAAAAAATTAATAAGCACAGCCTCATTATACAGTGAAACCACAAAAAGTGATTTAATTTATTATTTATGTGCCTGCTCTACCTTATATATCTATATTAAAAAATATATTGAGATATACATTTTCCACTTCAATTGGTTGGTTTTAACGAGAAAACCGCGAGATCTTGAAATATATAACAGTAATTTGTTTGTGTTCCTTAACGTAAAATAAATAAACGATTAAAACATAATCAACATCTGCCTATATGTAATTGTACATAGGTACGTGGTCATGTACCATATTACCGAAGAAATGTTAGCGTCTCGACTATACGCAAGGCCATGAACTTTTATAATGATAAATAAACAAATTAATTATCACAGCAGTCTACATACAGTACATAAATATAGTATAGTTTGAGTAGCGCTGCAGACGAGCGAACCCAAACAAAAATTGCCGCACGAATCACCCTTGAAATTTTTTATAGGTTTTATGTTTTAATTTTATGTTTTAATTAAAAATCTATACACAATTGCATTACAAATTATAATTATTATCTCGATTTAATTTATTTTTACTTTAATTAATTAATTTAATTTATATTTGTTTTGTTTGTTCGCTTTTTGTCTTGAGAAATTTATCTTAATTAAAAGTTTTATTAATTTCAATTTCACAATTACTCAACCAAATCGCAATATCAAGGAAAATTACGTACGCGATTTCATGTCTGAAACAATATGGAATTATGGGTATAATATATAGGTTGACGGGGGATATTGCCCAGTTGGGATTAAACGGTGCGTATTTGAATCGAAGTAATGATAAATTCCGTCGGAGTATTATGTATCAATTTTGCAAACCCGACGGTAAATTAAAAAAAAATAAATTTTGATTCTTTCATGTTTATTCGTTTACCAGTAGTCTGGCAATTTTCTACAAAAGGAAGATTTGTATATCTGATGGTGATCCTTAAGTGATGAAGATCCTTAACTTACTGTCCTTTTTGTCCACTAAATCTTGTGTGTAATTTTCAACAGTTACTTGGAATTTGGATCCATGTAATTTGTGTCAGATTCATAAAGGTTGCCACTTGAGCAATTCGCGGTAACTTAAAATGTGTGTGCTAAATTACAATTTCAAAAACTTAGTTGAAGTTTAAAAAATCTATAGAAATACGAAAATTGGTTCAAATTGCAATGGAACAATACTTTCTAACAAAGTTACAAATTAGAACCGCAGCCAACTAAATTGTTTGGCAATGAGACCCTTGACGAATTAAATGTTTCTAAATTTGCGGTGTGAGATCCAATGTGTGTTGTGTGTTTTGCTCAAACGTGTCATCGCATTTTATGGTGTCGAAAATTTCCGTTTGTTAATAGGCCCAATCGATTACGTGATACTAAATATTTAAATTTGTTTATTTATTACAATGATGATAAGGTGGGTAATTGCAACTCACCTTATCATTGTAATATAAGCAGTTGCAATGAGAGACATCACCCCCTCCAGTCGTCATCTATATTATCGTAAAACTTCAGGTCAATTTTAAAGATAACTCAAAAGTAGCTTCATGCTTGCCAAAAACTGTTAATAATGATAATATGATAATATGTATACACAGTTTACCGCACTATTAATTCATATGAATTTTTGGCTAAAGTTTTAATCACTGTAACCGAAGCTAATGGTGTCCAATGTCATGCTCTTTTGGATAATGGCGCACAAGTCAATCAAATAACGAACTTGGGTTTAACCTCAGCAACAAAAAACTCAATTCAAGATTCACTTCGCATGATCAGATTCATACACAATAAACGACTTCTCGTCCAATATCGAAGCATGTGTGCAATTTAAAATCACAAATAAGTAGCCACACTCACCAGTCAACATCGATCTATAGTCAATCCCTACTAACATAAAATTGGTTAACCCTCAGTTTCACAAACCACAAAAAGTCGACCTTCTTATTGGAGCTGATTAAACTCATCAGACTAAAACTATAAATAGAAAGTCGATATTAGGGTGCTCAAAAAGCCAAACGTTCTCGTAGAAATGCTTTCGAATTTATTTGTTGCCGTATACGTTAAGTGGAAGTTGGTTAAATAAGGAAGAGGCAGTTACCAGGAAATATTTATTAAAATGTTCACTAAAAAAATGTAGAACTGCAAAGAAGAATTGATCATTATTCCTAAGAATGTAGGTCAGTTTACAGAAGAACAATTCACAGAAGCACAATTCACAGAAACGGAGTTTACGTAAAAAATGATTTCTTGAAAGTCGCCGCGAAATATTGAAATATAAAAGAAATGGACCTACATTCTATTTATTCAATATTTTTAATTATTAGTAACAATTATAAATAACAAAAAATACAATTCATAATTTGGATGTTTTTAAATTATTAAATTATGCGCAACAGCACTTAAAAATTCAATTATTCCCATTGTTGAATAAGAGGATACAATTTCTTGTAATCTTTGATCATAATCACGATATTTTTCATTTTTGGTGGCATAGGCATTCTAGCAAAAATTTGTTGTAACGTTATCTCATTTTTTGATTGTTAAAATTGCAACTTTTAAAAAAAACACTACATTGAAGGATGCTCTGAGCCAACCAATTTTTTGAAACCATTGTGCCATCCCTCGACATAACGGTTTGTTCGCAGAAACCCTTGTTGCACGGTTTCAAAAACATTCCATGCTTTGATCGCATACCTCGGATCTCGCCTACCGGATGTGTTTTTAATGCGAACATCTAATCTATACCCACATAATTATCTTCGAAACAGACTAGCAATTCATTGACTGCATCAGAAATTATATTTCGCTCTTTTAACAGTTCAAATGCTTTTATCACAGCCTATACAGGAGGAACAAACGAAAGTGCTAATAACATTTTGATGATGTGAGCAAACTCTGCATCTTCATGGTATTGGTTTCTAAACCCTGCTGCACATAATTTCCGATATAAATTTTGTGAAAAATGAAAAAGACGAAAATGATGTTTGGCGTCAGTAAAGGAAAACCGAACAACATTTGCAATTGCTTGTGCAAAATCAGACATAACACTAGTAGGATTTAAACCAGATGGTAATATTTTCAACTGCTCAAATAAATTCTTGTAAGTACCTGTTTTCTTATTTGGAAGAAGTGCATATACAAGTGATAAGGAAATTTTTGTTTGACGCCGTGAATTGTAAACAATTGATTGAAAATCAAAGGCACTATTTTAAAGATGCCGTCCACGTACCAATTATTGGCTACGCTTAAAAATTTCAAATTTTCTTCTTTTGAAAACAACAAAATTCCATTTTCTGCGGCTTCAGAGTCATATAATAAAAATGGCTTACCAACTATAGATACTTTATATTGCTCCAATATACACAATTCATTAATTGTTTGCGGAATTGTTACTGTTCCTTGTCTGACCCTTCGATAGCAATTACTAATTGAGTAGAATTGTTAGTCATTTCTGCTTTTTCCTTTAAATCTGCCATACATCTTTTTACACCAACATTATTTGCGTTTGCAGCATGGTTATATGATCACCAATAACTTTTATGATTTCTCCATTTATTTTATTTGTATGAATTCTAGCTTTGCAGTTCTCTGTTCTATAATAAATATTACAAAGCCAATAACATTTGCCTTTGTATTCTTTGTCGCGAATAAATAGGCGTCCGTCAACCACCAAACACAGCTTTTTCTTTTAGGTTTCTGGTATGATTAACATTCATTATTTAAGGCACCTTTTTTGTTATTTTTACAACAGAAAATAATTTTTAGTCAATTTTATTTTACATATTTGCATATTAAGACATAAGTTACTAGAGGTTCATTAAACTCATGGTTTTTATTTTAATATTTAATTTATCTGTGTAGTATTTTTATGAGAATTGCTTTTTTGTGATAAATATGCCATACTTTATTGACCTACTACATTCGGATTGTTATGGGAATTATTTTTCTGAAAATTGCTTTTCTGTGAATTGTATATTATGCATTTTCTATGAATTATTTTTCTGTGAATTGTTTTCTGTGAATTGTTTTTCTGAGAATTGTTTTTCTCGGAACTGTCCGGGTACCATTCCTAACGTTGTATCCACACATTTGATCTCAATAATCGTAAAACCTTGTAAACATATATAGATATTGTAATGGTAAAACTTTTAAACATACGAATAGCATATTTCTGTACAATAATGAGAATTTTAAAGTTTAATGATAGCAACCACCTCAACACAATAACGCATATTCGCGCCTAGAGTTAATGAAAGCATAGCAGAATTTTAACAATACTGTTTTTGGAGCTATTGTGGTATTCTTCTGGTTTTCCCTGGGAATGGGGAATTGGGAAAAATATTTTTAAGTATTTTTGTCTACATTAAATTTTTCTGGCCTACTGTTGGAATTAGTTTGGTGTAAATAGTTTCGAAACAAAATTTTTACAGGGAAAAATAATTTCCAATATACCTTTGTTTCTAAAATATGTACACTCAAAATTATAATTTAGAGAAAAATGCAATGAAAATATTTTTCCCAATTCCCTATTCCCAGGGAAAATCAACTACCACTACTTTTGGGAAACTTTTGTTCCACAAAAATTTTTAGGGAAAAATATTTTCCCATTTAACTTTGTTTCGAAAATATTAACACCAAACTTGTTCCCGCAGTAGGCCAGAAAAATAAAATTTTGACAAAAATGCTATGAAAATATTTTTCCCAATTCCTTATTCCCAGGGAAAGACCGAATAGGGCCACTGGTCTTAATAGATATAAAATTCGGAATGCAATGCTGGGAAACATTTTTATTTTATCAACATGCTGTTTTTAACTCAGATTACAACCAACAATAATTCCAAGGTACTTGAAACTCTCTACAGAGCTGGAGCAATTAACGGTATCACAGAAACTGGAATGATACGGTGACGGTGAATATAATATATCTGCTTCCTAAACTAAAATGCATAATCTTAGTTTTGTCACTTAAAATTAGGAAATGGTGGTCAAACCATTTCCTCAAAACTATAAGGTCGACTGCAATTTTATGGCAAACATCAGTTTGTGACGACCTACGATAACATAAGCTCCTTTCGTCAGCAGATGCAACCATAGTACCTGCCAAATTTGTACTCAAAATTTAGTTTGTGTACGGGGGGTTGCCTTTTATATTTCAAGATTGGACAACCCTAGTGTTGCAATCTGGCAACTGACAACTCTATCGTAAAGTTTGACATTTTTGAGATTATACATACTCAGAACATTTTGACATTCGAGCGCTATTTGTGTTGTTTACAGTACTCATTAACTCAACATCTCGGAGAAAAAATGGAATTAAATCGTGAACATTTTCGTGCGATTATTTTTTACAACTTTCGACGTGGATAAAGGCAGCAAGAGTGCATGGATGAACTTAATTCAATTTTTAGCGATGAAGCTCCATCAAGGACTAGTGTTTATCGATGGTATGGTGAATTCAATCGAGGTCGTAGTTCACTCCAAGACGAATTTCGTGAAGGTCGTCCAGAATCAGTTGTTGTTCCGGAAACCATTGATGCTGTGCGCAAACTGATATTGCAAGATCGTCATGTGACCTATCGTGAGATTGAGACAACCTTAGGCATTAGTGGGATTAGCATACATTCAATATTGCATAAACATTTGAATGTCAAAAAAATTTGTTCGCGTTGGATCTCACACAATTTGTCAATCGCTCAAAAAAAGGCTCGTGTCGATTGGTCGAAAAAAAAACTCAAAAAATACGATCGCGGTGCTTCAAAACACGTCTATGACATAGTGACAGGTGATGAATCGTGGGTTTACGCGTATGAGCCCGAAAGTAAACAGCAGTCGACTGTATGGGTGTTTCGAGATGAGCGGAATCCAACAAAAGTTGTTCGCGCACGAAGCACTTGCAAGCAAATGATCGCCTGTTTTTTCGGAAAAAATGGACATGTCTTAACCGTACCACTAGAACAACGCAGAACAGCCAATTCTGGGTGGTACACAACCATTTGTTTGCCAGTTGTCTTCCAAGAAATCAGGAAAACCAACTGCCGAAGACGGATCACTCTTCACCACGACAATGCGAGCTCTCACACATCGGCTCAAACGACTGCATTTTTGAGCACTCAAAACATCGATTTGATGAGTCATGAGATACCTCAATCAGAGTGGAAAAAGTGCTTCGACAATTGGTTCAAACGCATGCAAAAGTGTATAGATCTTCATGGGGAATATTTTGAAAAACAATAAAGCGATTTTCGATAATTAATATTTGTTTTTGTTCTCTAATCTCGAAATATAAAAAGCATCCCTCGTATATCAAAAATAAAACAGGCCCCAAGATGGAACCTTCAGGAACACCAATGTTTAGAACATAAGGACTGCTCATAGTCTCCTTAATAACATGATTACGATATGCAAGATACGGTTTAAAATAATTATTAATGTATCCTCTGAAACCGATTTTAGAAAGGGTATGCAATAGAGTCACAGAATATACAGAAACGACATAACTCCATTTTTATATAAATTTCTTTCGCCTCGAATATTTGACCTTCTTCATCGAAATAGGAGAGGTAAAAATAGTTTAGATAGGTAGATAAAAGATAGCGCTAGAAGTTTCCTAAACATTAAAATCGAATTTCACTTTGACTTTGGCATGGCTCATTAACCGTATTGCTGTTATTGGTAAAATTAAAACGTTGCTTTAGTAAATCTGACTATGAGTGGTACGCAATCAATATCTTAATAACAGCAAACATTCATTAGCATTCGGTGCTAAAATTAAAGTATATACTGAAGAATAACGCCGAATGGATTATAGTAAGTGGTGATACATCAATATTACAAAGTATACATAATTATATATTGTTTTAATTTTAGTTATACGGAAGTATGCGGCAAATCGACAATTCGTATGATGGCAAAATGGTGAATCAGCAAGCTGGCAGCCCAAGTATTTTAAATTTCTGACGATAAACTATTTGAAATTTTATGTAATGGTTGTACAGACACGTCAGGTGGCTACGATTTATGTAAAATGCTAGCATTTGTATCGCTATGCTCTTGGATGCATACTGTATAATTTTATCTACTTTACATAGAAACGAAGTTATTTGTCTCATTTAATAGATAGCCTTCTAAAATCCCTGACAAATGGCCATCAGAAATCGACTGTCAAAGGTATGGCTCGGACCGCGTTTGGTCAAAGAATTTTTCTTGTGTATGATTATGTGGACGGGAATCGAATATGGTGCAAAAAACTTAAAAATACTTATTTGACTAGAGTTCAATGGAGTCCTGGTGACCAGCTAATTCTATTCAGCTTGAAAAATGGTGAATTACACTTGTACGATAATCAAGACACCTTCATAATGAAGATAAATAAATCCAACGAGGTGTGTTTCAGTTGTTGGAATGTCTTGGTACAATACATCAGTTGCGATTAATCGGCCTGTCTTAGCAATTTATTATGAAGCTGGTAAAATGCAAATAATGAAAAATGAGAATGACGATTGTAAGTATTTACATATTATACCATATATGTTTCCTTAATTAAAAATTCACTTTTTTAGTACCAGTAATCATTGATACACAAATGCAAGTGGGTTCATGCTTATGAAATCAGGATGGAAATATTTTAGCTGTTTGTTAAATCAAACATATTAGTACGGCCACTAACAAGGAAACAAATTAAATAATGTTTTATAATCGACAAGGGTATCGTTTACTTTGTGTTCACGGAACGAGATAAAAAAAAGCTGGCTTTTTTTACCAACTTTTGCTCAAAAAATTTGTCTACGGTTGTCATGTAAGTCATATCGCACATCCTCTAAAAAAATGTCATAACACAAAAAAACAGTTTTGTGACAAATGCATTTTAAATTGCTATACTTGATTATTCATTTTATAAAGCTAATAAAGAATAATCTCGCATCACAATAGCGTTAGCAATTAAAAAATATATTAAAATGCATTTATCTCAAAACTGTTTTGACAGTTTTTAAGAGGATGTGCGATATGTTTTCTGTGATTTTGTATTTTTTGTTAACAATTTCAGCTTTGTTTACGATTAGATGGGGCTTTTTTTTAATTTAATCGAATAAACGTATGTCTGGGGATTACAAATACACAATATTCGGTTTTATACACACATCACAATTTACAAATTATCACATAATTTATAGCTCAACAGTTTTTGGTTATCATCCTAATTGTTTCACTTAAATGCATCTCGCATATTCATTCCATTTATTTTATATAATAACTTTAAATTAAATTATTTAAAGCGACAAACTAACAAATTCATTCGAAAAATGTCAAGAATAAACAACAAGAACAAATATTTGAGCAAAATTATTGCTCATACTTCCGGTTATTTTTGTTACTATGTTGGTACGAATTAGATTATTTGCTCAAAAGATGGAAATATTTCAACTGGACCGAGAGGTCGGGACTTATGTTGAGTTCACGGAACGGGACTATTTTTATCCAACTCTTCAGCCAATCAAATCTTTCATATTCAACTAAACCCCGCCCAATTTAAACCAGCTTAGTTAAAATATTTCCATCTTTTGAGCAATAATCTTAGTCGTACCAACATAGTAACAAAAAATAACCGGAAGTATGAGCAATAATTTTGCTCAAATATTTGTTGTTATTGTTTATTTTTGACATTTTTTGAATGAATTTGTTAGGTTATCGCCTTAGAAACAATTAGGATGAGAGCCAAAAATTTTATTTTGTTACAAACTGTTGGGCTATAAATTATTTGATAATTTATAAATTGTGATGTGGGTATAAAACCGAATATTGTGTATTTGTAATCCCCAGAGATGCGTTTATTCGATTAAATTAAAATAAAGCCCCATCTAATCGTAAACAAAGCAGAAATGGCAAACAAAAAATACAAGACAACAGAAAACATATCGCACATCCTCTTAAAAACTGTCAACACAAAAAAACAGTTTTGAGATAAATGCATTTTAAATTTTTTTTAATTGCTAATGTTACTGTGATGATGCTGAGATTATTCATTATTAGCTTTATAAAATAAATAATCAAGTATTGCAATTTAAAATGCATTTATCACAAAATTGTTTTTTGTCTTATGACATTTTTTTAAAGGATGTGCGATAGACAACCGTAGACAAATTTTTTGAGCAAAAGTTGGTAAAAAAAGCCAGTTTTTTTTTATCTCATTCCGTGAACCCACACTTAGTTGAATACAAATGTTTGATTGGCTAAAGAGTTGGATAAAAAATAATCCTGTTCCGTGAATTCAGTATTACGGACGCTAAAAGTACCCAGTATAGAAACCAAGCGCACATTTTAGTGGAAAAAAATATTCGATATAATTTTTTCCGTTTAAATCAAAATGCATGTACGCAGCCAAACTGCTATACAAATTTTGTGCATGCAACTCACATAAAGACTAACTAAATTTAGACAAAATTTTATCAGTACATATGGAGGTACAGATAAAAAAATTTATGTTATTTTCAAAGCAAATTTTTTTTATTCAGAAAGATATAATCAAATTCTTTTATACATATTTATATTTTTGTCCAAAAAATGAATGGATGCTTTGACCTATTTATTATAATTTGACTTGTATACATGATCAAATTATTTAAGTATTTTTTATTTGGAATTAAATAAGTCAGTATTCGGAACCGCGCTAAATTATGACCATATATAGATTTTTGATCATCTTAAAATAAGAAATTTTGTTTGTTGAACTCAATTTAATTTCTTTCAAATTTAAAACATAAACGGCGACAAATTAACACAAATCGAAACGTCAAATATCAATGCGAAATGCCAGGTTGTCTGTAAACATAATAAAATAAATCCAAATTGCACATACGTCTGCTATGATTAAAAAAATATTAAAAGTTGAACGTACGTTTTTCTAGCATTTACAAGAAATTATATCGAATATTTTTTTCCACTAAAATGTGCGCTTGGTTCCTACACGATCGAGAAATAACGTCATTATCATGGGAAGGAAAAAAATTACGATTCATCTGTTGATTCATTTATTTATTTTGGCTTTTTATAGTCAGCCGATAAAGTTGAGAATCCAGAATAATCCGAAATTATGAAAATTAAATTTTTAATAAAAACTTAATAAACACATTTTTATTAATCACTTGTTTTTTGTTTCGCAGAATATTTTGAATATTTTTCAAAAAGTTTAAAAAATCACTCGATCGATTTCTCGAACTTTTTGAAAAATATTCAAAATATTCTGTGAAACAAAAAACAAGTGATTAATAAAAATGTGTTTATTAAGTATAAAGGTGGATTTACATATCCGACGATTTTTCTGCGCCGAACATCACGTGACACATTCAACCAATCAGAAAGAACTTCTTCGCCGAATTTTCGGCACGGCGAAGACATGAACAAAATTTATCTTTTCGGCGCGACGTCACAGCACACATCGATAAAAAAAAAATTCTTTTGTTTTTTTATTTTTTCTACGATTTGACATTGTATACAAAATATTGTTTATGTATGTATGTGTGAAAAAAAAATCGTCGGATATGTAAATCATCGATAATATAGCGTTCGCCGAATTTTCTGCGGCAAGCAGCTTCGCCGAAAAATCGTCGGATATGTAAATCTACCTTAAGTGTGTTTCGCCAAGTGCCTACGGCAAATAGCGTAAAAAGTTTTAATAAAAAGCCGGAAATTTCCTTTAATCAAGTGTTTTATTTTTTTTTTTAATTTCAGGGAAACTATACATCCGACATAAGTGTTGTTCTGAACACAATAACTGATGTACCGCAAATTTTGGTCGGTGCACAGTAAGTAGGGATTACCGAAGATTACAAGTAATACTCGAGTACGTGAAATCGCCACATTGCTTCACTTTACATCATCGACAAATCCAAGTGTTTTTAAGTCTTTAATCGCCAATTGTTTCGTTGGGCGTACGATTGAAATGAGTATAACGTCTTTCTTGACCCTGGAATTCTTCGACTGACGCTGAGTGGTAGATAATTCTGACCACGTAATTCGTGGAAAAAGACAATATTTTTTCTCGATCTGGACATATTCAATCAAAAATATTTGATACCCGTGCCACAGAATATAGTATATTCTGTGCCGGTGAATAATACTCTTTGACAAATGATGACGAACAATTTGACAGATAGTTGAAGAGAAATAATTTATTTTTACACTTCTAAAAACTTGTAATGTTTACAAAATGATTTTTTTCTAATTTAGAAATGCCTCTGGCGTACGTAGGAACTATTTTAGGAAAATTGCCAAAAAACTGGTTTCTAACTTTCGTTTTTGTAGTATATTCTGTGACGGGCTTTTTATGTCAACAAAAACCCCAGCTAAAGAGTCAGATTATTGCATGCACGCCATTTACATATTCAATTAAGTCAGTCTCCTTATGAAAAACCCATTGCGAAAACCGTGCCGACAACAACTTATAATACCATGCTTCTCTAAGAATACAACCATTCTAGTTTAATAATTTTTTCCATTATTTGCATTATTTTCCATTATTAGCTTCCAAAATCAATTTTTCAACAGAGACATACGGACTCTGAAGCTTGTAGTTCAGTACTACAATTAAAATAGCAATATTATAATTGAATGAATTAATTAATAATTTCAATTGTATTAATTTAGTAGAGTCGAAAAAGTCGAAAATGCCGGCTCAAACGATCAAAATTAGCACACAACCCGTAAAATGTCGATAATTCAGATTGCTCTTGATAATTATCTTTAATATTCGACCGAAAAATGCCGCCAATTTAAAAGTAACAAATGAACCATCATTTTTCCAACAGAAAAATGTCAATAATAAATATCTTTACAATTGCCATGCCATGCGCACCAGTCACGATTAGTTGCTGAAAGGTTTGTACATCAAAATTGTGACAGAGGAACGCCGATTTGACTGAACTAATTTTATATTTGGAGTAGGTTTGCTGAGGTTATATTTGTGAAATGTTGCTTTTTCCGTTGTTTCGACGGTAAAATTGTTCACCATTCGAGATTTTGCCCAATAACCGGTGTTTGTTTGTAACTTTATAAAATTTAACACTATGTAGATTTAAATTCTAAGTTTAGGCTGGGAGGTTATGGGTAAAATTTTGATTTCCCACATGTTTTGTCGATAAAATCTATCTCCAATCGAGGAATTTTCAGAAAAACACCTCACCTGTCTGGCTTTGCCTATATTCGATGGTTTTGGAAAAAAGGGGAGATTTTGGTAATAGTTTTTTTTGGGTATAATGCGGTTAAAGCGGTAAAATTACGATTTCTCCACATGTTTTGTTGATGCAATCGTAGCAACGGGCAATCGAGATAGACAAAGATCTGACTATGCCAATTTGATGGCCGATGGCCATTTGTAGATTTTATTTATAGGTTTGTTTGGATCTTTTAAGGTTAGGAGTGAAACTTCGATGTTCTCAATATTTTTTCGTAAAAGTGTTCGTAATTGCTATTAAATCGGTAGTCAGATTATGGTGTGTATCTGGCAAAATCTCGAATGATAGACGATTTTATGACGGAAGGGGAAAATTAAAATTTCACCCATATAATCTCATCAGACTCACCCCAAATCCATAATCAACATCTACCTATGGTCATAAAAGCCATCGATTTAAAATAGACAAATTGGTGTCTATGTGGCAAAATCTCGAATAACGAACGATTTTATCGACAGAAGAATCCACCCCAAACATAAAATCATAAAATCAAAATTTGAATAGGGGCATGGCTATCGAATCAGTATAGTCAGGATGGTGTCTATCTAGCAAAACCTCGAATTACGAACAATCGACAAAACATAAGGAAAATCAGAATTTCACCTCTATAACCTCATCAAAACAACCCAAAACCTGTATTTAAAATCTACCAATGGCCACGGGTCATCGAAATAACGTAGCCAAATCGGTGCTGGTCTGGCATAATCTTGAATTGTAAGCCATTTTAACGACAATTGCAAACCATTTATTGCTTGATTAATTTTAAACATCTAATTTAAACGGTTAATTTAAACAGATATGTCCTTTTTTATTTCTATCCTTTCTCACGTTATTACCGCTTACATACCTCTTCAAATGATTCCTTGTCCAAACATAATACTTTAACGTTAAAAGTCTTAATAAATTTTTGAAAGGCAACCGTATGCTACTATATACACATGAAACAATAAATTGACACATCGCCTGAAAAGTTCCCGGTCTAACAAAGCAAACACAATTTTTTGGGAAAATAGATTTTATTCATTCACCTAATTTCCATCTAGAGCGTTACAATCAGTCCGACGCCTCTCTAACATTTTAATGCATTTTTTTGTAGAACGATTTATCTAGGTCTTCAAAATAAGCTTCTGTTTCGGGAATCACTTCTTCAGTGGAGCCACATCTCTTTCCCTGGTACTTTCGTTGGGGGCCAAACCTGCGAATACGGTAGATGCGAAATCAATTCAATGCGCAACGTGTTGTCGTTTTTGATCAATTGTGAGCGGTACCCAAACACAGCTTTCTCATGGACAAATTTTCGTACCGTATACCAACACGTTCCATTGATATCTTTTCAAATGTCAGCTATATCACGCAACCTCGCTTTACAGTCTTTCAAAACAATTTCGTGTATATTTTTTATGTTTTCTGGAGTCACAACCACATTTGGGCGTCCAGAAAATGGTGCATCATCGGTGGTTGTACGACCACGTTTAAATTCAGCTTACCAGTCAATGATGGTTGATTTTCCTGGTGCAGAGTCCGGATAACACTTAGCCACTGTGCTTTGCTTGAAAGGTATTTTTCCCCATCAAAAAACAGTGTTTAACCTTATGAGTGCAAACAGGATTTTTAGAAAATTAGCTAAAAGTGCCGCGAGCATCACTATCACAATTTTTTTTTTGTGTTTTTTTATTTTATTAAAAAATCTTTATTTCTGTATGATATTACAACTAAACATATGGATTAGCTAGTAATTGGCTTAAAAGCTTTGTTCTTTTTAGGCGCTTCGGTCCATTGGTACGATCCAGTAAGTTCCGCAGCTTCTCGTTGTCATGCTGCTGGACATGACTCCTTGCAAATGTTTGTATTTCATCACTGAAGTATTCTACGTAGCTACGTAGTACTTTGTTTTGAAATGTTTGAATGATCTTTACTGTTCACTTCACTGTTTCAAAACGTTTAAACATACATTTTCTCTTCTTTTTCATAAATTCTTTGATTTTTCATAAAACTTTGTGCTGAGAATTATTAATTGGCTTCAAAATTTCAAAAAATTTCTCCTGGTTTCATAAAATATCATCAGAATAAATTTCATTTTTATGATAGTGATGCCTCTAGCGGTGAATAGCAAAAACACATGTTTTTTGCTAGAAATTTTATGCTATCTTTACAGCATTGCCAAATGCCAAACTCAAAAATTTAATTAAAAATTTTTTCTGCAAATCCGGAGAGGGAATAAAATAAATAAATTTTTAAGACCACCACTCTACCAAAATGATTACCCTGGAGCTATTTACGTTTACAACAGAATATTTAAAGCCTATACCCACAATTTTATACAAATTATTACTGTGGTAATTAATTATTTTGTAAGACAAAACAAAACAAAAGAAAAAAAATTAAAAGTAAATGATCATAATTTGTTCGTCTATTATTCAATCTCCCCCGTATATACTTAACCGTAAACGAGGATGATCAATCTTCCGTAATCAATTATACAAAAGTAAGAATTCATGTTAAAAATATTAATAAGTTCATTAATCACAATTGTCTTAAGATGTTTTTCTTTGTATGTAGTTAGTCATATGTATAGTGTTAAGAGTAACATATGTTTTCTTCAAGACTTTTGCATAAAAAAAAAATCCTTTTTTCAGATTCTGTAAAGTCTGTCTACTATGGCATACACCAAACGATATTTCATCTTGCGTTAGGTTCATATGTCGATTGTAATCGGATAAATTGGAAATAATAAATTACGAAATATAAAATAATTGAATAAATTAGCATACCGTTAATTACATTTTCTTGTAACAATTTTAGGCATTTTCATGTAGAATGAAAAACAATTTTCATTTATAAATTAAGTCGTGTTACGTTACTTAGATACAATATACAGCTATGTATGTACTGTACATAGCTACTGTTTAAATTAAATATCGAGCTACATATTTATTTAACTTTAATTTTATTTTGTCATTTAACACAAGACAACACAAAAACTTTTTTTTTCTTTTTCAAACTACTTAAAAAACGTGTTAAAACTTAATGAAGTTTTTTTTTTACTTTTTGGTTTATTGTTGTCTGTTTTTTTTTTTTTTTTTGTAAATGTTGCTGGCAAGAATTTCTGTAACATAAAAGAGACATTTAACAACTTTTAACAAAAAAAAAAAAAATCTTATCGTTGATTTATTTTAATTTAATCTTTTTGGTTTGTGTCTTTGTATCTCCTCTAATATGTTGGGAATTTTGTTGTTGTACTTTGGAAATATATCAATCGGTTGATCAAAAACTTCTAATTTTTGGTTTTTTTATATGCTCACTTATCTTATCAATAAAACAGTATAATCGATTACATCGAGTTTTATTGCGGTTAAGTAATTTAGTGGTCATGTATAACATTGTATTTATAGCTACTGACTTTATGGTTGTGGGACGATGTCAGCATTTGATAGTGACATTGCCATTAAAGGTAAACATAATTAAGTTACAATTCATACTTTCTAGCAAGAATTTGAAATCTGAACTGTCCAGTCAGAATTTGAAAAAAATCAGCTTCCTAGCAGGAATTCGACAATTTTACGGGCACACCTGTCAATGATGGTATATACTAAGATATATTAGAAAAAATACTGGCACCAGACTTAATCAAACAGTCAATCAACATCAATCGCTGGGCCATCAAACAGATCAACTCCATTCCCGCGGTTGTATTCGTTTATGCAATGCATCAAGCATTTGTGGCAAAACCAGAATATTCTGTATAGCTCTTTTGGATAATAACTATAACATTACAATCATCGATGAGTCCTGGCCCATTTTTAAAATTAAAAACTATTCCTAAAAATTGCGGTTTGATATGCGGATGGACGAGAATACAACTATACTTTGTTCAATATTTAAAAGTGTTGTTGTTTAATCTTGCGAGGGTTACACCCACTACTGGAATATTTGTGTTCAGTCAACTTGCCATTGTTTTTTACGTCGTAGTTGTTCCCATTTTAATGTTAATAATGCAGATGGAAAAACTTCACGTTCGATCCGCAGGCGTTTTAGAGATTTGTTAACTACAAAAGGAGAGGAGCCGGATTTGAGGGGCCGCTGATATATGGGATTCCTTTGCTAATTTGTTTACGTCAAATTACTGAAATTCTGAGAAAAATAATGAAAACTGACCGTGCCCCAATACAATTTTTCTTGACATTTTGAAGAGGCCTCATTCAGTGTGGATGTCTCTAGATGACATCTTAACCGTTTTAGTGCTAAGCAATTTTTACAAAAATGTGTGAAAATTGCTATACATATATTGATTAATTTAGAGGAAAAAATAATGGTGTCAAATAAAACTCTCTAATTTAGACAAATATCAATCAATTTTAATAATTCTTTTTGCATTATAAAGAAAAAATGTTTATTGTTATGAATGTGAAAAAATAAACATAAAATATCAATATTATTGTATTTTTTTTTTTTTTTGAAAATAAAAAATATAAAAAATAGCTCAAAAATTATGTTTTGCCTCACAAATAGCGTGTAGGCCTTTCCTACAGCGAACGCAAATAAGGCGGGATCGCTTTATCCCACTCCCTCTGTTGCTACGCGCGCACTGGCGTAAGTTACGTTCCTGTAATTTTTCCAGCGCAAATTTTTTGTTTGATGAAGATGGTTATGCTGACATGCCATTTTTATGGTTCATTAACTCCTTTTCGATATCCTCAATAATTTTCGATGTGAATTGGAGCCGGGTCATTTTTTATTCGGTAGTGCTGGAAACATACAAAATATAAGAGTTGAGCACCATTTTTCCAAATATGTTGAATACTACTTTTTTCCAATATTTTAGGGTTCTTCGCTCGTCCAAATACACGTACAACATTTTGTCAGATTCGTCCACACCTCCCATGTATTTGTTATAGTCATGTAGTCAAAATTCCTTTTCTTTTTCTTGATCGTCACACTATTAGTATCTGCATTCGATGAAATCAATATGACTGGGTTTGGTTTGGACTTTTTTATCTCCGAATGAACACATCAAAATATTTTCATGTACTAGATATTTGGCTTCTCCTACGATTGCTTTCTTAGATTCTGGAGGAATCTTTTTTCTGTTATGTCTTATTGTTCCAGTTAGATATGTATTTTGTTCCAAAAGGGCTTTGGCCAAACGTAAGCGTGTGTAAAAATTATCTGTAAACAAATGATAACCTTTGTTCAAGTAATTTCCAATTGAAAGCAATTTTTGCACTACCACAAATCCAAGACCATATTTTTCTACTGAATCTCTGTCATCTGTATTCTTAGCTCCATTGTAGCAGAAAAAACCCAAGCAATATTTAGAAATCGAGTCGCACAGCATCCAAAATTTGATCCCCCATTTATGGCGTTTTTTGGTTTTATGGAAGAATGGCAGTGAGTACCAACCAACGATTCGTCGATGGATAATTGTTGATTTGGTATATAATGCCGCTGAAATAGAGTGTTTGCATGTTTGACAAGTACATCAAGCCTGCCATATGGGTCATAATACGGATGGCCTAGTTCAAATAATAACCTATTATCAACCAAGTGAAAAAACTTTAAAACCAGTTGGAACCTATCCCTTGAAAACATTGTCCTAAACCATGGTATGTGTCGGGAATTTTTTATCCAATAACTATTAATTGTTGGCCTTTCGTTATCCCCATTTCGAGTAAGACCGCAATAAAGGGTTTCATTTCGTATATTGTTGTCGGCGTTCACTATTTTGCTCGAGAATTATCCGATACAGTGTGCGAGGCCAAAAACTGGGCAGCATATCGATTTGTTTCCCTTACGATGGTTTCGAGCACTGATATGGTAAAGAATAAGTTGAAATTGGTTATGGGTGTGCCATCGGGAGGAGGCGCCCGTCTAGGTTCAGAAGTCTCCAAAAAATCGCTATATCGCCGAAGTAAAAAAGTCATTTTTATAAATCTGTGTGTGCGTCTGAGTTTTGCCACAGACTTACACTTTGTGGCCTCTCTCTCTATAATCTACAGTCCTGACGGATTGACTTATCGGAGCCAAACTGCATAATTCATTGTTTCCCATAAATTGGGAGATGCCAGCATAGCATGTAAAATGTGTATCACAGCAGTCTTTTTATATATTTCTACTTAACAATCGCAAAACAAATTTAAATTTGAAAAAATGTGCCAATTGGCATGGCAAAATAAATCTAGTAACCATAGTTCTGATCGCAAAAAATTAACTTGTGACTGGATGGAGAATATACCCCTAAATCTATTAATTATAATTGTGCTAGCTGCGTTACTTTGTTTTAGTGTGAGTATTTCAAATAATGGATATCTGGAGAAAATATTGTTAAAAACAGCGTACGACCAAGTAATTTAAGACGACTTATCCAATAAAACACCACTTCTATGGCACTATTCTGGCTTTCCCTGGGAATAAGGAATTGGAAGAAACATGTTCATAGCATTTTTGTTTAAATTGTATTTTGCTGGCCTACTGAGGGAATAAGTTTGGTGAATAATATTTTCGAAACAAAGTTAAATGGAAAAGTAATTTGCCCTATAAAAATTTTGTGGAATATAAGTTTCCCAATTAACTTTGTTTTGAAAAGTTTTGTACTAAACTTATTCCTTCCTTATAGTGCCACTGGTATATAAAACAAAATCATATGGCTACTCTGATTTTCCACACAAAACTAATACTTTGAGACTCCAAGAACTTGATTTACATTTAACATATTGCTTATTCAACCGACTTTTAAATAGAAACAGTTTCTTCTATCGGCAATTCTATAAGCATCATCGTCTTACACAATTGATAAGTGGTGGAGGTTTGATATATTGATCACTACAATGATCGCGCAATCGCGCGGAATTGTTTCGTTATCAATAAAGTGGATATGAGACCTAAACCAGAAAAACCTGTCCATATGGTCATGATTCTTGCAATTGATTGTATTTGTAACCCTCAGCACCAAAACATCCTACATCGTGGTAATTTTATTATTAATTTAGCAAATATATTTTTAATATCTAGCTGCATTACTTTATTGGGTGTTTGTATTTTTAAAACCCAAACGGCTCTTTTGTGTAGCGTACATGTTTGTATAAAGTGCAATTTCTTCATACATTTGCTGCAGTATATATTTTTCAAATATTTGTAAATGCGTTCTGGATTCCATCGAACTTAGAGTTGGCTCAATTGCTTCAAAAATGATAGATGTTTGTTCAAATGGACGTTCTCTCTTCAAACTCGATTTCATTCAACCCCGCCTTTACCCTCTGCGACGATCCTCGTGTCTGCCACATCTACAACAAACTCATAGATCTCAAATCTCAAATTGAATTTTAATATTTCGATGACATTATTATCTTTATGTTGAGGAACTTCACCAATATCTATTTCGCTGTCAACACTTTCATCCAACTCAATGTCGGGGTTATCATTCATAATAAGATCGGCAGCTTCTTGCAATGAGTAAAATTTTTTGTTGTTGCGACATTTTACCTACATACAGAATTCTAATATACGACGAGTTCACTCCGACCAAAATGATAAAAATTACCATGATCTTTGTTGTGACTCTAAGTTTACTCAGTATAATTCTATGTCAAACCCGAGTGAATGATCAAATCGAAAAGAATATATAAATATTGATGTTTTACGTCAAAATATTGCTCACGCTGTCATAACAAAAATTTAATATGTATGAATTCTTAAGAGTTTTGCACAATAATAAAATCATAACACAAATCCATCAAATAAAATGTATACAAATTTGACAGGTAGAATCAAAAATTTTTGTGTTTTTTTTTTGTAAATGAGTGCGTTTTATGGCGAAAGCTGATAAAAAACAACTGATGCCAGGGCAACATAAATTGCCAGTACAAATATTGTATATTTGCCAACATTTGTGGTCATGATGATTTTATAATTTATCCAAAAACAAGTGAAAAATATTTTTCAATTTTATCGATTATATAACTAAAAACGTGCGTTCAAACTTATTACCATTGTCATTGTCCAGTCTAGTTTCAAACTTCAAAATAAATCAAAACAAACACACGTTTCGGAAATCACACATACAAATAATCATTTGTTTTATTTCTATTTTTGTAAGAACATTTTTCATTGCCGATTTAGATGTCCAACGAAGCCAACCCACTAATTCTAACCATAAAACTAAAAATTAATTTTAAAAACTTTTCATCATTCCCCACATTCATTAAAATTGATTTTTTTTACTATCCGTATCACTCATAAAACATAATTATTATAATAATAATCATTTGATTGTGTTTTTCGTGTATTGCAAACGATTACAATATCAATTTCCGCCAATTGACAGCTAGAAACCCAGGTGAGTAGAGTTAAAAATGACATTTCTAACAACGTATAGAAATCATTTATGAACGACAGAAGCACGTGTTCAATATTACAATCCAGGTTTATGAACGCTGTAAAACTGTCATTGTTTGTGAACAATATTGTTACAATGTAAAAAATGTAAATGCACTCAAGATCTAATTGGTTCACGTGACTGGGGCCGCGCAAACAAAAACACAGAAAAAAACAAAAACATAATAAATAGGGTAAACTTTTAGAAAATTGATGAAATTATGAAATAAAAGTTTTTAAATTTAGATTAAAAATAGTCTGAAACCGTACTTGGATGATTTACGAATATGCCATTTTAAACTCATAAGTAAAACTTAAGTAGCTATTTAAGGAAATATAAACGAAATTAAACTTGCCTGTGGCTCTATTCTAGTATTTCCTAGGGAACTGGGGAAAGAATTTACATATAATTTCTTAGAATTTAATTTGAATTATAGATATACTGAAATAGACCAATGTACGGAACAATCACAACAAAATCATTACAATAAAACAACGTAAAATACATAATTTCTGTTTAAATTATTTTTTTCTGGCCTACTAAGGAGAAAAGTATGATGTAAATTTTTTTAAATTGGGAATAATATTTCCTAGCGAACTCGCAGGGAAAATTTTTCCCAATTTTAATTTGTTTTCAAAAATTATACCACAAATTTTTTACGTTAGTATGCCAGAAAAAAATAATTTAAACACAAATTATATGTAAATTTTTTCCCCAGTTCCCTATTCCCGGGGAATTACCAGAGGGCCACTGGTAAAAAATCCCAATTAATCGAATTTTTATAGTATGGAAAACTATAATCGCAGTTGCCTGTCACTAACACTAACTCTACGATATTTTGTTATGTTGTCATGGTCAATTATATAGCGGCATTAATAGAAAAACGGGAATAGGTCTTCGCAATATGTTGCCGCAAGGTCCGAGGGGTTAAATTATATTAAGTCATTTATTATTAAACAATATAATACATTTTTTAGTTAATAGAAAGCATATTCTCACTCAATTAAAATTTAACACGTGCTCTTCAATGTGATCACACAAGAATATTCCTGTTACCGCACTATTTCGCAACTAACCGAACACCGATTCCCAATCACATTTTTCTGAAATTATTCCCATTTTCTGAATAATTTCCCGCATGAGAAATTAATTCACGAGCTCGGTTTGATAATTCGAAATTATTTGTTGATAAAAAATTTACGGGATGACCTGCAGTCACAGTCGGCTGCTGTTCTGGATTGTATCAATGCAAACAGAAGATTAGATCCGCGTAATAATCCGCCTTGAAAATCTTTATTCCAAAAATAAATAAGATATGCCATTTATGTATGGAATACAACATCGTTCATGTTGTAGATTGTTCATGTTCTGGATCTGGTCTTCACCACTGAGGAGGATGCTTTCAAAGTAACTGAATCAATGAATCCATTTGTTGTAAACGATATCAACCACAAACCTTTGAACATTGTATTTGATACAACCTACTGTATAACCTGAAGAAATCTGAGCACCTTCCCAGAATGAAATTCAACTTCAAGAAGGCAAATTACGCCGGTTTGCAAAATTATTTAGAAGCAGCAAATTGGGATCTAACTTTAAATCTTGACAATGTGAACGAAAATGTTGAAAAATTTTATGACTTTATTCTCCAAGGCTTTGAACTCCATATGCCTCTTTACAATAAAGCACCGAAAACTCATCCTCCGTGGTTCAATGACCTGCTAACCAATTTAAAAAATCGAAAATGTAAAGCCTATACTAAAATGATGAAATCTCGATTGGAATCCGACAAGCTAGCTTTTTTACAGCACAGTGATGAATTTAGCGTCAATTTCAATCTTAAGTACAGGTCTTACCTTGCAAGTATTGAAACAAAAATTAAATCAAGTCCTAAAGAATTTTGGAAATACTATATCGATCCAAACGGGAAATCGAGGGTTATTCTTCCAATATGACTTATAATAATACCAGCTCCTCGGACGTAAAAGTGATAGCATGTTTGCAGCATTTTCCAATCAGTCTATAGCCCTTGTGATATTATGGAATACACTGATAAAATTGGCAACAACAATACTTCTATTATTCCACCTGTCATATATGAAGAGAATGTTATATCAGCCTTAAAGGAATTTGGAGATGGATGTGAGCCGGATGATATATACCTGCCTTTATATTAAAAAGGTTTGCGAGTAACTTCACAAATCCACTCTGCAAACTTTTCAACCAATCGATAACCACAGCCGTATTTCCTGATAAATGGAAAATATCGAAAATAACACCTATCTTTAAATCGGGTAAGAGAGATGATATCTTATGTTATAGAGGGATTTCAACATCTTCGTCAATTCCTAAATTATTTGAGCTGATTGTGTGCAATGCTTTTAAATCTACATTAATACGTCACATCTCTATTTACCAACACGGGTACATGCCTGGAAGATCGACATCTACCAATCTGGTCGAATTTACCTACAAAGTGTTAAATGAGATAGAAAGTCATCATCAAGTAGATGTAGCGTATACAGATATTAGCAAGGCGTTCGACTCTATATGCCACCTCAAAGCACTCCAAAGTCTGTGCGAATTCGGGTTTTCAACAGAATTTATTAATTGGTTCAAATCGTATCTGACAAACCGACTGCAATATGTATTAATTGGGAATGAGAAATCTAATGCTATCAAAGTGACCTCTGTGGCACTATGCTGGTAATTCCCTGGGAATAGGGAATTGGGGAAAGATTTTATATGTAATTTTAGTGCAAATATTTTTTTTCCAGCCTACTAAGAAGAAAAGTTTGATGCAAATATTTATAAATTAATTAATAATTTTTCCATATCTAAATTGGCAGGGAAAATTATTTCCAATTTTATTTTGTTTTCAAAAAATTTACCACTAGATTTTTACCTCAGTATGCCAGAAATTTTTTTTTAAACAGAAATTACATATAAAATCTTTCCCCAATTCCCTATTCCCTATTTGCTGATGACGTAAAATTTTTTCATACAATTAAACATAAGCATGATGTTGATAAACTGCAGGATGACCTCAACAGACTTAGTGAGTGGTGTGTCCAAAACTCATTACACGAGAGAAATCTAGTTCGTTAAGTAATGCCATCGTTGTGGAATGGAGTAGCCAGATATTGAAGCAACAGTTTAGAGTTTTATCAATACAAAACAAAGGTACGCTCACTAAGCTTAATATCAATGGAAATGTTTGTAATATCTTCGTAGCTGATTATCTGCCAAAAATTAAGCGTGTATTACTCCATGAAACAAAAAAAAATATTGCAAGCTGAGCCATTTCAGTTTAAATTTATATGGGCCAGTGGTGGTACTATTTATGTGAAGAAGGACGAGAACTGTGAACCGCTGGAAATTACCGCTACAGCGTATTTGGATAAATTAAAAAATAATCACATTTAAATCTCAATTATTCTTAATTATCATTAATTTCTTTTTCTTTTGTATTTATTTTTAGTTATTAATGGATATCTAACTACTATCAAAATTGTCGAGGACTAAGGTGGAAACTTCTTAACTTCAAATTGAATGTTCTACAACATGATTATGATCTGATCTGCTTGACTGAAACAAATTTCAACGATTCTATCAACAACAATGAATTTTTAGATGATCGGTATTATGCTATACGGAATAGAGATCTAAATATCTCTACTAAGAATCATGGAGGTGGTGTTGCCATCATTATTAAAAAGAGCATTATAGCTGTGGAGTTAGATTCAGTTAAAGATATTTTTAAAAACATTTGGTTCAAGGTTAAGCTTTCAGATGGTAAATCTTTATTTATATGCCTCGTGTATTTGCCTCCAAATGATTCTAAGTTCGAACACTATGAACGGTTTTGCAACAAGCTGGCTGATTTGATTCTTGTTTCATCACCTGAGTCGGAGTTCTTAGTTATAGGTGATTTCAATCTACCAATGATACCTTGGAGCCCTGACTTTCGGGACGTTTTGGAAACCTTATTACTCACTGATTTAAAACAATTCAACCATGAAAAAAATTTTAATGGCAGAATCCTTGACCTAGTGTTCGTAAACCCCAATTGTACTACAATTACTGTTTTTCCTATAGTAATTCTCCGTTGTCTAAAATAGATAGTCATCATCCCCCATTTATCATTAGAGTTGAAAATTGTATTCTTAAATTTCTACCTTATCTAGAGCTTACTACACCTAATTTCAAGTGAATTAACTACGCAGTAGCTCAAAGAAGGCTCGAGTCACTCAATTGGAATCATATCTTTATGAATTGTATTAATGACCAAGCTGTTGATAAATTTTATGAAATTTTGAATAGTCTTGCAATTTCTTCTAACCGAACCAAGGTGCGTTCAGGATTTCCTAGATGGTACTCTGCTCGACTTGTTAAACTCATTACTTTAAAAAATAAACATCATAAGCGACACCGTAAATTTAAGGATCCTAATGAGTATATGATATTCTCCAATTTGCGTAAACAAGTAAAATATGAGATCCATAATTGCTACTCTAAATATGTAAAGTATGTTGAAACTCACTTAAAGAAAAATCCTAAGCTATTCTGGAATTATTCTAAGACGCTCACAGCTAAATCCGGATACCCTTCGTGCATGAAACTAAATAATGTTATTGAAACTCAATCTGATGTTATAAACAACTTATTTGCTGATCACTTCGAGTCAGTAGTATATGTATCTAATAATGATAATTGTAGTGCTAATGGCAACCTGACTAATCACATCGAACGTGATTATAATTATTTTGATGAATTAATAACTGAGGATAAAGTTTTGAAAATCATTTCTACTCTTGATATTAATAAGGGTGCGGGTCCTGACAACATATCCAGTCATTTTATTTCTCAACTCAAAGTTCAGTTAGCCAAACCTCTAACAATTTTGTTTAACTTATCATTAAACTCTGGTGTTTTTCCTGCTGTAAGGTGGAAAAGAGCGTATTTAGTACCGGTTCATAAAAAACTTGATGCAAGTGATATAATGAATTATAGACCCATTTCAATTTTAAATATTTTTAGTAAAATTTTTGAGAAACTTGTGCACGAGTTTGTTTTCAATAATGTTAGGCATCTAATTAATAATTCGCAACAGGAATTTTTTCCTAAAAGATCGACCACAACAAACCTATTTGATTTCACCAATTATGTTTTTAATAAAGTCGATCTTGGTGGACAAGTGGATTGTGTTTACACAGATTTTGAAAAGGCATTCGATACAGTCTCACATAAAATTTTACTCAGGAAATGTGCTATCATTGGTTTATCTGACAGATTTTTAATTTTTTTAAGATCTTACCTTTCAGAGCGTATACAACAAGTTAAATTTAACGGTTTCCTATCAAAAAGCATTATGGCTAAATCTGGGGTGCCGCAGGGGTCCACGCTTGGCCCTCTTTTGTTTTTGATTTTTATCAATGATATTCCACCCATTTTATCATGTCAATACTTATTGTATGCAGATGATCTAAAAATCTTTACATCGATTGCTAATTATAATGATTGCTTAGACCTTCAATTAAATTTAAACAAACTTCAAGTATGGTCAAGTTTAAATAAATTAAGACTTAATATTAGAAAATGTGTGGTGATCTCATATACGCGGAAAGTTAATTCAATACAATTTCCCTACAATATTGATGGTATCCTGTTGGAAAAAGTTTCTCAGATAACTGACCTAGGTGTCATATTTGATTCTAAACTTAGATTTGATTTTCAAATAACTGCAGTGTGTGCTAAAGCTCATAAACTTCTTGGATTTATTTTTCGTCGTGGTAAAGAATTTCGTGATGCAGCTGGTTTCATTGTTCTTTATCAAAGTATAGTTCGCAGCTGTTTAGAATATTGTAGCCAAATATGGAATCCAAACTATAAAGTTTATAAAACTCAAATTGAACAGGTCCAACGCAAATTTACAAATTTTCTTACGTATAATAGTGCGTTCATGACATAGTGAGTTAGTTCGGAAAAAATTCTATGGTAACACACAAAATGTATTAAAACAACAACAAAGTTAAAACAATTTCAACTCGAGTTCGGAACTAGTAGGCGTGGTATAAAGCATTTCAAATAATTTGATTGGGTTAGAGTTCGTTAGCGAGTATGGAAATGTTTATTTCCTATGTCATGTACGCGACATAAATGTATCCCTTTCAGTAGCCGTATTAGCTATTATGCTAGAATTAAAATATTCAAATTTCAATCGCTTGAAAACAGAAGGCTCTCTCTTGATGAGTTGTTTCTTTATAAGATAGTTAACAGCCTATGTGAGACATCGTCATTGAGTAATATTATTTTTTATGCTCCTGTGGTCGGTATTAGAAACTCTATGTTGTTCCTGCCATCTTTTTCAATACTATAATAGATCACTATGATTGTAATTTACTTATATTAGCGATTTCTTTGACTATTTTTGTTTATCATTATTGTTATTACTATTATTAAATATTGTTATTGTTATTATTTTTTGTTATTTTGTTATGTACTTATAATTGTAATTTATCGACAGCATGTTATTGGATGTATGTCTGTTCGCTGTCTAATTTTGGAATAAAAAAAAATAAAAAATAAAAAAAATATAAAAAATAAAAATATACCGTTATATCTGCCAAGCTCTGTGAACCGAAACATTAAGGTCGTTAAAAAAAATTTCATATTTGAAGGATTTTGTTTTTAAATTTCTTAAATTTAAGTGTTGTAAATCTCTTCTTGTAATAGATTTTCAACTTAAATATTGTTTTGTGTACGTGAGACTGTTTTTATTTTTTTTCGGGACGGACTTTGATTTTCTTCATATATTTTTTAATTTTTCGGGCTGAAGAGTCTTTTAATGAATTTAGTGGAGAAACACATCTAAATTGAAAAAGGCGTTTTTCGGGATGGTTTTCGGACCAACTTCACATACGTGTCTGTATCACTATCTTCTTCTGAAATTTCTAACACATTTTGCTCTAAAGGAATATCTGCATATTGACATTCTTCAGAAGAATCCTGGTTTGTTTCTTGTGTTATAGAAAGTTTACATGGAAACGAAATGTTCCCGCTTGGTGTTTCTCTGTTCTGTAAATCATCAATATCACTTGAACATGCTTTGTTTATATTCAATCTTTTTACTTTTCTATAAAAACTACTAGAAAGTCGCATAACTTTACTTTATTTTTTCTAGGTAGCATATTAATAATTATTTAGCACAATCAGAAAAAAATTTGATATATTTTTATTTTTTTTTATGTTACAGTTTAAATTAACCGGTGTGAAGTTTTTGGACACATTTTTATTTCTTGGACAAAATTTTTTGTAAGTGTGCAGTTTTAACAGTGTATTTATTTTATATTAAAATCGAAACAATATTGATAATAAATATTGATAAAACAAAAGAAATTGTTTAACATTAAAAAATCTAAAATGCTCATTATTATAAATTTTTCAATAAATCACGTACCATACTGTATAAAATGATACACCAAATAACAAAAATCTCAGAGATTGGCTCGCATAGTGACTATATACGTTCGAAAGGGGATACTTTGAGCTATTTAAATCAGTTAGCCCCATCTCGAAATGATGAACTAGGCTCATGTATTGAATTTTTAAAGTTTTACCAATATAGCGAGTCTGCGTGTCCACGGATGTTCTACTGCTCTAGACCAAATAGCACAAATCTCAGAGATTGGCTCGCATAGTGACTATATACGTTCGAAAAGGGATACTTTGAGCTATTTAATACAGTTAGCTCCATCTCGAAATGATGAACTAGGCTTATGTATTGAATCTTTAAAGTTTTACCAATATAGCGAGTCTACGTGTCCACGGATGATCTCAAACCAATCTACAAATAAAAAATCGAGATACACAACAAAAATTCAAATACAAATCACGATGTTTAACAAGCATTCCCCTTAAAGCGAATCTACTACACGTCACGATGCACACACAAAATTCATCTTCAAGCACAATCAGTTATCGCATGGAATTCATCATCAAACTTATAAGCAAAACCAACTTCTTCTTTTTTAGCAAAACAAGGAAACGCAAAAATTGAAAAACTTGCAAAATAATTTTTTTTTATATCGAACCATTAACAATCGAGAAAGAATAAGGTTACCAAAATTAAAACTTTACTAATTTAGACATAAGCAATAATTCTAAGATAACTCAATTAAGTATTAAAAAAATGGAATCATATAATAATCAAACAACAAAATTTCAACATAAAACACACACATACACACAAAACCTACCAAGTTTCGATGTGAAAATTGTTCTCCCGTGAGAAGAAGGTGTTGTGAAATTATTCTTAAATTCATCATTCACAAATGCATATAATGCACGCCATTTAGTAATGTATAAAAATATTTTATTTTTTCACCATTATATGTTTTCATATTTAATTTTGATTCTAAATACCGAAACAATTCATTTCCCGTATTTCTATTATATATAGAAAACATTTTTGATATTAAGTCAATTGTAAAATAAAATCAGTAGCAGTTAAAATTCATAAGATAAAAAAATGCAAAGTTCAATATCAGTAATAAATAAAATAATTAAAATGTAAGTAAGAAAATTTGTAGTGTAAATGTAAAAAATGTAAAATTGAGTTGTAAAATAAAAATAGTAAATTATTAATCAAACATGTGGTTATCAGTTAAAATTGTAATAAATGTTCTAAATAAGAGATTTTGAATTTTAAAAAGTGTTTTCCTAGTTTTCCAATCTCTGAGATTATTGTTATTTGGCTTAGAGTAGTAGAACATCCGTGGACACGTAGACTCGCTATATTGGTAACACTTTAAAAATTCAATACACGAGCCTAGTTCATGATTTCGAGATGGGGCTAGCTGACTTAAATAGCTCAAAGTATCCCCTTTCGAACGTATATAGTCACTATGCGATCCAATCTCTGAGATTTTTGCTATTTGGCCTAGAGCAGCAGAACATCCGTGGACAAGCAGACTCGCTATATTGGTAAAACTTTAAAAGTTCAATACATGAGCCTAGTTCATCATTTCGAGATGGGGCTAGCTGATTTAAATAGCTCAAAGTATCCCCTTTCGAACGTATATAGTCACTATGCGATCCAATCTCTGAGATTTTTGCTATTTGGCCTAGAGCAGTAGAACGTCCGTGGACACGCAGACTCGCTATATTGGTAAAATTTTAAAAGTTCAATACATGAGCCTAGTTCATCATTTTAAGATGGGGCTAGCTGATTTAAATAGCTCAAAGTATCCCCTTTCGAACGTATATAGTCACTATGCGAGCCAATCTCTGAGATTTTTGCTATTTGGCCTAGAGCAGTAGAACATCCGTGGACACACAGACTCGCTATATTGGTAAAACTTTAAAAGTTCAATACATGAGCCTAGTTCATCATTTCGAGATGGGGCTAACTGATTTAAATAGCTCAAAGTATCCCCTTTCGAACGTATATAGTCACTATGCGAGCCAATCTCTGAGATTTTTGTTATTTGGTGTATCATTTTATACAGTATGGTACGTGATTTATTGAAAAATTTATAATAATGAGCATTTTAGATTTTTTAATGTTAAACAATTTCTTTTGTTTTATCAATATTTATTATCAATATTGTTTCGATTTTAATATAAAATAAATACACTGTTAAAATTGCACACTTACAAAAAATTTTGTCCAAGAAATAAAAATGTGTCCAAAAACTTCACAAAGAACACTCGCGTAAATTTTTGTCCAAAAACTTTTGTCCAAAAACTTCACACCGGTTTTAAATTATAATATTACGGGTAACGAACAACGATTCTACTCAATTATAACATCAAAGTAATATCAAAATGTTTGTTGTAAAGTATATGCTACTTATTGGTAAAAATTGCATGTACATATTACTCCAAAGTTTTGATTTTTGATAAATTAGCTCTATCTAACTTTGTAATATATATTCTTAGTAGTAGAGACGAAAGTTTTACTTCATGCGAAACTACTTTAAAGTTATAGTTTTTATGGTGAAGTTAAAGGTTTTTAATACTTCGGGAAAACATCACCATTCTCTCTTGAAATACCGGTTCCATGAAAAATGGATTACATTTTAACGTTCCCGATCATTCAAAAAATACTTCAATACTTGTTACTTTGAAGTAATATTTACAAGTTATTACGACGTCTCCGCAATTTTTTAGTTACTTTCAATATCACGGAAACATTAGAGTAGCAAAATCAGTAGCTTTTACTTTTCCGTTACTAAATTTATTACTGCAAGCATAAAATGTATATACAGTGTCAAAAATAAGTAGCTACTACGAGAAACTGACCTCCTCAAAGTTTCCCTACCCTTGTTTGCTATAGTACCAACCTTGATTGTTGCTTGGGTGTTCGTACCCAGTTTGTTCAAAACGAAATGTTTTTTTTACAGAATAACCATTTTCATACAATAAGTTTGGCAAAAAATAGCATAGCTTTGATTTTTCGTTTACCAATAAATGTTCGAGAAATATTTTTTGAGTCTAAAAAACAATAGATGGAACTTCTTTTATTTATCGAACTATGGCTTTTCGGAAATTATATTTCAAGACTTGCCAAAATAACGTTCTTCAAAGAATCATTTTGTAATAAATTATTCCTACAAAATTACACTTAAACAGAGGGCAACTTTTGGAAATAGTTTGTTTTTGGGGCTAGAGGTCTCCAAAAGTTTAAGAAACTATATCCAACATAAATTGGAAATGTCGTCATTGTTTGATAGCTCGATCTTTAAAGTCCCGTAGGCCAGCAAGGCCATGCAAGGTCGAAACTCTTTATAAAGTTCAAATCAATTAGCTTAAGTAAAAACATTTGATTATGCAAATTGCTGCTGTGATAAACATTTTACATGCTATACATAAATTAACAGTAATCACTGGATAAAATTAACGCCTGTCTAAACGATTCCATATAAATAATGCCTTTACAACATTCCCATTCCCACAGTTACACGGAAGCAAACTAGAGGCTATATTTACATACCTATCGAATTTACTAACAATAATAAAAATATTTAAATTAGGCCGACATGTAATATTCGTCATAATTAAATAATTAAAATATAAAAACGTTTGAAAATTTAATTAAATTTGACATGAGATATGTATATATATAATTATTTACTAAACGTAATTAATTAATAATGATTTATATATCATTTATCGGTATATCGTGCGTCTAAAAAATCTAAAACCTAATAATTTATCACCCATCATTTTCCAAGCGAGCGTTTGCGAGATTGATATCGATATGTGGATGGCATTTTGCCATGCGTTTTTAGAATTAAATCAAAATCAATCAATATTGTGGAACACGCGGAGATTTGACGAACAAAATATTTTAATAAAAATATAATACATAAAAATATATAAAAATAATTTAATTAAAAATGATTTTGTTGAAATGTCACTTAAATATTTTTATTATAAAATTTCTTAAAAATAACTTTAACAAAATAATAATATAAAAAAATATTTTGTCCTTTTGAATAATTCATTTTTTCAATTTTATTATTTTTATTATTCTACCAAAAAATTCCAAATACAGCAAAAATATTTTTCAGAACAAGAATTTTCTGCAATCGAACACAAAAAAATATAACAAATAAATATTTTTGTTGCCTTTGTCGTTGTTGTTAAATAAGACAATAAAATTAAATAAATTTAATGATTGACTGATTGATTTTGATTGAGAGATCAAATTATGCAGATATGTGCAAAATATATTTTACTGCGAATATATGTAAATAAATTCCACGACAGAAAATTGGAAAATTTTCAATATAAATCGAGATATTTACATATAGCTCGAAATGTACCCAAAGCAGCCCGCATTCACCATCGTTGTGCACCTCGAACACAATAATTAATTTACAACAAAACAAAAAATATTATGTATAAGATTTTCACATCTGACCTCAATCTCGGCAGTGTGTCTCAATGTACATATACATATTATAAATATTTCTTTGTACCTCTTTTGAATTAAATTTATTTGTATAAAATAAATAAAATTATTTGTCTTGTTACGAATTTTAAAATCGCAGAATACGAAATTGGTTTTAATTCTCCTTGATTGTTGTGTGTAGTGTAGTCGTTGTCGTTCCTTTTTTCGCTCATATAATAAAATTGTAATTTAATTTAGGAATTAAAGAAAATTAAATAAGAAAACAAGTTAATTTACACAAGAAAGTTGTAAATGAAAATTAATTGAATCGGAGATATGTTAGTGCATTTTATGTAACTACCTTCAGTCGTTGTTCTTTATTTAATTTATTTACTTTTATTTTTAATTTCATTTGACTTGGTAATAGATATCCAAGTGCCTATGTACGAAATATGTATGTGAATTTAATTACATCGATTAAGGAAAGTCATTAGAGAGATGCGATGAATAATTATTTTTGTGAGATTTTATTATTTTGTATGGAATAAAATTATACTTTGATATATTGTTGTAAGAGCGGAAATTTAGAGTCTGTACAAGGCACCTGAAAATTTCAGGCAGAAATAATTGTTTGTGTTACTGGCCGTTAGGGGCAGCACCTCCACGCGCACCATTAAATTATTATGTTTGGTGTCCTTAAATTTAGAAAAGATCTGCAGAATTTTTCTGATGAACAAAATGCCTTAGATTATTATTCTTAAAAATTTTCAGCCGTTTTTAAAATATCAGTAGAAAAAATAATTTCTTTTGTGTTTGGGCTGCTCATAGCGATGAGTGGCATAAAAATTTTTCTTTTTCCTGGAACTTGGCGTTACGAGTATTTCATTAATTTTCTAATCATCATAGTTATACTGTGAAATAACCGGTCTAATCAGTGTTGTGCCACATGGTTTACGGATAATGTATACTATGTCGAGAATGTCGAAAATTGCTGTTCCTGCTAGCAATGAATAAAATTCAATAATTTCTTTGTTAATGTAACATTTTTATGATGGAGAGCTTGATTCTTACTCCCTGATAAAGCCTTAGCTATTTGAATGAAGTTTTTGTGTCAAACACTCAAAAACAGAGCTGTCAGAACTATTAATGTACTACGAGTACAATGAACAACAATGTTAAAAAAAATTATAATACAAAAAAGTTTTTCAGACAAGGATACATTAAATGATAATTAAGTTCATCGGTTAATAATCTTTATAATCGCGTTAGTTTAACCATAAGGTCGCTCGGTATTTCAGTTGTCGATTATATATTTTATTATTTTATAGTTATTGAATTTAATTTTATTTAATTATAAATTTTACTCAATTTAATTTATATTAAATTTTAATTTAATTATACAGGTTGTCCCCGATTGGGATGCTAATCCGTTAAGTGGTGATTCCTGAACTATAGTGGTGAAATGAATCATCATGCAAACATATAATCATGCAAACATACGGTAGGGGGAGGGGTCAAGTTTTGATATCCTTTGAGAAATAGGGTGTTTAAAAAATTTGGTTCGGGGAAAAAGTACAAGCGAATATTAAACAGTAACTTACAAAATATTAATCGGACGGCAACCAACGCCTCATTTGACGGACAATTGAATAGGCTATATTTAAGATCTTGTTGGCTATCTCGCATCTGTATCCATTTAAAAGCTATGACGTTTGAAAGTTAAAAAAAATAAAAAAAATGATTTTTTTTATAAAATTAAGTTTTTCTCAAAAAAATCCCATGATAATTTTTTTTTTTTACCTAATTTTAATCCACTATGATCTCCTCTACAACCCCTCAATCCGTTATTTGTACCCACGTGCTATAGTTTTTTACTTATGAGATGAAGAATGAAAACACTACTCACAAATATCATCTGTTTATTCTCAATTTGTTTAAGAGATAGCTATTGTAGTTTAAAATAATAGGCGACGATTATCAACTCATTTGTTTAAATGTTGAAAAACAAAAATTAAATATTTTCATTAGTTTTGATAAACAATCTAGTGTTGTGTCGTTGCTTTGAACCAGAAAATAAAATAAATTTAATAAAACTAATATCACAATGGCACAATTCTCGGGTGAGGAGTAGGTGGATATTCATTTTATATAAGGGTTTTGCGATGGTACGGCATCAAAAGCTCGCGCTGAATATCATAGAAGACTACCAGATATAATAACAAGTTCAAATATGCGGACCCCATGCAGTCTCATGAAATCATTTGGATGTCGATGATGAAATAATAAGAAATGTAACAGGAAATCCAGCTATCAGCATACGGAGGTTCTCCTTACAATTGAACGTGTCTCGCCACAGAATTCATGAAGTATTGCAGAAGAAGAAACTTTATCCATATCATACAACACCCGTCCATGAACTATTACCGATAGACCACAATAAAAGATTGGAATTTTGTAATTGGTTGATTGAAAAGAATTTTGACGATGATAAGTTGGTGAAACGTATTCTTTGGACGGATGAATCTCAATTCACAAGAGACGGCATAACAAACTTTCACAATCTACACTCGTGGGCTACTGAAAATCCAAATTCGAAAAAACAAACGTCATTTCAGCATCGCTTCAGTGTAAACCTATGGGCTGGTGTAATTGGCGATAATTTAATTGAACCATTCATCGACATTAAATAGTGAAAGCTATTTACAATTTTTACAAAACGATGTACCACTCCTCCTGGATAATGTTCCTGTTGAAAGCAGATTCTTGCATACATATCAACATGATGATGCACCTAGTCACTACGGTATAATTGTTAGTAATTTTTTGAACGAAAATTATCCAAATAATTGGATTGGAAGGAATGGCCCAATTCGTTGGCCTGCAAGATCACCCGATTTAACTGTATTAGATTTTTATGTATGGGGAATGATGAAGGCACTTGTATACACCAATGCGATTGAAATAAAAGAAATAATTCAAAAAATACACAGAGCGGCTCAACAGATTAGGGAAGAATTACCAAAAATTGATATAACGAAAGGTATACTTAAACGAACATTAGCCTGCATTCAGTCACAAGGAGGACATTTTGAGCATCTTTTATAAATTTATGTATTTGTTTTACTCTCGAGCCGAACCTTGTATTGGGCTTTGTAGAGAAGGTCGCACTGAATTAAAATTAATTTTAAAAACATTTTAATTGTTTTTTTTTTGTTGAGCAAATAGGGTTTTCATAAAAATAATATAGTTTTAAATAAATATTTTGGGAAGTACAGTTTAATATTTGTGTGTAGTGTTTTCATTCTTCATCTCATAAGTAAAAAACTATATCACGTGGGTACAAATAACGGATTGAGGGGTTGTAGAGAAGATCATAGCGGATTAAAATTAGGTTAAATAAAAAATTATCATAGGGTTTTTTGAGAAAAACTCAACTTTCTAAAAAAAAAATCATTTTTTTATTATTTTTTTTTAGCTTTAAAACGTCATAGCTTTTAAATGGATACAGATGCGAGATAGCCAACAAGATCTTAAATATAGCCTATTCAATTGTCCGTCAAATGAGGCTTTGTTGGTTGCCGTCAAATAAATAGTTTGTAAGTTACAGTTTAATATTCGCTTGTACTTTATTCCCGAACCAAATTTTTTAAACACCCTGTATCTCAAAGGATATCAAAAATCGAACCCCCCCCCCCCTCCCTCTACCATACGATTTTTTTCATGAAATGAACCAAGGAATCACCCCTTAACGTATTAGCATCTCAATCGGGGACACCCTGTGTATGTTAATCCACCAAATGTAATGGCGGAACAGCGTGTGACATAGTGGCGGCACAAGAATATGCTGGTATGCACGCAGCACGTATTGATTGAAAAATAAATTTATTTTGCTTAGGTTAAATTATTGTTCAGTTTGCTTTGTTAGTAGTTGTAGTTCTCAGGTCGCCTCCAAAACGAAAAGATGCTCGTCGTGTTGATTCTGCCTTGCGCGTATATGTATATCTGTTGATACCAGAGCCCAGTACAAATGTTCTGAAAAAATTATCACAATTGGAGCAAACGGATATCGCTTGATAATTTCTTTTAATTACGTCAACGGTGAGCTTTTTAGATTGTTTACTGTACACAATCAATGAACGTAAACAAAACATTTTAAAGTATTTGAATATAGTTCTTGTAATTTCTTGAATTATTTACACGTACTAATTCCCTCTTTTGTTTTGTGAAAATTGAATGCAGAAATTCCAAAAATATGGAGAATTTGAACTAGATGGCAACCTTGTACTGAAAAACCAATGAGAACAGACAGCTACAAATAGCAATATACATTTTCTGCTGATTGTTTACATACTCTACCAATATTTATCGACATTGTCTACGAAAAAGTCAACTATCTACGCTATTTTCGACATTAAAATGTAGATAATTCCGAAATACGCGTAGTTGGGGGTTAAAAGAAGGAAAGTCAAACAATATGCAAAAAAAAGTTAGACATTATTTTTAACTTACTTCCAATATTCGACGCAATAATATTCTTTCTTAGTTAAATTCGGGTGCTTCTCAGTTCGGACAATCCTTTTTTTTGTGCTTAGTTGACTAAACACGCCTTTCAACATTTAAACTCCAAAAGCGTGTCTCATCGGTAAACACAATATTCGTCTAATCTTTGTTTTTATGTTCATTCGCCCGCTGTTGTCGCTTTTCAATGTATTTTTCTGTTACCAGTAGTTTGACCAAAGTATTTTCATATGAACAACTATGTTCCATATTTCTATTTCGTATGGTTGTTTTTGGTATAATAATATTCTTTTTCGCCAATTTTTCCACAGCTGCATCCAGCGCAAACGACGAATTTTCACCAAATAACTGTATGATGGCCTCATCCTCCTTTTTCGTAGTGGTTCGGATTTTGCCTCTATCTAGAAAACCGTTAACATTTTTACGGATTGGAAAATGTGTAATCTTCTTCTGTACAAATGTTTTCGACTTTTTGCTGCACTTGAAACCGACATTTTTGGTCCTTTCGGATGTGCACTTAAAAACACTGCTTCAAATCGTTTGAAGATCGTTTGAGTGCGTCGTCACACTCATTTCTTTTATTTATGTTATGCGCTAAACAGTTGAAGTTTAACTAATTTTTGTTTTAGAGCGTCAAAGTGGAATCAATAGAAACCCGTTGTAAGCCCCGCCCATGTTTGTTTCTATAGTTTTAAGTACAGTTATGCCGTTCACTCTTGTTGAACCTACTGTAATATACATATACCATACTTATAGTAAGTACTTATTGCGGATTACACTCAAATAGTAGACTAACAATTTTTGTGTGTGTTTAGGTATTAGGTAGAGTATTCCATTAATTAAGAATCGGATACAAAACTTTGTGGTACTAGTATCTAAATATTCGAAAGGCCACTCGATTTCGAGTAATTAAATTCACCAGTGGGTACCAAACCGTGTCGAACATCCATATCCAGCAGATAGGATTTTTAATTTTACCAACGCGTGTTTGAGTCCGTTGATCGCCTTCAAAAAAAAAAGTACAGGTTACCGTCAGCAAAATTAACCTTAACGGATTGTACTTATGATCGAACAACTGATGGAGTTATTTAGAAAATTTCTAAATTAAAAACTAATTAAATCAAATAAAATTTAAATAAATTGTTAATTCACAGTTTAATAGTTATTAATTACAAAAAGAAAATAAACAAAAGTATAATAAGTATCTGCATAGTATATGCAAAAGGAAAAAATAATAATTAAATTTCGTGTGTGTGTGTTTCAATTATTATAATCGGAAAAATAGGAAATTTTCCTATAGTCAAATACATACTACATATGAATTTAACTTTTAAAATATTATTTTCCCACGTATGCTACGTAACTGATACTATTATAAGCTAGTTTGCTACTATACTAGTATTTGAGCTAGAAACTATATTTACAAAAAAAAAAAGAATTTATTAATTTTATATTTCGTAATTAATAATTTCAAATTCATCTACTAGACTCGATAAGAATTCCTTCCTTTATAAATTTAATTAGATTTTAAATAACATTATGTTCCTTTAAAAATTAAAAACTAAATTTTTAGCACGTGGGTACAAACAACGGATTGGGGGATTGTAGAGGAGATCATAGCGTATTAAAATTAGGGAAAAAAATGTATTGGGGGAATATTTGAGAAAAACTCACTTTTATAAAAAAAAATCATTTTTTTTTTATTTTTGTTAATTTTAAAACGTCATAGCTCTTAAATGGATACAGATCCAAGATAGCCAACAAGATCTTAAATATAGTCTAGTCAATGATTCTTTGTTGGTTGCTTGTATTTTTTCCCCAACCAAACTTTTTAAACACCCTGTATCTCAAAGGATATCAAAAATTGACCCCCCCCCCCTCCATACGATTTAAGGAGCTACCCCTTAACGGATTAATATCCCAATCGGGATATTTTTTATGTCTTTTTCAATCCGTAATCGATTCGTCTCGCGGATTCTATAATCGACGAGAGTGTGAGTGTGATATTTTTTGTTCATTTTTCATTATTGAGTTGTGTTATTGAGTTATATGTCAAATCAAAGAAGCTTTAACCATTAAAAACGTTCAAAAATCCGCAGTTAAAAATAATAAAATATTTTCGTGGCGTAATGGAAAATTAAATAAACCAGGAACAAGTGCCGAATTAGACCGATCTATTATATTGGATGGACTAGATGAACAATAATAAGTTGAATTAAAAGACGAAATTATAAATGCAGATCAAAAATGTCAAACACACTTTATATTATAAAGGAATGAAAAAATGTTTAATCTACGATGAACATTCATAACTTCCTATAATTGTGGTTTTGTGATTGATATTTCTTTGATAACCCGTTCTGAGATTCACAACGATTATGAGGTTGTATACCCAAATACCTGTTATAACTTGAAAACTAAGCTTACGGATGAGTTTTGTCAACATATATGGTAACAATCATGGAACACCATCAAACACCAAACCTATTTATCCTTCAAATGTATTTAATATGTTCAAATGTGTTAAATAAATTAACAAAGGCTTATACTATTTCATTTTTAAAACACCTACCTTAACAATTCCTCAACCGAATTTAACAGAAAATATTGAACTGCGTTAGTCATTTTACTAATGTACACACAAAACTAATTTTGATAATAATTTAATAAATAACAAAACAACATCAAACCAATGCCAAATGTTGACGACACGCTATGTCGACGTTTTTGTTGCTTTCTCTAGTTTTTGTTAGTGTAAATATTCTTAACACTATTATGGCGCTCTCTCGGTTTAGACATAAATTGACGTCATGTGCAAAAAATGAGAGTAGTAAGAAGCCTGTAGTTTAGGAGGCATTGATCAAACTGACAGTGCATTAGTATTGGATATATAAGCTGCGTTGCTTTCGTTGTCGCCCTCGTTAGCTTAGTAAGTAGAGTGCTTGCTCTGTTATTCGGGAGTCCCGGGTTCGATCCTTGGTGTGTTGACCAGTAAAAAAGTTGCGACTGGGGGTTTTTAACGTGTCATATGTTATTTATATATGTTCGTCCACTTTCAAATTTTCAGATTTACAGCCATGTAGTTACGGTTTTGTCCTTAATATTTAAATCCCGCTTAGCTTAACTTTTGAATCTGAAAGCAACAACTTTTGGCTTTAATTTTTTTCAAGTATTTTCATTTTTCATTTTGTTAATATATATTTTATTTTTTTTTTATTTTATGAAATAGAACAAATTAAATTCGGTATTTTGCTGTCGAAGAACAAATGCAAAATGATTTTTTACAACAAGACAACAACCCTTCGAACAAAATAGAAAAAATAACCGCCTTGCGGTAAACACCATAACCATAAAATGGTTTTATTTCCCCTAAACCTAAAAATTAACTGTGTTCCTTTCGCAAATCCGGCTTAGCTTAGCTTTTGAATCTGAAAGCAACAACTTTTTGCTTCAATTTTTTTAATGTATTTTAGATTCTTCGGTTTGGTTCATTTTATTAATATTTTTTTTTTTTTTTACGAAATAGAACAAATTAAATTCAAACGCAAAATGTTTTTTTTTACAACAAGATAAATAGTAAAGAAGAAAATAATAAAAATAACCTCTCTCTCTCTCTCTCTCTGGCACTATATCCCATCGAGGGATTTTGCCGTCTCAAATGAGGTTTCATAATCATATTTTCATTTCGGATAATGAGTTATTAATTACATGAACCGTGAAATTTTTTCCTTGTTAACACCGGGAATCGAACCCAGGGCCACCGGTCGCTGGAGCAAGCATGCTGACCACTTTGCAACCGAGGCGGCTTTTACTAGAAGGCGGTATAAATAACCGCCTTGTGGTAAACACCATAACCATAAAATGATTTTATTTCCCCTAAACCTAAAAATGTTTAATGCCAATTCGGCTTTATACAATGCAATTGTTGTTGTAATATTTTTCGGCTTTGCGAAAGCAACGCACCTATAGATACTGTTAGTGCATTTTTAAGTTTTGTTTTGTTTTAAAACAAATATTTTAATTCATTTATAAAACGAAATAAAAAAGGCTTATATTATTCATTTTATAAACAGTTATACTAATTCATTTTTTAAAATGAATTAAAAACACTTAATTTAATTCACTCAGCCTGGTACTTCCCCGGGAATACGGAATTGGGGAAAGAATTTATATGTTTCTTTTCAAATATTTTTTTCCGGCCTCCTGTGACACTATTCACGCTTTCCCTGGGAATAGGGAATTGGGAAAGATATTTTCATAGCATTTTTGTCTAAATTATATTTTTCTAGCCTACTGTTGGATTTAGTTCGGTGTAAATATTCACATAAACAAAGTTGATTGGGAAACTTTTATTCTACAAAATTTTTATAGCGAAAAGTAATTCCACATATAGCTTTGTTTCTAAAATATTTATTTCCGACTAATTTTAAAGAAAGTTGTGGCATTGTTACGAGTTTAGTATTTTACTTAATAAAAACCTAACTAAATTTTGAATTTAAAAATTGTATAATTATGCATTTTAAATACCCAAATCTATGATCAATTAATTAAATTTACAGAAACATCTCAAAATCAAATTTAAAATTAATTCTCTTTTATGAACTATTTTTATTATTACAAAATTATTTAAAACTTAAACTGTAATTTTTTTATTTTAAATACAGAATTGTTTCCTTTGTGTTTTGTACCCACAACTATCAGTTTGTATGTATCACTTGCTATTATATTTATATACTTGTTGATGGTATTGGTAACTATAATTTCCTACCTCCTACTCGTATAAGTACAACTGCTTTAAATAGACCGAAATTGTTAACAAAAATAAATTTAAAATGGTGATATACTGAATTTATAACTAACGAATTCGAGTAGCAAAATAGATGTTTTGTTTAATTTGCAAAATATTTTGTATTTTATTACTTTAATGGCCAGTTGCACAGACAAATGACTAACGGACGGTTAGTTGCGCGCCAATTAAATGTTTTATATGTAGTCTGTTTCCGCAATCAGAAAAAAAGTCAACGCAAACTTGATTAAATATATTTTATTCCGTGGAAATAATTAGCTTGCGTATAAATATTTAAATGGCCGATTTTAATTGAAAAACTTTTTAGCTAAACGTTAAATATTTCCATAGAATAAAATATATTTATAGTTTGCGTTGACTTTTTTCTGATTTCAGAAACAGATTTATATAAAACATTTAACTGGCGCACAAGAAACAAGACGTTAGTCTTTTTTCTGTGCAACCAGGCATAAGAGGGTTAATTTCGTGTTTTACTACCTCAGTTAACATCCTTTGGTCAACAGTTTCCTTATTTAGGTATTCAATTTTCAGTACATTTTCATTCCAAATTTTACAATTTTTAGATAGTGATTTTATCAACATATAATAGCTAAACTATTTTTCACGTCCCGCATATTGTAACAAACTACCTACCACGAAAAGAGTCTTATATTTTAATAACTTTAATGTCTCTACGTTAAATTCGCGCTGGTGTAAGCTAATAGACTTAAAAAATCACGTCAAATTTCTAACACTGAGGTTGATATATTCAAATAACTTTCGCAAGTCTGTTTTATTGCAAATCCACAAACATTTTAAACGTATGCACCAAGGAAAATATTTCACTCTTCCATTCAATTAAATAACAACTACCAAAGGTATACATAGAAGTTCATTAGGAAGATAATTCTTAATAAACACATTTTATTAAAGACTTGTTTTTTATTTCGCAAAATTTCGCAATTTTGCGAAATAAAAAACAAGTCTTTAATAAAATGTGTTTATTAAGTATTAGTGTGTTTCGCCAAGTGCCTACGGCAAATAGCGTAAAAAGTAGGAAGGTAATTGTGGCCAAAATAGTTACATTAATTCTTCCCACATAATTTTTATATATGGTATTTTGATGCCAATAGTGAAAAGAATATATAAATTTATAAAACATAAAAGTACCTCTGCACTACTAGTTTTCACTTTTGTTTTTACAAATTTGACAATATTTGTGATTAATTTTGCTAAGACTGTGTGCCTGAGAGCGATTTTTTCGGCTCAATTGCCGACTAATCTAACTTAATCACTGATTCATATCATTCATTCAAAGATGGCACTAGTATCTTTTAAATATGCTGTGCCTCCGATTATAAACTACACTAAAACGTTTCATACTTTATATTGTTTTTGAACAACACATATAGAAAAAATAAAATAAACATGGATATGGAATTTGCATTATTCATGAATGTGATTATAAATTACAATCGAAATTTAAAAATGATAGTTAAAATATTACAAGAAAACAAATATGTATCAGGTAACATATTGAAACAACCTAACCTGAAAAGTAATAGGAGCATTCATTGATTTTTATGTATTCTTAAATTTCAGCCAGAACGAAATTATGTAAAATCCTACAATTCGTCTATTTCTCGTAGAATAATATTAAATGATGACAAGTTTATCAAAGAACATATTCGAGTTTCCACCATTTCAGAAAAATAATAAAAATGAAAACTAAATAATCAAGCAACCTCAGCAGGGGTCTTAATTATAAAATCTAGTGGCTAATAGCACAACTACTCATTACTTTAGTTTAGTCGTCAATTTAGTCGTAACAATCGCCCTCTGGGACAGTCTAAATGAAAAATTTAATTTTATAAAATGAATCTAAGAGTAACGAAACAGAGAAAAAATGTTGGGTAAGACTACTGACAGGTAAGACTTAAGCGCAGAATAAGAATTTAAAGTTTACAGTCTTCGTTAAGACAAAAATTTTCGTTAAGACAGAAAATACGAAAATTGTAAAATAATAATGTCAATTGTTATATTGTGTCATGTATCGGAATTTCAGAAGATAATTTCACTTTCAGCGCTCAATGGCCCACCCCGGATAGCGAATAAAAAACCACAGCAATTGACAGCGTTTTTAAACTTGCAAAAAACAAGCATTTTAAGTCTTGGAGCCAATAATAAGTATTTCGAATGGATTCCGTGTAAAATTGAAAATTTTGCACGTGGGTTCTTACTTAAAATTACTGATTAGCCATTTCTACGGATTTTTCTCAGAATGGCGTCCGCGTAACATCACATTTTTACACCAATTAAAAATTATTATTTTAACAAACAACACAAATCTAAAATGACGTTAAACAAAAAACAAACGACTGAGAAAAATTTGGATGTGCTTGCGAACAAATTAATACGCAAAACGTACCCAACTTCACGCATCGCATATAAATGTTAGTACTTTATTTAAAACAAATTCATTAGTTATTATGACAGTAAGATGTCAGGTTTCGTATAAATTATGTCAGTTACAAAATTATTTGCGTGCTTTTAAGAACAATTTTTTTTTTTTTGATAATATGTATATTCCATCCGTCTACTTAATGGAATTTATAATTTTTCAATTTACCATATTTCTATAATTAAGATGATTTTGCAAAATATCATAACATAATTCATTTTATAATTAATTTAATTTATTTTTACTCAAAAGGTCAAGGTACCATATGGATATATCATGTAACCATTAAGTGAGTGTATATGTGATTTGTTATGTTCTCACAACCTAAATAAAATCGCATTATTTATAATATTTTTGTAAAATTATAATTTGTTAAATAAAAAAATAAAATTAATTTATTTTTACATATTTCAATTTATGTTTGTATAATTGAGCCATAATTTAGTGTCACACCTTTAAGACCGATATTATTATTTATGTATACGAATGTCATAATATATAAAATTAAGCGTTTCGCTCTCGCTTCCTCGCTCGCATTACACTCGTAATAATAACCAATCGTTTTGTTAATTCAATTATAAATTGCTTTATTAATTTAATTGCTAAATAAAATTAATAATAATGGTACACGAAATTAATTAAATTAAATTATGATTTATTTCTATTATTATTCAATCAACACGAAAAGGTTTTATTATTTAATTTATTTGTAGAATGATTATCCATTCAAGGTGAAAAAAAATAAATAATTGGAAATGTAAAATGCACGCGTGCATATTGTGGTGAATTAATACAAACATATTAGTGTACACTATAAAATCAAAATGTTCACATGCGCGCACCATTCGTCCATCATTGTATTATATACAAAACGATTTTAATTAAAATATTATAATTAAATTAACATTCATTAAAAAATCTCGTTTATGCTGATCGACATTCCATGCATCGTGAAGTCTCTAAAAATGTCTAACATTTTCTAAAACAATGCTGTATTATATATTGTAGCATTAAGCGATTTTGTTTGGAAGCACATTTTTATACTTTATAATTAAAAACACTTTGAACTATAACATATGTATGCATTATAATAATAGTATTTGTAATTATTTAAATTGTTAATTACATTGTAATTACATTATCTCTTGTCTTGCTACAATGCCCTCAAGCGCCAATGAATAAATTTTCAGCTGGGTGCTGTGTGCTTACGAAAGTGTACACAAGTAATAACAATAAGATACAAAAGCGGAATCAAATCGTGATGTAATTTAAACATTTTTTGAAAATAAATTCTATACATATTTCTCATTATGATTTTGATGAAACAAGGGCGCAGGGGTGGTCAAACTATTTTTAAATTTAGACCACAAATAATAATCGTTTGCTTAAAATGTTTTCAGTCTGACTTACATAACTGTTCAATTTACAACAAAACCAAAGTATTATTTTATTTTGATCGGCAAAATTACGACAATATTAGGTTTCCAATTAAACTGCTAATAATCAAATTACTAGTGGTGCGAATAATGGTTTTACAAACTTTCAAAATCATAAACTTTCTTTAATTTCATTTTACGTTTAATAATTTTGTGTTTAAAATTGTTCAATTTGTTTAATTAAATGTATTATCAATTTTATTTACTCTGTAAGTTTATGAATTTATAATAATTTTTTGAATTAAAATTATCTAAATTTGTTAGGAATCCGACAAAGTAACACTAAGGTTTTGATGCAATCCTACATTCCTCCTAAATTTGAGTTATTGATCGAAAAAAAAATAAGGGTAGACGCAAACTTCAACAAGTTGTGAGGTGTAGATTTTATTAGAACTAATTTCGTGTACAATGCGTAACTGACGCCTGCGTGGCCGAAAATGCGGCAGGGGTACACCCCCGTGATATTTACAATGTCCATGAAACGGAACTTTTTACATCGTACAAATCATTCAAGTTTAAAGGGGGAAAATGTAAAGCTTAAAAAGGCTTTCTGTTGACTATACCAGTTATTAGAAAGGCGTTGATGAAGTAGAACGTAGGAAATTTAAAATTTATTAATTAAATTGGTCCTTTTTTATTATCTTTGCAATCTGTTCTATTTCATGGTTCGGTCTTCCCGTATTAGTTTTACGCCATTGCCAGCCATATCGAGGATGTACGGCTATAGGTCCGATTTTATAACCATCTGCACACTGCATAGCCCAAGGCCAGCCTATACTAGAATGAAAGATGGGTCAGCCCATGAGTTTTGCACTCCAACAGGGGATCATAGTTGTGTTCCATTTGTTACGACTTCACGGTCTTAACAGTGCGTCTCACATCTTGTTTCGTATTTTTATTCCATCGTAATCGGTTGATTGGTGTCTTTGCTTGTTGCATTGTAATCGGTTGGGTTGTTTCCTCGCTTCATGTTGATTTTGGTTTTTGTACACGCATTTGTGTGATGGCGCTATGGGTAGAAAAAATTAAAGGGGAAAGCGAGACCAATGTGCATCGGGTGTGTGCGAAGCAATGCGCCTTAGAAGAATATTTTTTCTTACATGCTTCTCGTTTGTATCAATGTAAATTGATGCAAACGAAAAACAGAGAAAAACAGGTATTCTTCTAGAACGTTTTTGCTAAAATTTTAGGAAAACATTTTCGCGCACCACCTAACAATGCTGAATAAGATAGCGGAATTTTGACAGCTAAAAATAAGAGATTACGCTACTCGCCGCAAGTGGCAGCACTATCACTAAAGATAATTTATTTTGTAAAGTAATTACCAGCGGAAATTATTTATTCATTAAGTACATATTTTTTCACTAAATTTTTATTTAAAAAAAAACATCTCAGCGAAATAAAATATTAGAAGTGATCCTTAAAATGGCAAATTGATTGATCTCCGAAATAAAGGAATTCGGTATATGAAATGTTGAAGTTTAACAATAATCCGTCTTTCCGGCATTTCTTCCACTATTAACCAAAGATTTCAGTTGTTTTTCTAATAAGTTAGGTCGTACAGTGACTAAATGGAAATTTGGGGAAAATTCATGGACTAGAATTTTCACAAGAATTTTTTGATTTTCTGCGGCCATGTAAGTTATTTCCAGTTTTTAGCCAATATCTCAAAATCTTCCACTAGCAACCAATACTTTTGGTTGGTTTTCTAATAGCTTACTTAAATCATACAGAGACTATATAGGCGTAGGTCATACTGAGACTATATGGAAAATTTGGGGAAAATTCATGGACTAGAATTTTCACTAGAATTTTTTTGATTTTCTGCGGCCATATAAGTTATTTTCAGTTTCTGGACAATATCTCAAAAACTTCCACTAGTAACCAATACTTTCGGTTTTTATTCTAATAGCTTAGATCATACAGAGACTATATGGAAAACTTGGGGAAAATTCATGGACTAGAATTTTTTGATTTTCTGCGGCCATATAAGTTATTTTCAGTTTTTGGCCAATATCTCAAAAACTTAGCTAAGCTATTAGAATAAAAACCGGTTACTAGTGGAAGTTTTTGAGATATTGTCCAGAAACTGAAAATAACTTGTTTGGCCGCAGAAAATCAAAAAAATCTAGTGAAAATTCTAGTCCATGAATTTTCCCCAAATTGTCCATATAGTCTCAGTATGACCTAAGCTATTAGAAAATTAACCGAAAGTATTGGTTACTAGTGGAAGTTTTTGAGATATTGGCCAAAAACTGAAAATAACTTATATGGCCGCAGAAAATCAAAAGATTCTAGTGAAAATTCTAGTCCATGAATTTCCCCAAATTTTCCATATAGTCTCAGTATGACCTAAGCTATTAGAAAACCAACCAAAAGTATTGGTTACTAGTGGAAGTTTTTGAGATATTGGCCAAAAACTGAAAATAATTTATATGGCCGCAGAAAATCATAAAAATCTAGGGAAAATTCTAGTCCTTGAATTTTCCCCAAATTTTCCATATAGTCTCTGTACGACCTAACCTATTAGAAAAACAACCAATATTATTGGTTACTAGTGAAAGAAATGCTGGAAAGACGGAATATTGTTAAATTTCAACATTTCATATACCGAGTTCCTTTACTTCGGAGATCAATTAATTTGCCATTTTAAGGATCACTTCTAATATTTTATTCCGCTGAGATGTTTTATTTAGTAAAAAAATATATACATAATGAATAAAAAATTTCCGCTGGTAATTACTTTACAAAATAAATTCTCTTTAGTGATAGTGCTGCCACCTCTTATACAGCATCACCTAACACATTCTTGATTGGAATTTTGATTAAAAAAATAGAGATTTTTGGTTTGTCTAAAGATTGAATAAAGTCTAAATTTTTTTTTTGGATGGTGAAAAGTTTTTATTACCCGATTCAAATGTTTATAAGCCAAGTTTTTAACATTTTATTTTTGTACGCACCGTGTAATAAAAAAATAATATAAAATTGTTAAAAATAAATAGTTGCGTAATTTTTTCTCCGGTGTGAGTGAACAAAATTGTTGAAAAATTTTCCTACCCGGTGGCGTTGATGAGTGATTCAAATGATAAATATCACTGAAACATATTAATTTTGGTGGTTTGGACCTCTACCAGGTGAGGCATAAACACCAAATAGCACAGTGGTTAAAACTTTGGCGTTTGAATCGGGATGTACCAGGTTCGAATCCCGATAAGGGCGCAGGATGCAAAAGGGAATTTTCATCAACAGATTACGATCTGTTATGAAATGTGCTACCGGATGGATTGAATTACCAAAAATTTGTAAGAAATATCAAAAGTAGTAAAAGTTTGTTCATTTCATTGGTAAATGGTATTGAAATGATTGCAGAGGCCTCAAAAATTGTTAGTAGTCAGACGATACCAAATAGCTTTAGCCCTACAAATATTTTCGGTTGATGAAGTTGATGACCCGGAGGCGGATATCTACAATCATAACAAACAATGAAATCACGCTTAAAGAATGGACTCAATTTCTTCCATCATGGCTAATAAGCTAATCTAATCTAATATCTATCTATATATATATAAAAGTCAAAAGATGTATGTTTGTTCGCGAAAATCTCAAAGACTATACACGGCTGATGGAAATGAAACTTTCACACAATGTGTATCTCGGCAAGGAGGCAGTCATAGGCATAGTGCGATTTTTTTACAATAGGTGTCGCTCTACCAAATATCACAAACCACACAATCGATCGTCTTGAAATTTAGACCGTATATAAGTTGCATGCCCAGAACCAACCTTACAATATTTTTGAATCTACCCTTCGTCTGGAGTACCGGGGTCCCCAAATGTATCTAAAACACTACCAAATATCGCGAACCGCTCAACTGATCATTTTGAAATTTTGACCGTATGTATGTGTATAAGTTGCATGTCCAGTCCCAACCATACGATGTTTTTGAAGGGGTTGAACCCCGGGGTCTAGGGGCCCCGGTACAAATCAATCGAAAACACCACCAAATCTCGCGAAATGCTAAACCGATCATCTTGAAATTTTGAACGTGTATAAGTTTCATGTCTAGAAACCACCTTACGATATTTTGGAAGAGGCCGGACCCCGGGGTCTAGGGACCTCGGTACAAATTTATCTAAAATTTAATTTTTTTAATTATTTGGCGGGAATGAGTTAAGGAAAAAGCTTATATGAAATTAGTGGCATGATTGAATTTGATGGGTCCGCCCCTCGGTTAAGGAGGCCTTCTTTATAAGCTGCCACATTATTTATCCAATCGGTTTCAAACATTGGATAGGAATTTCATACCCATGAGCAGGGTTTCATAATTTTTTGTAAGGATCTGGTCCCTGGTCTGGTGCTCCAAGGATGTAACCATCAGCAATTGGGAATGGAATCACCTCAGTGAACAGAAGAGCATACTGTTGATCTTGTAATATTGTACGGAATGAATTGCGTTATCAATCAATCTGTCGAAATAAATTGATGGACTCAAAAATATATTTATTAATTTAAAATTAATAAATTTGAATTTAAAATTAAACTTTTGCAATTTTCAAGCTGTTTTCTGACATTTAAAATGGTGAAGCCTAATGAAATAAAAAAAATACTTTGCACTAAATATTCAACTAACTCGAATTTCTAATTATTTTAACAAATAAAAATTAATATAAATAAGTTAAAATATTTAATTTCCATATAACTTCAGAAAGTAATCCATGCAATCAATCCAGACTTATTTGAAGTAGTCTCCAAAAATATGGCCATATAAAGGCCATATTAATGTGGAATATGGAAGGATCGGGCATGGTTGTCTTTACATTGACCAACAAAAACCATGAAATCATGAGATACAGAGATACCAAATGGGTCGCTATATAGAAGTAATGAGCCAATTTGGCGAGTTTCGACTTTCATTACATGAACGCCATCCAACAGTTGCTCATTTGGCTGTCCATCTGGAAAATGGACAGCGTGTGTATTTCACTGCAGAGAATGCACGACACCACCAACCACAACATTGACAGCATTCTTTACATTAAACCAAAATGATGAATTCGTTTCGACCTTGCTATACTCAGAGATACCAACGTACTTCAATGAACTCAACATCAAAAAAAATTCAAAGACGCAAACATGTTGATTCGAATTCCTGAATTCACTTGATTTGCCAGGATTACAACCACACCAATTGATATTGAAAATTGGTGCACTCTTTATTATGCTACCATCCGCCACGACTGTGCAATGGCACCCGGTTTGCAGTTACAAAATTGATGAATAACATTATCGAAGCAACAATATTGAATGACAAATTCAAAGGAGAACAAGTTTTATTACCGCGAATGCCAATGATGATTCGGACCAATATGCTATTCGAATTTAAAAGATTGCAATTTCCAGTGCGACTCGCATTTGCAATAACCATGGCAAAACCAAAAATATTGTTTACCCAAGAGCATTACAATAATATAATTATCATTGAAATATATGTCCATTCAATAAAAAAACACACACACCTACCCAAATGTAAATAGCTTTGCTACAAAAAGGTGTTGCAGCGCACGCCGGGTATCAAATTTATTGGGACAGGGTTTTCAAATGGAAAGAAACGATTACATGAGTTCTGATTTCTGGACAATTCATTTAGGATTTCCAGGATGGGCTGTCATGTTGGATCGTGCCATGTCGCGTTATGTTGCACCACGTTGCGTCATGTTGCATGATGTGGGACCATTTCGTTTCACTATATTACATGGTAAGATGTTGCCTCATGTTTGGTCATTTTGCACCATGGTGCGTTATGTTGCACCATGTCGCTTGATGTTGTATCTTATAGAGGGATGTTGTGTACTGTTACACTATGTCGCGTCATAATGGCTTTCCGCCTTCTTTTAACATTTTATTTGGCTTGAACGATTTTGATAAAATTTGGTGGGACAGGGTTTTCGAATGCAAATTATAATAAGCTCTTATTTCTGAATAATTTTAGATTTACGTTTAGATTTAGGTTTACATTTAGTAGTGCTCTGGATAAGCCGTCATGTTGCACCAGGTAATGTATCAATGCGTAATGTTTCACTATGTTCTATAATGTTGCACCAATTTGCGTGATGCTGCACCATAGCAACATGATGGATGTTGCGTCATATTGTACCATGTTGCTTAATGTTATACATCATATTGTAAGATGTTGCTAGATATTGCACCATGTGTCCCGTGTTGCGTGATGTTGCCCTATGTTTCGTGATGTTGCACCATGTTACGCGAATTTATTCTATGTTGCGTTATGATGATTCGTGTTGTGTCTTGTGTTTTTCGTTAATTAGATACCTGGCGTCATGTTTCAAATTAAATGCAAAAAATATTAACTTGTGGCATTCGCTATCTAATTAATATTTTAATATTGGTCCTTTGTTCAGATTTGATCCCCTCAATCGATTTTGATATCGTCTGATGGGACCCGATTTTTTTTAACCCCTTGGGGGGAGGGAGGAAGGGGAATAGGATTTCCTAATGCCATGAATGGATTGCGATGAGTCCTAATTTTGAGAAATTCACTTATGGTTTTTCAGGGCGAAAAATTTTTATAAGGGATGAGTTCTCAATTCGGAAAAATTCCTTTAGGGGATACGATGAAATGGAATCCGGCCCAATATTTAAAAAAATCGGTTCGAACGATTTTGGGATAAAATTTGAGAGAGGATATTTCCGTTTCATTTCTAAATCGAAACGGACATAAATTTAGATCAATGAAGATAATGAAATATTTTGATTAACATTAATAAATTTTGGGCTCCATCCCTTCCAACTAAAACGCGGGTTCTGCTAGCTTAAGAAAAAGTTAGCAGAACCCATATCAAAAAACCATTTAAAAACAATTGGAAAATTTAAGGTTAATTTTAGGCTAATTGAATGCCCTATTTAATTTTTTTTTATTATGCTCGCTCTAGAAGAAAAGTAAGGCTTTATCACTTAAAAGTTAACAGAACCCAAATCAAAAATCGGGCCAAAAATCAAATTCGAACGCAAAACAAAATCAATTGACAACAAATAATTTTAGGGTCATTATGGCCTAATCAAATGCCCTATTAAACATTTTTGGGCTCCACTTTTTCTTGAACAAACTTCAGGTCATTTTATCTAAAGCTAGCAGAGCCCAAATCGAAAATCGAACCAAAACCGAAATTAGAACGCAAAACCAGAACAATTGTCATTCAAATAATTTTAGGCTTATTATGGCCTAATCAAAAGCCACATTAAAAAAATTAGGCTCCACTCGTTTCTGGCCAAATTTCAGATCATTTAATCTAAAGCTAGCAGAACCCAAATCGAAAATCGGACCAAAACCGAAATTAGAACGCAAAACAAGAACAATTGACATACAAATAATTTTAGGCTCATTATGGCATAATCAAAACCACAAGCCACATAAAAAAATTTAGGCTCCACTCGTTTTTAAACTGAAATTAGAGCGCAACACCAGAACAATTGGCATTCAAATAATTTTAGGCTTATTATGGCCTAATCAAAAGCCACGTTAAAAAAAATTAGGCTCCACTCGTTTTTGACCAAATTTCAGATCATTTAATCTAAAGCTAGCAGAACCCAAATCGAAAATCGGACCAAAACCGAAATTAGAACGCAAAACAAGAACAATTGACATACAAATAATTGAGTCTAAAATTATTTGTATGATTAGGTCATGGTGAGCCTAAAATTATTTTTATGTCACTTGTTCTTGTTTTCCGTTCTAATTTCGGTTTTGGTCCGATTATCGATTTGGGTTCTGCTAGCTTTAGATTAAATGATCTGAAATTTGGTCAAAAACGAGTGGAGCCTAAATTTTTTTAACGTGGCTTTTGATTAGGCCATAATAAGCCTAAAATTATTTGAATGCCAATTGTTCTGGTGTTGCGCTCTAATTTCAGTTTAAAAACGAGTGGAGCCTAAATTTTTTTATGTGGCTTGTGGTTTTGATTATGCCATAATGAGCCTAAAATTATTTGTATGTCAATTGTTCTTGTTTTCCGTTCTAATTTCGGTTTTGGTCCGATTTTCGATTTTTGCTCTGCTAGCTTTAGATTAAATGGCCTGAAACTTGATCAAAAACGAGTGGAGCCCAAAAAATTTTTATTTGATATTTTATTAGGCTATGATGAGCCTAAAATTATTTGAATCCCAATTGTTCTTGTTTTGCGTTCTAATTTCGGTTTAAAAACGAGTGGAGCCTAAAAATTTTTAATGTGGCTTTTGATTATGCCTAATGAGTTTAAAATTATTTGTATGTCAATTGTTCTTGTTTTCCGTTCTAATTTCGGTTTTAGTCCGATTTTCGATTTGGGTTCTGCTAGCTTTAGATAAAATGGCCTGAAGTTTGTTCAAGAAAAAGTGGAGCCCAAAAATGTTTAATAGGGCATTTGATTAGGTCATAATGAGCCTACAATTATTTGTTGTCAATTGATTTTGTTTTGCGTTCGAATTTGATTTTGGCCCAATTTTCGATTTGGGTTATGTTAGCTTTTAAGTGATATAGCCTTACTTTTCTCTTAGAGCGAGCATAATAAAAAAAAATAAATAGGGCATTTAATTAGCCTAAAATTAACCTTTAATTTTCCAATTGTTTTTAAATTGTTTTTTGATATGGGTTCTGCTAACTTTGTCTTAAGCTAGCAGAACCCGAGTTTTAGTTGGAAGGGATGGAGCCCAACATTTTTTAATAGAGCGTTTAATTAGCCTATAGTTATCCATACTCTGCTAGCTAGGGTTCTGCTAGCTTAAGAGACGTGCAAAATCACGGGTTCTTTAAATCGAACAGGACTAAGCCATTGCTAAACTAAGTGAAACGTAACTACGACTTTTATTTAAAAAGAAAAACGACAAAATTAGGGGAGAGGTTTATACTGGTCAGTTCGAAAAAAATCAAAATTTCATGAAGTACTCCAGGGTTTTTTGTATGAGACTGATGGCAGTATCCTTCAACAATACCGACGAAAGCTTTGAAAACTTTACCAACAGGCCTGAAAAACTAATACAGTGCCTCCTTTCTGCGGAGCGCAAAATTGAGCAAGAGCACATTGCCTGTGTGCATTTACAGAGCATTTACACATACAGTACAGGCCACTCTAAGCTGTGAATTTTTGGAGAACTGAAATAAACTTTTGTTATGAACCTCGAGATGAGGTTACCAAGTCGTTGGAAGTTTCGTTTCGAACTAATGAAATATTGAATTCTTTAAATTAAAAAAATCGGTCTTTATTAGACCGCAGATCTATCACCCAAAATTCCATATAGAAATCGTCCGTGTGCGTTAAATACAATAAAATTCGAGATTACAAAGGTGTTGAGAAATGCGCAGCGAAACATAATAATTCGCTAACGCATTATGATTATACACTGTATGTAAGTTCAAAATATTTTTAAAATTTTTGTGTAGTTTGTCACTGCAGACCGATAATTTAAAGAATTCAATGTTCCAACGTCTTGGTCGTCTCACCTCGTTTAAAAAACTTAACCACTTTATTGTTGTTGACAGCCCTTTTTAAACATTTTTAGTGTTAAATCACTAGAATATTATAGCAAAAAAGAACTTGCGGTATCTATCTCGATCATTATGAATGCATATGCCTATGTAATTAAAATTTAATTAAATTTATATTACATTATTCTGTCTAATTATTAAAATATACGCATACGATACAGAACGGTAAAAAAAAACTATTAATAATATACAAAATGGCTGAACTAAATCGGAAAATGTATCACGTGATTATATTTAAAAAAAAAAATCGCGATAACTTCATTATAAAATTTATACGTACGAAACGATCGCACCCTGGAGATTGCTTACATTTTAATTGATATTTTCATAAAAATACATAAATTCATGATTCGCATAACAAATTACTCGGGAGAGATAAAACTAAAAAAAAATTGTTATTGTTATTAAAACACAGACCATTTAATTAGACATTAATCTTTTAAGTAAATTCTATCATTTTGATAGTTTCTCGTTATATAGTTGCGCAGCAATTGTTGTTGTGATTTACAATTAAAAAAAAAAGTATATTTAACCGATCGGGGAGAAAAAGATCATTCGCGGCAAAAAAATGTTACAACAATAAAGAAATATAACAACTCTCGCAGTTTGATCTTGCATACCATATCTATATGCTTGCTTGTTTCGTTATTTTCTTAATTTAATTCTTCAATATTATTATATGTGAGATTGCAGTTGTTAATTGATCGTAAATGTAATTTTTTTATTATACATGATCGTCAAACATGTATAGGCGCTCGCCATATAAGAAGAGTATATATGTATAAATATATCCGTGATTATCAGCATCTTGTTGTTTTATTTCCCCTTAGACTTTATTAAGACTGCGCGCATTAATGGACTCACCTTTATCTGAATTTTGAACCAACATTATTGTAATGAATATAAATCATTCATTGATAAGTTCTGGAAGTGAAAAAAAAAATACAATTAATTTAATTTAATTTAAAATGTAATAATAAATTGTCAAATTTTTTGTATAAAATATAGGTAGGTTCCGTTCTAGATAACAAAATATAGTATGCGGGTTCCTCACGACCAGTGAGAATTCAGTTATATCGTCCGGTACAGTACATTGATAATAAATATTCTTATGGACTAAATTATCATTAATCAATTTTTTTTTGGAAATACACACAGAAAACGAAACAAGAATTTTCATCATCCGGTTTTATAACAATTTTACCATTCCAATATCAAAAGACGTTCCATCATAATATATATTATAAATATACAACAATTTATATAAAAGGAAATATTCTTTTCAATCTTAATAATGTTATAATTAAGTTAAATTGGATATTTTATATCTGTACATTTTTATACATTTTATATGTATAATTGAAAAGGTGATAAGAGTACACAGAATAAAATAAAAATATTTCATCTTACATATTGTGAAATACACAAATAATACAATAATATATAAGACAAATGTTTTTATCTCAATTAAAAGACAAGAAACAAGATAAGATTGATTTTATTTTATTTAACGTCTTGTTGTCATCCCCGTCGTCGACGACTCTCTTCAATGACACAATAAATACAATAAAATGAAAATTAAACAAAAAAAAACGTGTACCACCGATCATCGTGATCATCGTCGTAATAATAGTAATAATGATCATTATTATTATTATGATGATGATTATGGTTGCTAATGTATTTACAAGATTTAACAGTAGCAGTTTAATAATTTGACGGTTGATTTGTTGGTAATGAAACCACCTACCGGGTTGAAGGGACCATATACGTACGTAGCGCTAAGAATATAAATGATTGGTATTTTTCTAAACGACCCGCATGCATCATCGTTATATACTTCATTTAGTTTGTTAGATTGATTGAAACTAATTTTAAGGTGATATCTTTTAAATAAATTACTGTTATGACGTTGCGCATTACATAGCCGTCAAACTAAAAATTATTATTAACGATTAAAATGTCTGAAAAAAACCATTTCCAAAATATATTTTTCCTTACTTTTCTAATTTCTTTCGAAAATGATAAAAAAATAATATTTTACGAGCTAAATTTTATTCCAGTTAAGTTTAACCTTATGGGAACCTCGCAGTCCGACATAGAGCTTGTATTCTTCCTACTGTTATATAATAGTTTAGAATATGTATTTAATTTAATTCCAGTGGAATATTCGATAATAAATTCCTTGTTGCGAAATGACATCTATTACAAAAAAAATCTCATCAAATTGGTTGCGCCTAGTGGAGGAGGGAGTAATATCTTTTTCTGTTGTTTTTTTTTCTGACAACTGGAAGAAAAAAAACTGGGAGAAAAAAAATATTTTTGGTTGGGGTATGGAATTGCACTGTATACCGGATGTCCCCGATTGGGATGCTAATCCATTAAGGGGTGATTCCTTGGTTCATTCCATGAAAAATATCGTATGGTAGGGGGTCAATTTTTGATATCCTTTGAGATACAGGGTGTTTAAAAAAGTCCCTTACGAAATATTTATTGGACGGCAACCAACAAAGCCTCATTTGACGGACAATTGAATAGGCTATATTTAAGATCTTATTGGCCATCTTGCATCTGTATTCATTTAAGAGCTATGACGTTTTAAAATAAAAAAAAATAAAAAATGATTTTTTTTATAGAATTAAGTTTTTCTCAAAAAAATGCCATATAAAAAAAAATTTTTTTTACCTAGTTTTGATCCGCTATGGTCTCCTCTACAATCTCCCAATCCGTTATTTGTACCCACGTGCTATAGTTTTTTACTTATGAGATGAAGAATGAAAACACTACACACAAATACTATCTGTTTATTCTCAATTTATTTAAGAGATATTGTAGTGTAAAACTTGCAACAATTTTTTTTTCATCAGAAAAATAATAGGCGACGATTATCAACTCATTTGTTTAAATGTTGAAAAACAAAAATTAAATATTTTCATTAGTTTTGAGAAACAATCTAGTGTTGTGTCGTTGCTTTGAACCAGAAAATAAAATTAATTTAATAAAACTAATATCACAATGGCACAATTATTCTCGGGTGAATAGTACGTGAATATTCATTTTGTACAAGGGTTTTGCGATGGTAACGCATCAAGAGCTCGCGCTGAATATCAGCGAAGATTCCCAAAGCGTCGCGTTCCGGACGCGAGAGTATTCACAAATACTCATAGAAGACTACCAGATATAATAACCAGTTCAAATATGCGGGCTTCATGCAGTCTCATCTAATCATTTGGATGTCGATGATGAAATAGAAGAAACCTCATCCATATCATACAACACCCGTCCATGAACTATTACCGATAGACCACAATAAAAGATTGGAATTTTGTAATTGGTTGATTGAAAAGAATTTTGATGATGATAGGTTGGTGAAACGTATTCTTTGGACGGATGAATCTCAATTCACAAGAGACGGCATAACAAACTTTCACAATCTACACACGTGGGCTACTGAAAATCCACATTCGAAAAAACAAACGTCATTTCAGCATCGCTTCAGTGTAAACCTATGGGCTGGTGTAATTGGCGATAATTCAATTGGACCATTCATATTACCATCGACATTAAATAGCGAACGTTAGTAATTTTTTATACGAAAATTATCAAAATAATTTGATTGAAAGGAATAGTCCAATTCGTTGGCCTGCAAGATCACCCGATCTAACTGTATTAGATTTTTATGTTTGGGGAATGATGAAGGCACGTTTATATACCAAAGAGATTGAAACAAAAGAAGAACTAATTCAAAGAATATACACAGCGGCTCAACAGATTAGGGAAGAACTACCAAGAATTGAAATAACGGAAGGTATACTTAAACGAACATTAGCCTGCATTCAGTCACAAGGAGGACATTTTGAGCATCTTTTATAAATTTATGTAGTTGTTTTATTCTCGAGCCGAACCTTGTATTGATCGTTGTAGAGAAGATCGCACTGAATTAAAACTAATTTTAAAAACATTTTAATTATTTTTTTTTGGTGCAAAAATAGGGTTTTTATTAAAATAATATAGTTTTAAATAAATATTTTGGGAAGTACAGTTTAATATTTGTGTGTAGTGTTTTCATTCTTCATCTCATAAGTAAAAACTATAGTACGTGAGTACAATTAACGGATTAAGGGTTTGTAGAGGAAATCATAGCGGATCAAAATTAGGTAAAAAAAAAAAAAAAATTATTAGGGGATTTTTTTGAGAAAAACTCAATTCTATAAAAAAAATATTTTTTTATTTTTTTTAACTTTAAAACGTCATAGCTCTTAAATAGATACAGATGCAAGAAAACCAGTTAGATCTTAAATATAGCCTATTCAATTGTCCGTCAAATGAGGCTTTGTTGGTTGCCGTCTGATAAATATTTTGTAAGTTACAGTTTAATATTCGCTTGTACTTTTTTCCCGAACCAAATATTTTAAACACCCTGTATCTCAAAGGATATCAAAAATTGACCCCCCCCTCCCCCCCTAACATACGATTTTTTTATGAAATGAACCAAGGAATCACCCCTTAACAGATTAGCATCCCAATCGGAAACACTCTGTATAAAAATATAATTAATATATTTTTTTTGAAGATTTTTTTTTTAAATCTCTCGAGCTGATCCAAAATCAACCAACGAAATCAAAATATTAAAATAAAGACGTGAGATATCTATTCACGCACTTTATACGGTAATTTTCTGTCGGGGCCGTATTCTTGAAATCGGTTTGAACGATTTGCTTTGAAATTCTCTATATTATTTGAATTTTTCGCCGGCTACTTTATTCATTTGTTTTTAATTTTTTTCCTTTTTTTAAATTAAGAAACATAATGTTTCCCCCTTAAGGGAAAAATTCCGACTGTGTGAATCGATTCGAAATTATTCGTTTAGAAGGGAAACAAATATTAGTAAACTTGAAAAAATTTGAAAAAATGATTAAAGTAGCCGGCGAAAAATTCGAATAATATAGAGAAATTCAGAGCAAATGGTACTCCGATTGGGGAAATTTCCACCGTGCAAAGCGTCCATTGCAGACCGCAAGAACAGTAAAGTATAGCACAAAGTACATGCCTCCTTGGACGGGTGATCACTATTCAACGAGGGTATACAAGCAAACATTAATCTTGCGATATTAGGCGGATTGTTATATATGGTGTGCAGCACGGTTCCACACGACAAGTAGCGTATGCGGGAATCATGAGACGAGCCGGGTTGGTAACACGTGCTCCGATCGGAGTTGCAAGAGTAACGATATTTATCCTATTACAAACGTGCCATCAAATAATGATTTCATCTAGAATATAATTTAACATAATTTACTGTTTCTTTACCAAAACCAAGGAAGGGCAACATTATAACGTCGCCCTCGATAGCATAGTAAGCAGAGCGCCTGCTATGTAATTCGGGGGTCCCGGATTCGATTCCTGGTGGTGCCAAAAACTTACGACTATAGGCGTTTTTAATGTGTTATGTGTTACATTGTGCATTGTCTTATGTATCTCAAGCCGTAGTTATCGGCTTTTCTCTATAAAATATTTTAATAATTTTTTTTAATAACCCCACCCCAGATTACGATGAGACTGTGGGACCTGGATATTACCTAGGTTACATGACCCGAGGTGACTGGCTTATCGTCAACCGTGGTTGCTCCTCAATGTTCCCGTATCTCATCTGGTATTACTCCGTGTCGATGCGGCGAGAAAAGCAGCGATTAGCGAAAACCATCCGTATATCATTCTGGATGAGGCCAAATTTGACGTTTTGTGTTTGGATTTTCAACGTAAATTATTAACTTCTGTTCAAACGAGTAACTTTATTCCACAATTGCTAGAATGTTACCTGTCCGACATTATAATTATTTGTAAATGTGCAACGATGACTAATACAAATATTCGGATGAGGTTGGCTCTTATACCGCACAGATATTTCTAGTTGTCAACTGTTTGTAGATGATCTTGTAAGCCTTATAGCAACCCGACTGTATCGAGTAATAAATGGAAGGTTGTCTCATACAAGCGGAAAGCTAAATGTCAAGCAATTGTATTTTGGATTGACCAGATGACTTATAATATTCTTTGCAGTACGTACTGGACTGGATTATTTTTGAAATTATATCTCTGATCCGTACACCTCTGGTGGTTTCTATTATGCTGTCCTTGATTAATATAAAATAGCTTAAATTACAACTCTGTAAGTCAGCTTACTTTGAGGTAAAGGAGTTGCGGCCAGTACTGCAAACAGATATTTGCGTGATTCAGGACCCATACCTTCTTGATCGTGTTGTTTCCGGATTCAATATTTTTAATTTCTCAGCTTACAACCACAAAAACTCTTTTTTCTGCAACCGGTACCTTATTTTGAGATCTTTCATATGACTAATGTTGATGGGTTCAACTCGAGTTTTGCTTCGGGAATAGATTTGAGGTTCCAGCATCATACGATAATTGCTTCCCAAAACTAACGTAACTGAAAACATTTCTGCGAAATTAGTCAAACTTTGTTATTTCCTTGCAATTTAATGGCTTCCGCATGCTTGATCTGAAACAGTTCAACTTACATCATAGCAACACAGCATCTTTTGAACAAAAATTGCTGCATGCTGTATTTTAGACAGACAAGTTTCTAATCCAGGAACCACATTTTGTTGGTGTGGTTTCTGGATTAGATCCAATCGTCCGCAGAATTCTCTATAATAAAGGGTCCGACATTTAAGTTAAATCTTGCGTTTTTATTTGCCATAATAGTAGTGCGACACTTACTCAATGCAGCTCAACAAGGTATGTCACTGCCAAGGTAGGCTTCCCTCTTTACTGAATGGATGGCAGTGAAATACCGAGGTATGTCACTGCCATCAATTCGGTAAGGAGGGAAGTGATTGATATTAGAGGTGCTCTATGTCGATTACCGTTTTAATCATCAATTATATCATCATTGAACCCCTGCTGGTATCTTCGGGCGAGATTTGTTCTACTGACGACATTTCTTAGCATGATCGTCGACGGGCGCAATTATATTATCTTTCTGAAAATTCTATGCTCTTATTAAAAAATAAAAAGACTGGGAAAAAACCTCTGACGAACCGGTAGTCTAATCTTAAAAAACTTAGGAAAACATCTACAAACTCAAAAATTAGGATAATATTTTAGCACCTCAAAAAGATTATAAAAAAAATTAGGACCTGCTAGCAGGTCATCTCGGATTAACATAAGAAGAGACTATGAGTCTTTCTGGAACTGTTATATGCTCAATAGGTCTCTGGTTAAAAATGAGTTTTTTCTTTCCCCGCTTACGGCGCTATTAATTCTTATTTTGTTGCTTCCGAGCAACCTAACAATATAGTTATTTAGTCCGCTTTGCACCTACACGGTACACTTACTATTCGCCATATATTTTGCGTTAGAGTTTATTCTCCATCCCACTCTATAAATCGAATGGTGTCTTTTTTGCCAAATTACAGAATGGGTTTCCTCTCATTCAGGGTCACTTACTTCTACTCTTTCACCTGATAATTCGGATTAAACCGGCCTCAAGGCATTTCGTCCAATTAGTCTTTCTTCATCTTTTCTTAAAACTTAGGAAAGAATTGTCGACTCGACAGATATATTGAATGAGCTTGTTACAAGGAATGAAAGATTGCTTCATATTAAGGAGTTTCTTCTGGTTCTCTTCCTGGATATTGTTGATGCCTTTGACAGTACATCTTTTTCAAACATTACTGTGCCTGCGCGCACATTTTATCATCGACCAAACCATTAAGTCAACTCGACCAAACCATAAGTCTCGTATTATCCCAGGGAGGTATTTTATCACGTCTCTTGTCCTTGACGAATGATCTGTTAAACCGCAGCAATCTGGCTTTACTGCTCAGCCGTATGCTGATGACTTTGTTTGAGTCGTTTTTGAACTATCTAACTTAATGCAATGCCCTCTTTAAGCTATAGAAATGTAGTACCCTGGGGGCAAATGTCACGACAAATTGTCATCCTGACAAAATGACAATTTGTCGTGACATTTTCTTATTGGTACAAATTGAAGTTATTGAAAATATACGATACGGATAAAATGATTTATAACATTTACAAAATTATAAATTGCCACACATATTTTGTTTTATAAGTGACGCTAATACAAAAACAATGACAAATTGTCAGCTTATTTTTTGTCACATTTCAAAAAAGTCACCGCATCGCGATTTAGCACTCACAAGTATTTGTCACATAATTGTAGCATAATTGCTACGTAATTGTAGCATTTTAAGTACAATGTCACAAAAAATGGTCATTTGTCACTTGATCAGAATCTAGGTCCTGCAGAGATCTGTTACGTTAATGCACATAAATCTAGTCTGCTAGTCTTTACTATAGATGTCGAAATATTGGAGATCTGTCTGCTCCTTCTCTTTTTGGGGAGCCGATATCCAGATCGGACACAATAAAATATCTTGGTGTAATTTAAGACAGTACGGTTCCCAGCAAAATTCACTTTCACAATTAACTTCATTGGTTTTTTGATAATGTACAAGGGCATCTGGGAGATTTTGGAGTTTGACTTTTAATATGCTAATGTTCATCGACAAAACTCTAGTTTTAAATCAAACTCCGTTATTGCGAAACTTAACAGTCTAGTCTATGCTAGTTCTTCGTCTCTTATGCTTGCAGTGCCGTCAATATTGTTGCAGCCCGCACTGCAGTCGGTCATTTTAAGCACGACTTGCTCTGCTACATTTCGACCGCGGTGATTTGAACCGTAGAATAGTCACGGTTTGTTTGCAGGGCATAGGCAAATCTCCAACCAGAAATTTAGCTTTATTAGTTTGTGCGAGACATTTAAGTTATGTAATTAATTATTACACGAATTTACTTCCTAAATTGAGCCTCCAAAACATGGAATTATGCCAATATGGGTTTTTCAAAAAAATTGTGATTTTGTAAAACGCACATCCAAACAGTAATTTTAAAACCAAAACCCAAGATGGCGCTAACACTTGCAGTATGGAGGGATCATCCAATACTAGTAAAGCTCAACAAAACAATGATTTGAATACCTTCATTGGCACAATGCTTGATAAAATATTATAATCACGATAACATTATTGTGGAAAAAATCCAGGCTGCAATCACGGATCAAAAAACAATAATAATAGTATGCTTAAGTTGATATGCTAAGTAGTTGATAAATGCTTCCAGGGAGAGACGAATTTTTTGGAAATGCTTGCAACTAATAAAGGATGGTAATTTTACAATTAAGATATTTAACAATGAATATTCTACTTCAAAAATGTTTGTATATAAGACTTTTTGGATCAGTTTAGAACAAACTTCACTTCTCGGCAAGACAACTTAAAAATCCGTAAAAATTGAAAAAATGGTTATCAGGTAAGGGCTATAGTTATGATTAAAGTTCCAACGGTAGAAAAGTGGAAAATAATTAAATTTTTTGAGGGTTGGACATTATAAAATCTAAGGAGAAGCGATTCTAATTAAGCATCTGTGATGGACATCAATATTTTTATAAATGGAGTATGTCATTTTGTATTGTTACAATTTTACGAATTTTCTTTAAATTATAACTTTACTATAAACTTTTAAAGGCTAAAAGCTTATGTGGCTGCTATTATTTACAATAGTGTCAGTATTTTATCTAAATAATATATTTTAATGTATTAATTGAATATATATATTTGTTGTAGTGAATTCTACATTTTGTCTTGGCATTCGTGATTAATCTGTAACCACCACGGCTCTTGCTTCAGACCTGGCATCCGAAAATTCAAATTTTTGATTACTTTTCCCAAAAAAGCAGTGCAGTAAAGAAAACAATCTATAACGGGGTCAAGCCGAATGATCTTGGTGGTCAATTGACATCAGAATTTCTTGAAATTATGCTATCATCGAACTTCAGTGTTTCACGTTTATGTGACATGTGGCGCCTTTTCGAAACCGAAGATCATTTAAAACAATTTCATCCAAGTTCGGCTACAAAAATCCAGGTAATATGGCGCGATAGTATCTGAAAGAGGTGTTTGGCTCTTCACGAACATTTTCACTTACAGATGTTACTGCTTCAGCACCAGAAGTACGAACTGGAAGATGGTGTTCATACGCTCCACGACCTGCAACTGATCCAGTTTCTCAGTCGATGATGTTGAACTAAATTATCACGTAATTTACGAAATGTTTTTAAGAATAATTTTCGCAACAAGTTTGAATGACTAAAACGCGTTGTTGTGTTGTAAACGAACATTTTTGAGTTCTACTCGCTGTATACCAAGTCTTTAATTCATTTGATTTTTCCGGGTGTGTAACGAATTTCTGGTTTTCAAAATCCCAGTTTGTCAAAATCCCGGTTTTTTTCTTAATCCATGTTTTCAAAATCTCGGTTTTGTATATAAAAAAACCCGATTTTTAAGAAATCCCGGTTTAGACGTGGTTTCAAGAAAACCTCTTAAAACCTCGATCTGACAAATTTTAGCTTAATTGAAAATGATGAAAAATAACGGTATGATATCAAAGGGCCGAATGCCGAAGAGCCGAATGTCGAAGAGCCCAATGTCGAAGGGCCGAATGTCGAATGGCCGAATGTGTCGAAGGGCCGAATGGGTCAAAGGGCCGATTTTTTTTTGTTTTTAGAAATATATTTTTTTTATCTAATTTAATTATTTTTTGTACATACAACTATTATCAGAAGGCTGACACAGGACCGATTGTCTCAGGTGGCGCATGACAAAATTTTCCTTCGCCAAAATGTATCGCTGACTGGATACGTGGAATTTCATGAATATTCAAAGAAAAATGCATAAATTCATTTACCTATGTTTAATAAAAACAAATTTACAAAATATTCTATAAAATAACAAATTTAAAAAATTATATTTCGGCCCTTCGACCCATTCGGCCCTTCGACACATTCGCCCTTCGACATTCGGCCCTTCGACATTCGGCCTTCTTATCCATTCCAAAATAACCCTAATTCAATAACATTTTTCTCGACGTTTTGAAGGTCACTGATCCGAAATATACAAAAATAAAGCCTACTCGTGTAGTACATCGTTTGATGGGTCTTGGATCAGATAACCATTTCGAAGCCACATTAGTTCATAAGTCCACCGTTTATGGCTCTCTCTCTCTCTCTGGCACTATATCCCATCAAGGGATTTGGCCGCCTCAAATGAGGTTTCATAATCATATTTTCATTTCGGATAATGAGTGATTAATTCATTGATCCTAAACCAGCCGTGAAATTTTTTTTCCTTTTCACCACCGGGAATCGAACCCGGGACCTCCGGTCGCTGGAGCAAGCATGCTGACCACTTTGCCACCGGGGCGGCGGACTATATACTTGTCGTATCTATTATTGACTATATACTTGTCGTATATGTTGACATGATCTTAAAGCATATAACGTTTCTGAACACCTTATTTCTCAAAACTTGCAACTTGGTGCACTAGAAGTAGTTACAACTTTTAATATTTGAACCGTTTATTTTGAAAGTGGCATAAGTCACTTTTTCTTTAAATCGAAATTTTTAAGGGTTTACGTTTTAACATGTTTAAAAATATTGATGCCATCTTTCGAGAAGATTTACTTGTATTTATTATCTCAGGATACTTATATTTTTCTCAGTTTAAATATTTATCGTAAAGACATTGAAAAATCACCATTTTTCATTACGGAAAGTGACTTCTGCCACTTTCAAACTAAATAGTTTGTAAAAGTACTGCTATGTGATATTAAGTGATGTTTTGAAAGGTCAGTGATTGAATAAAATTGACGAATAAATTACAGATAAATAATCGTCGTACCCTGAATCGCTTGACTTGTACGCGTTGTTAGTTTTAAATCTTTCACTCAAGATTTTTTGTATAGCCAAGTGCTTGCGCACGTCGCACTATTGCAGAAAAATGTTCTTTCTTATTCGATGTTAAATAAATAAAAAATGTCCATATAACAATTGATTTTGACGATAATTAATACCAAAATATCATAATTTATGGTAAACTTCGAGAACAACTACATTCCCTCCGATTTTAGCAGGTAATAAAGATTTGTTACAAAAAAAAAATTATCTCATACAATTTTCTTCGATTTGTAAATTTTTTTATTGTATTTACCTGCACTATCTCAGCCATAAGGAATGTGGCTTTGCTTATATTGGTATTGATAAAACATTATTATATCTCTCTTCCACTTATCCCCGCAAATAATTTCCTGAGTACAGTGACTTATGCCATTTTCAAAATAAATGGTTCATTTTTACATAGTCATTTGGCATATCATTTCAAAGGTCTTAGAAATGGCAACTATTTTGTAATCAGCACATTAATTCACAAATCCACAGTTTGGCGCTGGTTAATTTACAAACTCACAGTTTGGCGCTGATCTAATATATACGTTTCATATATCATTTGGCCAGATCTTAAAGAATGCCGTACATTTTTCTGAATCACGATAGTATTCAAAACTACCAGCATCATATCATCAGGATATGTTACTCATTTGAGGGGTCCTAAAAAAAGGCAGAATTTGTTATTATCATTTTAGTTGATAAATTAACCGTTTTGGCAGTGGCAGCTAAATATTGATTTATTTTAGAATACAAAAGTGTGACATGTCAATGAAAAGGTCTAGAAGAATTTCACAAATTTAAATGAAGCATACTAGTACTTCAAATTATCACTGTGGCGCTGATTACAGATCATATTTTTTCTCATTGTGATATGATCATGTGGCATATTACCACGTTTTTTTTTATTTATTTTACAGATCCGGCATTCTGGAGCTCCTCGTAAATTATTTCTTTGGTTATATATACGTATATTATTTCATTGGAAGGGTCTTGAAAATGCCACAAAATTAGTTCTCTAAACCAACGATTTGGCGCTGGAAGTAGTTACATTTAGCTCATTTCAATAAAATCATGTGACACATAAATCATTCGTGGTTGAAAGATCTTCGAAAAGCAACAATTTTATTACCAGAGCTTTAGTTCACAAATTCACCGCTTTGGCACTGGCAACGAAATGATCTTAAGGTAAATGTGAGATTTCTGCTTTTATAGCAGACAAAAATAATTATATTGGTAGAAACATTTTTTTTACAAATTTTAAACAAATCAGAATGCAATGCAATACATTTTATTGTGACATAATATTAATATATGCAACATGAAAATAAATTAGTAGGGTAATCATCACTGATTTAACGGCAGTATTGATCTACCCTAAATCGGTGATGATTGCCCTTCTCATTGAAGCCAGAACTGTTTTAATTATTTTTAAATCTGTTTGAGTTATTTTGCGACCATATTTGTTACTGAAATTTGTGCTGTTTCCCATTTTCCAGTGAATTTATCTAGCTCTTTAATATTAAGTAAATTAATTTGCTAATAAATACTATACAATTTGCGTTTCAAAAGTAATACGAATAAGATAATTTATAGAACGGTTCCAAGCACCTGACATTGAAATGCCGCCGAACCAACAGACATTATTTTACTATATATGTTATTTCCGATTGCGTAGGAAATAAGACAAATTGGCGTCATTCCAATTAAAAAACTCGTACCTATTGTGTGTCGGCATATCTATATTGTTTTAGCTTTATGACAACTGTGTTCTAGTTCGTGTTGAGTCTTATCTTAATTATGTTAATGCAATTATAAGGATATATAGAAAACTAAAAAACCCCAACAGTATTATAGTCGTATATAGGCGATAAGAAATATCCTCTAGCAATATAGTTATTACTTATGTATAATGCACATATTCCACACGTGACTCATCTTTCGACGGAACGAAGTACAATACAATTTTGAATCTATTTAAGCCACACACAACACATAAAATAAAAATTTTAAAATCTACTTTTTGTTAATTCTGTTAGCGCAGATAAGAAAAATTTCTTAATGTTGTTTTTATTTTTTTTAACAATATTTCGGGTCTCTTTGTGCTTTATATATATAGGAACAGATTAGTAATTTAATTTGTCCGCGAGTATTATATACAGTCAACAGTCAATAACTTTGTAGGTTGGAGGAATGCGCTATATATAAAACTAAGATTTAATCTAGACATAAAAATAACCTTTATAACAAAAGAATTTATTTGAATGGAATTTAAAATATTCCGACACAACATAACATCATCATTATCATTTGGCAGCAGTAATAATATTATTTCAATAATATAATTTTACTATATAATATGTATATATGTAGATACGAGTGCATATAATATATAATTAGCAATCATAAAATTATTACAATAAATAAATTTATTTAGCATTTTTCATTGTTATACACACCTTCGCGGTGGTTTGTTGTAAAAATAAAAAAACATTATTTTATTTTGCTAATTGAATTCGCTGGAATAAGAAATTAAAACGGCCGACGACGTACATACACATATCCATAAAAATATATACACTTCATGTGTGGCAATTAGCTGACACATTAGCATCGCGAATAAACCTCTCTCACAGTAATATAATATATAGCTTTCACACGTAAAACCCCATTTATATTATGCCGCACCGTTATGGTACGACCTCATAAACCAATAAAAAAAAAATTGTCACCTATATAATTATATGCCATCGTACTCTCACATCCCAGCATTATTTCATGAATGAATAAATTCTGTTTTACAACAAGATTTTTTATATTTATTATTACTATTTAGTTATAAATTAATTTTGATTTTATAGAATTGTAATAAAAAAATAAGTTTTAAGTTAAATTTAATTACAAAGGCGTATTTCCTGTTATGCTTTTTTTTTAATCATCCAAAAATACCAAACCAGCCCCGTATATAAAATTTTGATGTTTAAATGTTTTTTGTACGGCAAAATGTATTGTTTGTTGTATGTTGGTCCAAATGGTACAGCAAAAAAAAATCCAACTATAAAATTAAGTGATTAAAAGACAAATTCCGATCTTAGCGAAAAAAATACACGCGCATACAAAAATAAAACATTCTAGCAAGAAATATTTTATTTGTTGTTTGCCAAAAATTTATGAGTTTTAAAGAAGTAATACAGTGTCGTACTTGGATCCAGTTTAGTAAATCTGGCCCCTTAATTTCAATAAATTTATCATAAATAAATAATTTACCACCAGCGCCAGAACGGCGGATTTATGAATTAATGTGAATTCTCATAATTGTTGGCTGATACGGGACCTATCAACCGACATGCCTCATGATTATATCAGAATGCTGCGTATTTTTGTGGTATTCTTCAATATCTTTTTAATGATGTATGATAAGTATATACTTTATATTAAATTAATAATTTGCTGCCATTGCCAAAACGGAGAATTTGTGAACTAAGTGTATCCTAATAAAATTGTGGCTTCATCCAAAACACATCAAACGATATGGTATGGTATTATTGGGCGTGATGAGACAAATACTTCTAATTTTAATGAAACAAAGAAATACAACGTTTCGTTAAAGAAGAATGCTTTAATTGTAATTAACCAAAATTTAAAAATTCATCGTAAATGCATGCCATCAGAATTTATAAGAAACCAAAGAACTTTAAATGAAATAAAATATTAGAAAGCTACCGAATTTAGGATGCTTCTATGTTATACTGGGAAGGTAGCTTTAAAGTCTATATTAGAAGAAACATACTACTTACTGATCCAGGAAGGAAACTGTTTTAAAAATTCAAGATACGAATATGAACTCTACACTGAGAAAAATTTTGCATTACAAAATTAAATCAGCTCATAATTGATTCTACTAATCTCGTTTTTGATCTGAATTCAAAGAGAAACTAATGGCTTTCTCTTTAATTGCCAAAATCAAATCGAAATCTCATAGATTTTATAAAGTTTTTGTATTTCTTTTAACTCAGAGAAATTATGGTACACGAAAATATTTGACTCTAGGTTGATTTAAAATCGCATCGTTTTGAAATAATTATAAACGGAATGAAAATGAAATAAAAATAAAATTGGAAACAAAAAAAAAAGAACTTAATTTTTAGTATTTTCATAGCATTTTTTGTCAAAATTATATTTTTTTACCTACTGAAGGAATAAGGTTAGTGCAAAAATTTTCAAAACAAAGATAATTGGGGAACTTTTGTTCCACAAAATATTTATTGGGAAAAATATTTTCCCATTTAACTTTGTTTCTAAAATATTAACACCAAACTTGTTCCCTCAGTAGGCCAGAAAAATATAATTTTGACAAAAATGCTATGAAAATATTTTTTCCAATTCCCTATTCCCAGGGAAAGCCAGTATATCGCCACTGTGTACGAATCCTTGCTAAACAGGCCTCTTGATTAAAGCACTCATTAAAGAGGTTAAGTTCTTACGTAGGGAACATCAGAGTTCAAATAAACAATTAAATAAATGTCACGCTGTAGCAGCGGAGGTTTAACTTTCTAGTCCTATATCCACAGTCAAAAATATTAATGATTTGGAAGGAAAAATTAAAAGTGCAGAATGCGGAAAAGCTCTAGTAGAATATTTATCACTACACTTTAACTCAATCCATCTACTGATTTTTTTTTGTTTTTTCAATTTATTTACAGACAAACACAATCCGATCATTTCATGAATTATCTGTTGATAAATACATCAGAACTTGTCTGAAAACTGTCATTACTGATGAAGTGGCATCGAAATTTTCATGGTTCGGGCATCATAACAATTTTCCTGTGAAATCATATATGATCATGAATCTAATAAAGGGTAACCTAACATGATATAAATATCTTAATTTCATTACAATTAATTTTAAAAAGTGCATTACTAAAATTCCCAACAGCTCGAGGGGGAGATGTGGTGCACATAATGAAAAATTGGTTATACTGTTAAAGTTAGCCGAAAGTTTCCAGCCGAAAGATAATGCAGATAGTGTCTTGAATACAGCAAAAATCAGTTATGAACTCGAATTTACTAGAATTTAGGATCGAATTACATCATTCGGGTGAAGGAGAAATTATTTCAGTTTATAGGAATTTAAAAATCGGTAGGGGCGAGAGTATAAAGAGAGTTTAAAAATAGTCAAGACACTATCTGCATTCGGCTATCTTTCGGCTGGAATCTTTCGGCTAACTTTAACAAGGTAAAGTGGTTTCAATATGCCAAAGACCGCAAACGAAAACGATTATCTGTTCCTGCAACACGGGCTCCACAAATAGACATGGAACAAGCTGGTGCGGAATATGAACTTTAATTATGAAATTTTTATTTGTTTAAATAATTTTAAATTTATTATTTTTGTTTTAATTAAAATCACTACTTTACGGCGAATCACTACTTTATCATTACGCTGCACATTACTACTTTTTAATTACGAACATTTTATTTAGCTGGATCATTCGAGCACACAACCTGTGCTTGGTGTACAAGACCCAGGGCAAGCCTGCTTGCTCGGGTTGAATTAAACAATAGACCCATTGTGCATATTAATACTACGGTAACTTGAATCTGGTAACTTTTATGGCTTACACCGTTTACATCCACACACATTTTATTTGAATCCGGTAACTTTTAAATTTTCTATGTGTTTGTGTAAAATGCTAACAAAAAAAATCATTTTATTAATCATTTGATTTTATTTATCATTCATTTTTTAATCATTTAATTAAAAGGATTTAATTAAATTTTATTTTATTTTTTATTATTCGGATTCGAATTTTTAATACAATTAAAATTTTTGTTTTCAAAAACAAAATCAAACAAAAAAAATAAAAAAATGACCTTGAGATTTTTTTTTTATTTCATGTTTGTTTGTGTTGGTGTGTTGAAATTTTTTGAATCTACAAAAATTTTTGTTTAAAAAAGAATCCACGAAAAAACCAGTTTTGTAGGTACAGGCTGGAAAAACGAAGAAGTTACCGCATTCATGTTACTCTAGTATAGATATGCACAGAGTAATAATTAACATTCATTTCAGAGTAAAATTTGAAGAACCGAGTATGCGCGGTGTAAGCACATGCCCGACATGTTATAATTATCACTTTTTCACTTCAACAAAAAAACCGAGCTACTTTGATGAAAATGTAAAAATTTATGTGAAACAAAAAATATTTTTACTTCTAAAATACCGTTATTCTATCGAAAATGTACCGAAGTGAAAATTGTTATAGTTGCAACAAGTCGACACAGTTCGTAAATGAAAACACGGTGTTCAGAGTAAAAGTGTTCAGGATGAATAAAAAAATAAAGTATTTTTTGACAGCGCACTGCTTGCTCAGGTTGAATTAAAAAATAGGCCCAGTGTATTTATGAAAGTGTGTGCCGTGGTTTTAGACCCAGCCGGTGTACTCGATGGAAAATTAACATGAAGGTTGGAAAATCAACCTGGTTAAGGTTAGTTCAATTCACAAATTTCAATGCGAAACAACATGAAAGGCAATCGAGTCAACATTGTAAAATTGGAGGATGGTAGACATTGGCCAACAATGACATTTCAGATACGCCAATTTCTACAGTTCCACGTAGCGGATGGTATCGATCAATAACCAACAAGGCAGTGGATGCAGATTATGCGATGTATATTAAGACATAGAAACAGAATGATCCCAAGGCAAGACGCGCACGACATCGTGCAAAAAGCAGCCATTGCTGCGAATAATAAATTGTGGTTTGACAGCTTCAATATGGGCAAAACCCAAGAAATTTTAGGCGGGAAAAGTCATGGATCGTGGTTATCAATTGCAATCAAATAACAAGCACTACGAACTACAGAGGAATAGAAATATTTATGCAGTATGAGTTGGACGCGACAGGCTACTTTAAGTGCTGTTTAAAGTAAAGAAATCATCGGAGGTTGGTGAGGCCATCGCAAACGTTTTCTTTAAGTATATTTTATGAAGTTTCTCAATGAGATGAATATAGTATTAACCATGTACTGTACCGCATACGCCGGATTAGAATGGTTGTGTGGAACGTGACAATCGCACAATTGTGGAATCTGTGAAAACAATAATTCAGATGAAGCGGATGGTCTACAAATTATGGGCGGAGGCTGTCTATTTGGTTGTACATGTACTGGAAAAACGACATAAACTGGATATAAAGGCACTAAGGCAGTCACGTTTGTCTTTATCGGGTATGATATTCATTCGGAATTGTATCTACTGTAGAATCCGTAGATCGTAAATATTTATTTCCCGGTTTTAGCGGAATATTTACAGAAATTATTTAAAGAAAAATATTAATATCAAAAGTAATGTTATGTGTAGTGACATTGTTTAAAAGTGCGTGTACAAAAATAGCCGCCACACTTACGCAGCATTAAACAAAAAATGTATGGGCCAACATTTGCCCTCAGTGGCGATAGAGTCCCACGTGGGTAAAAAAAATGCCATCAAAACGTGACAATGATACCAAACTCAGCAGTGGCGACGACTACAATAACAACAAAGGCATCTGCAACACCAGTGGCTACAACAGTTACAGCTGCAGCAACGACAACAAGAGCAGCTGTAACCACAACAAAACATGGCTGGGGGCAATTTAGATTTTTTTATTATTATTTTGTTGTTTTATTCAATTGGACATGCAACTTCCATGACCCATTATACAACAGCACGAATTATTCTATGAACAGCACGAACTTGGTCACACTCGTTTACTATAGCGTTGGCGATACAACCATGTCAACTGTCGCTTTCCTCTTGCCTATAGGTCATGGAAATTAAATTTTACATGAGTTACAAATACCTACCCGCACCTTAACAGAGATAAATTCCTCACTAGTTTCAAATCGAAATTAGAATTTCTTAGCAAATTAGCTATAACAATTTCAATTCAAAACCTGCATTTGAATCTTCATGATTACTTATTATTTTTTCTTCACACCAGGGATGCTCTTTTGCAATAATCCGATATCAGATTTTTCCCGATATCGAAAAACCCGATTATGAAATTGTTTGGTCGAATTTGTCAAATATGAGCATGAAGTTAACAATAATGCTCCAGTTGTTGTAGTCCTAATAAATTCAAAATAAATAATTTAATTATAATTATCATTTAACCCTGTGCACTTGTATGTCACACTGGAAGTGGCAATACTAATTCTCTAAAACTCGTATATCAGTCTGTAGACCAAAAAAAAGTACCACACTGTAAAAGATCACTAAAATTAAAACATTTGATAATAGTAATAAATAAAATAAATATAATACGTTCAATTCTACCAAATTATTTTAATTAAAAATAAATAAATTAAATAAAAAAAATTATTTTAATTCATTTAGTTAAAAATAATACAAGTACCCAACCACCTTGAAAATAAATCGAGTGCAAAGGGTTAATTATGAATATTTTTTATTTATTTAAATATATAATATTTATACATTTTAAATATTGTTTAATTTAATTTTTATCAGTTTTTATATTTCGTAAAAATAATATGTACATTGATTTAAATAGTTGAAGAAACACACATTCGATAACAAAAAATGAAATTCGTCACCTAAATAGCAGTCGGATTTTGTCATTCGATTTTCGGAAAATACGATTTTGTTTTCTCTTTTTAGTTTCATAATAGCGGATTTTTCGATATTGGATTTTCATAATAGCGGATCCGATATCAAATTTTTATAATAGCCCCCCAGTTTCCTCACTCGCACATTCCTGCGGTCTTTTTCGATTGACGGGCTTAGGTTAGGTTTCAGTGGTTTACACTTAGGCCATTTTTGGCCCATTGTGATACCACGCGCATTCATGCTACATCATTAACCCATTCACCTATTCACCTACTCACACAACTACAGTATACCACCTGCACATTGCAAGCTCCATGTCAACCTGTACATTGACATGGACGGTGGGTCGGCGCTGAATTCTGCACTCCATCAGAGGGTCTTAGTTGTGTTTATTAACATCACCGATTGTAATCGATGATGAAAATTCGATTTGCATCTAGCCTCTGATGGGATTCGAACCCATACCTCCCGGTCCAAGTGCCGAAGCTTTAACCACTGCACCACTTGCCCGGTATTGACGGGCTTAACAAACATATAACACCAATGTGTACCATTTGTGTACCACCAATGTGTACCATTTGTGCGTGTGTGCGAGAGGCTAAGATATAAAAGAGTATTTTTGTTGTGTTTCCTTGTTTTGGTGTGTGCAGCTGACGGGTGAGAGAGAGTGTGCAAGTGTCGCGCGCAAACGCAACAAAAATGTATTTTGGTGTGAGAAATTTTGAGTTTTTTTGTGTAGTATAATTTTGATGAAAAATTAAGTCTCAGTTTGGTTTTTGTGGAAAAAATTAAGTCAAGTTGGATTTTTTTTCGTTATAAGACAGTCAAGTTTGTGTTCTTTGGTGCCTTTGAGAAAAAAGCAAAAAAATTATTTACCATATATTTGTGTTGATGATAATTTTATGAGGTGCCAATAAATAAAAAATGTGGTAATTATTGAAAAAATAAAAATTGTCGATCGATGTATGTGAAAAAATAATAGTAATCATAAGTTACTGAAATAAACATATCTTCTATTTAATAAAAAATATTTGTGTATTATAAATTCATATTTCGTGTATTGTTTTTTTTGAGTATCCTGAAACATGGAGAATGTTTGAAATTTGTATAGTGGGGAACTAATAATATAAGGTGTAAATTGGTAATACAAGTTTAATTGAAAATACTTGATTTTAAACCAATTTTATCGCTGGGTGATATTTACATTATCAATTGAAAGGCGGAGTATTGATCTGAAACGGTGCTATTTTTCGGCGTGGTACCATATTACTAACGTTAACCTCCAAATTTTATTCGCTCCTCAGTTTTCATCGGCAACAGTTTTTTTCGGTTGTTCAGTAAGCAAACGCCCAACGCGGCCTATCAAGGTCATCCAACGGTTAAGGCAAGCAAACGCCTAACGGTGGAGCAGTGTGAGGCATTAGTATATTATTTAAGGGTGGCAAAAAAAGGTCGCCCAATAAAAAGAATATATACGGGTTTTGGCGAGCCCGCGCAAAACAAATATCCTCATCAGATCCGGTTTTGGCAAAAAGGTCGCCCAACAAAAAAAAAATATATGGAGAGCCCACGCCCAACAAACATTTTTCAACGATTCAATGCGATCCCTTCTTGGGTCGCCGAACCCAAAGTATCCCGCCTTACCTAATGCCCAACCCAAAGTATAAGGCGGGAAGACGCTCAACTCAAAGTCGACCTCCAAGGTGGACCCACCATATCGGTTGCTTGGGTTGCACATTGGTTTCGCTCCGAATAATTTCCTTTCGGTCCGATTTATTTTTTTTGTTCTTCCCGTTTATAAAATTATTTTGTTTTAAATAAAATGGATTACTAAATAATTCTCGGTTCGGTATGACGAGAGAGGGGATTCTCCTCTCGTGTCGCGATTCCATATTAACAGGCTGGGCTTGCCACTCCCCTTCATCTTCTTGGCAGGACATCCATAGGGTCGGAGTGATGAGTTCAGCGTATGTGTCTTTCATTCAGGGATCGTAAAATTCATGCAGTCTCCCCGTGGCACTTCGGCGGTCCCATGCTGTCGAAGTGTGAATTGTGGTAGATTCGCTAGTGGTCTCTTCAGGTGAAGAGACGCCTGGCCTGTTGAAAAGACCTCCCTACCCTATTATGCTGCTTCGTTGTGGTTGGGCATCGGCTTTTCAGGGTCGATGGATCATTCGGAGGGGGTGGGGGGTCTCTTCAGCAGACTGGGTACTTGTCACTAGTGATTGCAATCCCGGACCGTTTTACCAATCCCGGGATTGAGTTTTTTAAAACCTGGAATTACGGGATTGAGTTTTTTAAATCAAGGGATTAAGGCTTTATAAAAATCAACGAGAAAAAAAAAATATACGTATTTTAAATCAAATAAAAAACCTCTTAACGAGGTAAATGTTCGAGTGACGAAAGCCGAATTCAATTCACAAAATTTCTGATATCAAATTTGTGCCGAAAAAACAATTGTATTCGATTTGTCAACGATTTTTCGGAATGTTAGTGCATTCAGCGCGTTATTGTTTAACATTCAAAAAACCGTTGAGAAGTTGTTGTTTTTGACAGCTAGAAAGAAAAATGTAAACAAACGCGCCGAATGCACTAACATTCCGAAAATCGTTGACAAATCGAATACAATTGTTTTTTCGGCACAAATTTGATATCAGAAATTTTGTGAATTGAATTCGGCTTTCGTCACTCGAACATTTACCTCGTTAAGAGGTTTTTTATTTGATATCAATGATTTTGGCAAGGCAAATTGAAAATGAATTGAATTGCGATTCGTTTTATTGTTGTCAGTCGTTTTCGACTTCGACTTTGAGTTCACACACACACACACACACACACACACACACACACACACACACACACACACACACACACACACACACACACACACACACACACACACACACACACACACACACACACACACACACACACACACACACACACACACACACACACACACACACACACACACACACACACACACACACACACACACACACACACACACACACACACACACACACACGATAGCACACAAGTTGCCGCTACGTGTTATTGTGCCTCATAGACAGACGCGCGGCATTGAAATGACGAAAACCAACAACAAAGCCATGCTAATGCAACAAATACAGAAAAACTACACCATAGAAAGTTGTATTACAATATATGTGTACATCGTATGTGCGCACTAGTTTAATAAGTAGTGGTGCGAAAGAAAAAAATTAACATGAGATTGTTAGTGTAACCAATACAATCTTCTGTAGTTTGTTGAATATTGGCACTGCGTTTCAGACTTTGTTCAGAGCTTAATTGTTGTTCGTTTCGCGAAAAACGAATTACGCATACTCTCACATAGCTGCCTGCTGTGTGTTACGGAGTGTGAATGATTCGTTCTTCTTCTCTCGATATTCGTCACTCCATTGGCCTGCGTCTGTGTATGAGGCACAATAGAACGTAAAACAATAGAACGAAACTGTTTCGATAAAAAAATGGAAAAAAATAAAACAAAATTGTTTCTATTGAAGAATGGTTCAATACGATTTATGTTTGGAAAGTATATGCTCTTGGCCTCGAAATAGTAAAGACTTATAGTTATTATCTTTTTTATGTTGAAAAGTAATGTCAGGTCTCATCATTAGGTTCAGGTAGGTATTTTTTTTTTATTATGTCCAGCACGATAACCTACGTTCTGGTGTACTGTTTCTAGTGTGTGGAAGACGATTCTATTTCTTTATTTTGCATACAATTTTTCAATCTTCATTTTGTAGTCTTTAAGTAGATTTTATTTCAGAATCCTTTACCAAATGCCACAAACAGGTCATGCCGGGTGTGATCTTATTACACACCCGGTTCTCGTAGGCTATCGGCTGAACATTTGTAGTCTAGTTTTTAGTGTATGTTACAGAGTAGTAAAAATTTAGACCAGATCCATGTGGTTTTGGTAGAAATTCGATTGAGTAATTCAACAATTTTTTTTGCATGTTTCTTGCTGTTTTGTCACTAACTGCATGCGGCTACCATTCATTTTTGACTCCTTAAACAATACAATAAAATATACATATTTTAGTGTGTTAGTTGGAAATAAAAGTTAATGGTAGCTAGCCTCTCGCTGATATCCCATCTTCATGCAATGGGAGGGGAGATAAGATCTATTTTTCAAAGAAATCAACATAATGATAAAAAAATATCGATTTTATGCAAGGAAACTCAAATGTTCAATGTTTTTGGTGATTTTTTCGATCACATCAATTTGTCAGTTTTTTCATTTTTTTGTTATGAAAAAAGAGTCACTGGTAAAAATTCTCTTAGCAATGATAATAATATGATGTATTTATATTTGTTTCATTATAATACGTTGATTCACTATCATTATGAACCGCAACGGACCGATATTAGGGAGCATTTGAGCCAAAAAATAAAATTTTGCAAAAAAATTAGGGTGGCTTTTAAGTTATGGAGGTCAATATCTAAAATATACGAGTTTTCTGGGACAAACGGTTGATGTCATATTGTAGGTGAGATTTGTGGCTAATAATCCTGAAAATATGGATCAAAAGTCTTGGGCTCATTTTTTAGCAATTCGGCCTAATGTGGCCGGCCGATTTCGCATTTTTCAGTTTTTTGGCCAAAATGACCCTCTAACCTAATTTTTTGAATTCTTTTTTTTTGATATTTGATAGCTGGCGTCAATACCTTTCCAACGATATGCATATGTCCAGGGTATGTCGAATAGATTCAGCACTGTGGACGTGGCAAAATGGCCAAAAATGGCCGTTCAGAGGCCGGCCGCGGCCAACATGGCGGCCAAATCAAAAAGTTGTCGAACAAAAATTGCTTAGATTTTTAAGTACTACAACCCTTGAAAATATGAGATCAAATAAAAGAGGTACGGACAAACAAACATATATACCAAAGCAAGATTATATGGTGACGTCATAGAAAAATTTAAAATTGTCATAACTTTGGTCAAAATCACCCGTTTTGGACGTTTGAGATGTCGTTGAATTGGTATTGACGTCTACAATCATAATTTGTTAGTTAGAAAATAATTTTGGCATTTTTTGGGGCAGTTATACCCGAAAAACTGATTTTTTGGGGCAATTTTTGGAAGGTCATATCTCCACTCAATGTTGGTAGAAATTCATGCTTTTATACATTAGTTAGGTTTATTTTTCAAGACCTTTCCAATGGTATATAACATGATCCTGGCGGCCTCAAAGTGAAAAAGTTCGAAAATTGCTGTATAATATACTTCGTTCGACTTCCAGCACAGTAGGTGCTTTCGTCACTCGTTTGGACTGCCGTCCAAAGTGATAAGTCAGTCAGTTTCCTAAGAAATAATTTTTATTCAAAAAATTTATTTACCGACCAAATGGCACAGTGGTTAAAGCTTTTGCATTTAGATCGGGAGGTACCGGGTTCGAACCCCGATAGGGGCATGATGCAAAAGTGAAATTTCATAACCGATTACGATCGGGGATGAAATGTAACACATCTATGACCCCCTGTCGGAGTGCAAAACTCATGGGCTGACCCATCTTCCATGTCAGTATAGGCTGGCATGGAGCTTGCAATATGCAGATGGTTTTAAAATCGGCCCTATAGCCGTACGTCTTCGATTTGGCAGGTGATGCGTAAAATAAGACGGAAAAAATAAACTTCGAAAGAGCAGGGAGTGCTTCGGCCCCAAAACAGATGGCATGGATATAAAAAAACAAACAAACAAATTTAAATCCATATTGAAATAAATGAAAATTCATATTAAAAAAAGAAAAAAGATTATGTGTGACAGCTTTGGTAGGACGCGAAACAAAATCTTAAACATTATGTTTCACGTTATCCTTAAAATATGACTTTAAAAAATAAATCGATCGAGTTTTCTTCTGAGTTGAAGGCGTTGCTAAAGTCAGGTGGATTGAGTTTGGAAAGTTTCGTTCTCGTCATGTTGAACTATCGGAAAAGGAATTACCATCGGATCATCCCACATTAAACTGTGGAATACCAAAGTTGATCAATTAGAATTATCGTTTTACAAGTTCAATTTAAACATAAAAATTACGGTCACGTCAGCAAAATTTTTTAAGCAAACGTTATGGTCTTCGTGATTTAAAATGGTATGATCCCTTACCTGGTAAGTTATTAGAAGAACGGTTAAAATTTAAATGTAGTTCAATTTATTTAAACAAAATTTCGATTCCTCGCTTTGTGTTGATGCCAAGTCACGAATTAGTTGAGCTTTACGGGTTTTGTGATGCTACAGATAAGGAATGTGGTTGTGGTTTTTAATTCGAAGTGCAAATCGCACCGGAAAGAGTATCGTAAGTTTCTTTTATTCAAAATCGCGTATTGCCCCGTTAATAAGTTAATCATTCTCTGGCTAGAATTAATTATGGATATTCAGTGCAATTTGATTCATCTGGGATTCGTTTCTGAGATTACGCTATTTATATAAATTATTCCATTCCCGAATGGTTTTCTATGGCATAGTCAAAATGAATGGCCTGCACATCATGATCTTAAATTGGAACCTATACTTGGCCACTTTAGAAGTTCATCTACCTAAAGTACAAATAAATATAAAGTGCAGAATATTGCGACATATTTTCCAATTTCTCAAATATTCTCAAACGGTTAATTTGTCAAAAATTCTCTCTCAAATGAGTAATTTGAGAACCTAATCCCCGTCCATAGACTCTGATAATATTCTTCGCGTAGGTGGTACGATTGACAAAACAAATCTCCTATTCAATCACAGGCATCCGACTTTGCTGCCTCAAAATTATGGTTTATGCCATTCGATCTTAGTAGACTTGAGCAATCTCAAATAGCATTTACTATCGAACAATTCAGTGCACACTTCAGCGATTTTGGAGTCGATTGAATATCATTACCAAATGATAACCATTAAGTTAGCACCCATTACAGTGATGCATAAAAATATTCGATGATCTTGTTTAATTTGGCAAAAAATCAAAACAATTTATTTGATAATGTAATTAATTATTCTAAGTTCATTCAAACAGATTGGAACATTATATTCTGTCAAGGATGCGGAGATGTTAAAGCCTTTGATGGTTCGCATCTTTCTATAATAGAAATATAAAAAACCTTTTTATTCTACGAGTACTTTTTATGTTACATAGAAAATTGTTTTTGTGTCTTTTTGTCAGTCATACACCATTAGCACAGTAAAATTATTTTTAGTTATATAGGATGTCCCAACAAGAGCGCCGGATTTTATTTTAAAGAAAACACATTTTTTTTTAATTAAGCAAACAAATGGCCACAACGAAACCTCTGGTACAGGGTTATTCTTTTGTTGAAATTTTCAATAAGGTTTTCGCATAAATGTGGCTGTATTTCACCAATAACGCGCTGTATGTCCTCTTTAATATGTTCAACTGTTTCAGGCTTATTCGCATACACATTTTTCTTCACATAGCCCCAAAGAAAAAAGTCCATCGGTGTTAGAAAATGTACCTCATCTGAAAAAATGATTTTCTTCGAAAAATCCGCATTTATCGATTCATTTGGCGCATTATTGCGACCGAAAACTTGACGTAATTGGCGAACTTCGTTTTCGCAAAACTTTCACCATTTTTATAGGGTTTTTTACAATAATTAAACGTTGTTGGTTTCAATACTTCCCCATATTCTTAAATCGAATGGTCTGTACGTGACAAATGTCAAAAAAAATCACCGTACAACTCGTATTATCAAAATGGCAGCAAATTTAGATCCGGTGCTCTTGTTGGGACACCCTATATAAACAGTAAACCAAAATAAACTTAAAGTGTTCAAGTAAATTTTATTGTCTTTTTGTTTTTATCTTCGAAGCGGTAACATCCGCAAACAATAACAAATATAAAATATCGACAATCTCCAAGCCCCCTACGTCTAATCCCTAGCCATTTAGCAGATTATATTTAAACTTTTTTAAATTGAACTTTTAGATGTTAGCGCCAAATTTAAAATCAAAAATGATCTTATACATATAGTAACCGGCTAGTATAGAGAGCGAGCCAGAAGTCTTATTTAAAAAAAAATAGTAATTCATATGTTTTTGCAACTTTTCTAAAAACAATAATTTTGTCTCATTTACAAAAATAAACAAAAAGTTATACAACATTTACAAATACAAAAATGTACATACAAGAGAAATCTATCTAAAACCCATTAACTCACTAATGGAGTTTATCGCAAATTGAATGAAATTAAATTCGACAAAAAACGTGTATTGTTAATAAATAATATATTACATATGGATGCTGCACCCATACATGCAAATATAATATACACGAGATACAAACAAAAAACCAGGTGATCAACTGAGTGTTGTGTGTGATCAATTCGTATATATATGTACACGTTGAATGATATATTGATCGTTTTGTTGTTATTGTTAAAACGACGATATAATTTTTGAAACTCACTAAATTTTAATGGATCCATAATTTGGTGGTGACTGGTGAGTATCTTTCTGTTATTCTTTAATTTTTTTTTTTTATTATTATTATTTTTTTTAATTTCATCAAGAAACTTATCTTTGGATTTAGTGAAGTATTATTTTATTTTGTTTTAGGGGGGGTTTTTTGTTTGTATATATATTCTTGTTTTAATTCTGAGAAATGCGAGACGAATGACTGATTACAAATTTATTTTTAATTTAATATTTGGTTGTTATACATATAAGTAAGTGGTATACCTGAACGAGCAGCAATTACCAATATTGTCCAAACATTGATTTATTTCGAATAGTTCCACATGAAGTATTTGTCGTATGTATATATGCGTTTACAATTTAGTGTCACACTATATATTTCTGCGCGCTTAACTATGTACCTATACACGTATACACGGAGCTTGCTTCTGGTATATTGTGATGTTTAGTTTGATGAGAAATCAATTAAAACCAAACCGAAATAAGATTTTTACAAAAAAAAAAAAAAAAACTAAAACTTCAAATAAATTAACCGCGAAGTATTTCGTGTTTTATTTATTTATTTTTTGTTGTCTTAAAGTTTCTTAATTTAATACGGAAGATAACACACAAATTAATTTAAGATGTATCGGACGTTTTTTTTCTCTGTTTGTTGACTGTTTTGTTGGAATTCGAGCAATGGAAACGAGTCGAGCCAAAAAGTTCTTGAAATTATTTAATTCTGTAAAAAAACAATTAAACTTTTGCTATTTATACATAGTTGGCGCGCTGTCGTTTATTTAATTTTTCATTTTGTGATTTCTTGATTATAATCAAAATTCATGTTAAAAATCAATTTCATTTATTATTTATTTTTAATGCTACTGTTGTTTGTTGTTGTTGTATTTTCGGTGAGCTTTCGTATATTATGAGCTAAATTAGTTTCAATCACGTGATTGGTTGCGACTTGATTTTGGGGTTAAAAATTAAGAAATAAAAATTATTTGTTTGGTGTGATTATTATTTAATTATAATTATTTTCGTGCTAAATAAATTTATTATTATTGCTTTTTGTTTCTAGATTATTAACGCCTGTGGTTCCTGTTTAGTATATTATTTTTACGTCTCCCGTCACAATCATTATACATTATTACATCAATCATCTATGTACGTCACCGTTTTCATAAATCCGTCATAATAATTATGAACAGTTAGGAAAGTAAATTGATTCTTAAAACTTGAAAAATGTCTAAGTACAGTGAAACTTGTCGAAATCGGAAAAATTATTCCCGTAATTTAGTTTTGTGCTAAACTAAACTTGCTTATACTGGAAACTTACTATACCCGGAACCCGAAACGATTTTTCAGTCCGAATCACTCAAAAAATACCAAATTAAACTTGGAAAACCCGGAATAAATTTCCATCAACGAAAAATCTAAAAATTGCAGACGAACATTTATACTGACATCTATGAGAAATATGATTTACTTGTAAATGATTCATATGGAAACACTAAAACTAAAAATTTAATACGAAACCACTATAAGCAACAAAGAAAACAGTCAAACGTCAAAAATCACACATTATACCTACGGGAATCACAAATTATACCTACGATGATGGATGTTTAATAAAACATTTATCATGTTTCCATGAACCAGGTTGGAGTTAGGTTGAGTTGAAATTAGGTTTTCGTTAATTCCAAAATGGTGTTGATCGTTTCCATGGAGTAGAGTTAGGTTGAGTTGAAATTTTGGTACAGCTTGATAAAGTTAATTTAATTTGTGCCTAATAATACTAAAAATGAAAATTTTTCATTTGCGACCATTTTGAATTTCAACTCTACTCAATCCCATTAGTTTCGTCGAGTTCAAAATAATTTAACGAAAACTCAACTCTACTCTGTTTCCATGAACTCCATGAACCAACTCAAGCCACTTTCAACTATGCATGGAAACATAATAATTATAAAACTTAATTACGATCAAAACTAACTCGTAGATTTAGTTTCAATACACAAATGTAGTTTGTGGGGCACATGCTCGATCAATTTTACCAAGCAAATTTGAATTTGAATTTACTTTTTTTATATTTTTTTTATTTTTCTGCGATTGCACAGTAAACTTTGCTGCTTAGAAAACTATCCAGCAAATTTTTACATGTTTTACTGTGCAATCGCAAAAATAAACAAAAAACGTATAAAAAAAATAATTCAAATTCAAATGTGCTTGGTAAAATTGATTGAGTAGCCAGGTTTTGCGCTAGCATATTACTTGCTTGTTAGCTGATCGAGCATGTGCCCCTGTGGCTCAATATTTTTTAATTTACGTGGAAAAGTGAAATATTTTTGTTAGCAAAAGTTAGTGCACGAAAAACCATATAAAGTTAATTGTACCTACATATTATACGGATGAACTTTTCATTTCAAATAGGCACCCCAACATGAAAACAGTCATATTAAATAATTTAATCCTGGAGCAAAAGTATAAGGTGATTCAAATGAAAGAATGCTGCTCGAAAATAAAAGATACCGTTCTCATTTCAAATGTGGAAAATCGCAAATTTATGGTGCTGTTAAAAATAAATCTAATCTTGAAGAACGTTATCTAAATTCCCGGGAATCAGAAAAGTTATTTAAAAAAAGCAAATTATAAAGTATGACGAAATCGGACAAACAGTGTGCGAGTAGTTCTGTACCGCGAGAGCTAACAATTTTCCTATTTCGGGGCTTGTAATAAAAGAAAAAGCCATTCAAATAGCCGAAAAATTGAATCCGCCCGTCACTGAATTTAAAGCGTCTTCAGGACGGCTCGATAGTTTTAAACATCGGAATAGAATTACTTTCCAGCAAATTTCAGGGGAAGCTAAGGACATCGATTCTGAAAACGTAAATACTTAGCGCACCAAGGTAAAAGACATAATAAAGGATTATGAAATTTCAGAAATGGCGAACGTAATGTATAAGAAGTTGGCCCGAAATTTCCATCACGAAAAGGTTTTTTCCATAAAGTGTGTATCTTTGCTAAATCACATAAAAATAATTCCATCCCGAAAATTTTATTGTTAAATTAAAGAAAAAAATTAACAGCCCGAGAAAATTATAAAATTATATTACTGCTTGCAGTAAAAAAAAAGCTGCACAATCTATTAATAAATTAAATCTACTTTAATGGTCATCTAGAACATCACTTTTAGAAAATATATGTTCAGTACCAAATTTCCTTGTGGCGAGAGGTACGCTGTACTTCATTTTCAGGATAGAGAAAAATTACCAATGACGTGCACGTCAAAATAGCGCAAGAGGTTAATTTTAAATAAAGTTCCTTAAAAAATAAAATACAAATTTATTGGTGTTGAACCAGGGATTTATTGGTCAGTACAACTTGCTCAGACACACGTTTTCCGCGAGCAAATAAGTTTTAGGCAAGTAAATTTGGTTGCATAGTGAACATTTCTGGGTTTGTAGATTGCAAAGTGCTGGAAAACTTGTAACAACCGGAAATTGTGTTTGGTCCCGTATGATGCCGTCTTTGACAAGTTTTACTGTGTTAGGAAATATGGTGCGGGTAGTTGCAACAACGAAATTCTCAAATTTCAAAATGAAACTTTGCATACCGATTAAGCCTAATTTGTGCTTATTAGTGCTCACGGTAAAAAATTAGTGCTGGTCCAGGAGCCGAAAAACGGGGCGAGCAAGTTTCAAATTTCACCTGAAAGACGAAACAAATAAAACCTGATTTCTAGAAAAAAAAAACAGAAATAATTTAAGCGTAATCCTAAACTCCTAAAACTCATTCCAAAGGCGGCTAGACTGACTGGACTCATAGAAATATAATTTTCATAAATTGAGGAAAAACAAACTACCTCCTAAAAGATACTTTATTAAATAAACAAAATACAGAGTTATAGCGTTCAATAATATTTGTGTTGAACAACAAATTAAACAATAGATATAAAATGTTCCAAAATCCAAGAATAGGCCATTCAGGTAGCATATGTCTGTAACGAATTTCGCATTTCGTTCCCGATTACATTTTCCGAGTTCTTTCAGAAAAAAAAATTGTTCTAAACAACATCTTCGCGTTGTATTAATTGTGAGTTATGCGTGGGTTGAGGGGTGTATCCCTGTGGTAGTGGTATATAATTTTGTTGTTTGACATCGGGTCTACCAATAATGTGTAATGAACTAATAATGTACTGACACCAAAACAAATCGGTACGGTTAACTTAAAATAAATTTGTATTGATTTTGGTTGTATTATATAATTGTATTATGATTCGATATTGAGGAAAACTGGTATTGATGACGATGATGGGATGAGGTGATGAGAGAACAAAATACAATTTTGGAAGGCAGTCGGGTTGTGAATTTGATGCAATAATTATTTGCTTGCTATAAGTCAACGTACAAATATAACGCAAAATATTATTTTGTACGAATAAAAGTTAAAGTGTTTTTTTAAATTATAAATTAACCCTAATAGTACCTTTGTGAAGATAGCCCAAATTTCTACCCCCGAAAATCGAAAAAGTTACTTATGGCAATACTATACAAGTTTATGTATACTATTGAGACATTTAATTAATAATTATAGAATTACTTTAAATTCGGGTATAAACATTTCCGAATAACAGCTAAATAATAAATAAAATGGTTAACGCGGGTTTTACATCAAACGAACATGCATTAAATATATTTGATAAACTTTTTATGATTCTTATGACATCTAGTAGGCATTGTGAATACTCTAAATGTCAGAATTTTGAATTGAAAATAAAATCATTAAAGCATTGCAATACAGTTATGTCTACTAAAAGTTCTATTTATGAACTTTTAATAGAAATAATAAATTTATTATAATGTCTGAACGAAAAATCGAAACACGTCTGTCTGACGATGTCAAACCTAATAAAAGTTACGAGTATCATGCATTTTACAATAATCTCTAAATTAAAAAATTATGGCCCTTTTAACTTCGAATAGAAATTTTATCGCATGGAAAGGTTAACGTATTATACAAAGCTGCTAATTATCGCTGAACATTGTTGTTCGTTAAGTCCGTAATTGCATAAATCTAATGATATTCTATATATTGTATTTGCAAATATATTCTCATAAAATAATAAAATTGAACAAATATGTGCATGTTATTATTTATCTGTCACAATTATTTGAATATTTTGACATGTTTGAAAACTCGAATTACCCGATTCACTCGTATTATAAGTGAAATTGCCTGCTGTAATAACTTTAGTTTCTTCAACACTCACATTATTTTTACTGATTTAGCGCTTGTTTAATAAACTTTTGAGTTCGATAAATTAATTCTTTATCGAAGTTTTTATAGAATATTAAATTCGCTAAAAAGCTCATAAATCGCATGGCTTTAAATTTTTTTTTATTTTTAAAAGCTTAAATACGATCAAAGTTTTTAAAAATAATCTTTATTCATATTAAAAACAACTGCAAATATTGTTTTTCGATAACAAAAATGTTTATCAAACAAAAAGTTTACTTGATGTGAAAGCCGCGTAAGAGTTTAATAAAAACAACAAAAAATAAATAAACAAAAAACAACTAAATTCTACTATCCAAAAAATATTCTGACAGCGAAAATCAAAAATTACTTTAAATATTCCTCATTCATCAAAATGTAATATTTTTACTCTCAGCCCAGAAAAATGTTTGTGTCATGATAGTTTTAGCTGTCATGACAGTAACTATTTTCGGGGCTGAGAGTCAAAAACTTGATATACAAGTATACATAATTTACAAATAAAAATAAATAAAATACAATTATATAAAATTTTGATTACGAAACTGTATAAATAAAACTAGACGCATCACTCAAAATATAAACAACATTCTTAGATTCTAAATAAATTACAGTAAACAACAAAATTACTGTTAAGTATTGAAACATAGTAAATAACTTTAGTAAATGATATATAAAAGTGTCGGGACTTATTTGATCACAGTTTCTATGCGTTTTTGAATTCAAAATGAGCTGAGTTATAGTCCATAGAAGTCGGGGACTATTCGTTGGCCCAACTAGCGGTGCACATCGTTTGATAGGTGAATGTGCACCGATGTGCACCGCTAGTTGGGCCAACAAATAGTTCTCGACTTCTATGGACTATATCTTAAATCCTATACATAGAAAAATTCTAAAAAAAATCATACGTGCTCCTTAAACGTTCACCTTTCAAACGATGTGCATCGCTAGTTGGGCCAACGAATAGTTCCCGACTTCTATGGACTATATCTCAAATCCTATACATAGAAAAATTCTAAAAAAACCTTAGACATACATTCTCAGTATTATATCTACTCTCAGCCCCGAAAATTTCAACTGTCATGACATTTTTTAACTATCATGATAGCAAATATTCGCGGGGCTGAGAGTAAAAATGTCATGATTTTTTGGGCTGAGAGTAAAAAATGTCGTGATAGCAATAATTAGTGTTGCCATCGCATTTTTCGAGGATGGAATTTGGGCTATCTTCACATACATCCTAATAGTGTTAAAGAACTTGTAATATATGTTCTATAAAAAAATTAATACACGCTTGGTGGAAAATAAAGTTAATATACTAGTTCGGAAAGCTACCCAAAAACTTTATATGGAGATTTTTTTTGTTTTTGTTAATAGTGATCAAGTGCAAATAGTTCAACGAAAAACTTAAAAGAAAAAAAAACGTTGAACTTTACTGGTGTTATATGTGACGAATCTTTGTTAACTTTAAAATTGGTTCCTGTGGAAATCCCGATTTATTGGGGATACGTTTTTATTTAAATGCGAATGTGGTTTGACATAGTGAACTGAACATATTTGAAAGAATCCATGTGTATAAGATATTTTCCCTTGTGAGAACCGTATACCATCTTAAAAACCGTAAGAGACATAATCCGAACTGATGGACAGTAAAAATCGGATGTTTGTGTGTGAATTTTTTTTTGTGGTTTGTTCTTCATAATATAATAAATATAAATTTATAAAATATAATAAAGGCCTTAATAAATTTCGAAGAATCAAATAAAACTAAATATAATTTAATTTAAAACTTTAATAATTAATAAAATCAACCGCCAATAATACGCCACACCCATACTACGACATCGTCATTCATGATCCTAACATCATGGCGCCCAACGATTTTTTTTAAACAATTCATTGTAAGTGATATTATAACTTTAGAATTAATTTAATTTTTTTTTTTGCCTATAACTTCATAAATTTAGATATTAGTCCAAACATTTAGTAAATATAAATTCCTTAATCAATCAATAAAACTATTTATGGGTTTTATGCATTGTTCAAATTTTGATTTTTTTTTGTTTTGATGAGAATGATTTCTCATTTATTCTAGTTTATTTTGCTTCGGCTTACTATTTAGTTTTAGCTTTTCCCCCCTTTTTTGTATAATCTTTGAATTAGTACCTAAACATTTTAATTAGAAAAATTTAAAGCCTTAAAGTATATGTCACAATGAAATTATTTCAAGTCAATAATTATGCATTCAATTTAAAATTAAATATTTTGAAATTATTCATTAGAGTAACATGAGATAAATTCCACGCTGGGGGGAGATGTAACGAGATAAGTAGTTCCGCTGGGCATGTGGCATACCTGTGGAATCTTTATTTTATCTCGCGATGCAATTCGCTCGTTCGTGCTTTTTGAGTTTATTTTCTTTTGTTTTTATTCTGATCGGCTCATATTCCGGAAACCCCACCCCTGATAAACAATTTTTCTGTTAACAGTTCAGCAGTAGTTGAACTGTTACATGTCTGAATTTGTGCTAATCCAGAATTGGCCCAATTCCGTTGAATTAACGTTTTCCTGCTATAAAGTGTTCTAGAAACCGATGAAGTGGGCATTTTTGAAAAATATAGCGGCTGAATTTGTACTAATCCAAAATTGCCTCTATTCCATTGAACAACAAAGACCATTGAATAAACAATTGGATGGCAATGAACATACCTGATAGGAATGTGCAATGTGCCAACTTCATTGGTTTCTAGAACATTTTATGTCAGAAAATTTTTAATTCAACGGTCTTTGTTGTTCCACGGAATTAGGCCAATGACTAATCCTAAGGGGCTGGAAATTGCAGCGTAATAATTTCGTTATAGTCGCAAATAGAAAACCACTCTGTCATTTGAGCTTGGTTAAATCCTAGGTAACCATCATTTATGAATGGTTTTAAATACGCTCGCAGGAACGTTGATGCAAATGGGAATATAAGGGATTATTAATTGATTTATATTCAAGCCGTTTATATTTAATCAAATATTTTAATTCAAGAATCTATAATGATACTATCGCGGTAACTTATAACTGCTTAATTTATACTAAGTTTCGCTTAATATTGTAACCAAATAAAATTTTGAGTAACTTCTCGTTTAAATTAAGCTAATATCGTTAAATGTATAGTCGAAGCAAGCCCTAAAACTTTTTGAAACAAACAATTCCAAAAAGTTGAGATCTTAAGCTCTTGCATGCTCTTAATAAAACGCACACTAAAGTACTTATTTTTACGACTAACCCAAAACTAACTGAAGAGCTGATCTAAAATATTCGACGCGACCATCTTAACTCGGGCTTGAGGTCAAAAAATTCCGCCTCGAGAAATTATTGAATAAGTTTAAAAATTTTCGAATTCCGCGGAATTTTCGACTTACTGCTTAATCTAAGAACTGCTATTAAATCAAGAACCAATATTATTAGGAATATTATATTTGCTTAGGGACTACTGAAGGAGTAGGACTTTTGTCATCTTCCCTGCGGGTCAAATTAATCAACTTCTGAAACGCGAAATATTGGTGAGAGCAGATTTTTTAGAATTTAAGCCTGTGTTTGATGACAAGCACAATTTTTTCAAGCGAGGTTAATTAAATTTAGTGGCAGTTTTTAAACTACTGAACCACAGACTTCATATCTAATTAATAGGGATTAATAAGATTACTAATGGTTATCCAATTCATCTCATTGTAGTTAACAATCTCTTCTAAAATTTTGTCTGTAAATGAATTGGTATACTCATATTAAAAATTCTTAATTGGCATCAAAAGTGCTAAAAATTGCTCGAAAGTATCGAGTACTTTCATACAGCCAAAATATCAAGAACAAAAAAGTCTATAGTGACAAAACCATCCATCCTTGCCTGAAATTTGAAAAAAAACATTTTCAAACCGACGCGATTAACGCATTCACACAACATTCCGCACTATGATGAAACATAACGTCAGACATCTAATAAGTAACCCAAAATACAAGATCCAACATGAAATAACATGGCGCGAGATGGTACGGAAACGCGCAACATCGTGCAACATGAAGCAACACGTTATACATAATGCAACATCCCACAACATGACGCCACATTATTCAGCATCCCAGAACATGACACAACATAGTGGAAAATTATAGAACATCTCTTACAAGATGCTACGTTATACACAACATAGTGCAACACCACGCAACATGACGAATCATGGTGAAACACCATGCAATATGATGAATTGTTGTTGCTTGTGTTTTGTTTTTGTTGAATTAACGCAATTTTAGTTCTAAACATTAATTCATGATGTTGTTCGAGGCTTAAATTTGAAAATTTTAATTGTGCTAGCCCATTCATCAAGTAATTTGGATGAGCCTGAAATTTCAAAATGAACCCCGGTGTATTTCTGAAAAATAACCAGTTTGAATGGAACTGAGCACAATTTAGCATTAGTAGACTTAAAAAGGCTGCTAATTTGAATGGAAGTAAGCCATTTCTTAATCAATGACATTCACGTTTTAAAGAATAACACTGGCCTTGAGATGGCGTCAAATTGACATACAACCATAAAATATATAATATGAATGCACTCTACGGACTATTTACCGTCTGACTATGTCGTTGAAAGGAAGGACAAATATAATTGAGCGTCGATTTATGCTTGATAATGCTGGGCGCACACAGCTCTAAGCACCCGCTATTTTCTGCAACAATACCACATTAATTTAATAAACCATTTTGCGCGAAGACCGGCAAGACAGGCAACAGTTTTGCAGGAACTCCGAAATGCTTTGCAAGACGAATGCTAACAAATCACCATGCAACAAATACACAATGTTTTAAATATGCAACGGCGAATTTATGAAGTAATGCGGGCTAGAGGAATTAACACGCGATATTGAAAATTTCATTTTGTTCGTAGATTTTAAATGACATTTTTTATTGTAAAAACCTATTTTCTCCTTGATCTTGAACCGCCAAAATTACGCCTGATCTATGAAGCCGTTATTTTTGTCGAACTTCAACGAAGCAGTTTCATACAAATCGGTTAGTCCATCTGGGCTGTAGAGACAAAGACAGACAGACAGATACCACCTCGAAAGCCACTTTTCGGACTTCGGCAGTATGGTAAATCTGCAATAATCACGAGGTCGAAAATTTTCATGATTGCTTTAGGTCCTTACTTTGTTTTAGTCAAATTCGTTTGAGAAAGGTCTTCGTTCCATCCAATTTACTCATTTTGCAAAATGGCGTCCAGTATTCATGTTGGAAACCTATCTTATGTTTAAAGCACAAAGAGAGGTTCATTTAAATTGACAATTTTTCAAAGGCATGCTCATATGAGATTCCCATTTTCATTGATTCCCCATTCATGACGCAACTTAGTGAAACAACACAATATCATTCTACAAAATGCAATATGACGCAAAATGAGGTAACATCACGTAACATGGTACATCATCATGCAACATGGTACAAAATCATACAACACGGCACAACATCATGCAACATGATATCCAAGCTGAAGGACTCTTATAAATGAATTATTCAAAAATTAGATATCCTAAACGATTACATTTCATTGCATTCGAAAAATCACAAGCCAAAATGACGCAACATAATGATACAACACTCAATATCTCTCAACAAGATGCAAATCACACAACATGGTGCAATATGATCGCTACATGGTGCAACATCTCACAAGATAGTGCAACATCCCACAACATGGGGCAACATTAAAAATTGAAATTTCTCAAAATCGTTAGGGTCCTCGACCAAAGGACATCCTAAACAAATTTTCCCAAAATTAGGAATCATCACAATTCATTCCTGTCATTAAAAAACCCGAATCGCTTTCATCATGATCGATTGAACCGAAAAAATAACACCGAGCTGAGATCCCCTAAAAATATTTTTCGAAATTAGAACCAATCAAAATCGATTCCAGGCATTTTAAATCCCCCTCCAAATGATCCTTCAAATGCACTTTCCTGAAATCTGAACCAATCACAATCGGATTTTGGTAGTCGAAAACGCTCCTTCAGCAATTTTTATAAAAATGGTGCTAGTGGAAAAAAAACTAAAATCAAGTGTCCCGGGCCCCACCGGAGACCGTCAACAGATTTCCTCGAAATTAGCACTCATTGCAATCAACTCCTGGTGCTCGAAAATTCACCTTCACTAATAAAATAAAAATAAAAAACGTGCGAGCGGAAAAAAATAAAGGAAAAGACCCGCCAACCGGACGATCCTCTGATCGAATTTTTCCGAAATCTGGTCCAATCGCGATCGATACATAGCAAATGAAAACCCACCTCATGAATTTTTATCAAAAACACGCGGGTTAAAGAAAAAATGTAAAGCGGAACCCGGACTCCACTCTGATGATCTTAAATACGAATTTTTCAAAATCGAAACCCATCGCAATCGATTCCTGGCACCGACATCCATTTGAGGACACCTAAACAAATGTTCCTGAAGCCAAGACCCATTGCAATTCTCTCCTGCTAATCAAAAACAGCCTTTTAGCAATTTCCATGAAAATCATTCTATGGCTTGATATTACCTTCCTAAACCTAAAAAGTTATCTAGACCTTCCTAAAAATATTAGTCATAGGAATGTCTCTCTCATTCCCAATACAATATGTTACTTCCTAAAATTATTAACAACGGGGATGTTTCACCACTGGAATAAAATTTAGGATATCGAAGTATTGATTATGCTTAAGTTAAGAAACTATATGTTCAATGTGTGGGCTTCTCGTCATATTTAACCCCTTCTAGACCTAGATATGGACCAAAACATTTCTAAAATCATATAGCCATCTAGATATCTTGATTTTTTTCGTAAATATAACTAACCCTAACATCCCCAATAGAAAATGTTCTTATTTTTGCTATGAAATAAAAGGACCACTCGTTGAACCGCCATTGAATACCTAATTAATTTACTAATACTACTAATCATTTTAGTTTTCGGAATATTTTAAGAAATTTGTTATCATTTGCCGTGTTTCATAACCGTGTTTCATAACACCCATCGATCAATGTTTAGTTAAAATTTTATATAGAAAAACAGACCCAAATTTTGTTTTAGATCACAAATTTTAATTTGAAAACTAGTAGGCGCTTTTGTAATGTTTCACGAAAGATGAACTGAACTAAATGAGCCTCTCTCTACACTTTGATTCTTTCGTCGTGATTCCATGACTTAAAAAAAATCAATATACGTCCACATTTGATTTTTTGTGCGTTTCGTTGTTAATGTATGTGTTTAAAATTATTTGTTTTTTGACGCATTCGTATAGTAAAAAAATATTATTTTTGTTTGTGTAAACTGCTACCTTGGATTAAAAAAATATTTTAAATAAACAAAATGGCCTTGAAATATTTTTTTCTTTGTAATAGTGCGAGAATCAATGGAATTAAAAAAATGTTTGCTAAAAACAGAATTACAAATTTCCCCGCCGCAAAATTAGTTTGCGGGTGAAGAGGAAACAAACGGGGAAAGAATCACGACATAAGAATCAAAGTGTGGAACACTAACATCACGAAGTTTATTTCTCGATTCTGTCAAATAAAATTTGTCTGTGTTTCAATTTTTATATCATTTACCAGTCTACTAGATTGCAACAATGTAATGTTTCTACTGGGTTTCTATCACCAAAAAAATCGAAACAGAAGTCAAATTAATTCTAGCAGAAACAGGCGTAGACTTGATAAAATCCCAGTACAGATCAAGCATCAAAAAACACAGCTAGCTATGAATCATCTGTGATCGTGTCTCTATAATATATGTATGTATACATTAGGAAATACCAATATGAAAACGGGAAGGAAGAATCGTTTCGAAAATAATTTAGTATTTTGTAATAGATCACGTGATCATCATTATAGAACCTAATTTAAACTAATTGTATCCGCGTCTCTTTAAAAAAACATTAATCTTTGTTTGATATAAACGCAACTCGCAATGAAATTGAAGTATCATGAAATATTCGACTGCCTCGGAAGAGCAGACTTATATATAAAATTAAGTTACCTTATATATGTATACAGGTGCTGAAATTGTGTATGATCGAAATATTTTCACAAAACAATAAAAATAAAACTAACAACAACAACAACAATAATAATAACAATAATAACAACCAAAGAAAGCAATTAACTTTTTTTTTATACCGTGCATATCGTGCGCGCCTTGTAAAAAATATTTTGGGCAGTGTTTGAGTTTAATTGTTATAATTTCCCCAAAAAATAAATAACAACGTGGCGTGGTGTGGTGTGGTGTTGGTGTGCGGTGGTATAGCAAACACAAATTATCATAATTATCCATAAGTGTTATGAATGATTAACAGGAAGATTATGTAATCCGATTGTAGATATATTATATACGTGTTTAAGATAAGACACCTAATATACCTAATAATAGGTTACATACCTGCGTATATACAGGACGCATCTGCATTCTAATTAAAATAACATTACGTCTATGTATGTATACGGAGCGGACACCAATGACTTTTCACCTTACGTATATATAAAATAATACGAAAAAAAAAATGTTTTATTTATGTTGTCAGGTATGTATAAATAATTTCCATGCTTGAATTCATGGGAAACGATAATCAATAGATAACAAACTGAGTGTAAAATAACTATAAAAAAGGCAAGTAGAATACCTCTAACACTGCATAAAAAAGTAAATAAATTTTATTTAGCTGAAATGATATTTAAATGGCATTAGCATGCACAAAATTGATTGAATTATATCTGTACACGGGTGAATCGTACGGAAATTAACTTGTTCTAGAGATTAACAGGCGGCCCTAAATCAAATCAACGCTATCTGTACATATACATAAATATAAAATATAAGACTTATGTTTCTACGGTAAACGGCCTACACAAACTTAAAAATGGTTTCGTGCCAATAATAATTATAAATATTTTTTTTTTCATCTGCGTAATGTTCGTACGAATATTTTCTGTTGGTTGTTGTTAAACAATTTTTTATTTTATAAATTATAATTACATAAATACTTACAACATACATAAGTGAGTAAATAGTTTTGTTACGTTGGTAATTGTTTATGTTATTGAATGCGAATGCGATGGTAGGATAAAGGGTCGGGTCGTCGGAATATTTTTTTATGTTTATTATTATTAATTGATATCATTTTATTGTTAATTTTTGTAGCTAATAATATATAACTATGCACACTACCTCCCCCCCCCCCTCACGGGTATTTATTTACTTATGAATAAATTATATAGTTTAACGACGATAAAAGCACTAATAGTAAGTAATATTACGTTATTTATTAAATTTGCATCAAACATGTATATTGTCAGATGTTGGAAACATGATGTACACGTTCTATATATTCTTTTAAAAATTTTATATCAAGTCATATATCTTATTTTCTCCATCTAAAATGTGAAGAAAGAATGGAATTTAGATCTCCTCAAACTAATTATGAAGCAAAAAAATGTGAAAGTGAAATAAAAAAGAGTTAGAGCAAGGAAATACCAAAGACCTGGAATCGGCGCAGAGTTGGAGACTGCTAGTAAGCAATACTAAGTAAATCAATAAGAAGGAAAAGCTTAGCTGATTTACGATAGACAACCTTTGAAAGGAGGAAAAATAAAATTGACAGCCGCATTATGCTAGAAAAAAAACAAACAATGAGCAATGTAGTCGAGCATGAAGAGAAGCGTGTCACAATTTTTGACAGAACTGGCGAGCTTTAACCCACAAGAAAGGATATAAAGACATACCAGTTACCAAAAATAGTCATCATCCTTTCATCAAATCTCTAAGGAACCCTTGTGCCATAAATAAACGAAAGAAATCATTGGCTCATGCCGCCTCTGCCTAATCTAGAAGAGATACAGACCATTGCTAATAGGATTATAAAAGGGACCGCGGCTAATTTAGAAAATATACGTGCGAGGGACGTTTGTAAGCTCGAATCTAACAGTCACCGGAACGTGATTTGGTATGCAGTGTGTGCGCAGGACTTATTTGATATCGCTATTTGTGGCAGATGTCTGGCTAAAAGTGGCCTTGGCTTTTTTGGTTGGGTGGTTGATAAAATGGTATGTGGTAACTTGTTGACATGGAGCAACGTGGATCGTTATTATGACGTTAATGGATTAAGGTGTGGTGTTATGATCTGTAAAAACTCTTAGAACTAATGTTCTTCGTAACTAAAAATATTTAAATATATTACATTGTTGTCGATAAACCACACTCTCAAAAATATTAGTAGGCGGAGCCGAATGATTTGGCATTTGGTTTTGTAGCATTTTGTTTATTTGTGGCGTGGCAGATCTCTAGGGTGTCACGCCTTTTGGTTAGATAGGTTAAAATATTCTCAAATGTTGGAAGATCCTTACCACTTGATTCACTTGCTCATAACTGTTTAATTCTGTTAACTGTTCTATACTCGCAGACCACAAATAATCTCGTCAAACGGTTCCCTGTTTCTGCGTAATCGCGTCTTGCACAAGTGGCGTCAATATATGTATTAGTTATTTTAATGTACATTAATTGTTTCTCCCAAGCTTCAGAGTGATTACAGTGATGGTAAAATGTAGGATTAAAGACACCGCTCCACCTTTAAGAAAACCACTTAACATTTGCAAATTTCCTGTGAAAAAATTACTTTATTGTGGGGTTTATATCGTGTTTTTTGATTTTGCCAGAGAGATATACCACCCACAACGAGATGTCCAAAAATCAAGCAACCAGTAGTGGAGTTACATGATTTCCATGATGAGTATACAAAAGTTTCAGCTCATTAAACGATATCTTTATCTTAAGTAGCACTTACAGAAAAGTGAAACTCAGCTGGGCAGCCACCTTCTATGATACAACAAGTATACTTTAATTCGTTATTATCCCTACTAATAACTCGAACTCTTCTGGTCGTCCAACGAGGGCCTGTTTTGCCACCCAACGTGGTGATTAAAGCAACTACCAGCACTGAAAAGTACGTTACTTTAAATGTCTTGATATCTTCAGGTCCCCAAGTCACCTTGACATCATCATTTTCCCGATACTTTTCTGTAAATTCTTAAACATTGATATATAACAAGCTTACACATAATATCTTAACAACAGCGAAGCCAAATTACTAAAATGAAAGCATTTAGTTTTCTTAGATACAGTTATCTGATCCCCACACAATCACTCGCAACCAATTCACTTCAAGGGGGAATATCATGTTTCATGAACCCACGGCTCAACACAGTAATGAACATCAAACATCAACAGTTGTGGTGACAGCAATAAGGCGATGACAGAAAAATTATAAAATCAAAATTATTCATTGAAAATGACAACATTCCAGAAAAAAGAAATTTCTCCGAGGAGAAAAATGAAATTGAAGAATTCTTGAAAATTTGGGGTGCAATCCAGATGAAAGTTACAATACACCTTAAGAATTCCTTTTAAAACGAGCTACAGCACTCTTGAAGAATAAAAAACTATTGTAGCTAGACTGTTACAGGTCGAAAGAAAATATACAAAGCATGCATTATTCGAGCAGATGTATCATCAGTTCAAGGCATCGAACAGAATCAAGCTATTATATACCGCATGACAGCGTGCTCAAGGAAGACAGCACAACAACCAAACCCGCAGTGTCGTGTTCGTTGCTTCAGCAAAGACCATCACTGGAGTATTATGAACTATACAAACTTATTTGGACTGCCGATATCGAGAAAATGTATAGACACCAAACCTGTGGCTGCCTACAGGTTGAATACGGTTAGATCTGGAATCACGGCAACTAATTTCCTAGTCGTAATAGCCATATTACAACTGGCACAAAAAGACAGCAGCACTTAGCCAACAGTAGCTTGCGTCCTGTCATCGGATCTTAACGTAAAGTACTTTTAGTTGTAAAAGAGCAAGGGGCCTTCACTGAGAAAAGCACGAAAAACGGGGTTCCAATACCGTGGAAATTTTGGAACATGTTACAAGCGTGTTACATCATATGAGCAACTTTCAAATTAGATTAAGTGGTAGCGTAAAGCCTTTAGGAATCTTGTATATTATCCACTTGCAGATACGTTTCAGGTCGATGTCTTAAGATTGCAACTATCAAACGGCCAACAAACTAAGCGGTCATGGATGTCACCAATAACTACAACGCCAAACCTAATTGGAATAGGATGGGACCAACCAAATGAAGCATACGGAAGAAATATTTATAGTCAAGCAGCTAATAATTCCTCGGTGGATTGACACAACAAAAAATTCGAAGAAAGCTGGCTCAACCATCAGAATATCCGCAATAAGGAGTATTCTCTTAACTACTGCATGGTATCGCGTGTAAAGTCAAATGAGAATCCTGCATACATATTTTCACGTGGAACAACCCCTTTAGCTTTTGCAAACACTCATTTATGGTGGAAGATACCAGATTTTCTTCATATTGAATTAGTGTTGGATCCTGATGCACCCATGCCAGACAACATTTTTAATGACGTACAGCCGAACGGATTAACAGAAAATACAGCGATTCCGCTTAAAGAAAATCGACCAATTTTTAAAATTATTTGAGACAATTACGCGAGACGCTTACAGCCAACTACGCAGAAGTACCGTCGAATAGAGAAATCCAAGATGAAGAAACTACAATTTTTAAAATCATGCAAGGAACTATATTTCTAAAACGAAATTCACTACCCTAGATTTTCAAGGAACTAAGACGAAAAATCAGACTCATATCTATATTAATCCGATCTTATATAACAATGGGATACAAAGAGCGAATGGTCAGCTACGAAATTTAAATCTTCTTAATATATCCTGGCGAAGATGCCCAATGTAAAGAAGATATCTGCCAAAACAAGAACCGACTCATTTGGTAATAAGTTACTATCGCACAACTCAACTGAAACAATAAATCAAATCGCTAATTGGCTGATGCCACACGAGATTTTTGGTTTTTTGATTATTTTTTCAAGGCCAACTAGTCGTAATAGATAATGTATATACATATGTATGTGTGTTTTATTTTGTTTTTTTTTCTGCTCTCTTGAATAAAATTTAAGCTAAAATGAGTCAAAAATATCCTTGAAATATTTTTTATTTTATTTATGTTTGTGTTAGTGTTGTTGCACCGAAAATTTGTTTAAGTCGCAGTTAAGGCCCGTATCATAGGTAAACAGGGAAAGAAACGAAGAAAAGTACGATTTCTGGGATACCCTGTGTGGCATGTTTTCGATTTATTTTAAGATCATATTAACGTATGTGAAGTTATCCCCGGATTCTATCCCCGAACATAAAAAAAAAATATAATCAGGCAGCACTAACATAATTATATACGTCTTACTCTTCTGTGAAGTTAGCCCCGCCCCGTTTTATATTATATTTTATTTCAAAAACACACTTCATATGTGAAGTTATCCCCAAATTTTATTAAAATTATTTTAATCCGGAAAACACACAAAATAAATGTAACAATTTAATAAAATGTAGTAAAATAATTTTTAAATTGGCTCACAAATTTGTCAGATAATAATGATAATTTGGTTATAAAGATGGAAAGCACATATCTCACATTAAGGAAAACAAAAAATCGTACCGTTGTAACCTAGCCAAACAAAATAACGTATTACATCGTTCTGGGCGAAACATTTTCGCGTGACATGTAAAAAATTTTAATTTGTCGGATCGGAGCTATATGGTTATGAGATAGTCAGACCCATACGTCAGTATTCGCAAAATATATGAACAAAATACGAAATTAATACTTTTTGCATGTCAAATTAAAATATTATTTTGAGTCACAAACGTATTACTATGTTTGGTATTACTCATCTCATGACAAATTTATAAGCAAATTGAAAAATTATTTTACTTCATTTTATTAAATTATTACATTTATTTTGTGTGTTTTCCGAATTAAAATAATTTTAATAAACATTTTTATTTTTCATTTAATAAAATTCAGGGATAACTTCACATACCAAGTCTATTTTGAATGAAGTATAATATAAAACGGGGCGGGGCTAACTTCACACAAGAGTTAGAGGGATATAATTATGTTAGTGTTGCCTGATTGATTTATTTTAATTTATTTATTTAATATTACCAAACAAAGTATACATATATTATAAAAATATTCTTATGAAAGTAATTTTGCATCGTTAAATATATAAATTCATATTTTCTAATAAATTTGTAATACAGGGTTCATACAAACCTACGATTGGTGTGACTCGGAGTACTTAGTGTCCTTACCAATAGTAGTTAGTTAGCAACCCAAAAATACAGTCCGTTGTATAAACTAAAAATTTATTTAAATTGCAATCTTAAAATTTTTCTTATATGTTTGTTTTGTCAAGTTAGTACCTGGCTTGTAAGCGTCAATATGGTTATTAAAAATTTTACATGCTCTATTTATTGGTTCATTCATTCCATAGTTGGTAGGGTGGTGAACTTCTTTTAAGTACTTTGCATGTCAAGTGCGTCCTTGAATTAAAACCACAGCATTTGAAATTTCTTCGACGTTGATATTTTTTGTAACAGGTCCAAAATGAAACTGGCCGCGAGTAAATTTCGTCTTGATGAAAGAGTATCTAAATTCTAAACCTATTATGTCGAGTCTAGAATTGTAACTTGGTAGGTTGGTATAATATTACGGATCGAACATATGCCTGAGCACGAACAATAAGAATTGCTCCTCTATTGATTCAAATTTTATTGCATACTTTTCGGTATATGGCATCCAAGTTACCGAAGGATAGATCTCACAAATGAGCAATAGAGTGATTTCGTTATCCATAAGTTGTTGAATTCTTTAACTCTGCCTTTTTATGAAACTCAGTACCCCATATCCCTTTCCCAACGTTACATCATAATGTTTATGGAAATTGACTCGCGTGTCAATTATTACACCTAAATCTCTTATTTCGTAATCGAGTTTGCCTTGGGGCTTGGATATTGACAAACGAAATATCAAAGTGATGCCAATGCAACCTGGGTAAGCAAATACGATGGCTAATGAAGTCTTACGATAGAGTTTGAATTATTCGCACGTACATAATTTAAATAAAAATAATTACGGTTTTAAATAAAAACTAATTAGTGTCAGTAACGATTTTATTTGGGGCCCTGTGCCTTCAAAATAAATAGTTTAAGTGCGGGACAGTGATATCAGTGTTGATGGTACCCCAATAAAGGGGCCCATCAAAACAAAAGTGAACATTCGTCTAAAAAATTTGTATATCAAAATTTTTTCAGTTAGTGTCAGTGACGATTTTATTTGGGGTCCTGTGCCTCCAAAATAAATAGTTTAAGTGCGGGACAATGATATCAGGGATGGTGGTACCCCAATAAAGGGCACCATCAAAACAAAAATGAACATTCGTCGAAAAAATTTGTATATCAAAATTTTTTCAGTTAGTGTCAGTGACGATTTTATTTGGGGCCCTGTGCCTGCAAAATAATTAGTTTAAGTGCGGGACGTTGATATCAGTGCTGGTGGTACCCAAATACAGGGGGCCACAAAATAAAAGTGAACAAAATAATTGAAATTTTCCGAAAAAATTTTGACACAATAAAACAAATTTAAAAATTTGATTTTTACCGGGTTGCTATAATTTTTGATTGAGTTGAGTGTTTGGAGTTCATACCTACCTAGTGCTCCCTTTTTCTAAATTATAATTGTTTTCTTTCCTTGTCTGTTCGAAATAATCTATCACAGTGAAATTAAAAAAAAATAAAAGTGTATCAGAACGATTTCCATCGGTTTCTAAGGTGGTTAAACTTAAATCATATAAAGCAAAAAATATTAACACCATGTCGGAACATGGAGATTCTCACTCTGGGAGTGAGGACATAATTAGCGGAACGAGACCAGAGGTGCCATCAGCAAGAAAACGTCCTTGCAAACAAAATGAGGCAGGTGAACTTTCCAATCTAAAAATAATTATTTTAAATTTAAATCAAGAAAACAAAATATTAAAAGATCAATTGGAAGTACTTTTGAGTAGTAACACTTTTTCGGCTCCGCTAAATTTTGTAACCCCAAATAAATTCTTGCCTCTTCTTGATGAGTTGGATGAGGATAATCATGATATTGATATGATTGCTTTATCACAAAAAACCATTCATAATGATAAGCCAGAAAATGAGTTTGAACTGGTAAAACAAAAAGTGCGCTCCAAGAACATTAGTGAAATAGAAAACAAACATTTAAAACAAAATAAAAAAACAATTAATAACAAAAGAAATAATAATAATAATAATATCAATAATAATAATAATAATAATAATAATAATAATAAAAATATTTTGAACAATAATAATAACAATAATAATAATAATAATAATAATACTCGTAATAATAATAATAATAATAAAGATAATAACGAAGTAACAAAACAAAAACGGACTCCAAGACCGCCACCAATTCATATCCATGGTCAGGATATTAAACATACAATACAGCTAGCGAAAGGCACAAATGTTAAAGAATTTGAAGTGAGGCGAGTAAATATTAATAAACATACAATTTTAACAGACAATTTGGACAATTATACTAAATTAAAGACTATTTTCGATGAGGTCAAAACAAAATATTTTACCTATACACCAAAGCAACTAAAATTAAAATCACTAGTACTGAGAGGTTTGACAGAAAATGAGGAGCTAGCAGAGTTACAAACCGAAATCGAATATGATGCAGAAATAAAGGTCGAAAAAATCATCCAAATTAAATCGAAGAGAGCGGGAGAACAAGCAAAATTAATACCATTGTACATTGTACAATTTTCAACAAATACGCCACTAACAAAGGTGTATAATATTAAACATATTAATTATCAGAGAGTTTCATGGCAAGAATTGAACAGATCGAGCGGCATTATGCAATGTAGGAATTGCCAACGGTATGGTCATACTGCGGCCAACTGCAGATTGGGATTTAGATGTGTGAAGTGTGCCGATCCTCATGAACCGGGCGAATGTAAAGTTGAACGAGAGACGACCAAAGAGGAGATATATTGTACAAATTGTAATCGGAATGGCCATCCCGCATCGTACAAGGGTTGCCCCATCTATCAAGCTATGATGCATCGATTGAAACAAAAAATCGAAGAGCGTAAACAACAGTCTGAATCAGCTGCACAACCATTCAGATTATTTAATAATGTCCCGGTCACAAAGGAAAATGGAACGTATGCGGAGAGAACAGGAGGTCGAGGCCCAACAATAACACAACAGCAGCAGCAACAGCCAACGAATAATATGCAGCACAATGCAACAATAAAACAATTAACAACGAGAATGGACGGAATGGCTCGTACGATGCAAGAGCAGAGTGAACAAATCGCGCAACTCCTTCAGATTATTTCTTCATGGTAAATAATCAACAAAATCAAAATTCAAAATTCAAAATTATTGCAATAAATGCCAATTCAATTGTGAGTATTCAGAGACGTCTAAATTTATTAAAATTTTTGGAATATCATTCGCCAGACTGCCTCCTGGTCAATGAAACAAAATTAAATGCTCGGCACAAAATCGAATTTAAAAATTATAAGATGGTGAGACAGGATCGAATCAATGCAACGCAAGGTGGTGGCACCGCCATTTTAATTCTGAATGGAATCAAATTCAAAACAATTATACCACAAGGACTAAATATTCGGCCTGGTCTTGAGATTGCCATAATCAAACTTAAAATTATAAATACATTAAATCACCTATTTTTGATATCTATTTATTGTACGGGCAACACAAGTGTAATTTCGGATGATCGTTTCGTTGAAGAGTGGAGCAAAATTTTCCAAAACTTAAATTTACAAAATCCTAACAATTACTATATAATAGCGGGGGACATAAATGCGAAACATACAAATTGGGCCAACACAACAAATAATTCAAGGGGCAATCGACTCAACCGGTGGATCATTGAAAATGCAATAGAATATCGAACAAAAATTTATCATAGTGACTTGCCAACCATGATAAGATCTGGAAGCTATTTAGACCTGGCCATCGCGGACGAGCGCATCAAAATTCTAACAAACGGCAGAGGGGAAATCCCCACCCATCGATATGACAGTGATCATAAAGCGATTGAGGTGGTGGTGAGAGAAGTGGGCGAGATAGAAATGGGCACCAATGAGGCAACGAAAAGGATCTGGTACAATTTTGCGGATACAAATTGGGACACATGGACCGAACAGATGACAAATATGCACCGTCAAGCAGCGGACAATTATGAACGGGAGGATTTCAATGGGGATCATCAACATCAAGCATTTATGACACCCAACACACACAATCTAGATGACGACGAAATTATTATTCATATTGAAAAAATCACTAAATTACTTTTGGACAATATCAAGGAGAATGAGCCCAAAATTAGGCGATGCAATAATATGCAGTGTTATACAAATGCCACAATAGAACGTCTGTATAAGCATAAGCGTTTTTTGATAACAAAAATTAAAACGTTCCGGCGTAACATCAGACGACAAAATTATAATTCTGGCAATTTGGCGGCGACAAATCAAAATCAAAGGGAAATTCAAATTTGGAAAAATGAAATTAAACGGACGGTTCAATTAATTGAACAAAATGTTAAAATACAAATCGAGAAATATTGGGTCAATTGTATGAAGCAAATTAAACCAGGAATCAAAATGTGGTCCGACATTAAGAAACTAACACAGAAGGCTAAAGACATTAGTATACGGGCGATCGAGATCAATGAACAGGATACAGGAGAATATCATCAACTGAATATACCATGGGACGAGATGACACATTTTGAAAATAAAATTACAATTTTGGACGAGCAAATAAATTTGAATATTATTGGGCACCACATCGAAAAACATACGAAACGGAATCTAGCCCTTGGCAAAATAGAACATGAGAGTCAGGTGAACACAATTGTGGAACCAATTAAACGGAGACATGGGGAAGACAAGTTGGCGAAACGGTCCAAAACGCAGTTTACACACAATAATAGAGCGGAGGCACCCGAACAACCGGCTGATGATCCAGACTATTTCATTAATTGTGACTATTTGGCTAACATCTTGCGCACCGCAAACAATAAAAAATCTTTTGGACCAGATCTAATCCCAAATATTATACTAAAACATCTTCCAAATTCTATAATTACTGAACTTTGTATAATTTTCAATCATCTACTCAATAACAAAACTTTTCCAAATTGTTGGAAGGTGGCGAGAATATTTCCAATCCTGAAAAAGAATAAAAATGGTAAAGACCCAGAAAATTACCGACCCATCAGCCTCGTGTCGAATTTAGGAAAAATTTACGAAATCATTATCAATGAGAAGATTATGGATCATGTCAATAAAAACAAAATTATACCAGACAATCAATTTGGTTTTCGGCAAGGGCATAGCGCAATACACGCAATTACTAAATTAACAGCGGACGTATGTCACAATTTGAGCTTTAAGCAATCAACGGGCGCAGTACTCATTGACATAAAAAAAGCCTTCGAGTCCATTTGGCTGGACGGACTATTGGCAAAATTGAAAAATTTAAATTTCGGCAATGATCTAATTGAAATTATCTTTGAACTACTTTATGATCGAAAATTCATTACAACTACGGGCAATATAAATTCAAGTCGGGAATTCAAAATTTTAAATGGTGTACAACAGGGATCCATTACTGCACCAATTTTATTTAATTTATATACAGCGGAAATGATTGGGAATCAACAACTTAATTCGGAAAATATTCAAGTGTGTGCATATGCAGATGATATGGTCATCTATTGTAGTAAATATTTGGTTGGAGATATTGAAGCCCAATTGCAAAAGGCAATAGATTATGTACAGGATTACCTGAATACGTGGAGAATTGAAATGAACGTGGCCAAATGTGAATTGATACTATTTCGCAGCCCGCTAAGGAACGCGAACCGAGACTTAAAAAGAAATTGGCGAAAGCTCAGAGTAACGGCCTACGATCAACCAATAGTATTAAAGGAGTCAGTCAACTATTTGGGTGTGAACATTGACAATATGTGCTATATGGCGGCACATACAACAGCACAATTGGAGAAGGCGCGTAAAGCGTTCATGGGAGCGAGACGTTTCTTTTACAGTAAATATATTGGTGAAAGAGTTAAAACAATCGGATATATGGCACTCATCCGCCCAATAATAACATATGGATGCCAGGTGTGGTTTAATCAGGTGCCACGCTACATGGAACGAATAAGAGTTTTTGAGAGGAAATGTATACGACACTGCAGAAACAAATATCGCAAGGCAGAAACTGGCTACCTTCATTACATTTCAAACAAGAATCATTATGAGAATTTTGACGCAGACCGAATTGATGTACATATAATTAAATTAATAAGAAATCATATATTACGAGCGACATTAAACACTGATAATTCATTAATATGCGGACCGTATTACATCGATGAGCGGATGGCACAACATTATTTAACCGAAGGTATAGTACCGGGTCCAAATTTCTTTACACACCTCGATAGTAGAGGGTATGTGCAGGACAGAGAGGGCATACCAATTATTTTCCATGTTGTGAGAAGGCCCAATGAGAAGTGGTTTGAGGCTGATAAATTCAATAATCCAGGTGAATATCTACGGTTCGACACAAGTATCAAACAACAAAAAGCCAATGAGTTTGAGGACAGATGTTCCAAATACTGGTGGTTGACAGCGGGAGGATGAACCCCATTTAGAGATAGTAATTTAAGATAAAATTTTATTATAATCTAGTATAAGTAATTTTAAGTTTTTCGCTTAAATCATTTCTTCGTCTAAGTGTTGTGTTAGAGATTAAATACTGTTTTTTTTTGTTAACATTTTTTATTCAGTTCAATATTACTTTACGTTATATAATTGTTACATTGTTCCTTTGCCTTATTTAATATTTAATTCAAAGTTAAGTTCTATTTTAAATTATGTTAAGCTTCTGAGTGCCCATATTCGGGACAGCGGGCATTGTAAATATGTTATTATAGTTTAAGAATGGCTTTGTTTTGTTAATTAATTCACCATTCCAATATTCAATAATTGTAAATAATGTTAAAAATAAAGAATTAATTTAATTTGGGGTGATATGTTTTCCTGGTAGAAATCAGGTAAACTGCTTTCATTGGCTTCTCTTTTATAAATGGATTGAAAACGCTCAGCAAAAAAGATCGGAGGGAGTTTTAGTGTTCGAGGACGATATCTCGTTCAAATACATTAGCTACTGGGTATCCTTTAGTGTTCCGTTTAGAGTTAACAAAATCATAAAACTTTTTAGGTTCTGAAATTATGTTCTCACCGAGTTGTTTGATGTAGTTATTGTAAGCTATTCTTGATGCGGACCCAAATTCTTCATATAACTGATGGTGTCGTGTTTTATTGTTCGTTGTTGGATTCTTTTCGAAAACTTTATAAGCTCTGTTCCTTCTATTGCGTAGATTCTTGAGACTTCTGTCTAACCAAGGTTCTTTTCTATTTTCTCTTTGTTTTACCCAGGGAACATGTCTTGAAATAATTCCATCAATAATATTATGAAATTGATCAATAGTGAATGATACTTCTTACCAACTAATCATATCAATTTCTGTCTTAATTGAGTTAAAATTAGCATGTTTGAAATTGTACGCGTATATCGGTTCGTTTTGAAGTTTGCAAGGTGAAGTAGATAGGCTATAGTTGGTTATTGATGCTTTATGATGTATTGAATTAGTAAAGCTTCTCTTACGTTACAATTTTCGAAAGCTGTTGCAAATATTAAATCAAGTTGTATATCGTTACTGTTTTTAATATCAGAGATTTGGCACATATTGTTGCCGTAAGTACAATTTAGTACTCTAATATCAATGTTGTCATTTGTATTTGTCGTTAAAAGTAAATTTTCATCCTCAGGATCTCTAATAAATTGTAAGTGTGGTGTATTAAAATCTCCAAAAAAAAAATTAAAATTTCATTATCGTCATTAATGTTAGTTGAAATTACATTAATTGAATTAAAAATACTTTCATAGATATTTTCGTTCGATGCTGGAGGGACATAGATACCACCAATAATTAATGTTTTGCTGCTGCAATTAATAGTACACCGTATCTGTTCAGATAGTGGGTGTATCGGGACGTAGAATTTAGAGTCAGAATTTATTTCGCATGAGGGGATGGACTTGTGAATTGCTAACAATACCCCACCTCCCCTTGTGTTATTTCTTCGATCATAATTTCTATCTTGTCTATAGACTAGCCAATCAGAATTAAAAATCTCATTGTCAGAAACACTAGAATTTAGCCAGGTCTCTGCCAATGCAAAAATTTTAAACTCTTTGGAATGTAACCTTCGATAGAGGGAGTTTATTTTACTTCTAATTCCTCCACAATTAGCATAAAAAATATTAAAGCAATGTTGGTCAACATTTATGGCAATATTATTATTTAAATTAGTTTCACTATTATAATCAGTATTGTTGTCCAACCTAACTATATTCACATTTCTAGAGTTAATCTCTGAAATGCACGTCGTGTCAATTAAAATTTTTTTTTGTTAAAATAAAATTGGTTAAGATTATTCTTACTATTATTCAGGTGATTAATTCTCTCTATTGTGGTGAAATCTCGGAATGCAGATAGGGTTTTTTCCATATCTTCTTTTGAGATGTCGTATGCATGGTAAAAGTTAACCAGAATATCCTTCAACTTCTCCACACAGGTTGGAAATCCTTCCTTTCTGAGAATTAACTTAAGGTCTTCGAACGTTGTGCCTCGGAAGCTTGTGCCGGCTTTTAAATCCTTGTACTGGGCAACGTATAGTTTTACCGCTTCCAAGATTTTGCCTTCTCTGAGGCGCCCGAAGAGGTATCTTCCATCGCCATTAGATGAGATAATACCCATCCTCACTGCTGGTGGAAAGACTGGATCAACGAAAGATGCTGATGAGGAGCCTGAAATTAAACCTCCGTTGTTGTTAGAACTGGGTGAACTTGTGATGTTCATGGTGGGCTGATCCTCGATGTTGTTGCAGTTGAATGAATTTTTGACTTTGACATTGCTCACACCCTCAGGATGGATTGTTGGACTTTTAAAAAATTTGGGTATTCTTCGGTGTTGTTCTTCCGACGGACGGTGTGTCTTGAGGGATCGTTACGTCTGAAAATTGAGGATGTCGGTGGAGGAATGTTGATACTTGAAGGCGATGTACCGGTGAGTGGTTGAATAGGTGTCGATGGAACACTCTTGATGCTTGTAGTTAATGGAGGTATGATGTCAGATCTGCGGAATTGTTTTGTCCTTGCCATTTTTGAGAGATGTGGTGACCGGGCGTGTCGCTTAAAAGATGAATTGATCTTCAAGTCATGATTTGTCCAGTCCGATTTATAAATTATTTTACCGTACATAAAACGTCAACAACCAGTGTCTTCCTTGTTTTTACCTATAGTTTGTCGACTGTCACATGATTTTTGTTGTGATCCAGTTTGTTCGCGGATTTTTTGTCATTATCGTTTTCGTTATTCCTATTGTTGGCGGACTCGTTTTTCTCCTTGAAGAATTTTTCACAAATCAGAGTCATGTCCTTTTTCAGGTGTTCTCGGAGAGTGTTAATCGTTGCTGCATCGTCAATTTCATATGCTAGGGACGAAAATCGATTCGACGTAGGAATAGAGTAGTTGACTACACTATCATCATTGTTTTCATTTGGAGGCATAGTTCCGGAAATTGTTGCATTTAGAACTGCTTGTTCGATGGTCTTTTCAATCGATGATAATCTTTATCGCAGCCTCTCGATTCGCTTTTCTAATGACGTTAAGCTCTGGACGAAGATCTGATGCTCGTCTGTTAGCATTTCGGGAATAGAATCCGGGGGTAACTTCACGTACGTGTCATATTAACTTTCAACTGTGTCAAACAACCGAAGACCATTCCACATACAGGCCATTACTGATCCTTTCTTAGTTTTAGGATAAAATATTGCAGAATTCAAACTTTAAACTTAAATTGAATGATTGGCCATTATTGAAAGTAAAATTTAGGATATTAACGATTAGGATATTTTTGCTGAAACTAAACAAAGATATCAGCAATTGACTCACTTAATAAAAAACATAATGAGGCTGACCGCCATTAGGGGTAACACCGATTAATATTGGCCAGAATTTTCAATTTCAACAATTGCCCAAAGTCTGTTCCTCAATTAAAAAATAACATATGCCCGTTTAGAATAGCTTTAGCATCACGGGTATGGAGAGCTGAGAACAAACGGCTGAATTTCTGCCAGAATATAGGAATCCTACTTCGAAAAAATCTATAGATTGACCAGGTCTCAATGAAATCGCTGACATCAAAGCTATGACATGTCATCGCAAGCATCGATGGGTTCACAATGAACACCATTTTTTTAAAACGTTGGTAGGGCAAAATAACCAAATATCAACGAAATGTTAACTTCCGGCAGGCGTATCACAGTATCAACAGCGAAAACTTATGGACCCATAACTCTAAGTAAGTTAACAAAGTTTGAGTATATTGGTCGAGTCGTAATCAAAGGAACTGTATTAGATGATGACGGTGTAGATGAAATGATCAGAGAAGCATCATCACAAGAACTTTTCACGATTCTAGAAGAGTTGGGTTTGTTTTCTGAAGAGCAGCCATCAGAAAACCAACCCAATATCTGCGGATCTTTTAGCAACTAACCGAAATGTATATCATAATACAAAACGGTGGATGCAATACAAGGGAAAGAACAGTTGCCCAAACCAGAAGTTAACCAGATAGTTGACCACCAAGAAGATATTGTCATATTTTCTGGTGGAAAAGGGTGTTACTTGTATCCTGATTACGGGCTATAAGCAATTAGGTGAATCACCATATCAACCGACTAACGACCGTATTACGAGTTTGTGAAGGTGCAGAAGTACCATTTCCAGTTGAAATTCAGTTCAATAACGTCAACGTAAATGTGAATCTTCTCGTTACACGTCGGATGCTGTTGAGAACATTCTTGGAACGGAAGGTTTCGTTGTGCTATGTGTAAGACGAGCCTCAAATTAAGAGTATCTATGCTGCACTTGGACTGACTCATATTTTATCCATAACCACCCACCAGCCCTCCTCCCCCTAGCTTCGGTCGCCATTACATTATTTCCACCTGATATATGGGTATGTGTATTACTGAATTTAAATATTTTTGCTTAATACATAAAAATTTTATAAACTGTTTTCACTTTTTCTAGATGACTACAGTTATCCAAGAAATTCATCAAAATATTTCATGCTCTGAATAACTTCATCGAATCTCAATTAAACCCTTACACTTTGCAACATCGTTGAAATTCTTGACAAAGATTTCATGTTTTCCGACATATGGCTTTTTGCAATTGAGTTTTACCCTTGCAACAAGTCGTAATTTTAAAAATCTGTAGGTTAAACGAAATTTCAAACTAGTTTAGGAAAAAAACACCTAATTTTAATGCAAACTTACAGTTAACATGTAACGTGTAAAATTAAAGGTAACAAATTAAATTAGAAAATTTCATGCCGCGCGTACCTACAACAACAACAACAAAATTAAAATTTGCACAATATGTCACTATAGACTATATATAAAACTCACAAAATTAATTAAATTCGCCACACGATTTTTTTCATTTTTAAATAAATGTTGGTTTTTAAATAATAATTTTAATAAATAAATTGACGTATAAATAAAATTCAGGTCAAATGTCATCATAAAAAATATACAAATGTTCTACATAAAGAAGCAAATTCTCATTTGTCAAATTTTTTGTTTGCAATTTATTTTGCCAAGAAACTTTATTTATTCTGGAATATATAAGAAGAACAAAACTAGCGGGAGGTCTTAACCGTGTATATACCATGTACATATGTAGAAGAGAGCACAACAACCGTATTATTGGAAGGTGCGTATTATTATTGACTTTGGATAATATTTCTTCAATATAACTCATCGTAAATAATTTTGCAAATATTCCAGATCCAGGAATCTGTACCAGATACTCATATATAGTCCTTCTCCTATACTTCATATAGAAAATAATTTTAATGCCACCCAATAAGCATTACGTATAAATCTAGTTAGACTATCTAGTTACAGTGATGACATGCTGATAGACATAATCAACTATATATGGTTATAAACTATTCAATTAAGCTTTCATGGTAATCATCATCAAGTTGTTCATCATCATCATCAATATATAATTATGAATGAGAGAGTTCATGTTCAATTTTGATAGTTTGACATGATTTGTGTGTTGTTGAACGGAATGAAAATGATAAATGATCTGTAAGCGATAGAGCTAAAGAAATATTTAATATTTTAACAATCATTAAATATTTAGCAAAAATACTGATTTAAGAAAATATTTTGTACACATGATTCTTATTTTGAGAATCAGTTATTTCCAAAATTTGAAAGCGAGAACTCCCAAAATAAAGCGAACCTTGGAGCAGGAACCCACATCTGGTAACAGGCTTCGCAAATCGGGTTTAATAAATGGCAGTCTGTTATGAATGGCAATCTGTTATGGCTATCAAAAAAATGGATAAATTGACGAACTTTTAATTTTAAAAGTCGAAAAGCATTTAAGAAAAAACGATTAAAATACAAAAATTTATTTAAATTTACCAGAAATTACGAGTTTTGATCCCTCAAATATAACGAAAGTTCTACATTCATATTGGTACTATTTCAGTGACAACCCGATTTAAATTCTAATGGAATTTGCAAATCTAAAATAACTTTAATGCGAAGTTTAGCATTTCTTGGCTCTTATTGGTTCTAAGAAAATTAATTAATTATTACTACCCTGAAGCTGACTTCACCTGGCAACGAATGTTTGGGGCGAAACACGACTTTCTCGAAGCTAATCTGTGCAACATTAGCTATGAAAGTTTACTCCACGGCTACTCTAGATGATCGTTAGGGCTCTAGGGAGGTTCTAGAGAGATTAAACAAAGATATATAATCGAATAAAAACTAACAGTCAAGGTCCTTGAACAAAATAAATCTGAAAAATTAAATTGTTCAATAATCGAGCTTGATGATAAAAACAAGAAGTTTACAGACACATGTATCGATTTTTTCCCGGACAGAATAAAAAACTTCTTATTTAAAACGTCGGTCATCTAGACCGAGTACTACATTTGGACCGCTAGTCACAGAAAACTCTAGTATGGTGGTATATGGCAAGATATGGTCACTTGGAAAAAATATATAGAAATCTCCAGCGAACCATTACAGATTTTGTTGCTGTTTATTATTTATTCACACACCTTTCTCGAATTACTTCCATAAGTAGTTTGTATAACCGATACTAGAAATGACGAATTAGTCAAACACACAAAATAACGGTAGGTAAAGATTAAATGACATAAAATAAACAAGACTGTAATTTGAACAAATTATATTTGATAAATTAATCCAATTTAATTGATTACTATCTTATAAAAAAAAAACTGTCTACCACATTGATATAAGAAATATGATGGTTGACGCTTTAATTTGTCAATTTTTTATGATCCGCAGTATGACATAAATAATAAAAATCACGATTGATTACGATTACGTTGTGATTTGGATTTATTTTTTTCTATAAACGATCGATGGCCATAACACGTCAATTCTGACGACATATAAAATTTGTAATTAGATTAATAATGAGTTTAAGTCACATGTTGCACTAAAAATAGAATTTTCATTAAGTTGCGATGACAATTATAAGCCAGTTATACGACTAATACAGTGGGGTATAAAGTTTATTTTTAGGGTTTATCAACAACAACTGTATATAGATATATGTCATATAGAGGCGTGTGATTAATTGATTAACCCACGATTAATCAATATTTTTACCTGTAATGTGCTATTACAAAAAACAAACAACCTCACAGATCCTCAAAGAAAGTAAAGTTTCACATGGCTTCATTGTTTGGCGGCAATAATGCCGATTAATAACGTTCGCAATATATCGAAGGATTTCCTTTTACGGTTATCAAGGTTACTCCAGTCTCACATGACTTACGCCCACTAAAGACCTTAGTAGACAATTAACAGAAACTACAGGAATATTATTTTATTTACTCGCAGAATGTATTCATCCCAGATGTGTTTTATAGAATTTACATGCCAGAGTTTTACTTATCGCAACAACAGCTTATAATGACAAAGTATGTCAAAGCAAGTATGGCAAGTATGACAAAATTGTCAAGTAAATAATATCGAAAATTTGACAACCAATTTTAATTTTTCGAGCAGTGGCCCTATTCTGGTACTTCAGAAGAAGATTTTTTCAAGATTTTATATAGCTTTTATATATAAATCAGTTTTTTCTGGCCTACTGAGAAAAAAAGTTTTATTTATAGTTTTATTCGGTTTTCAAAAAAATTACGAATAACTTTTTACCTTAGTATGTCAGAAAAAAAAATATTTAAATAGTATTTATATGTAAATTCTTTCCCCAATTCCCTATTCCCGGGGAATTGATAGAATAGAGCCAGAAAGAAACAGAAAAGTCAACTGGTCAAGGTTTCAAAGTCAAGTTTTTTTTAAAAGCTGTTTTCCGATTTTCACAAGATAATTTTTTGAAAGCCTGCTATTTTGTATGAAAATTGGTTCAGTATACGTTTTTTATAATGAATTTTAAATGAAAACGAAACCAAAACTGATGATTATGCAAAAAAATTGGATAGGATATTTAAATTTAAATCACAACAAAAAATTCAAGCAAAACAAAGTGTCCGTCACGCCAGCCGGAACCATATCAGCTGGAACTAAACAACTATGGCACAAGTAGCACGATGCATTGTGCATCATTGTGCACAATATAATTTTCACCTAGCACCTTATAAATCTATAAAAATATGAGATTTTTCGGAAAAGAACCTTACAAATTGAGCCGGAACCATACCCTCTACAGCCAAACAAAGTATGGCACAAGTAGCACGATGTATTGTGCATCTTTATGTACTACATACTTTTTCAGCCGGAACCTTATAAATCCAGCAATATACGATTTTTCAGTTAAACCTTATAATTCCAGCCAGAAACGTTGAAATGGTTAAATACAGCCAAACTTACTTTGGTACAAGTAGCACAATGGACTGTGTATCATTGTGGACTAGATTCTTTTTCAACCGGAACCTTATAATTCCGGTCAGACCCATATAAAGCCAGACCGAATCATACTACAGCCAAACCAACTATGGCACAAACAGCACGTTGCGTTGTACATCATTGTGCACTATATACTATTTTAGCCGGAACCTTATAAATCCACCAATATATGATTTTTGATAGAAACCTTATATACAGTCAAACTAAAGGGCCAACTATAGATTGAATAAAAAAAATAACTGGAATAACGTAAGAAAAAAAGACAAAAATTTATTATTAAAATTTGACTTTTCGGCTATAGATTACTTAAAATATTAAGTTTATTCACATATTTCTTGTAATATTTTTTTGATATATTTCCTAAAATCTTGAGTGAATCTACAAAAGTTTTGAATAGAAATGTATAACATATCAACAAATACACTTGGGCGCAAATAAAATCTCACATTGCTCAATTTTCCACGAAAGTTCAAAAATATCAAAAAAATCCAATATTTGTTTAATTTTTTTAATGCAGATTCAAAGTCTATTTCAATACCTATCCAGTGGTACCTTTTTTGTATTTATACGAGCCATCAAACTGATTTTTGGGGGTAAACATCTACCGTACACGTTTTTGTGAATTTGTCAGCATGAAAATTAGGTTTAACAATCGAATTAAAACATGGAAATAATGATTTCTCCAAAGTTTTCACAAAATCTTGAGGTATCGCCTGCCATTCCTCTACGATCGCCTGTTGCAGCTCCTGGAGACTCGTTAGAGCAACATCTCTGGCTCAAACCCTTCGTTTCAACTCGTCCCATAAATGTTCGATGTGATTGAGGTCCGAGCTTCGAGCTGGCCACTCCATAACAGGCACATCCACCTTTTGGTATACTACACCACCCGTATGCGATCTCGCATTATCCTGCATAAACAGAAAATATTCACTACTTCCTCAATGTACCGTTGAGAGTTCATTCCTCTTGATCAACAGCCAGTATTGGCTCGTGTGATGAATACAAGATCTGCCTTCGCCTCTAACGATATGCATCCCCAGAATATGCACGATCCACAGCCATACGAGACACGCTCTTCAATGCAACATTGTGCATACCGCTCTCCTTGTCTTCCTTATACTCTTCCGCTTCGATTGGTGCCATTCTTCTTCTTCTTCTGTCCAATTCAAATGCAGTCAAGCGAACTCACGGCGGGCTCGTCGGTGGGCTGCGGTCAATTTCGGCCGGTTTACTGGTCTGTGTGCAGTCAGATTAACTTCTCGAAGTTGTCTTCTAGCTGTCCACCGACTGACTTCGACTTCACAAACTTCTTGGGACCGCCGTTGTTGTTACAAGAAAGCGGTGCTGTCCCGCATAAATTAGTTCAACCACTTGTGCGGCTACTTCTGGTGTGGTATCCATTTCTTTGCTCCGGTTGAAGACGTAATCAATAGAGGATCGTTCAGGCCTAAGCGTCGAGATATTTCATGGCATGCTATTGTATTGATCTTGTTGAATTATTTTTAGAATTTAATTCGAAAGCCTGCTATATGCAATTGACAAAAAATCACTTTGTGGTACAAGTACAAAAAAGGTACCACTGGATACGGGCGTGAACTTTTTAACAAATAACAAGTATATCATTGCATTAGTGTTACACTGTAAACCTAATTTCTTATAAGAATTTTGAGTGGAAATTTTTGAAAAAAAATACATGCTTTGAAATGATGAAATGTTTAAAGGATTTTTATAATATGTCATCAAGTCAATAAAATAGTTTCACGTGATAAAAGCTACTAGACCCGTTTACCATATACTTATATAACGTTCTCCCGATTTCTTAATTTTAAAGTAATTATCTTTCTATTATTAAACTTCTTTTGTGTATTAGTGTTACACTGTTAAAAAATATTTTTTAATGAGACAAATATATAAAATCAGAAAGAGATGAATTCCGTTTCCGGAATTTTTCACATTGAAATTTTATATAAAGGTAATATTGAAAACTAAATATTTTAAACACAATTGAAAAAAATACTAAAAAATTCGACGCAAGACAAAATTTATTACTAGAGTAATTTCTTCTAACAACAATTAACTTCCATTATCTTGAGATTACACCAGTAAAACTAATTTAAATTTTGACTATTAAAAGTTTTAAATTGGGGAGACCGCTGGGACATTACATATAGGCAGTTTCTTACATAGTACATAGAGCAGTTGTAACCTCGCAACGACGTTTTAGAAGAATCCCTGTGATCCTCATAATCTTAGTCGACATATAAGTTTCTCAAGCAGGTGAAATTGGTATGTCATACAAATTAAATTAAAAATTGAGAAGACCGCTGTTGTCACATCTTAGAATAGTCTTTGGTATCTTTTTGTTAATAGTCAAAATTTAAATTAGTTTTACTGGTGTAATCTGAAGATAATTAGAAGAAATTACTCATTGTAATAAATTTTGTCTTGCGTCGAATTTTTTAGTATTTTTTTCAATTGTGTTTAAAATATTTAGTTTTCAATATTTCCTTTATATAAAATTTCAGTGTGAAAAATATCGGAAACGGATAATTGTTTAGAACGAGATAGCACTTTCATCTCTTTCTGATTTTATATATTTGTCTCATTAAAAAATATTTTTAACAGTGTAACGCTAATACACAAAAGAAGTTTAATAATCCAATTGGAATCATATTCGTATACTTGTTATTTTTTTGTTAGAAACTTCACTGCCGTCCACTGGATAGGTATTGAAATAGACTTTGAATCTACATTAAAAAAATTAAACAAATATTGGATTATTTGATATTTTTAAATTTTTGTGCGATTTTTTTGCACCCAAGTGTATATGTGTTTAAAACTATAAAAATTATTTATATGCTGTTTAAATTACCAAAATTCGATAAATTATTTTTTAGGTTTTAGAAAAATACAATTCTACAGTTTAGTGAAAATTATTTTTGATTTTATATTCATATTAGTATATGTGTACTATTCTGTGCTGGATTTATGAGGTTCCGGCTGACAATACTTATAGTGCACAATGATGCACAATGCATCATGCTACTTGTGCCATAGTTGTTTGGTTGCGGCTGATATGGTTCCGGCTAGCGTAACGGACACAAAACAAAAACAATTTTGCTGGTTAATACTTAGTATTGACCCTGTGAATCTTCAACGGGTTGCATTGCGTGTTGTTCCTCATTTACCTTATTTAAGTTTTGACAAATACTTGGGGATTGCACCCACCTCCTCATCCATCCAACCAGCGAGTGGTTCGAGTTGTGTGACACCGGACATTGTAATGCATCAATATGAAATATTCCCTTATATATATATATACCTGTGGGCCCTACATGATCCAAAAGAATGTCCTCGATATACCTTTCAGAGTTCAAACCTCATCTATGGCCTCCACCAGGTACGAAAACAAGATTTGTTTTTCCCACAAGCGATGTCAGCCCGCATCATGAACGAACCGCCACCGGACTAGAATGTTTCAGCAAAACTGCTCTACGAAAATCGCTCTCCTGGACTCCGATAGACCCGGCCTCTCCTATCACTATCACTACCACGGAGACACCGATACTCCAATTGATGTGTTCGCGTACCAATTCACCGCTCTTTGCGATGGCGTGTTGTCAATTTTGGGCCTCTAACGGGCCGTCTTGGAGTGAGTTTTCTTACTATATCGATTGACTAACAGCTTCATCTCGAACTTGTCTTAGCTCCTGCTGCACATCCACACCCATGAGATGGCAATTTCACAGTGAAGTTAGGACGACAAATCGATCGTCTTGATTAGATGTACACCGATACTGGCCGGTATGCGGTCTTCGATTGAACGTACTTGTTTCTTGAAACCTTCTGGATGCTCTAGAGACAGCAGATTGGCTCATGTTTATCTGACGAGCGACTTCTCATTGATTGTATCCTTCGTGCAGTAAAGCATAACAACTTGTGCTGCTTTTTATAGAGTAGTATATCCTTGATTTTGAGGAAACAATTCATTCATTGTGGCACGTTTCTAGTAATTACCCGGGAATAGGGAATTGGGGAAAGAATTTATATGTATTTTTTATATACATTTTTTTTCTTGCATATTGAGGTAAAGAGTTTGTGTTTTTTTTTGAAAACATAATTAAATGGGGAATGATTTCCCCATTTAATTATGTTTTCAAAAAAAATTCCCTATTCGTGGGGAATTACCAGAATAGTGCCACAGATCAAAAACTGATAGGTGACTGATGGCAAATATCGGCCAACGTGATATTATACAGGAGATTGCAGCACGCCAATTGTTTTCACCGAAATAACGAATTTTGCTACGATTGCTATAATTTGAAAAATACTGCAGTACTGTATAGATTTTAATGATACAGGCGCCCTTGTAATGATGAAATACTAAGCAGTCAAAAACAGTTGTTTTTCGAAATACGTTAAGAAAATTATAAAGTCGATTTAGTTGCTCGCGAGTGTAGAAGAAATTTAATGTTTATCACCATGATTTTTAAATTACGTGATTTTAATTGGAGTTCAGGATAGATAGCTGCAAAAAAAATTCCAACCAGACCAATATAGTATGAAGGTCAAATTTAAATAATTCTTTCAGCAATATCTGTAGTATATCGGCGTATAACCTGGAAAATGTCACACGGTTAAATAAACACGGTTTACAATAAACCGCATCGCAGCAATATAATTAATAATCCCACTTCCACAAAAAAAAAAAAAAATGAAAAGCTCATCTTATATTTATTTGTGTTGTTTTTTTGTTTTTCAAACCGGAAATAGAAAAGTAATATAATTTAACAATATTAAATTACACAGTGCTTTATTTATTATTTTGTTATATTTCCTGTTAATTTCTTACACTTAACAACTTACGTGTATTTTATGGTGCCTGTATACAAAGTCAGTCACTCATCTTATTATGTTAAGTCAAACACTGTAATTTTATAACATATATAGTTAGTTCGTATAATTTTACATAAAAATCTAATGTCACAGAAACGGCCGTGTTTCAATAACATGAAATGAAAATTGGTATGTGTGTGTGTGTGTATAAAACACAAAAATTTAATTGTTAATTATTCAAGTGGAAAAACAGAATTTAATTTTTAATTAAGAAACTAATTGATTTGTGACTTTACGCCGGTATATCGTATACAGTATGCAAACTGTAGAGGCAGATGTTTTAATCTAGTCTAGTCGTTGTTTTATCTATATGTAATTTGTATATAATGAAATTGGTAAATAGTGTATATATATAATATTGGCCTGCCCATGTACAGGTACATAGAAATTAGATTTCCCATCATAAACATATATAAACATCTGTTTTGTTTTCTTTATTTCGAACACAAAACTATATGATTCGTGTAAATACTCTCAACATGGGTCGAATTTTATAAATTCGACTTAAGCCATTAATTTTTATTTTGTTTTTGTTAGTTTTCTATTTTATTCAATTTACCGACAAACGATCATAGTTAACTAGCTGCCTCACTATAAATACTTACGTATATAGATCCAATGATTTTAATTTCGTATATAAGCTTAAAATTTATGTATTTTGTATTATTAAGAATTTTGATTGAAATGCAATAAAAAAACGATTAGCTGTCAGTAATTGAATCGGATTAAAAATTAAGTTGCAACTTTTTTGTGTAAATATTACATTTATTTTTTTTTTCGAGATCGTAAATCCGATTATATACCAAAGTACAACGAGGATGATACTTATCTGTATAAAAGTACTTAATAAATAAGAGTGTCATAATATATTACGAGGAGTACGTCCATATATAGACGTAAATGAAATTGGTTTTTGGGTTAAATATGTATGTACAATCCCGTTTAGCATGTCAAAATATTATGCATGCGATTCAATCAACTCTCACCCAACAAAAAATTAATTACTTCGTGTATACCCTATACCTAAATAAAATTAATTATTTTGATAAGAAATAAGTTAATTTTAGTTTTTGTTGCAACTATTACGGTATACTTCAGTAGTAGTTTGAGTCAAAAACTTGCTATTTAAATTAAGTTAATAAAATATACAAATTTATTTATTATAACGATAATAATATTATTATACCAACCCCTATATACTATCCGATTTTTCATTTTGTTATTTAGAAAAATTCACAGTGAAAATAAACCCTTATTTCTATTTTCTGATAATAAAATAACAAATTATATCTAATTTGCATATTTTATTTATATTTATTGTAATCCGGAAATTAAAAAGTATAAAGAAATCCTTTTATATACAAAGAGCTCTTATTCACTTTTTGAAAGGGCGGGTACTAAATAAACGTTAATAATTTTAGAGAGCATATACCAAAATGTAACGATGGCCAGTTGTAACTAAACGAATAATTTTAAGATGTTCTCGAACGTTTAGGTCAGTAGTTCCGTCATTAATTTCTTTCTTTCAATTGTTGTGGCTTAGGAAAACTCTACTGATCTTTGGCAAATTCCATGAAACCGATTCTTTCAGTAGATACAATTTATAATTCTATAATTCTAAACCGTATTTTCCCGCAACCAAATTATTGCCGACAATATCGTTAGATCTTCTCTATCTTTCTTTATAGTTGTACATCCCATTAAAAGATTTTGCCGTCTGTACAGAAGCTCTCCATCCATATCGATGGAGTTTCAATATTCTATCAAAGCGATCGTTTTTTTCAATGTCGTCGCTCCAGCGCAGTCGGGGTTTTCCTCTGCAACGGATACCGGCTGGTTCTGTTTACACGAGTTGCAACTGCAACACAACATTTCCTCGTGTTGCTTATAAATTATTGTTGCACTTTTTCAACACAAATTTTAGGTGAGCAACGAGTTGCAATTCACAAATACAAAGACAAAACAATAACAAAATTTTTTGGGGTTCGATTTTTGTTTTTTGTAAACAGCTTTTATTTCAAATTTGTTTTTTTACCAGTCAATACTGGCTACAAAAAATAAATTTAGCACAAGTAGACTGGTCGTACCACTTCAAAATTCAATACGAAATCAAAATAATTGTACACACATATATTTAGACAAGTAATAAAAATTTTCGTATTTCGTCTAAACGTGAGAAATTGTAGTGTTGCGTTGCAATGTTAACTTCGTGTAAACAGCACCAACTGGCTGTTGTTGAAACACTTTATTTATTATGCGTCGTTGTGGAGACGGCGCAGCCATCTAACTCGATTAGATTTGTTGAATCCGATGATATCGCTGACTTCGAGAAGTTTCATTATTTAATGATTCATATACAAATTTAGGATTCGACAACCATAATTTCCGATACCATTGAAAGTTTTAAATATCTCTTATCAGTTGTAACATCGTTAAATGCTACGCAAGCATAAATAAAAGCCGGAATAGCTGCCAAAAACCGAGTTTGACCATTAGACTTCGGGGTCCAGCTCTTGCTTTCAAAAGGCAGCATGACTGCTAAAAAAAACAGTTCGCTACAAAAAAGTTGGAACAGACATATTTTTTTCCAAAAAATACCCAGATTTAAACGCTTGTATTTTGGTGAAATAATACTTTTCAAAAAAATAATTTTGCTTCCAATTGAAAGAAATTTCATCTGCTTAAAACTGAAATCCGTTTTATTTAATTTTGTTGTTTTTGACTTTTTTGAGTAAAATAAAAATTGTCTAAAACAAAAAAAAATATGCTGCTGTTTGAGACTTTAAACGAACTTGCCCGATATTTCATTCCCAAATCCAAATTAGCCATTTTATAGAGAATTTAGAAACCTAAACAGTGATATGCGACATGCGTCTCTCATTTTTGATGTGAAAACATCTTAAGCGGCAGAGTAACTAAAAATTGTATCTGTGCCGAACAAATTAAATAATATTCTGGTAATTCCCTCGGAATAGGGAATTGGGGAAAGAATTTATATGTAATTTATATTTTACAAAATTTTTTCTGGCATACTGAGGTAAAAAACTAGTGGTAATTTTTTTGAAAACAAAATAAAATTGGGAATAACTTTCCCTGCCAATTTAGATATGGAAAAATTATTCCCAATTTATAAATATTTACATCAAACTTTTCTCCTTAGTAGGCCGGAAAAAAATATTTGAACTGAAATTACATATAAAATCTTTCCCCAATTCCCTATTCCCAGTGGCACTATTCTGGTTTTCTCTGGGAATATGGAATTGGGAAAAATATTTTCATAGTATTTTTGTCTAAGTTGTATTTTTCTGGCCTACTGAGGAAATAAGTTTGGTGTAAATATTTTCGAAACAAAGTTAAATGGGAAAATATTTTTCCCTATAAAAATTTTGTGGAACAAAATTTTCCCAATACACTTTGTTTTGAAATTTTTTGAACCAAACTTATTTTCTCAGTAGGTCAGAAAATCATAATTTAGACATAAATACTATGAAAATATTTTTCCCAATTCCCTATTCCCAGGGAAAACCAGAATAGTGTAACAGGGAATTACCAGAAATGTGCCACGGGGGTCGATTTTTTTCAAAATTCAACCAGTTGACGAAATAACCGCAAGGATATAGTAGTGGTACGTGTGTTTGTGTTAGTACGAATGTGTGCCATTTAATTTTTTTTGATGACATTTCTATGCTTTAAATAAAAAATTAAATTTATAATCAAATATGCTCTAAATAAAATTATATTTATTAAATTTTAGTTTCAATGTAATTTCTAATTCTATTAAAATATTTTTTCTTAACACATTGACGCGAACTTTCTAAAAGTGTGTGCTGCTCAGGAACACATTTGATAACTTTTGTAATTGCAATGATATTGAAAAATATGTCGGGTTATTCCTTAAAAAATGAAATCTTAAAAAACGAAAAAGTTAAAAAGTTGTATGACCGCTATAGCAGTCATTTCTGCGAACGTGTTAACTCACCTCTCAAATACTTGGTGAAATGACAGAAAAGTGTAACGACGAAAGCACATAAGCGCCAAAAAACTGAACCGATTTGTACCGATAAAAATTTTTGATCCTTACATTCGCAGAAAATAAACAAATCTAACCACAGAAAAACTACACACACAATATACGTATACGAAAAAGTATCCGTCGTCCGTTTTGAAAAAAATCGACCCCCAGAAAACGAAAAAATTAAATGTAAAATATAAACAAAAACGTGCGCATACTCATGTAAAATATCTACAACACATCCGGCATTTAAAAATCATCGTGAAATATGTAAAAACCGAGTTTTAAAAGCATGGCTTGCGTATCTAATCGAGCGAGAAGCAACATTATAAACTTTGCAATGTTAAATTTATGCAAGTTAACGTTGGATGACATGGCCCCACTAGAGCGCGATAATATAAGCGAGGAGGTTTCAATCGATGATAGTCTACATGCGCAGCAGCAAACATTGCTTTGGAACGGGGAAAATTTTATGCAAATAGCGCCGCCAAGTGAAGGTTGTTTGCCCCAGAGTCTTTCTGATGAGCGTACTAAAGAACTATCATTTCCAGTTTCGAGGATTTAGAAATGGAGTAAAAGTCACCCCATTCATGATGACTACCAGTGAACTGAGGCGTGCTGACCGATGCGGCGTTACTCCCATTTATTGTAAATGGTGATGAAGATGATGCGACTTCGTGTACGCGATTCACTATTGCCTTTAGTGCATGCTCAGTGATGAAACGTTGAAAGAGACGCACTTCAATACCAAAGCTTCCTTAGTGAATGAACATACAGTGATTTGTGCACTCTATTTTAACAAACTGGTAGACACTCTAATGATGATTTCGCACTCTAAGCAGCATTGTCCTTTTGGATGTAATCGGGTGGTGCATTACTTTAAAAGGATCGCGGAAGTTCGCACGTGCACATATTGTTGTGACTGAAAAGCGCAACATAGGATGCCATGTGTTTCGATAACTAACCGGCCTGTGATATGATTGATCGCCTCATTAGCGATTCCGCAAAACGAACTTCTGCCTATATTCTAAATTGCAGTGACATAAGCATACGTTTACGCGTTATAAGAAGAGAGGGGGCAAAGATCCTGCAGCCTTGCTCTGTCGCTTTGGAGCTCCTTTTATGCCTATGCCTAAGAGCGACAATCGTAGAGTTTGTTATGCGAAGAATTATTAGAAATACTGGCAAAACTTAAAAGACAACGATCATGCTGATATCAACGCCTTTTTCAAGGCAAACGCAATTCAATCAGATGTTTACTAAGAAAATTTGCTCAGAGCAAGTATAACTAGACCGAAGGTCTTCATACAGCGAACACCTTCAGAGAAATGGATGAAACCATTTAATCCGTTTATTTTCAGCTTGCTTGACAATAATATGGATATTTAGTTTATAATTGAAGAATGTGCTGTGCTGCATATGTAGTCGAATATGTGAATAAAACTGATAGGGGTATATCAGTAATTTACAGCGTAGAATAATTCAGACTATGAACGAGCACCCGAAGTTTGATATAGTCGATATTACAAGTAAATTGAGTGTTGATCTTTTAAATTCGGATCAGATCACCAGCAAGGAAGCGGCTTGGTACTTGCTTCGTCTACCTATGTCGGAAAGCTCGGTAGTTAAACAGTATCTGCCTACGTACTGCCCATAATAGAGTACAGAGGGTTAGAAAATCCAAGGAGCAACTGATCGAGAAGAAAGCTGTTGGTGATTCTATGGATATATGGGAGGATAGTTGGTTCGACAAGCACGAAAAGCGTCCACCCGAATTTACGGAGCTCGAACGTTGACTGAAGTCGCTGCGTACTACATCATTCCAAGTGATGCCTCTAAGCCATGGAGAAAGACATCGGGTAAGCGCATTCTTTGCTACAGAAACTAAATAGAATTATATACTTAGAAGCGGTGCAAGGATTTTACCCATTTGCTATTTCATGTGAGACACGTCAGAGCAGGATGGTTGTATAAAATGGCATATGGCTTATATCTCAAAATGAAAAACCCCAAATCAGCTGTTTGTTTATGGCGCTGTGACGACCTATGGTGACCACATAATTTTGTGCTTTTAAAATTATTAATTAACATAGATTAAAATAATAAAAACTTTATCAAATAGTTAATTGTAGTGGTGCAATATTTGATAATAAAAACTACAGACTTTTAATTAAAATGAAGTGTATTGTGAAAAGTTTAAAAATACGCATAAAAAAATTAAAAAAACCATATCTTACCATTAGTAAGTTTACTAAGTGTTTATATACAATAAAATGTCAATTAGTTAAGAAGAAAGTGATTTTTGGTAAATATATCCTTAATTTAAGTTATAAATCAGAGAAAATTAAGTAAACAATTTTGATTGCCGGCTTGGGGTTTTTCGTGTTGTGCTTGTGTTTGGAAACATATGTTATACTACCAGTGTCGCATTTTTCTTATTACTACGTACATATTCAACGTGCTTTTCTTTCATGATTACTTTTTATTTTGTAATACTATAAGTACAATTTTTCACCGCAAATAAAAAAAAATAAATCAGTTTTAATTTCGATCGAACAAATTCTAAATATTTATATGCTTTCTCTTTTACCCTCCGAATTTGACTCACTTGACAGCTACTTTCATTTACTCTCAGTATCTACCTCTATGAGAAACTACAACTTGACGTCGCAGTTTGACGAATATAGACGCGAAATGGTGACGTTGCATATCCCGTTCAGAAACGAAAAGACTAAAGTGCTCGCTCAAGCAAAATATACTTGAGTCGCGATTATCCGGGATGAGTAGGACTTCCCGGATAATCGAAAATCCCGGTTAATAGAACTAAAAAAAAATCCCGAATAATCAGATGAAATTCAGATTAACCAACAGACTAAAAACTCCGGGATAATCGAGGTTCACGGATAATCGGATCCCGGATAATCGAGATTCAAATGTATATGCAGATTTATGACGAGAACGAGAATTTTATTCTACAACATCGTCGAGTTTTTGAATCCGATTTTGACATCCGAAAAACGATGGAAATTTTTAGACAAATTTGCGCGGCTGGAGGCAATGGAAATGAAACTGCTTACCTTGATATTTCGAAGCTTGTTACTCGGTTCAACAATGAGACTGATCCATTTGCAAACTACTGGTTGTGGCAAAACATTTGTCATCCGTTTATTGATGGAAATTTATATAGGTTCACAAATATCGGTGGCTACTGCAATGCTTACATTTGCTGTGGTTCCACGGATAACGCAACCGTCGCGATCGAGGGTTCGATCACAAATGTGGTCGAATTTCAAAATACGAAACTTCCAATAACCACGCATTCCTTACGCATCCTACCGGTAGTTTCGGGCTAAACGTGTTATATACATTACCTATAATCATTTTGAACCGGAATTTCAACAATAAACAGTTTTTATTTTTTTGCCAAAATCCCTGATGAACGGATAAAATTTATTGTCACAGATTCCAAATTTTTCGTGTATTTTGGGTTATTATAGTGTAATTATGAGTAGATCCATGTTAAATTTGCTATGCTGTGCATGGGCTACCTCTGACAACTACCGTACGAGCTACTCCAATTTATCGTCAACTCAAGAACTGCTTGGCCGGTCCAATTTTGTGGCGGAGTGTAAAATTTTACGAGCTGACGGAAATAATGCGACAAGCCAATTAAGAATTTTCCGAGGTTTTAACACGCATAGAAAACGGCGATGTACTGCATGAACCTGGGCAACGATTAATCGAATCTCGCGTTGTGTCCAATGAGTTTGCTCAAAGAATGTGCCCAAATGCTATCAATGTCTGTGCTCAACGCATCTAAGCATAATGTGATTTCCATTACTGTCGATGGTTTTGAAGGCTGTAGCAGCGTCATACAAATTGCTCAAGCGCGGCAGTTACTAAACAAGATGTCTGTGCTTGAAACAGGCGGTCTACTCTTACACGTAATATATTTCACGTAATCAAGCTACATATGGAAATCCTTTGGCGACAAACTAGTGGTCTCGGAGTTGCAGTTAAACAGGTTGGAGATATTTGCTCGGTCAAATGTTTAATGGCAAACGGCCAAAATTTATTCTTTGTTATCATATATTGTACATTTCTCCAAACCATAAAATAATTCACATAATCAAATTTCTCTACTTTGTTTTGCTGCCTTATGCAGAAAATGATTGTATTATTTTTGTCGAATTTAATCATCTTATCCCAATGATAGTATCAGGTGACTTCAACTCAACGTCGACTTCTCAAAACTCGTAGCGGAAGAATTAATTGATTTCATGAAAAGTACGTTCAAGTTAGAATTAAACATTCGGCGAGGAAAGGATTTGGTTTTGCTCCTGTTCTTCCCAAAGCAAGTCCTCTTGCATATAGCAATCGAGCGGCATGAACCTGTCCTTGATATGCACGACATCGTCTGCATATCTAAGAACAAGGCTTGATTTACTAAATATCAAGTTATAATGTTGCTTTACCTTATTTCGTATACTCAATGTACGTATCAGGCGCCCGTAAAATATTCCATAGAATTTCCAATAGATTAAAATCATATTCTTCTAACTCCAATTGAAATTTTAATGCGTTTCTATGTAGTTGTGTGGAGTACACTGTTATGATTTTTAATTTTCAAAATTATCAACGAAAAGTAAAATATTATGTTTGATTTTACATTATTTTAATTAGTTCAGAAAGCATAGAACAAATTTTTAAATAAATTACAAAATTTATACATAATTTTAATTCAAATCATTGTAGTAGAATAAAAATGAGATAGAAACAAAAGACAGATATATCTTCATTAAATTAACGATATTTATAAAATGAGCACATCAAGATAAGTTAAACGAAATCGAGCAAGTTTTATCAGTATATTTATAAGACGTATATCAAATTGTCTTAATTAAAATGGCAGAAAAATATTGTATCTTATAAATAAACTAAAAATTAAAATTTTAATTGATAAAATACGAAGAAAAAATATTATTGTAACATAACCATAAAGTTTCACTAAAATGTTGTACTAGCACAGTCGGGGCGCAAACCAAATATACTGAGCTCAAACCAATTTTGAATTTCCCATTGGTTTCTAATAAGAATTTTTTGAGTTTCATACGAATTAACAAAAATTCCAAAGATTTTTCCAGAGATTAACCCTAATGTGAGAGACAAGGTATCCGGGTACCTTTTGCACTTTTAAACGCCTAGCTTTGTATGTTCCAGTCATAATAAAAAGTTTTAATTTTATGAGAACTTCTAGTTCAATTGATAGAAAACGATCACACTTAAAAATGAGAATTTCTACAACTTGGACGCACGTGAGAGCAAAAGGTAGTTTAGTTATACGAATTAGAGTAACAAAGGTGCCCGGGTACCTTTATACATTTTACACTATATTTGAAAGAAATAGTATACAAATATTTTATAGTTTTGTGTTATATGTATGTGTATTTCATTGTTTGTATTTCTGTTTATTTATTTCATTTAATTTATGTTTATATTTTTATTTATTTCAAAAAGACTAAACAAACATTTTTTTATTGCTATCGATCATTTTTTTCACTGATGTGACACGTTGGATTATTTACGTTTTTTTACAGAATGTTTTTCGAAAACTGACATGTTGCGGCTAATGCAAAACTGTTTTCAATTTATGCAGTTTCAGCAAAATCCGTTATAAATTTCATAATTGTAAAAAAAAATTGAAGAAAATTACCTACCCGGGTGGCGGGTACCCCATGTCACTCAAATTAAGATATTTTTTTTTTCACTCACATGAGAATTAAAAAAATAGACCGAATCAACTTCATGATTTTTTACTTTTAGAAGCAAATAAGAATGTTCTTTTACAGCAGTAAAACTTAATTATAATTTATAGAAATAAACCTGAAGCAGTGCATTATTAAAACAAGATGGGTTTAGGTAGATGCTTAATCAACTACTTCACGAATTACCGAGAATTTAATTACAATCTCCATACATGGTCGTCAATGGCCATCAAAATTTAATATAAAAAAACAAAAAAAGGTAACTCTGACCTGAATCACAAACATCGGAAATAGCTAATATTGGCCATCTAAATTTGAGTAAAAATGCAATCAGTACACCCAGTGGCACTACTCTGGTAATTCCCCGTGAATAGGGAACTGGGGAAAGAATTTATATGTAATTTCTGTTCAAATATTTTTTTCCGGTCTACAGCAGGTCGATTCTGGTTTTTCCTATAGGAAAAGGAATTAGGAAAAATATTTTCATAGTATTTTTGTCAAAAATATTATTTTCTGGCCTACTGAGAAATCATGTTTGATCTAAAATTTTATAATTTAGGGAAATATTTTGTCCGTATCGAAATTGGATAGGAAAAATATTCCCAAATTAATTTTGTTTTTGAAAAAATTTACACTAACTGTTTACCATAGTATGTCAGAAAAAAAATTTTGTGACCAAAATACTATAAAAATATTTTTCCTATAGGAAAAACCAGAATCGAGCTGCTGAGGAGAAAAGTTTGATGTAAATATTTATAAATTGGGAATAATTTTTCCATATCTAATTTGGCAGGGAAAATTATTCCCAATTTAATTTTGTTTCCAAAATATTTAACACTAGCTTTTTACCTTAGCATGTCGGAAAAATAATATTTGAGCAGAAATTACATACAAATTCTTTCCCCAGTTCCCTATTCCCGGGGAATTACCAGAATAGTGCCACAGAATATTAAAATTCGTAGCAATAAACCCGGAGTCGCGCATTACTAGCACTATGTGGTTTTAGTTAGGTGACTCAATAGCCAACATCATGTACTAGCGAGACTTGAAAAACGATCTCTGGGAATTCTCTGGGAATTCTCTGGGAAATTCTCAGTGTACCGATATAATTTTTACTCAAATTTGGATGGCCATTCCCAGTGCGTGATTCAGGTCTGACTAGTATATGAAGTTGGTCATTGAGTCACCTAACTAAAACCTCCTAGTGCTAATAATGCGCGACTTCAAGTTGATTGCTACTTGTTTTCATGCCCTATATGTACTGATGTGAATTTTACTCAAATTTGGATGGTCACTATCGGCCATTCCCACAGATCATTTTTATTCAAATTTAGATGGCCAATATTAGCCATTTCCGATGTTTGTGATTCAGGTATGAGTCACCTATCAGTAGTTAGGAGTTTTTTTTTGTTTTTTTGTCATCTTATTTTAATAATGCACTGCTTCAGGTTTATTGAGGTTATTTTATTTCGTTATATTTTTTTTAACATCTAGAATTTTTGTTAATTCATATGAAACTCAAAAAATTCTAATTAGAAATCAATGGGAAATTCAAAATTGGTTTGAGTACAGTATATTTGGTTTGTGCTAGTACAACATTTTGGTGAAACTTTATGGTTATGTTACAATAATATTTTTTCTTCGTATTTTATCAATTAAAATTTTAATTTTTAGTTTATTTATAAGATACAATATTTTTCTGCCATTTTAATTAAGACAATTTGATATACGTCTTATAAATATACTGATAAAACTTGCTCGATTTCGTTTAACTTATCTTGATGTGCTTATTTTTTAAATATCGTTAACTTAATGAATATATATCTGTCTCTTGTTTCTATCTCATTTTTATTTTATTCCAATGATTTGAATTAAAATTATGTATAAATTTTGTAATTTATTTAATAATGTATTCTATGCTTTCGAAACTAATTAAAATAATGTAAAATCAAACATAATATTTTACTTTTCATTGACAATTTCGCAAATTAAAAATCATGACAGTGTACTACACACAACTACATAGAAAGGCTTTAAAATTTCAATTGGAATTAACAGAATTCCAATTAGATTTGTATACGTATATGATTTTAATATATGGAAAAATCCATGGAATATTTCACGGACCCAACCAATTATCCTACGGTTTCCCACTTTGATTCTTTCGTCATGATTCTTTTCTCGTTTTCTTCCCCTTGATCCATAAACTAATTGTATGGCGGGGAGAGTTTTGATTTTTTTCAGCAATTTTTTGTTTTTGATTCAACTGATTCTCGCACTAATTTAAAGATAAATATTTCAAGGACACTTTGTTTATTTGTCGTTTTTGAGTTAATTTTAGGTTAATATTTGTTATTTTTGCTGAGAGGAAAATATATTTTTTCAAACAAGGAAGCAGTTTTCGCAGCAAATAATAAACTTTTTTACTATACGACAAAAACAAAATTTTACACACATACATAAACAAAGAAATGCGCAAAGAAATCAAATGTGGTCGTCGATTGATTTTGTGATGTGATAGAATCACGACTAAACAAATCAAATAATGGCCCATCTTGCGAAGCGGTTACCGCAGGTACAACTGGTAATTTATCCTTCGAACCAAAAAGACTGACCAACGGTTTGTGTTTCGTAATCAAAATGAATTTCCGCCCGTAGAGATATTGATGGAACTTCTGCACTAAAAATATAATGTTGTTTTAGATGCAAAATATACTAATTTTCTTGACTTGACTTGAGACTTGTTGACTTTAGTGTTACAAAGGCTCTTTGTTGAGGATCGTTCTAAATATAGCAGTTCTTCTTCCTCAATTCATTCAATGACTAATCGTTGAACGGTTTTCTAATAAATTTATGATAATAATTTACTTTACCCATAAATGATTGTAGTTCTTCTATATATTTCTATAGGTCCAGGCATTTCGATAATTGCTTTTCATCCTGATTCTGATGGTCTCATACCTGTTTCGTCTATTGTGTGGCCCAAATAGCTTATTGCTCGGACTCTACAAACCTGAATTTTTCTATTTTATCTATTGGGCCATGTTCTTGAAGTCATTGAAACATAATATCGTTCAAACAATTTGCACATCCTTGCAAACCCACAAACACCTGCTACAGAAATTTTTGAAATATTGGAACATATACCAAATGGTGTATTAACTATACAACACGCGCTTCCGTTCATATTCAAAAAGTATCGTTCCCAGCACGTAGATTTTGGAATTCCGCCAGTTCCGCCTTTAACCATGCGATCTACTTCTTTCTGTATATCGCTTCCATCTGAGGAAATTGAAATTGGACGAGCTTTACAAAATTTTGGTTTGCAGCTAGCATAATTTTTCCTGCTCATTATAATTTGGCCTTGATTCGACGATATTCTCGATTTTACAAAATCGACGGAGTTATTATTAGCTTCTCGTTTCGTCGTCTAGTTGTGTACCAACAAACAGATCAACTATGAATTTTAAGACTGCACATTTTCACTTAATTTCCTTAAGCCACGAATCATCTCGCCATGTGTCTGTAAAATCTTTCGAATAATTTTAGAGCTAGCCATTACTACGTTAGGCTGTTCAACGAACTTTCAAATAAACACATTAATGTTATGACGCTTTTGTTTGTGTGTATGAGTCAATTTTAGTAGTGCTTCGCAGTAGTTTGCCTCCCCGGTTGTGAACCCGGTTTTTCTTCAATCTTAATTCATCCATAGTTTAGCAAGTCCCCGTAGTGCTAGTTATCGTACCATAAAACTGACCCATTTGTGACCAATGTATCATTTTCGCAACACTAAACGCATCGACGGTTTTTCCCCGATTTATATAAATCCACATAATTTTTACCGTAAATCGTTTACAGTTATTCGAATAGGTATATAAAGGAATGAAATGAACGATAGTTTTTTTATTGTTTTGTTTTCGCAGTCCTGTGAGGATATAGTAAAATTAAATAAAATTTTGTGTAACTTAAAAAATGGATCCGGAGACAAGAAGATATTGGTAAGTCGAATATAAAAAACTATTATTTACTTTTTATTAATTATTGGAATATAAAATATAATAAAGTAACATAGAACTATTAAAAATTATAAAAAAAATTGATAAGCGCAGTTACAGATTCATTTTTTTTGAGGTGTTGCGCAAACGTATCATTGGTCATTAGGTGATACTAAAATTTATTTATAGGAAAACTCCGCTTACCGTTGCTGAAATGCTAGAGGCCTTCGATAATATGCCTGACGATGTTGATATTCCCACTGATGTATATCTGTATCCACCTGAACTTAGTGTTGATACGGATGAAGATTCGGGTGACGAAGAAGATGTAAATACTAACCATCTAACCAAGAACCAATTAGAAGCAGGGGTGGAAATTAGATTTGGGGATTTGGAAATTCAAAACGAGATCGAGATAAATGGAGAAGAAGAAACCATGCCTCAAATGCCGCAGCCCAGAATACACCAAAAATGGGAGCGGGGAAACGAAGAAGATTTTCGATTGTCCGCCAAAATGTTTAAGTCAAATCAATGGAAAGGCACAAAAATTAATCCTTTGACAAAGAGTTTATCGAAACGGTGGTTCATCATACTACATATTACGCAAAAACCAAAAAAAATCAATCACTTAATATTTGCGCGGATGACGTGTACGCGTTTTTGGGCGTGATGATTATCTCCGGCTATAGTTCTTTACCTCGTCGACGGATGTATTGGGCAAATGATGAGGATGTCCGTAATGAACTCATTTCGAAATGGATGCGACGAAAGAAGTTCGAAGAAATTTTTACGAATATATATTTTTGTAATGTAGATGCTATCAAAGAAACGAATGATCGATTTATAAAAGTGCGTCCGTTTATCGACCAATTAAACGATATTTTTATCAAATACGCACCTATAGAAATGGATATATCTGTCGAAGAATCGATGATTCCATACTATGGGCGCCATCCTTGCAAGCAATTCATTAGAAATAAACCGGTTCGTTTTGGATATAAGGCCTGGGTAGCAGCCAGCCGTTTAGGATATTGCTATCAATTCGATGTGTATCAAGGTCGTAACCAGCAGCGTGATGGAACCTTAGGATTGGGCGAATCTGTCGTACTAAATTTTGCCAAAAAAATGAAACAAGAATTTCCAGACACCACATTTTCATTTTATTTCGATAATTTTTTTACTGGGCCGAATCTTATAAATGCACTCAACTTGATAAACTTCGTTGGAACGGGCACACTGCGGGAAAATAGACTGAAAAATATTACGATGACACATAAGAAAATTTTTAATAAAAGGCCGAGAGGATCATATGAAACTTTCGTTGATGTTGATAACGAAATGGTATTGACAAGATGGAAAGACAACCAAACTGTATCGTTGCTATCCAATTTTTCCGGAGAACATCCTGTAGCTGCAGCTCGAAGATATGTACACTCAGAGCACAAAAAAATCGATATACCACAGCCCTTTGTTGTAAAAATGTACAATCGCAACATGGGCGGCGTTGATTTGTTGGACCGCCATATATCAAATTATCGGATGACTATTCGAGGAAAAAAATTTTATATGCCTGTAATATTGTGGATGCTGGATTTAGCCGTAGTTAATGCGTGGTCACTGGCTAAAGGATACAATTTAAAAATCGACCAGTTGGAATTTCGACGGCAGCTAGCAAGGGCCCTCCTAATGCGCTATGGAACATTATCTTCTATTGGCAATAAAACTAAAAAAAATGTTAAGATTTTATCAAAAGGGGTGCATACTTGTGTGAAGGGTCCAACAAGATTACGTTGCAAATATTGTCACTCACAGACAATTTTTAAGTGTTCTACTTGCAATATTGCTCTACACACGAAATGCGCTGATGATTTTCACAGTCAATTGAACTGATTGGGTTTTGAAATTTAATTTTTGTAAGTTTAAGTCCCGGAAAGCTACTAGTAATATGAATTATTAAACAAAGCTAGTAATATGAATTGACGAAAACAACTTAAAATATTTATTTTAATAAAACTGAATTATTTTTTTTTGAATTTTTAACATTAAATTGCTCCTATGAATAAATTAGTAAAAAATAAAAAATTTTACATTTTGGTTTTCATATGCCCTTTGATGCGTTTACGCAACACCCATTATCTTGGATTCTAGAACAGTTAAAGCCATTTTTATTTCCATTTTGTGTTATTTCAACTAAAATTAATAGGAAACTGTTGAAAGAAATTAAAATTCTTGAAAAAAAAATCTTGGTCACAGATGGGTTAATTGATAACAAAATTGGTAAACAATTAACGATCGGTATGATCAAATCATATGAATCCATACTAGGCGAGCGATTCTGATGTGAGGATAAAGTAACGAACAATTCTGAAATAATCGTAATGAGGCCTCCGGATGTAAAAATGTAGCACTCTGTGTACGTAATTTGTAATCTTTTTACTATATAGATGAAGTTCAAAATTCCAAAACGAAAATTAACTTGATGCCTTATCTATAACAAAGTGTAAACGTGGCCACAAAAAATAATTGAATCGCGTTCGGAAGCAATCAGTCAATCTCGATTAATTTAATTGTATTTTTGTTTTCTGTTAAATCACGTGCATCTATTGTTTTGTAATTACATATGTCAAAACATGTATAAATTTAGCAGCGCGATAATTTTTCCAAAATTTAATTAAAATAGTAAAAATAAACATTCTTACGCGCGGGGCTGGATGATTGTATGACTGCTGAAGTTTTGATGTGATAATAACAAATTTGTATTTCTTTATTTATTATTGATAAGGAATTATATATTCCAAACTGCGTGTGTATATCGTTTTTAAGGTGTCTCTTTAACTCGATTGACAGATGTCGGGTTCTTGTCAAAAATATATTATAACGTATGTATGTATATTAAACTTTGGCAATTTGAATTAAATATTTTGGTTGATAAGAAATTTTGTTTGCGGGGCAACTCACGTAAACTAAATTGTTTACATTATTGATTATGGTAAAAAATAAAAATTATGAATTGATTTTTGAACAGTTTGATTAAACTATCGTGTATACATACAGTTATAACCAAATCTGATAACATATATAGCGCCGGCTACAATGTATAGCTATACAAATTCAAATATATGACCAACTTATGACAAAGTGTTACAATAATCAAAACGTTCTAATCTAATAAAAATCTAAATTAATTTTGCACGTTTTAAAACCCTAATCAATCAAAACTCCAAAAATAAAACTCCATATAGATAAAAAACACAAAACCAAAAATGCTTCACTTAATTGACATAAATCTGATTCGCAATGCAATTAACAAATAATTCATCAAAAACGAAAAAATACTTTTTTTGTTTACTGCTTTGCATTTGATAACGTACACGGTCAACAACAACAACAAAAATGTCGTCAACGACAACGACGACAAAATCAATTTTAATTTAATATAAATTTAACATGAAATCGTGTTGACATTATGTCTGTTTAACATGAAAAACGAAAATCCCATATAAAAAATTAATTTTTATTTAATTCAAATTATCGTCGTTACACACATATTTTATACGAGTAGGCTAGGAGAAGTTATAGTATATTTTGACGATAACACATTCGGTATGGGGGCGCACGATAATTTATAATTATGATCATATACCGATGATGATGATGATGTTATAGCAAAAAAAAAAACGAATGATAATTAATAATTATATACGATATAACACGTAGATTAAAAAATTATTGTATTTATGTTTTTAATTAAATTTACTTTTGAACGAACGGTATGCCCCAAGTACATCATCATACATATATGGTGTGAGATAGACACGGTGTGTTGCTTCGGTGATCCCAAAAATGTTAAAAATTGATCGATCGCATTTTTTTTCGTTCGCTCGTTTTGTATACGAACGATTGTGGAGTTAATATACCTCAGTATTGCCTTGTCATGAGTCATTACATGTCTCTTATCACTAATGAATTTGATAGTTTTTTTTTTTACTTTAATTTGGAGAATGAATAATAAAAACTAAAAATGTATATAAAAAAACAGTTTGATGATAAGTCATGGCGCCAAAATAATGTCTTAAGCTTTGGAATTTTCTTTCATGTCTGTTGTCAATGTTTTTATTTTATTTTATTTTTTTTGGTTGATTTTAATAGTTTTGATTTTTATGTTTATTCAAAAAAATTATATATAATGGTTTTGAATATGGTTCGACTAGGAACTTTATGGATGCCTCCAATGATTTTTATGATATGAAATATTTCAATATTATATATTATGTTGAAATTATATACTGATAATCTTTAGGCTTGATGTCGTCAAGATGTGATCTTGTCGTGCCGCGAAATATATTACCGAATTATTATCATTCAATTTCATCACTCTATTATGAAACGATCCAAATCTGCCCTACATCGTGTATACAGAGCTGTGACATATACATCAAACAGCGCATATACCCGAAGTCGAAATGATATTAGAAATTCAAATAAATGATAAATAACAAGTAGTTTTGATTGTATGTAATTGTATTTGTCATCACTTAACGTTGTATAATCGATCATAATTTTTAATGTCATAATTGATCATCATAATTCTGGTTTTGATAAAAATTGTACAAATAAAATATCGAGAAATTAATGTTAAACGTCGTATCAATATGTGGTCTCCGTGTTATCGATTAAAAAAATTCCGGTAGTTTTTCAAAATGTATGTAAGATTATTGTAAGTTTTTTTATGGTACAGGAATTGATGAGCGTTAATTTTTTTCTTTGTTTTACCAAATATCGTTATAGGTATAGCTATGATACCATAAAACTTTAATAGATAATTATTTTCGTTGTTTATGTTGTATATGTCTATTCGGGATCGGTACGAAAGCCTGAATTACAAGATTCCTAATTATGAAAATCCCGACTTTTCAAAATCTCGCTTTTATGCCGCTTTTTAAAATGAAGATTTTGCTAAAATCTTAAAAAATCGTGCTTTACTAAATTTCCTATTTCTTGATTGATCTTGGTCTTTGAATTTTTACTTGAATTTTGAACGAAGTTTTAGAATTCGACCTTACTGAATGTAAATAGGCCATTGCTTTAGCAAATTATAGTCAATTTTAGCAAATTATAGTCAAATTACATCTGGATTGGATATTAACGTGAACTTAAAATGAAGTTCCTGAATTAGACCATTCTAAATTAAAGTTATTTCGTAAACAACACGGTCGAGTTTAGATTGTAGACCTGGATTGAGATTATTACGTCAATTTTGGCTGAAGTTTCGTATGTTGACCATGTTGAATGGAGTTTTGCCATTTCTTAACCAATAACGGTCATACTTGATATATCGTTCTAGATTGGAATTCTAACTTTGAACGCATTTACGGAAATAGTCTTCCTTAATTGAACTAAAAGAATTTTGAGGATTTTCTGAAATTCGTCGATGATGCTTGGAACTAACCCATATCTTAACGTTTTAATATATAATCTGGATTGGAATTTTCACATACATTTTAGATGCAGAACTTGTTTTAGGCAATAACGATTGGAGAGGGGACGAAACCTACCCTTGCAATCGATGATGACATTAATCCATTCCGTACGGATGAAGAAGAATTAAAAAGAGAAACAAATTGGATGTCGAAACGGAGTAAAACACCAAGTAAGAAAAGAAAACTCAACATTCACCAGACATTGCGGAAACTTTACCATCAACTTCAAAGGAGGTTTCTAGAAACAGTTAATCATCAAGAAGCAACTCTAGAACAACAATATCTTAGGAATATTAACTTTCTCCACTATACAATCGAGTATGAAATTGATTACAGTAGCCGAATACAAACTCGTATCTCTAAATAATGTCATCTGGAAAATTAATGTTGCAGACTTTGAAACTTATAGAGCTTAGGCTACAAAGCTAAATTCCAAGGGATGGTTTATAAGAATGATCGCCCAATCAAAGTTATGGCTAGAGGTCTTCATCCAACCTGCACAAAAGAGGAAATTATCGAGGATCTCAAGCAAAAGGATTATCAAATAGGAAATGCTGTGAATATCATTAAGAAAAAAAAATAGAACCTGAACAAGGTGATCAAATTAACAAAAGAGGGCTTCCACTATTTATGCTCACTTTTAATAAAAAACAGAAAGTGGAAGATGTGTATAGAGGAAATTATTGAGGATCTCAAGGAAAAGGATTATCAAATAGAAAATGCTGAGAATATCATTAAGAAAAAAAAAATAGAACCTGAACAAGGTGATCAAATTAACAATGTGTATAATATCGCAAGGCAATATTAGACATGAGAGTTAAAACAGAGCCATTCAAAAAAATAGGGGTTTAATACCGCAATGCAAAAAATGTCAAGGTTTTAATCATGCGCAGAAATATTGCCAACTAGAGACTATAGATGCGTGAAATGTGTCGGAAAGCATCATGCCAAGTATGCCCGGTTAGTAAAAATATTGAGGAAGTCAAATACCTAAGGAGCTACAAAGAATAAGAAATAAACGCGAAAACTGGATTATGCAACACCGGGAAAAATTAATCAAACTTTCATCAATGAGCAACTAAAACCTCATTCTAGTAAAACGGGAGAACAAAAACTATACTCGTAAGTGGTCATGACAAAACCTGTTATTTCGAAGGGCTCTACCGAGGATACAACAGTGTTACAAAAGATACTAAGAAGCATGGAAGCTCTTAGCATTCGTCTAGCTAAACAAGAGCCTTGTACATCAACTTGATATCTTAAAATTTATGGATACGGCTGTTACCACGCCATTCATCAAGCAGAAAGGGCAAGAGGAGGATCGTTACTGTTTATTAAAGAAAACATCAAATACTTTATAGACCTTAAAACTGAAGCAGGTTTTATGCAAGTAGTCACCTTAAAAGTAATTATAAATTACAACAAAGAATATAGCGTATCGTCAATATTTAAATCATTATTTACATTATTTAAATCATTTGGATCAAGTTTCATAATCGGAGGTGATTTTAATGCAAAAATACCTACTGGGGATCAAGAGTAACCTCTAAAACCTCTTTTTAAGGAAAAGAGCTGTTTGCAGCAGGAAGAGGATGCAGTTGTGATTTTCATTCTGGAGATCAACCAAATTATTGGCCTACGGATAAAAAGAAAATACCCGATATCATTGACTTCTTTGTCACCAAAGGTATAGACGCCTGTTATTATGACAATCAGTGCAAAGATTGTTAAGAAAACTAGTCCACGTTCGCTAACCAATAAAAAAACCTGCTTGGAGAAATTCCACAAACTAGTTGAGGATAATATTGATCTTTAAAAGGTGCCAATTAAAAATCCGATACAACTAGAAGAACAACTAAAACAGCTCAACAACAGTGTACACGAAGCGGCGTGGCGTAGTATCTCGCGAGTTCAAAGGAAATGCGCCGAAATGCTATTTACCCTCTGGAAGCTAGGGAACTGGTTGCAGCAAAACGAAAAGCAAGAAAAGCCTACTCTAAATTTTTTGTCCAATAAACTAAAGTTAATAACTAAAGAAATCAAGAACGAGTCCATTAATAAATAAACAAATAGCCTTACTGCTGAAAATATACCGACTACTCCCGTTGGAAAGCGACAAAAAGTTTAAACGACTTATGCTTCAAATTCCACCAGTTAAAGATGAAGATGGAACACGGGATATAAATGCAAAGCAAAAAGCTTCGTAGTTTGCAACCCACCTAGAGAACACCTTCCAGCCTCTGCAGTTTATCTAGCAGAGGAAAACATACCACCAGTAAATAAAATGGATAACTGCAATATATCTCATGTAACATTACAATAATTTGAAGACGAGATCAATCTTAACCTAAATCCAAAGAAATCTCCAGGATATGACATAATTACAGGTCAAATAGTAAAAGCTCTTCCTGAATAAGGATTACGTAAACTTCTGCAGATAAATAACGCAGTGTTCAGACTTAAATACGTGCCAAATCAATGGGAAGTCGCAGGAGTAATCATGATGCATAAACCAAACAAACCACTTAATAATTTCCTTACTCCAAATAATTTCAAAAAATTTCTAGAAACTACTCCTCAAGAGACTCAAACCAGTAATAGAAGAAAGAAATGTTATTCGTCCACATCAATTTTGCTTCAGAGAAAACCATTCAAAAGTAGAACAAATAGATTGATTTACAAACATAATTGAAGATGTACATGAAAGTAAGAAAATATGTTCAAGCGTCCTCTTGGATGTAGCATAGGCTTTTGACAGAGTATGGCATAAAGGGTTGGAATATAAATTGCAATGGGACTTACCAAAGCAGTTTTATGAAATTCTAAAATCTTACATAATATCAGTAGGAGTACCACAAGGTAGCGTTCTGGGACCAACTTTATATGTTCTATAAACCTCAGACCTGCCAACGATAGAGAAGACTAACCTAGCGATGTTTGCGGATGATACGGACATCTTAGCAGTCGCTGTTAGTATTATTATCCAGTCATTCCAAAGCAAAGTCCCATGTGGAATAGTAAATGCAACCGCTTGATCCACTAGATCTACTAGCTCTTAGACTAGTAAAGGAGACTAGTCAAAGGGCTACAACCCTCCAAACAAGAATATAATTGATGTAAGATAAATTACTAGATGATTTGTAAATCAGTTGTAATAAATAAAAAAATTAAAAAAAAAAATACTATTGTAAAATTTTAGTATACAGATTTGATTTAGGAATTTGACAAAGATTGAAGTGATTTTTTAGGCATCCACTTTATATTGGATTACAAATTTTTTATACGTATTGTTTATGGTCGTCCTGAAAAGAACAGTTTGTTTTTTGGTGAAATATGAAGCAAAAATTGTTAGGAAATGGCTTAGTTTAATCTGGTTTAGCAATCCAAAATTTGTAGAAGACAATGTAGAATGCTAATACAGCTAGATTCGAGACCAATAATTATTTTACGCATTTATTTCATTGTATTGACTAGTAAAAGATTATCAAAAGCACGCTTTTTAATTTTTTTGGGCGCCCACGAACCAACTCTCGCCCACATTCATAAAAAAAAATATTAAAAAACCGGGTTTTTGATAATTCGTATTTTAAAAAGCGGGATTTTGGAAAGCGGATTTTGAAATTCGAGCTTTTGAAAAGCAGGAATTTGAAAAACAGGCAGACGACCTTAACCCTTTAATTAAGATGGTTTTTAGCTTGTTTATGCGTATTTTAAGCAATTGTGGTTTCTGATTTCAATCTATTTTCAATTTTTTCTATTACGCGCTGCTATAGATTTTCATAGATTTTTAAATGTATTTTAGCATAGCGTAGACAAGGTTCTAACGTTAAAATGAACCTGGGTGGTCATTCTATGGTGCTATATCACATTTGTGATATAAAAGTGTGATATAAAAAATTGTTGTAGCATGCTGTGGGTTAATTGTGGATGAACTCTGCATGAATTTCTTCATATCATATATTGTTGTGAATGAAAGAGACCGCAACATTTTCTGTTTTGTTTCCGCAAGTGTACAATTTTTTATTACAACTTCTGTTTGTTAAACGTCATTCCAGTTATAATAAAATAAAATTATATCACAACCTTTTCATGCTCTTCATAAAAAAGTTCATATAATGCATTTTTTGTTTAGATAGAAACGTCAATATATCACTTTTTGTTCATTATTTCTTCTCAAAATTCATTTAGCAGGGTTGTGTTTGTAGACTATTTTGCTTTGAATTATATCACAACAATAGTCCCCAAATGTGATATAAAAAACTAATATAGCACCATAAAATGACCACCCTGGTTAAATTATGAATATATTTTCTGTGTCATGCAGGCTACTGAGAAGTTCTATGAATTTTTGATAATTTTTGATAATTTATGTTTATGATAATTTCACCGATCACAGAGATGTTCACGAGGTCTCACCTACATAGCCATATAGATCAGTCAAAATTCTATGAGTGTGGTAAACGGGATCTAATTATGATGTTTTTTAATTGATCTAGAGACATTTTTACGTTTACGGTTATATCGCCTATCCCAGAAATGTTTACGGGATCTCTTTCATATATTCGAAGAGGTCAGAAAATTTTTACCATGATTTTCACCATGTTTTCCGAAATTTAAAATTTCTTACTTTTCAATTTTATTCTCAATTGGTAGTTTTCATCATTGGAATTTTATCGAATTGACACTCCTAAATAAGTTAAAAAGCCGATTTATTGTAAAAACAATAAAATAACAGAAATTCTGTCGATGCTCACGTGCGTCTAGTCTATTATGATCATGTTTACTATTGCAAGTAAATTTACAAAAGTGATAACGGGTCCTCCAGCTGTTCCTCAGAGGACGAAATGCTATTAAGGAATGATATTCACATTACAGAGGAAAGCATTCCCCAAAATTAAAGAGGATGTGTTACATGCATGCCAGCTTCAAACAGCTCCAGATGCTGTAATGTCCATGAGATTCTTCAATTTTGGAACGCTTTCAGTAATATATACTACTAGTACTGAGTTGTGGTCTGACGATTTAACATTACTTTACAAAATGTTTACGAGGAAGTCATTGTTTCTACTTTGGAGACTTAAATAACGAGGAAGTCATTGTTTCTACTTTGGAGACACCCTATACTGATTGAAACAACACAATCACTAAAACACTGGTTATACAGCTCTATGTAATTTTTATTATTATTACTTTATGTAGCTTTCGGAACCATTCGTGTTTCTAATGTGTTCTGAAAGTGCATTAATCTGATCTGAAGTTCCTGTGACATCTGATATACGAGTAGAAGATTAGATCCATTTTAGTGCTATTGAATCTTTAAATTTTTAAAACAAAACAGCATTCGTAGCGGGCCGATCAATAATTTTGAAATTATAATTTGTAAAACAATTTTTTGAAATGAAATATAATGAAATTATAAATAATTCGTATTTTTTAATGATAAATAATTTGTAGTTCTAAAATTTTATTAATAAGCTTCTTTGCTTAATTTTTAAAAATAATGATTAGTAAAAGTTATAGCTTACACTTGAAATTTAGTATCGAACAATTTTAGAATTAAAATTTTAGAGTTCAAATTTTTGAGTTAAAATTTGATTTTGTTAATTTTGTAAGAGTTAGGCAGCTAAGAAATAAAATTTATATATCGACCAGACCAGGTAGTTTTATGGTACAGATCATAGAAAATATGCCAATTCGGTTCATGAATCAATAATACATCAGAAAATGAAATTTTGTGGTCAATTTTTTTTCAACATTAAAATCTATTATTTAATGAGTTAAAATCATCCAGAAAAAATGAGTTTTGTCTTCAGGTATTGCCGTTATAAACCTGAGAATCTCTAAAAAGCAAGAATAAATGAAGCAAGGAAGTAAATGAAATCCATAAATTTGTAACAAATTTGCTAAGCTGGTTAGAAAATTCAAGTTAGGCTGGTTGGATGAAAACTGGAACAATCTATTTCAGGTGTTAACGGAACCTGAGTTCAAATCCCTCCGGAACCTAAACCAGCCAGCCTTATTGGAGAGATTTCTCTTCAAATCTCTCCAATTAGGCTATCGAGGTTCTATCGAGACCTGAATCCAAATCTTTGGTATGTTAATAGCCGTTCATATTTTTCGCTCAAACTCAAAATTGAAGTATAAAAATTGGTGAAAAATGTACTGACCTGGTTCGGAAGTTCCAACCAAGCTGGTTAGATCAGCAATGTAACAATGTATTTCAGGTGCTAGCGATATCGGAGTGCAAATCTCTGGTAAGGCGTTTAATGGCCGTTTACGATTCTCTCTAATAAACTCAAAATTGAAATACAGAAATTCGTAACAAATTTGTTTTCCTGGATAGGAAGTTCTAGTGAGACTAGTTGGATGAGTATTATAACAACCTATTTTAGGTGCTAACGGAACCTGAGTCCAAATCTCTGAGAAAGCGTATTAATGGTATTTTACTATTTACGCTCAAACTAAAAATTGGAATACAAAAATTCGGAACAAATTTGGCATCTTGGTTTGGAAGTGTTACTTAAAATGAATGAACGAGTAATTTAATAACCTTTTTCAGGTGCTATCAGAGTTTGAGCTTCTTGGTTAAAAAGTTCTGGGGTTATGTGACGACCAACAAATTAGAAACATTAGATCATTGGAGAATTGGAGAATTGGAGAATTTTGAATTTTTAAAACAATTTATCAAAATTAAAGATAAATAAACAACGCTTAGTTCATGCACTTGAACTAGCTTGTTAAAATGCTTATTCAAACAGCCTAGTTTGAACTTCCATACCAGGACAGCAAACTTGTTACGAATTTTTGAATTTCGATTTTGAGTTTAACCGAAAATGGTAAACGGCCATTCGCACACCTTCCCAGAAATTTGGACTCTGGTTCCATTAACTCCTGAAATAGGTTATTAAATTGCTCATCTAACCAATTCAAATTGGACATCCTAAGCAGAACGGCAAATTTGATATGATTTCTCTTATTTCAATTTTGAATTTGAGCCACAGATTTGGACTCGAGTTCCGATATCACATGAAACAGTTATTAACTTTATTGAGGTTCAAACACCTAGTCGTTTCACTGTAATAAAAATTGGCCAGACCAAAAAATTATTCCCAGTTCGTCACATACATCAATGTTTAGCTTAAGACGTGTCCTTTTAAATAAAATTGGCCTTTATCACAAAAAATTATCAATCACTAAAACTTTATACAATTTTTAGATTCTATAGTGGTTTACTATATTAAAGATTGGGCAGATCAAAGAATTTTTCCCAGTCCTCGTAACACACAGTGTGTTGCATAACTATACTCGTATAACCACCACACATCAAAATTTCCAAACTTTTAATGCAAAATCTTGAATAAGGACGTAATACAGTAAAATATAAAAAACCGTTACACAATTCAATTGTTAAACAAATTTTTTTTCTTTAATTGCATTCAACTGTATAACCATTGTAGCCTTTTGGACATTTTTCTCGTACAGCTTAAAAAATTAAACATTTTAGTATTTTCCGAATATAAATCAGTGCAATTAACGTAAAATAATTTCACGAGGAATGTATGTATCCGGACATGGAAACGGGTAAAATTCTAGCCGTTTTCGAAGATCGTTTAGACAAATCGGACAAAAATTAAACTGCAATCAAGTTACTATTAGTAATATTTTAGGCAATTGTGTTAATTACGGAACAAAAAAAGCGGACGACCAAAAAAAGATGAGTTCACGCGAAACTCTTGGGTTGGTTAAAGTCGTGAGTAAAACTTTTAAAAGTCTTAAGCGCGAAGCACAATCACAAAGTTTCTGGGCATCTGAAATACAGGAAAACGAGGTGAGCACCACAGTTATTGCCACGTCACAAAGCCACTCGTCTTCAATTTGGTAAGGTAAACATGGGTCGCGACTGGTAAATTTTGTTTGTTTTTTAAGTATTTATTATCCAGTGGATTTAATGTCCTTTTAATGTCAATTATAATAACCCCCCCCCCCCCTTTCATTTACGCACACACCACCCATTCTACTAACACAATTACAGTACACCACATGCCCATTGCAAGATCCAAATCAATCTGTACACTGACATAGACGATGGGTCAGCAGAGAATACTGCACTCCAACAATGGGTCTAAGTCGATAACAATCGATGACGAAAATTTGCTTTGCATCCTGCATCTGGTAGGATTCGAACCAGGGCGCATTTCCTTGAAATCGATAGAAATTTCCGCATGCGGAATATAATTTGCTTTAAAATTAATGTTTCCACTACTAGTGGTAGAAGGCATTATTATTATGTGTTTTAGTAGCCTAAGCAACAAAATTTCTGAGCCAGTGGTTAATAATGAAAAATAAATACTAGATATAATGCGATTAAATGGATAGGGAGATTATGATTATTCCCCATATTGATAAAGTAGATTTTGATAAACATGCAAAAAATCCAAATAAAATTTAAAATATACCAAAAAAGAACACACTTTATTTCAGGTGGCGTGCCCATTAAATCATCATTCTTCATTTTTTTTTAAGTTGAATCAACAATTTGTCTCAACAAAATCAAAACTTCAAATAACAAAACAAAATGCAGTGTCATTTTAAATTTACGCTTACTACCAGGGATGATTTTTTCAGTACAATTGACTTTCCGAAAATAGATTAGTACAATCCAGTGAACAATTGTACGTTTTCTAGTACAATTCAATTTTCGAAAATATAATAGTACATTTGAGTCGAATTTAGTGCATTTTGTATTCAAACAACACAAATTTATAAAACTCTAAATGCATTCCACATAATGTGTTTAGCGGGTTCGAGTTGATCGAATTGAAAATATGTCGCATTCGTACGATCTTCATTGCTTTTGGTGTTCATTTTCTCAATCACTTTGTTTTTCTTTATTTCATTTATTTTAATAAACAATTCAAAAGTTTTGTGCGAATAATGGCGGTCTAAATTTTTCGTGCGGTGGAAAATTGGATGAAATTTTTTTGTGATAAATAATATAATTAATATAAGTATGGTGTCCTTATTGAGGTTATAATATTATTAATTAATTTAATATAATTGGTTTTAATAAATCTTTATTTAATTTTGTGATAAGTCAAATTAATGAAAATGATGGATTTGGATAGGTAAACACATCTTTTAAATTCTTTTATAATTGTTTATACATTACCCGATTTTTTTTTTGTTGCAGGTGGTTAATAAAAAAATATTCTGGTGGCAATTCCTTGGAAAATAATATAATGGGGGATTCACCGTTGCTCTCGAATGACAAAGATGAATCAGATGAACATATGCTAACGCTAAATGAGTAAGTAACTAAGTACTTTTTCTATTTATTTCAACAATATATGTTTTTTTTCGTTTTTTGTGGCTAAATCCGAAATTGATTTGTATTTTGAATAATTATTGCAAAGCGCGAGCAATTCTAGTTTCCAAATAGTGTTTCAATCAGCGGCGATGAAGAACCAATAAACGAAAAGAGAAAACTATATGATATTGCGTTTTGCAAAAAATGGAGGAGTAATTATGAATGGTTAGTTGAAGATACAAATTTAAAACAGGGAAAAAATTGAGCATCGGAGGAAAAACACATATCAAGCGACATGCATCCAGTGACATTCACAAAAAGTCAATCAATATTGCCAAAAAAAAATTGGGAAATACATCAGGTATTTGATAAAACAATGAAATTTATTGATGATGACGCGAGAAAATTTGAAATATCTCTAATTATATTTATCGCGGAACATAATCTACCGTTTGCTGTTTTAAATCATTTAAATATTTTACTAAAAAACTCGATAGATAGATTCAAAAATTATAAAAAAAATTAACATTAATCGAATTAAAGGCCAACAGATTATAACCGAAGTAACCGGCCCGGAAAATTCAAGAATAATTAGTGAAATTACAAATCGGCAATATTATTCTATAATTATTGATGAAAGTACAAATGGTACCATGTCAAAAAATTTCAGAGTTTTTAACAAACACGGCTTCGGGAGTTTTTACCACCCAAATCAAAGTTCTGGAGGAAAATAATATCCCATTAACCAATTTAATTCGATTTACGGCAGTAAACGGTAACGGCAGATAATGGAGTACAATCAAAACTAAAGGAATTGGTGCCAAAATGTATTGTCGACGGGTGCATTTGCCACAACATAAATTTGATAGCTATAACGTATCATCCCAATTGTCAAACATAATCGACAGATAGCCCTACTAGAAAAGATAATTTCATACAGTTTTAAGAGTTTTTTGCCACAGAAGTCCATAAAATACTGAAGTAAGCTGCGACATGCTGGCTTTCTCGACAGTTAAATAAATATACACATTTTATAAAGTACAAACTTAATTTTATTTTTGTCAATTTTTAGGCTGCAATTTATCGAATTTTGGAATAGTGGGAACAGCTTCTTTATTATTTCGAGTTGGGAAATTTTGAGGCGTCGTTATATGGAAATCAAAACGTGGAATTTATTTCCAATAATCTAAAAAATTAGACGGTAAAATTATTTTATTTATTCCTTTCTTACGCATTAGAAATAATTAACAAAGTCAATAAAGAAATGCAATCCCAAGATGGCATGAAATGAAACGCATGAAACATTTATTTGGTCAGATTGCTAGGAACTTTATAAGGAAAGATACGTTAGATAGTGTCTCGTTTTCAACAAAAAATTTAAATGAAAATCACGTTGCCATTAGAAAATGTTTATTGTGGTACCAAAGCGGAATTATATAATACACAAGAATATCTGTCAAAGCAAGATTTAAATGAATTTAAATCAAAAGTAAAGAAATTTTATATAATTTTTTGTGAAGATTTGAGAAATCGAATAAAATTCAACGATGAAATTTTAAATTTATTGCCTCAATTGTCTCCAGAGCATGTGATATCTACCAGTTATTTTAAAAATATTTAACGATTGTGAATTAAAAAAGGCAGATAATATAAACGTTGAATATAGAGCAGTGGCAGATTCAGTGGCAGATTACACTGAAAAAAGAAAATTTCGTAATTTACCTATTGATGAATTTTGGGCAATTGTTGCAGGAATTAAAAGTCAACTAAATGAACCGATATTTGAAAATTTATACAGGATCGCCAAAGGAATTTTGCCTATTCCACATTAATCAGCCAATGTCGAACGGGTTTTTTCCATACAGAAAACTAAATGCCGCAATCGACTTCACGTTAATATACGTGTTCGGCTTTAATTCAATCAAGATATTTAATCAGAAGGGCGATTCTTGTTTTAGCAATAAAATACCAAATAGTTTAATAAAAAGTCGGTATTACTATGGTAAAAAAGAAGAACAAGAATTATTTATGTCGAATTTGATTTTGTTACTAATCTAAATCTATTGAATCAACCGAATTTAACATTAGTAATCAATTTATAAAAATGCGTCCTTCATGCAAAATTTTCCTATTTTGAAATTTCAGCTGCGATTTCAAATAAAACTTGTGATTTTTTATTTTATATAATTGAAATATATTTTATTCTTGATTTTATATACTATTATTTTTATGTATTTAAAGTATTTATAGGGTGAAATAAAATTAAATAACTTAAAGTATTGAACTAGAATAGTTTCTCCTTGACATGTAAGTTCGAAAACGATTTTTTTCAGAAAAAGTACTTCGACTCCGAAAAAGTACTGTTTGATGCTTGAAAAAAGTACTAATGAAAATTATCTAAAATCATCCCTGCTTACTAAAATTCAGTAAACAATTCGGGCTACTTCGACATAATTGATATTATTCGGCTTATAAACTCACGAGGGCTAATATAGCATACACCGAAAGATTAAATTTAAAAACTATTCATCATTTCCCACATTCATATTAAATTTGATTTTTTTACTATCCGTATCACTCATAAAACATAATTATTAATAATAATCATTTGATTGTGTTTTTCGCGTATTGCAGCTCAATTCTCTTAGACGTATCACTTCATGTGACGTGACTATGGATCTTCCTGGTTACTAGATTTTAAAATCAAAATTTAATAAATAATTTTGTGTAAAACTCTCAATGAAAATTTTTTTAAATCTTAGTTGGCTTGATTAGTTTGAATTTTTTTTTATTTATTTGTCACGTCAAAATTTCAAGTGATAGAAATTCTCATTTGGAGTGATAGCAGTCGATAGGAAATTTTTATAAAGCAGCATACTAAGATTTAAAAAACAGCCAGAACGGCTTTATTGAACAATTATTTTGTAAATTTCGATTTAATGATCTATAGTAACCAGGAAAATGAGTAGTCACGTCACTTGAAGTGATGCGACTAGGGATATACCCCTAGGTAACGATTACAATGCCAACTTCCACCAATTGACAGCTAGAAACCCAGGTGAGTAGAGTTAAAAATGGCATTTCTAACAACGTATAGAAATCATTTATGAACGACAAAACCACGTGTATGATGTTACAATCCAAACGCTGTAAAACTGTTATTGGCAACAATATTGTTACAAGGTAAAAATTTTAAGCGCCGCGAAAACAAAAACGCAGAAAAAATTAAAACAAAAACAAAATGAAAAACAATGTTTTAAAGTTAGATTAAAAATAGTCTGAAACCGTACTTGGATAAATTACGATTATGTCATTGAAAAAACTCATAAATAAAACTTCAGTATTTAAGGAAATATAAACGAAATTAAACTTGCCTGTGGCCCTATTCCGGTAACTCCTAGGGAATTAGAGAAAGCATTTACAAATAATTTCGGTTTAAATTATTTTTTTCTGACCTACTAAGGAGAAAAGTCTGATGTAAATTTTTATAAATTGGGAATAATATTTTCTAGTGAAACTGGCAGGGAAAGTTTTTCCCAATTTCAATTTGTTTTCAAAAAATATACCACTAACTTTTTACCTTAGTATGCCAGAAAAAAATAATTTAACCACAAATTGTATGTAAATTCTTTCCCCAGTTCCCTATTCCCGGTGGATTACCAGAGGGCCACTGGTAAAAAATCCCAATTAATCTTTAGTTGCCTGTCACTAATACTAACTCAACGATGTTTTTGTTATGTTGTCATGGTCAATTATATAGCGGCAATGGTGATAAAAAAACGAGAATAGGTCGAAGAGAATCGTTCGAAGAGTTAAATTAAAATATCCATTTTTCAACCAAAAAATGGCTCAATTTAACTCCAAACCACACAAATGTGTGAGTAAAAAATCATAGTATGTCATGGCGTTTTTGATAAAAAATTTCGCTTGATTTGAAATATTTACAACCAACACAATTGAGTGTATAGTTATAGTGTTTTTTTTCGGACGAAATAAGTTTGAAAGGAAAACAGAAATGTGTAAGTTGGTTCAAAACACATACAAAAATAAATTTTTTTCAGCAAAAGGGACATAATTTGAATTTTTCGCCGACTACTTTAATGGTTTTTTCAAATTTGTTTGCAAGTTTTCTATTATTTTTATCCCTACTAAAGCTAGGTATCCAGCTCGCGCTAAGATAAATTTTAACGCGGTGTCCACAAGTCTCCACTAAATTACAGATAAATTGTAAGCTAAAAAGTTTATGTAGAGATAAATTTTGACGTTTGTTTTATTTCTCCTACAACAAACAAAAATATAGTTCAATCGACTATTTAATAAGCATTTTTATAAACATTTAAAATTAAAAGTTAAAATTTTAGTTTTGGCTTCCTTTTTACACTTTCTTAATTTTCTGTATCCACTTCTTTGTAGTCAATCAAGTATTCTTCTTGATATTCGAAACTTTCATAATCTATAGAATTATTTAGTTCATGCATTAAAAAAAATAGTTTCCACGTTGTGCTGTCAAAATTTATTTCAATTTTATCATTCTAGGCAGATAAATTGCTGCGAAAACGTTTGTAGAGTTTTCACTAGCGCAGTCTATTGTGAATGAGATAACTACAAACTTTTAGCGTCAGCGTACCGCATCTGCGAAATCGCGAGTTAAATATTTTTTTGTTATTTCGCTAGCTAAATTTTACGTCAAATTTGTATGTAAAATTTATCTTTTTACCCAGTCGTAATTTTTCCCTTAATAGGAAAACAGATAATAGGAAACTTGCAAACAAATTTCAAAAAAACCGAAGATTTAACCACTGCGCACAACTTGTCCGGTACCGTGCTCTCTTAAATAAAAGTTGCCTTTTTAAAAAATACTATAAATTCCGGTTTATTGTTGAGGTTCAAACACCAAAGCATTATGCAACAGGTTGTTGTTTGAACCTAAACTTGTCGTATTTTTTTTAAATGGCCAATTTTATTTGAAAACTTTTGATATACACTACCGTTCAAAAGTGTTTAGACACTGTCAAATGTGAAAAGATTTATTTTTTAGGTACATACACACACATATTTGTAGCAATATACTAAATAAATGTCAAAATTATAACGCTTAAATTAAATTTTACTTTCATGTGACCTCTTGATTGAACAGTATCAGCGCACAGTCGAGGCATTCTCGCAATAAGTATTGCCAGAGTTTCTAGCGTTATTGAGTTCCAAGTTGATTGAAGATTGTTCCACATAACAGTAGCTGATGTTGGAGCTGATTGCTTTACGTCTCAGTCCAGTTCTTCCCACAGTAACTCAATAGGATTCAAGTCAGGGCTCTGGGGAGGCCATTCCATAATTTTTATCGTTCCTTCCTCCTCTAAATGGCGAAGATGGCCTTTACATAATTTAGATGAGTGTTTTGGGTCATTATATTGTTGAAAGATAAAATTTTGACCCAAAAGCCGAACTCTTGAAGGATTGCGTGGTTCTCCAAAATTTGTCGGTTCTTTTCTTAGTATTCCGTAAATTTTTACCACATCGCCTACACTAATACCAGCAAAACAGTCCCAAATCGTCACTGAACCGCCTCCTTGCTTTACGGTACAGGCAAAATACTCTTTACTGACACGTTCAACTATACAGATCTTCTCACAAATATTCGTCTTCGGGTACCGAACACTTCAAATTTGGACTCATCTGTCCATAAAGTTTTGTTTCAATCTTCTATCGTCCAATGTTGGTGTTCACGGGCCCATTTAAGTCGCTTTTGCTTATTTTGTTTACGTAGTAATGGTTTCTTCATAGCAATACGGCCATGGAGTCCGACTTGCTGTAGGCGACGTTTAACCGTAGAAACACTAACATTATAATCAACCGTACCGTGGTTTAATTTCATTTTTTTGGCTATCTGTCGATTACTTATGCCAGCTGTATAGTAAGCTATTATAAGCGCACGTGTTTCAGTACAGTAATTTCTCTTCTTGGAGTCATTTTAAATAATTGTCACTCGATATTTCGCTTACGATGTTAACACTGTAAATATCAGACTACAACTGATCGTGTTTGACTCATTTCACTGAAATCTAAACCCGACTGATATTTTTCAAATGTTTTTTTATAAACATAATTCTGTATCAATAATACACGAAAAAAGGGGTGCCTAAACACTTTTGAGCGGTAGTGTATATTAATGATCTATGAAAATCTGTGTGTCCTGTAGGTGGATTCCGGTTGCGTGAAATTTTTAGTGGAATGAGATTTTGTAGTAAAACAGAACAAAAAAATTGAAAATTCAAGTAAGCGAAAAAAAAAATATAAAAAATAATCTCATTCCATTCCGTCTCACCAAACGGGAATCTATGTGCTGGTGTGGTTTAATTTTCGAAAAAAGGTTGGTGTTTACCATTTAATTGTTAATAAAACTCATGTTTACTAGATACAAGGTATTCTTTAAATTGGGTTTAAGTACAATTTGTGGGAACCAATTTAGGTACGTTTTTACTAACCGACACGTTTTGGCCAAGCTGTAGCAAATCATAGGTCAGAACTCGTGGACGTCTCTCGGCGGTATAAAATTTTGTGAATAATTGAAAATCCGATAGATTGCTGATGATCTAATAATTAGATCATCAGCATAGTCTATCGCATTCGGCACATATAAAGAAGCCGTCAAAACACGTCGAGTTTTATAAAAAAAATTAAATTTTGTAAAAAGTGCAAAATCTGTGAGAGTTCTGCCCTTCCTTCCCACTTATATCACAATTTAGCTAATAATTCCATAAAAAATGGAATGGGTTCGCCACTTGTTTGGGAATGTCAGTTTAAAATCCAATTGGAGAGATTGCTAAAATCTTGTAGAAAGCGTTAAGAAATTTTTTGTCAAAATCACTTAACTTCAAAATTCCAGTCACTGCAGCGGTAGAATATGGTGTAATCTATTCGAAAATGTGAGACAGAACCTGTGGACATTTCAATGATCGGCACGGGTATAAAATAAAGTAAAAGTAAAAAAAAAATTACGTCTGCAAAAATTATGAAACCATTAAAATGTAGTTATCCCAAGAGTAGTGGTTTGAATGATCGATTTATAAACTAGGTCCAGGACTTGTGAATATATTTAGCTCGCCTGTTATAAAACTAGAATATTCATCAAAATTATAAAATTTCTAACATCTAAAAACATAGTAAAATGTTATTGAGACCCTGTGAACATCTCCATAATTGACTGGAATATCGTTTGAATCCCGAAGAACGAATACCAAAAATATATTTTACTTAAATCTTAGAACTATAGGTCTATGTTTTACCTTCTAAAGAATATCAGCAAGAATTTGTAGATATTTCTAGACGTCCAAAAGAAATAGAATTCCAACTGAATAAACAATGAATTTGACAGTGTAATTTTTCAATATTCTTTTTTAGCACAAACTTCATTATCATAGGTAAATGAATTTAGAATATTATCAAAGTAAGAATAAAAATTAATATTTAAGAATGGTGGTACTTAAAATGAGATTATTAAAAATAAAATGGTTTCTTGAACTAAGAAAAGAGCACATTTTAACGAAAAATGCTTCAGGTCTCTTGCAACCTGTATAGTGTTATTAAATGAATTATCAGGAACGTGAAGTGAGATCACGTGTATAAAGTGACACCAAAAATGCGTAAGCACATTAATTTTGTAAAATTTGGAAGAAAACACGGATCTTGAAAATACATTTTTTCCTGTCTATTGTTCACTAAGTGCTGCCAGCATAAGCATATAGTTTGTCAAGTTCATATACTAATTAAAGCGATTGTTAAATTTTAATAGTTTACGGATAAGGATTAGCGCGGAAGGGCAATTCCATATATTAGCGCAAATTTGGGAAATAAAAGTCGCGGCTCAGCAATAAACAATAATCGTCCATCAAATAAATCGTCTTATCCAAATTAAACCTAATGTACACTGAACATAAATCAAACTGATTATTTGGTGCGCGTTTTGCTATATATTATAAATTCTACTTAATCAAATAACACTTTCAGTATACACTCCAAAAATAAACCTGGCATTGCCAATATTTAACAAAGAACCTAAGTATACAAAAACTTATAATTTATTCTAATTCCTTTAAAAATAAATTGAATGTAATAAATAAATCCAATATAAGACGTATTTTAATATTAAATAGATTAAGCAAATAAATCCATTAGTATATTGTGTGTATATATTGAACATATATTGGGGGGAAAATAGTTTTCTTATCAGACGACGATAAGAAATATTATGTTAATACGTAATAGTGGTTCGACTGTATATTACAAATTTTTAATCCTCTTTCATTATTTATCAATTTGCTATAATACACTATAATATATTCTACTTATGGAAATTAGCGCCATTTAGCGCGCGGTCTACTTCTATAAATTGCAAATTACCAATAAAATTTGAATTTATAAATATCATGTTAAAGGGGGCACACGACACAATTTTTCGGTGCTTCTGTGTACAAAAATGTATATACTAATTGTGTAATAAAATAAAATGGCGGCTAAATAAATAACTTAATTTAATTTTCAAGTTAAACCTGTTTGCATAAATTTATTGTGCGCGAGTTTAACTCCTTCTAATTGATATGCATTTTGCAACACCGTGAGATTATAAAATTAAATTTTAAGCTTTCACACTAACTTGTCTATATATACGCTGACTTTCTAATTATTATGTACATTTTCAAGGTACGCGGCGGTGGGACGTAAAACCGCACAGAATTTATGTAATTCGTTATAAAATTAAATTCTAATTAATTGATTTGTATAAAAAAAAAAAATCTCTCAACTCGATCATGTTTTTTGATAAAATTATAATTAAATAAAATTAAATTGTTAATTAACGATATCGGTGTATTACGTAAGCGATATGAGCAACATTTTGGCTCGTATACGCTATCAATATCCGCGATTTAATTAAAATGCAATCAAAAATGTTCACTCGTGCATTATCGCTCGCTATCAATCAAGTGTACTTACAGCGAACAGTGCACAACGTTTATCTGTTTTTAATCCCTGTTTCTAGTTAATGGATTACGGAAATATAATTTATCGTGATCTTCTCTAAACCTTTGTAAAACGATAATCGCACCATGTATTACAACATATTTTAAGTGTTAATTGAATTACCGATCAAGATCTTGTGTCAATCATAGTTTACAACACAAAATAGTGTTATCGCACATATAAAAACACAAAAGCACTTCAAATTTACAAGAAAATTAATTATTAAAAATTTAAATTTAATTAAAACGAACAAAATATTTATCTTGTTTTATGATAACGTCGTTTTATATGAACGATCTTGATTTAAGTCGTGTTTAAGTCAAAACGCGAGGTTATCGGTAGTCCCGTCGCATACACTTAACAAAATATAAATTTAATTAAAAATTTAAAAAAAAAATCACGAACCAACTTATCAAAAAATTTAAGTTGAGTGGGTCGCCACATATATATACAACATTTAGAGATCACAAATCTTTATAATTAAGTAAAATAGTATAATATTGGAAAAACACCTACCCGATCGTATAAATTTATGTCAAATAATATATAGTATTTTATTCACTTTAGCAATTATAATATAATATCAACAAATCACACACTTTTATTTATTTATAAAAATAAATAATCGATCACACAAAACACTTTAAATATCATATAAAACTTATGAAAAATCACTTGCCGGCAATAACATCACGATCACTTCAATATATTATAATAATTAAACAGCATCACATAAATATATATATAGCGTAACAAATTTTTATAAAATATTCAATATAATTAAAACTTTTGTTGTTATATATGTATTAAGAAAATCCACTTTGCGCCAAACACAGAGCAAGAAAATTAACGATCATAATTTTAACGATCAAATTTTTTGTACCGATCGATCGATATGTCGTTTATATGCATATATTATGATATGTTGCCAACTATCGATCAAAATTTAAAAAAAAAAAAAAATTTAATAAAATCCAAAATTGTTTAGTTCGATCACACAAAAAACTGTATAGAACTACGCAAAACGAATGTTAAATAAGAACTAAACGAAAAATGTGAGGTAATAAAAAAATTACAAATAACACAAAAAAAACGAAGCCACGATATATTTTTTTTCTGTATTAATATATAATCGGGGTTCAGGTGCTTGCCCAGGTGTATATACAGATGGAATAAAAAATATATATAAAACTCCGCCCATTTAATGGCACCAACCAATCAAATCGCCTCGCGCATAAACCAATCAAAATCGAGCTTTACACTGTACATATATAATATGGAGACAAAGTAGTTTATGACCGAGAGTCTCAATTTTTAATTTGTATTTACATAAAAAATTTATAATGTCCCCGCGCCGCGACTCGAGCGGCATATAGTGGAAGCATATATATAACATGTTTAAATAACGATCATTTTACATTTTTTGTTTTGTGTTTTTTTATTTTTATTTATAGGCGTGGTAATTCTTTATAATTTTAATAAAATTATGATGACAAGATTTATTTACCCAATAAAGTTTTTTTTTTTTGTTGGGCGCTCGTTGCTTTTAGCACGCGGTTGTTGAAAATTAAAAATGGAATTTGGGAAATGTTTTTTTTCTTCTTTTGTTTTATTCTATACTTTTTCATAATTTTTTTGTTTATTGTTGTTTGGAATTTAAATTCATTACGATTGTATGTATATATATGTTAAGTAAAATGAATTTACTACATACAGTGAATTATAATTTAATTTTATGCTCAAATGAATTTAATACTAAATATATGTGGATATGTTACGTGCACAGACGATTGGTTTAATGTTATATCTGTTACGGTTGATTATCTTAAAGAATTTCGTGTGTGCGGAAAATTTGTAAATTGTTTTTTGTTAAATGAAAATTTTTTTACTTTGCGCGATCCGTAATAATGATGATGATGATGATGGTAACTGGTAAAAACTTCTTACTAAGAAGTGTTTTTCTTAACGAATTAAATGAATTTCACGTTTTCAAACGTGTGATTACTTAGGGATCTGAGATGTTGAGGAATTTTTTACTTAACAGAATTATTTTGTATGCGGGTTTGCTTGGATATAAATTAGTTTAATTAATAGAAATGTTTTAAATTAATTAACACTTTACCATTAATTAAATTAGAAGAATTAAACAAAACCGATTCCTATACATAATGGCCTTATCCCTTCCCGCAGTTGTTTCGCTCCATCCACGAAAAGCATAATGACGTAGCGCGGAAGAAAACTCCGATATTGGCCATACAATTTTGAGTAAAGATGACATCGGTATATGTACACTTAAAATTAAGCAATTAAGCAAGGATGGCAATTATTGGCCATTCCCGAAGGTCGTGATTTATTTTAGTTATTGTGACAGCTAACTAAAACCACCTAGTACTTATAATTCATGGCAATGAACTTTCTAATAAAAAATTAACAAGTATATGTATACGTACACTGAGAAAAATTTTGATTTGTTAAATTAAAAAACGAAGTTTTTAATTTCTAAAAGTTATAAATTTTTTTGAATTTAAAAAGTATTTTTTTGAAATTAAATGCGATTTTTACAAACTAATAAATAGTTTTTTTTATTTTAATAAAATATTTTATAAAATGATTTATAAACTATTTTAAATTTAAAAAGTTTATTTATTTAAACAGAATAATTATTTCAAAAGATGAGTGCTTGCATTTTAAAACAATTTTTTTTGATAATAATGACTACTTATGAAAATGTTTATGAGTGTGAAGTTTATACCAATTAACAAAAATAAGCATGTATTGGAAATCTCTCTCTCTCTCTGGCACTGTATCCCATCAAGGGATTTGGCCGCCTCAAATAAAGTTTCACAATCATATTTTCATTTCGGATAATGAGTGATTAATTCATTGATCCTAAACCAGCCGTGAAATTTTTTCCTTGTCACCACCGGGAATCGAACCAGGGACCTCCGGTCGCTGGAGCAAGCATACTGACCACTTTGCCACCGGGGCGGCAATGGGTATTGGAAATCACACTGTTAAAATATTTCTTATAGGAATTTTGAGTGAAAACTTAAATTTCATGAAATTTAAAATTAAAATAATATGTAATAATAATTATTCTAATACTAGGGTGCGAATGTATAGAGACGTTTTTTGTGGAAAATACTCACATTGCTCACAAATGTTTTTTTAAATAAAACTATTATCGGCTCCTTTTGGTTTTTTTTTGTATCAATTCTAGCAAATGACAAAAGATCACCGAGACTACACCAAAAATCAATCATAAATATAAGTAGTTGTTTAGACTTGACTTATCAAATGGTGGGGAATAATATCACAATGGAGTTGCAAAATATTTCTTTTAAGTAAATCAGTCATAATATTTTTTTATTTTTGAGTGAATCTCATTCCTAATAACAAAACATCGTGAAGATTGCACCACAATGAAACCATATAGGAATAACTCCTACGGTTTTAATCTATTAAACGATGTTAGACAATTGCAGTACGATTGTTGTGACCAAAATTCGCCACGGAACTCCTTCTATTTTTCTGTGAATCTCATTACGGCCAATAACAAGACATCTCAGAAGTTGCACCAAAATGCAATTAGAGAGATGTAACCCCTACTCATTGGACCTATCAAACTTTGTATGTACTTTTTTAATATGGACTTTCTCAGTATCATCTTACTTTTTTGAGCAAACCTCGTATTGGCTCCTAATTCGACTTTGAGTGCACATTCTGTTAGTTATTCAAGAGAAAAAAAAGGAGGATTATGATTTCATTGTGGTGCAATCTCCACGATGTCTTTAGTAGATTTAATCTACATTGAAACGAAACATGCTTCGTTTGATAGGTTAAACCCGTAGGAGTTATTCCTATATGATTTCATTGTGGTGCAATCTCCACGATGTCTTGTTATTGTCAGATTATTCACGGTTGTGAAGTTTTTCCTAAACTTACGAGTTATTCCTAAAAAACAACAACAACAACTAAAAATTTCATAGTATTGGTAAAACTACGAACTAACGGATAATTCAAAACTACGCATTAAAATAATAAAATTTTATTAATACAATCGAAATTTGTGAGGTGCAGTAAAATTATAAGTTAAAAAAATATCAAAAAAACATTTATTTAATTTTCGTAATCAATTAAAACTACGCTTTCAGGCACTTAGGATTGACGATTTTTGAATAAGTTAACAATTTTTGAATATTCTATAGAGAATTATCGCCTATCGAGATTCCCTGAATTCTCCTGGTTTTCCTAAACACCGGCCATCCTAACGGAAACTGGTTTTCGGTTAGTCACGACCTACTCTATTAGAAAATAGGTCATTTTTAAAAAAATCTATGCTCCCAGGCACTTAGGATTGACGATTTTTGAATAAGTTAACAATTTTTGAATATTCTATAGAGAATTATCGTCTATCGAGATTCCCTGAATTCTCCTGGTTTTGATAAACACCGGCCATCCTAACGGAAACTGGTTTTCGGTTAGTCACGACCTACTCTATTAGAAAATAGGTCATTTTTAAAAAAATCTATGCTCCCAGGCACTTAGGATTGACGATTTTTGAATAAGTTAACAATTTTTGAATATTCTATAGAGAATTATCGTCTATCGAGATTCCCTGAATTCTCCTGGTTTTGATAAACACCGGCCATCCTAACGGAAACTGGTTTTCGGTTAGTCACGACCTACTCTATTAGAAAATAGGTCATTTTTAAAAAATCTATGCTCCCAGGCATTTAGGATTGACGATTTTTGAATAAGTTAACAATTTTTGAATATTCTATAGAGAATTATCGCCTATCGAGATTCCCTGAATTCTCCTGGTTTTCCTAAACACCGGCCATCCTAACGGAAACTGGTTTTCGGTTAGTCACGATCTACTCTATTAGAAAATAGGTCATTTTTAAAAAAAATCTATGCTCCCAGGCACTTAGGATTGACGATTTTTGAATAAGTTACAATTTTTGAATATTCTATAGAGAATTATCGCCTATCGAGATTCCTTGAATTCTCCTGGTTTTGATAAACACCGGCCATCCTAACGGAAACTGGTTTTCGGTTAGTCACGACCTACTCTATTAGAAAATAGGTCATTTTTAAAAAAATCTATGCTCCCAGGCACTTAGCTTTGATGATTTTTGAATAAGTTAACAATTTTTGAATATTCTATAGAGAACTATCGCCTATCGAGATTCCTTGAATTCTCCTGGTTTTCCTAAACACCGGCCATCCTAACGGAAACTGGTTTTAATTTTTAACATCGAAGATGTTTTTGGCGTCGCATTATATAGAAAAATGCAACGAAATTTTGTCCCAAGAATATGCAACGAAATAAAAAAATAAAGTAAATACGAGAGAACCAAAACACTTTGGCGCGCCAATTTTGTTTTGTGCTCTGTCTTTGCACTTATTTCTCACGTACGATATCAATTAATGAGTGTAATATTTTAATTTTTTTATTTAAGCATTAACAAAATTTCATAGCCGAAACTTGGGCTCAAACTTTTTTATTTTTTTATCGGTCTATATACAGGGTGGGCCAAGTCACCATGGGGTTTAAAAATTTAATTTTTTTTTTCGGGTTATAAAATATACAAAATGGAATTTTTTTTACACTCAGTATAGAAAATAATGACACTTAAATGACCCCCGTTTTCAGCTTCGCAATGATGCGCTTGCTCTAGAGCATTTTTCTTTCAAAATTTGTGACTGTAGCGTTCGAATTTCTGCAACAATGTTGGCCTTTAATGCAAGGATTGTCTCGAGCTTGTTCACATATTCTCGCTCCTTCAAATAACCCCAAAGTAAATAGTCGGGTGCCGACAAGTCTGGCGAACGCGCTGGCCAATTAATTTCCGAATTTCTGGAAATTATTCGCTCTCCAAAAAATTTGCCTTTGTGCCATTGTCTGTCGTGCATTGGTTCCATCCTGCTGAAACCACATTTCAGGTCTGTTTTCAAGAGCAGGACGTAAAAAATGTTCTATCATAAACCGAAACCGCTCTCTATTTACGGTTACAGCAGTTCCACCTTCATTTTCGAAGAAGTAAGGCCCAATGATATTTTCATATGTAATGCCACACCTTACTGTACACCTAATGGGGTGCAATTTGCGTTAATGAAATGCTCTTGGATTTTCAGAACCCCAGAACCTGCAGTTTTGCTTATTAACAAAGCCATTCAAATGAAAATGAGCTTCATCACTCATAATCAGATTTTCAATAAAGTTAATTTCATTTCTGGCCAACTGTTGAAATTTAACTGCAAAATTTAGACTTTGCCAATGATCTACAGGTTTTAATTCTTGCACTAATTGCACCTTATATGGGAATGACAGTAAATCATTTTTAAAAATGCACCGTAGTGACGTACGAGACATTCCAAGCTGAACAGAACGCCTTCTGGTAGATGTTTCTGGTGTTTCGTTAACACTTTTCTCTACACGTTCAATATTTTCTGCAGTGCGAATTAAACGTGTTCTACCGGTTTGAAGAAAATCTCTTACGGTGTCATATTGGTGGTGACGATCAACTAAGCAACGAATCATTGCTTCAGAGGGCGAAACTCTGACATTAAAATGGCGACGACATGCTCTTTGCGTTAAAATAATTGATCGCTGATTTAAATAATAAAATTCCACTATTCTGGTTCTTTGATCAGTTGTGAATCTCTCCATTATTTATTCTCCAGGTGTTATTTATATTATCTGAAAATAAAATAAAATAAAAAAATATAAAAACGAAAAAGTTATTAAATTTTTAAACCCATGGTGACTTTTGGCCCACCCTGCCTACTTAAGCTTTTTTTATTTAGGCATTAAGTAAAATATCAAGCCGCATCTTCGATGTTTACATTTTTAGCCTTTGGCTCAAACTTGGGATTTTTTGTTAAAAACTTCACACTCATAAACGTTTTTACTCATTTTGAAATTCGTTATATTAATTTTTTATTTTAAAGTTTTTTCTTCTTTTTGTTTGACTTACAATGACATTCACTTTTCCAGAAGTTTTAATTTGGTGATATAACAAAAATTTAAAAAGCCTAAATAAAAATAACAATTTTTGGAATGTAAAAACAATTTATCGAAATAAAACCTTTTAAATAGTTAAAACTTTATACCAAACGTGAAAATCAAAAATCATCATTATATTCTTATAAAAATCATTATCAAAAATCATCATTATACATAGTTATTTCTTCTTAATTTTGCATTTTAAAATTTGTCAAGTTTACTTTGCGCTATTTAGGCTCAATTTCAATAGAAATCTTAGTTAAATTTACGTATATTTTTTGTAGATTTTCCCCTGTTTTTTTTTTTGAGTGTACGAAACCAAACTGCCAAGAAAGAACTTGAGGAGGTGCTCATTATATTTTTTTAAGGGTTGTGTTATTTTTACACAATGACTCAATGACCTTGGGTTAAAAATTATCTCCCCCTCCTAATTTTTATAATTAAATTAAAATAGTAAGACGCATGTGATAAGGTGAAATTAATAAAACTAACTAAATATAATTTTAATTTAATTAGTAATCTATATTTTTGTAGCGAATCTATTCGTCTGACCCATTATATTCGAATACCAAGAGGAGCAAAAGGTGTGATTAGATTCAGGACTGACCAGGAGTGCATCGTTATCTTATTGTCCATACTTTATTATACAGATTGCTATGATTTAATAAAATTGTGTGACAATTGTTAAAAAATAATTATTCCAAAATTAAAATAAATCTTTTAAAATTAAAAACTAGCCAATAGTTTTTTTATTTTTAAAAAACAATCTTTTAAAATTTAATAAAACTATTTGTCATAAGTAAACAAAGTATTTTTGAAAACAATAGTATATTGTATAATTAGGAGGAAAAGTACTCCATTCCTGGACACGATAGTGGGAATGCACTTTTCCTCCGAATTGTACATACTATTTTTTCTCCGATCGGACTTTAAAACGAATATAAACCCAAAATAATTTTTAGTATTATTCATTAATTATCATATTAAGAAATCAAAACAAAGTAATCGAAAATACCAAAAAAACTATTGCTTAGTTAGCCACGACATCATAAGACATAAATACATTTGGTTTTTTTTTTTTTTTTCAAAAGTATAATGAAATATGTATATTCCCGGACTAGGCCAGAAAAAATATTCTCGTACTATTATTACTTGTTGCTTAGCAACAAATACAACATACTGGAATCATGAGCGTTTCTTTTCGAAAAAAACAACGGAAAGATATGTTTTTTCCTACGATTGGAGAATAAAACCATAACCCGAATTTGGCGAAAAAATTTATTTCAAAAATAAAAAGATTCCTATCCTTTTGATTTTAAAAACGAGACGTTTCGCCTAAAAAATATCTATATTTTTTTTGATTTTAAATGTATATTTTTTATTTTTACTGATTTTTTCCCATGTTGCTGAAAGCAATTTTTTTACTGATAAAACGCAAAACAAAAAAAATCTTGAAAGTGTAAAAACATAAAATTTTCTATAAAAATCAAATTAGAAAAGAAATATTTCTTATTTGATTTTTATAGCAAAATTTTATGTTTTTTCATTTTGGCATAACCTAAAAATGTCATAAAAGTTTTAATTTGTACATTTTCGTACAATTCGTTTTTTTATATATATTTTAATATTTTAATTTTTATATAATGTACCACAAAAAACCACTAACGTTAACAAATTTAAACAAATTTGACTATAAAAATGTTGAACGACTTATTTTATATGAGTGTGAGAATTTTTTTTACCTTTATATAAAAAATACTTCAGTGTACAATTTTTATAGCGGCATTATGGCAGCACACTAACACCACCACAATGATTTTCTTAGTAAAATTTTGTAGATATATAATATCAGAAAGAGATAAGAAGTACTATCCCTTTCTAAACAATTATTCGTTTCCAATATTTTTCAAATTGGAATTTTATACATATAGAAACAATAAAAAAATAGTAAAACATCGGCGTAAGACCAAAATTATTACATTGAGTAATTCCTAGTAATGGCATGGATTCTTTTCTAACAACTAGTAACTTCCATTATCCTCATATTACAGCAGTTTGGCTAATATAAATTTTAGCTATTAACATAAAGGAACCAAGGATTATATTAAGATGTAACAAACAAGAAACAAAAGCGATAACATAATACAGTCTTGGCCAAAAGTATTGAGCACCCATGATATCTTATAAATTTTTTTTGGAGTATCAATTTGAAATAAATTGAAACAATTTTTATAGGTTCACAGTACTATCTATTTATAGAAAATTAATATTTTATGGGTCCACCCTTTGCCTTAATTATGGCAGAAATTCTTTTGGGTAATGTTTTATGAGTTTCAGGTCCGGGGACTGGGCACGCCACTCCAGAACCTCAATGTCATTTTCTCGAAGCCATGCCATTGTGCTGGGATTTAACGCTATCCATGTTTGTATCACCAAAACGTGTTAAAAATGAGGGCAGCAACGCGCAGATTCTAGGACGTTTATGTATTTTGAAGAGTTCATGTGGCCCTCACACACGATCATTTCGCCAACTCCATAATTAGTCAAGCAGCCCCAGACTCTGGACTAAATGCTTTGCCAACCCGGTGTACCAAAAATCTGATATAAAAAAAATTCTAGAGACTTCGGAAAACTAAAATATTTGTATCGATGAATTTTATTTTAAAATCATATTATTTATTATTATTATTGCATAGAATTGTCAACTAACTTCAAAGTTTGATTCGTCTGACCACACGATATTTGACCAATCTTCTTCGATGAAACTTTGGTATTTTAAGGCCCATACCGAGCCTTCTTGTTGGTTCAAAGAGCCAGGGTTTCTTCTTGGCTTTACATCTTTTCAAACCAGCATCCTGAAGCCCTCTGCGAGTGGTGCGAGCAGAGATTGGTTTCTTAATTTCTACTGACAACTCAGCAGCGAAGTTTGATGAAGTTTTTAAGCATTTTTGTTTAAAAAAATGCTATATGGTTTCGGTTTGCCGTCTGTCTATCTGTGTCCACGATAACTTGAGAACGGATAGAGATATCAACTCAATTTTTTCACTTTAAGCAATTTATGGGAATGATCGTTATTAATTTGGATATTTCTGTGTTCAGGGTGTTCGGAGATATATAGGGTTTTATTGATAAACCCTCTCCTTAAAATTGATAGAATTTTTTATAATTTCCCATCCAAGTTTGGTTTCATTCATTCACATGCTCTATGTGAATGTGGAATAAAAATATATCTCGTGTGGATGTGGTTTTGCGTAGGTGGTGTGGTCATGGGGGTGGTAGGAGTGGCGGTATTGGGATGAGGAGGGGGTGGGATGAGGTTTTTTGGGTTTGGTGTGGGAATTTGGGATTTGGTGGATGAGGGTTTGTGTAGGTGGCGTTATAGGGTGGTGCGGGTGAGATGGGTTTGGGGCTAAAATTTGATAGTGAGTGGGGATGAGGTGTGGTGGTTTGTGTTTATTTTTGTGGAAAAACTACTTTCTTATATTTTATAGGCAACAAAAATGCTTATAGAGTTCGGCTCCGAACCTTTCCTGTCTTTTTTGCTATATTTTAAAGCTTCTCTCACTATAACTTTCGGTCGTCACGGTATGTGGTGATGCGTTTGCGCCCGGTTCTGTACCTATTACTGTGTGATCCACTAGCGGTAAATCGCTCAATAGTATATTGCACAGATCGACGTGAACATTTCACAGTTTTAGAAATCTCTACTTGTGATCTCCCTTGCTCATGCAGAAGCTGTATCTGCACACGTTGTTCTAAGCTTAATTTTTTTTGTTTCGCAATATTGCAATAGTATCACTAAATTTAACAAATCAAAACACCAAAAACGGACTAGATCACTGGATGTGTGCACAATGAGCGAAAGTAGCGAATACCTCAACCAGTCAGACTTAAGAGCTTAAGTTAAACGCTGATTGCACCACATCGGTTAGTGCTACAATCACCAAAACTGTATAGGCTTCTCGTCACAAATAAACAACTGACCTCTAAAATTTTGGTGGCCGTACCGCTCTCCTAAGTGGTCTAAAATGGAGCACAACTTAAGAACTTAAGGCTGACTGGTTGAGGCAGAACTGACGAATAAATGCAAAATGGAAAAATAACAAATTTTATTACACCAGATGGTTTATTGCCACACCTGCGGTGTGAGTCAATACTTTTGGCCAACGCTGCCTTTTATTTTATTTTATTTGGCATGCCATATGCCGATTTTTTCGAAGAATCCCTGTTAACGTTTTAGAAGAATCCCTGTGATTATGCAAGTAATATTAGTCGAAATATAAACTACTCGAACAGGTGAAATAATATTAAATTAAAATTCTGAATTTTACGAGTACGTTATATATATATGGGAGTACGTTATATATATATGGCAATATTTGACAAAAATTTGACGCCCTTTATTGATGGCTGTTACAGTTGGGAATGTGACATCTAGCGCATTAAAAATAAGCTCATTAAGTCTTTTTTTCCATGAAATTTTAGCACGGCCTACTTTACGAAAATAAAAATTAACATACAAAAATAGACCCAATAAGTTGAATATTTTTGCCATCAGATCCACTTGTAGTTGTCTATAATTCACCGTTTCGTTTTTTTTATGACATTTAAGCTCAAGACCTTCTACGGTCCCTGGGTCTGTCTGTTTGCTACGACGTTTGCTCTTCAAGGCAATAAAAAAATTGAGGACCAGTTTAGGACAAACTTCATACGACTATATAATCAAGTTGGGATAAACCCAAACTGTCTTAAACACAAAAATTCTTTTTAGACATAGTTTAACAGTGCAAATAAGTTTTAAATTTTCTATATTATCTGTTCAATTTAGAACAGATAATATAGAAAATTTAAAACTTGATGAAAATGATCTGCATCAATTAGATTACATTTTAAATTAATAATATCAACAATTTTAAATTTTCTTTACAATCATATGTGATTAAACAATAATTTCATTTATTTTCACACAGAAATCGAGAAGATGATTCTATAAAAGGTTACTACGTGGCTGAAATGGGTGTTTTCAGTTTGTACTAGACAAAATCAGGTTAAAAAACATGAATTTTCCGAAAAATCTAAAAAAAACGCTGCGATTTTGGGACATACAACTTTGGAATATTACACTCAGTGTTCCTCTGAATTTTCCGCAAAGTTAATGTTTTTTAAATTTATTTTGTCTAAAGTGAAAACACCCATTCCAGCAGGGCATTAATCCTGCACCGACCAAATTAGCCCGCTTCAATGAAATCTATACCACAATTTGTTACACATTTATTACAATTTATTACAACAAATCCTGATTTTATTACAGTTACCGCTTTTCGATGAACGAGCGGTCGGTTTATCTTATAATTAAACCTGCACACCACCAAAATTGTAACTTTTAACGTAGCTATGATATTGCGATGGTTCTTATTGATCAAGAATTTATTCCAAATTAATTACAATTCATTGGTAAGTTCAAGACCACCCGTGTAACTTTAGCCATAGGGTAAATTTCACCCCAAAACAACGGTTTATCTCTAAAACTTCAATTTAACCATTTCATAGTTTATTACACCAGCCGCCACCAGGCATTGGGTGAAATGTTATTTTGTAAACTTTGTAGAGGGTAGGTCAACCTTAGTCAGGCCTGTAATAAATTATTTTTGTGTCAGGTTTGAAGGAATTGGCTTCAGACGGTGAAGGTAATTTAATAATTTATTACACAAGACCGCCAACAGATATTGGGTCAAATGTTATTCCGTAAACCTTGAAAATGCCAAGTCAACCTTATCCAGGTGTGTAATAAATTATTTTTGTGTCATGTTAGTCTGAACTGGCTTCAGACGGTAATGGTTTCAAATATTTAAGCTATACACCTGGAGCCTTATCCCACAAGGCACACCCCTGCTCTCTACAAGGTCGATATGTAACATTTAACCCGATACCTGGTGGCAGTCTAGTGTAATAAATTATTAAAGGTGCGTAAAATCGACCTTTGAATTACACATTTGAAGCCTTTACAGTATGAAGCCATTTCCGCTTAACATGACAAAAAAATATATTACACACCTGGATAACGTTGACCTACGCCCTGCAAGAATTCTAGAACTGTATTTGGACTAAAATCTGGTATGGGTCTGGTGTAATAAATTATTAAAGGTTGTTAAATTGTCATTTTTAAAATAAACAGTCGTTTTGCGGTGAAATTTACCCTAAGGCTACAATTATAGGGGTAGACTTGAACTTACCAATGAAATGTAATTAATTTGTAATTAATTCTGGTTCAAGAGCCATCCCAATATAATAGCTACATTAAAAGTTACAATTTTGTTGGTGCAGGTTTAATTATAAACTAAACGGGGCACCGGTTTCTCGAAAACGGTAACTGTAATAAAATCAGGATATGTTGTAACAAATTGAAAATATAACCCCTATATTTCCGGAATTAAATACTAAACCCCTATATTTCCGGAAAATTCATGGTTTTAAATTTGATTAAGCGATAAGCGATGCCCAGCATATACATCTTTAAAATTTTTGGAATCGTCCATAGTGACTTGCTACACTTATTTTGAAGAATATTTCAAATATTATTTAATTTTTACGTTTTGTGTGGAGCTACCCCAAAACTATTTATTTCAATTTAGTTAACTGTTTCGAACAGCTCAAGTTTACACTAAGAAGTAACATCTTAGTGCAGTGCACTAAAAAGTAACATCTCTGAGATTTTTTTAATCGGCCTTATAGTCGCGCATATGTATTTCATTTCAAACATTTAAATAATAAAATTTTTAATGACCCTTTAGACTAGCATTATTTTGATAAAATTTGATCTCAATATCTGCATACAGGTAGCTCTCCAAGAACACGATATTCGAAGAACACAGATTCAAGCAACACGATTTTCTTAATTCTTTTTTATTTTGTTTTTTGTTGTTCGAACACGGGACGAATTGTAGTTGTGTTCTTGGAGGGTTTCCTGTACACATTTTCGATGATCATTTTACTAAAGGTTTGCTATTTACATTTTCTAGAAGTAACACTTTTCGTTTATTTGTGTAACTAAACTTTTCATTAATTTGTGTAGCTACACTTTTCGTTAAAAAGTTCGCTTCGGTTAAATTCAGCGTGATCAAAAATGAACGAACGTTTTTTTGAAGCAAATTGATTCATTGTTTTTCCGACTATACATACCAGGGATTCGCTATTGGTGAATAGGAGTTCACCTCCGGTTGTTGCCAAAACCTAACAACGAAAAGATAAAAACCAAACTTGATTTTTTCTGCACATTTTGTAAATCTCGAATTTTGCGTCCAATTTTTCTAAGTAAGAGAGAGAAACAACATTAATGAATGTAACGGTAGTCGTTCTAAAAAATAATACGTGGACATAGTACACATGTAGTTTCGAATGTGCGGAGCGCGTTGTGAAAGTAAACATAAAAAAGAAGGAATTACATACAACGACTTCAAGGAAAAAAATTGCAAAGGTGAATATGTTGTGGCCAACACACTGCTTAAATTTCTCAAAGCCAAACCAAGTTGATAATTTAATCTTTAAATTTTTTTTTTTTATTAACCGTGCAACCTGTTCTGGGGCTACGGCTCTCCTAACTCTATTGCGGTTTGCTGTTCCGTCCTTACTTTTAGGACGTCTCCGTTGCCAGCCAATTTGAGGACGTACGGCGAAAATAAATTTACAATCTTTTTGTTTTAAGCGTTTCTCGTAAATTCAATATACTTTTCAAAATATTTGCAAAAAACGAAAAAGCTCCTCCTGCCACCATAGAAATTTTAATTTTACGCAGGATTTTATGAATCCATAAATGTTTTAAAACATTCTACGATTCCTAGAATTTGGTCATAAAATTTTTTAAATAAAATCAATTTAATTTTGTGAAATTACCAATGGTAAAATTATAGAATCTTGAAAAGAATCCTTTTTCTCTATTTAAGGTAAAAGTTTTGATGGAACTTGTAACTTTCTTTCCCACAGTTTTTCATTTACTGGAATACCTACACTGTTTTTTTTTATAGCAAACATAAAATCCGTTATAACGTCTGATAAATCATATCTTAGCATTTTCACTTACTACCTCTTTTAAAAAAAAGCCTACATACCCATTTTAGGCTTATATGGTGAGAAATGTAAGACAACTTTTGTATACGCACATATTTAAAATGAAATTCTGTACCACAAAAATTAAAAAAATAAAAATATTTTGATTGGATTTTTTAATTAATATTTTTAACAACTTTCTAGTCAATATTTTTTAATTAATTGAGATATATTTAATAATAATAATAATTTTTTATGGTTATACAGTAATGGCACAATAATGGTTTATCTATTGGAATTTAAAATCATTGAAATTTTATTGTACGCAGCCCGTACGACGCTCGTCTTGAGAATATTTAAAATACGTTTCATCATTGAATCTTGCTCGTCTTGTTAATTTTTGTTTGTCATCGTGACTTCTTATATTATATAAATAATAAATATTGTTATTAATAATAATCATAATAATAATAATAACACATAAAAGAATAAACTATTTATATTTGGTAAAAGGCCATAGCTACTTGTATTCTTGCCATATTAAGAAGTAAAATACGAGTACACAGAAAATGTTTCGATTTTTAATTTCTTTTGAGTTGAAGAAAAGATCTTTTGATTTGATAAATACAAAAGAAACCAAATACACAAAAAATACCAATAAATGTTTTATTTTTTTATTTATTAATTATAATGAAATAAATTTTAAAGTAAAATAACAAATATTTTTAATGAATTTACAATGTTTTGATGTATGTGGTGTGTGATACAATTTACTTTATTATTTTCGGGGGGCTGGGTGCGTATAACGAAAAATTTGATAGTTGATTGATGTTTTTGGAATACCAGAAGGAAATCAAAACAATTTTTTTTTTCTGAATCATTAGATCATTAAAAAATTGATCGAGAAAAAATAAATTAAATCTCATTTTTTTAATTAGATTTTGATCTAAATTTATAGGTATATATATATATATATATACATAAAGCAAACAACTTAAGATTATAGACATTGAATTAATTAATGTTCATTACATGGCTGTCAGGAAAATATATATTTTGATATATCGTCGAATGATTTGGATTAGTTTTATAGGAACTCTAAATGACAAGTGGATTTCATTAATCGTTGTGGCATTGGAGCTTTTGCAATAGTTTTTAGTGAAATATTTGATAACACGAAAAGTTCTTATAAATTTTTAAGGTGATGAAAAATCTTCTAAAACCTGCACTAAAACCTCCCACTATATAGCCTACATTTAAATTTAAAATATGTTTGCTTCCAGTGAAAATACTGCACTCCTAATAGGTTACTTGACGCGTATATCAAATTCCATTCAATTCTGTTGCAAAAACTTTTCAAAGTTTTTTACATATACGATTATATTGGGCTACAATATTGCATTGTTTTGCTTTAATCTACTTTAGAATTTAAAACATTTTGACTTCCAGTGAAAATACCGAGCTTCTAATACATAATTTGCTATATAATTTTTCATCAACGTATACCTTAATAATCGTACATCAAATTCCATTTATTTTTGTTACCAAAATTGTTCGACGATTTTCGTCAAATTTTCCTGAAGGTTAGCTGGCCGTTTGCCTCACAAATCGCCACCGCCTCCAGGTTCTCAATCTTGGTAACAGGAATGGGTGAAACAAGTAACCTAGGTGTGGGGCGGGTCACGCTAAATGGTGGCTGATGTGTCGGATCAAAGTGTTATGCGAACCGTGCCGATGATCAGCCAGGCTGGGGACGCATCTAAAAATAATTGCCCAGTCCTGAACGGAGCCCTCTGAATACCTGGCGACCTCCAGTTGTATGTAGCCTTACCCGTGTATACGGACCTCTGCACGGGCGGACCATCATTTCTCCGTTACTCGTGGGAATCAAATGGAATCCAATACTAAAAACAAAAAAGAAGTTGCCAGCAAGAATCGCATTGCCGATGTAACTAAAGAAAAAAAGGAGGATCCTGGGTCAAAGAGACAGAGGTCTAGCGAGGAGAAGCATGAAGTTTTGGATGCCGATAGAAAACGGGGCTTCAGGAAAGACAACAGTCGCAAAAGGTGCTTATAAGCTCTTCAGCGACGTTGTGAAGGAGAGGGAGGTGGTGTTAACCATCATGGACGAGAGCCATGAAGATGGGAGCATCACCGGGGAAAATGGAGGTTGGTGTTTAAGGCACTTAACTTAGTTTTCCTTAGAGTCCTTGGACAATAGCCGGGACCACCGCCAATTTGCAGAGATGCGGGATGGTATCAGCGAAGGCTGAAGCTGACCGCGTGCTCAGACCAGCGTTAGGCCTTCTTATATAGAAAGGCTATCGAAGAGGTAGGCGAGGTATGGCCAGGAGCCAAGCTCAGGGCAGTTCCAAAGGAGGAAATACCAAGCAGACCTAGGGCAATGGTCTGAATTCCTACGGAGCCGGCAACCTTGGATGAATCCCTGAGGATAATCAATTTTTGTAATCTGGATCTTCCGACAGGGAACTGGAAGATTGTCAAGCAAGAGGAGCTTAAGGGTAGTTTCAGACCATCTATCTTGGTGATCAACAAGGAATCCCTGGCTCCCCTGGCAAAAACAAAAGGGGTTATAAACTTCGGCTTTGGTTCCATTACACCCGAGGTGTTCAGAAAGGACGAAGTCGGAGTAAAAACGAGTACTGCGCAGCACGAAAAGGGGGAGGAAGAGGTCCATCCTGGAAGAGGAAGCGCGACGAGTGGTATATCAGAGGAGATACAGCCAATGGCGAACCCTAATGAAGAGCTTACTAGCGAACTTCGTGGCCGACTATTCGTTGGCAGGGGACACATCATACTCTGAAGGGGGATATGTGGACTTCTTTAAGTTTAAGGACTGCGGGGAGAGTGATACGGAGGATATCGTCGACTCCGTCGGGTCCAATTAATAGACGTAGCACGGCTGTCGTAATAAGGTAAGTGTTTGTTAACAATGATCAGGTTTGTGCAGATAAACTTACATCATACCAAGGCTGCTTCGGTGGCGCTACTTCTCAGACTTGCTAAGTCCGGGGAGGAAATAGTTTTGATCCAAGAACCTTGGATCAAAAATAACAAGCTCTGTGGTCTGCGAGCGAAGGGGTTCACCTTTTTACGCTTGTGAGACGGAAAAGGGCAGATCATGTATACTGGTGGGTAATAATATAAATGCTTATTTACTTCCACAGTATTGCAATGGCGACATAACTGCGGTCTGCATAGAGACGGAGGGGAGGAGATTCTGGCTTGAAGCCGCATACTTGGACCGTGAGAAGCCAGTGCCGCCAGATATACTGGAGGCACTTGTTTGCGACGCGGAAAGGAAGAAGGTAGGAGCTATCCTTCGGTGTGACGCGAATGCACACAATACCATCTGAGGCAGCCCGGACATCAATGATAGGGGTGAGTTACTTTTCTAATTTCTTTTAAGAACTAACCTCACTATTAGCAATATAGGTCAGGAACCCACGTTTATTATTAGTAATAGGTAAGAGGTTCTGGATATTACTCTGGTCTCTGAGTCTATTTCACAGTTTTTTATGTATTTTTACCTAACAATCGCAAAACAAATTTAAATTTAAAAAAATGTAAGAATTGGCATGGTAAAATAAATCTAATGACCATATTTCTGATCGCAAATAATTAACTTGCGACCGGATAGAGGATATACCCCATAGTTCATCAGAGTACGCAAGTCCTATCGTGTTAGTCAAAGAACAGACGGAGTACAGAGGTTGTGTGTAGACTATATCGAAAAATTAAATAGTGTCATCGTTAGAGATCGGTATCCAATACCCTTAATCGATCACTAAATTGATAAATTGGTAGATGCAAAATTATTTTCCACACTAGATTTGGAAATCGGTTCGACTATCTCAAAGCTCTGTTTGGTCTCTGGAACAATCTGTCTCGTGTGGGGGTCATATGTGTTTACATCGACGATGTGATTGTCCCAGCTTCAAATTACTCCGACGGGATAGAGAGATTAGGGCAGGTACTTCATGTGGTGGAAGAGAACGCGTTACGAATCAAGTAGGGCAAATATCAGTTTCGATATCATAAAACTGAGTACTTGGGGTATTTGATTGAGAAAGTTTAACTTCAACCGTCATTACAGAAAACTAGGTCGATTTCAATTTTTACAGAGCGAGATTTGGTGGAAAAAGTTTAACGATTCTTAGGACTATCTGGATATTATAGAACGTTCATGGAAAATTATGCATTGTTGGCAAGACCATTTATAGTGATACTCTGCGGAAAGATGTTTGATTCAAATTTTATCTAGAACCCGGTATTAAAGATATACTAAGGTAGGGCAGAAACTGAATTGCATACCCAAGGCTGCAAAATGGGATTAGGCGCGATATTGTTGCAGAAGTTTGAGGACGATTAAAAAATGCATCCGCAATATTTTATTATTCAAAAAAAAATTCCAAGTATCTGGAAAAATGACTCTATTAAAGGTTAGCCGATAGTTTCCAGCTGAAAGATAATGCAGATAGTGTCTTGACTATTTTTAAACTGTCTTTATACTCTCGCTCCTATCGATTTTTAAATTCCTATAAACTGAAATAATTTCTCCTTCACCCGAATGATGTAACCCGATCCTAAATTCTCCTAAATTCGAGTTCATAATTGATTTTTGCTATATTCAAGACACTATCTGCATTATCTTTCAGCTAGAAACTTTCGGCTAACTTTAACAGTATGGAAAAATATACCATTTCTGAATTGGTAGTACTTGCGATTGTACCCGCTTTTAAAAAATTAAGGGTTATCCTCCTCGGACTTAGCTTTAAAACTATAACTGACTGCGCAGCTTTTAAAGTTTAATTTTCAATCGGAATCTCGACCAGGGTATAGAATGCGGAATGTGGATGCACTCAGTAGGAGTGCATTAGTTCTACCAATTGTTGCTGACATATTACATCGAGTTAGGGCAGCTCAGAAAATCAGTAATTGTCATGATTATTTGCTTAATAGTGATGTTTAATTCAAAATGCAAGACGGAACTCCACTGCTATTTGTGTATAAAAATCTACTATGACCAAGAGTATTTAGCGGTTCGTAAAACAGAGGAACTGATTAAGCGGCATTTCTACATCCCGAAACTCGCCGAAAAGATTAAGGGTTGAATTAAAAATTGTCGCAGCAAAATTAAATCCGGTACCTAAAGGAGATAGTACGCGAGTACGTGGTTGAAGAATATGTTTTTGAATTAGAGCTGAAGTTCTTGGGGCCATACCACAACATCGAGAGTTTTGCTTTTCAGGTATAACATACGAATGAGGTCGCAAAAAAAACATGCAAGCCTCGACGCGATTATGTCACCGACCATAATTTACGAACATCGTCAAGCATTTTGAACTGTTTTTCCACTAAGGTGCGCTGGATTGATCGGGATAAATGGTAGTCGGATTTCCCATCCCAAGTTCAAGAGGGTCTTCTGAGTCACGCGATCAAAGGTTGAGCATTGTCATGCAGCAGTATGACTTGCCTGCTTCCTTGTCCAGTAAATGGCTTTAGCGTTCTGCACTCACCGTCTGACCAGTTTCCAGGAGTTCGCAATAAAGCACACCCTTCATGTCCCCACCAAATGCACAGGAAAACCTTCTTTAAGGGGAAGTTCTGTTTCGGCGTCGATGTTTTGGGTTGCCCTGGGTCTATCCACGATTTTTTACATTTGGGATTCTCGTAAAAAATATTCTTTTTGCCGGGCAAGCAGTGGGAAAATATATATTTATTTATATAACGGATTGATTTTACAAAACTGGAGAAGCTTACACATCATATTCTCATACTCTATTTATTTCTAAATTTTTTTATTAAAAGACGATCGTTAAGCAAATTTTGATTGCGATCTTAAGGTTAATTTCATTCTATTCATCTCTATAACAGTTCAAATTCCATTTTGTCAACTTAAAACAAAATAAACGACCAAACACAAAAAAATTGTTCTTAATGGAATTATAATTTTCGTCATTTGTTCCGTATCTTTAGATTCAATAGTATAATGGTTCCCTCATCTTTAAATTACACAACTAACAAAGACAATAAACTATCATCATTAACAACTTAAACGACAATTAATTTTATCTAAGTGAAATATAAATATAATTTTATGCGTGAGTGGTTAAATTTGGCTTTTTACTGTTCCTTAGTAGTAAAGGCGTTAAGCCTCAAAATAATAAAAAAAAATTAAATTGAATTTTGATCTTTTATAATGTGATCGTAACGTTAAATGTTAGCAATCAAACACGAATTATATTTATCAACACAAAATGGCGTCAAATTAAACAAACGCCATTAACGTAAATATACATATATGAAATAAGGAAAAGTATTCTGATTATGGTGAACCTCATTATCGAAATTACATTTCAATTATGGTTTTGCCACGTATATCAGACCATTGTGAATAAAATACCATCAATTTTGATAATGTATATAAAAAAGCGATAATTTGATCGACAATAATCATAGCATATCGACCTGATCGACCAAATAAAAAATTTTTAGTTTTCCCTTCGCTACAAGCAAATATACGATAGAATGTTGTACTGTAGTACGAGAATATTGTGTATAATAAACGATGATCATGAATACTAAATGATCATTATTGGATTTATATTAAAGAATAATTTTTCTGGGAAAAGCATCCGCAACAGCGAAAAATAACAAAATTGCGCGAGAAAACCAAATCACTTATGGTGAATTATATGATCGTATCGTATATATAACCGTTCAATATATACATGCTTTACCAATTTACCATATTACAAGGTACTAACAATGAATAAATATAATTTATAATGTTTGGTTAACAAATTTAAGAGAAATAATATTCAATTTTTTTATGGTTTTTTTTTGGTTTCTTTAATTTATGCAAATTAGCTGATAAACGTTATTTTATTTTATTCTCGTTTTTTTTAGCTTCGTCTTATTTATTTAATTTATTTTTTATTATATGGTATAAATAAATTAATTTTTTTTTTCTTTCGTTAAAAATAATCATAATAACAATGATCATAAAACACCTAATCGAAAATTCATTTCAAGACATTTTTAAATAATAATTAAAATAATTATATGATTTTTTAATATAATAAGACACACAGCGGGTGACGACGGACCAATACAAAATTTATAATTTTTTTCAGGTGAAACGGTTTTGTTGGCGCGCAAACGTATATACGAATAAGAATTCGCAGTTTGCAAAATGTATCTATAGGCGAGCATTTAAAATATATGTTTTAAATTATGTACACAAAATTGATAATTAAGTATTTTTTTAAAGCATAGCTATTTTAGACATTTTTTTAAATAAAATAAAAATATCATAGTCTTATCTCTGCTGCTAATTGATCGCCAACTATAAATTTATTAAAATTTAAAATAAATATTTTTTCTCCACTACTAGTCGTAGAAGGCATCATTATTAGCAACCCGAAAATTATGCGCAACACAATTTAACACAACCACAAAAGTGCGACAAACAATTGTTAGAAATGAATTCAGAGAAGGGTAATTGTACTACAAACAATTTTACACGGAAACAATTCTACACTGAATAATCCATCGAAAAGACTCGTAATGGTAATACGAACAATTTTACACGGAAACAATTCTACATTGAACAATTCATCGAAAAGACTCGTAATTAAAAAATATTGATCAATTTTCTCTTAATTGTTCAATTGTGTGGTACGGAAAGCAAAGTAGGACATCCCCAATAATGACACTAATTGTATAAATTCTGGAAAAGCGGGGGTTTGGGGGCAGCCCCCATCCTCTAAGGTTTACAACGAATTAAAATTACATTAAAAAATTGTTTATATTTGCCAAAGTTGATTTTTTAACGTTTGTGGCACTATCAGAAGAAGAGATAAGAGCGATAAAAACTCTTTGATCTGTGTCTGCAAGGTTGACGAAACAATTATCTATATAATTATATAAAAATGAATTCCTGTTTGTTTGTTTGTTTGTTCCGAATGGGCGTCTCAGCCGCTCAACCGATCGCCATGAAATTTTTTCCATGTACAAGTTGCATTTACAGTCCCAACCAACCTTACTAGGGGCTGTGGTACAAATTTTTTCAAAAATTTTAATTTTCTTTAAATTTTTCCACGAAAATGAGTTTATGGGGCTGGTTATATGAAATTACTGACATGTTCGAATTCGACGGGCCCAGCCCTGGATCAAAAATTAATTTTTACATGTATAGATACAAATATTTGATTATTCCAAAATGACTTCTCAGTCGCTCAACCGATCGCCATGAAATGTTTACCATGGAAATGTTGCATGTTCAGGACCAATCTTACGATATTGTGAAAGGGGCTGGACCCCGGGGTCTAGGGGCCATGGTACACATTTTTCAAAAAATTAAATTTTTTTACGAGAATGAGTTTTGGAAAGAAGTTATATGAAATAAAAGACATGTTCGAATTCGGAGGGTCCACCCCTGGATCAAAAACTCATTTTTACATGTAAAGATACAATTATTTGATTGTTCTGAAATAACGCCTTAGTCGCTTTACCGATCGTCATGAAACTTTTACCATGTATATGTTGCATGTTCAGGACCAAGACCACGACACTTTTGAAGGGGCTGGACCCCGCGGTCAAGGGGCTGTGGTACAAATTTTTTTCTCAAATTTCAATTTTTTAAGATTTTTTAAAGGGAATGACCTTAGGAAAGGGGTTATATGAAATTAATGACATGCTCCAATCCGGAAGTCTGCCCTGGATCAAGAATTCATTTCTACATGTATGTATAGATACAATTATTTAAATGTTCCGAAATAGCGCCTTAGTCGAAAAAATTTAGACACCAAAAAGGAAATCTAGCGTGCGATTGTTATACACAAATCATACCTCTACTATAATTGATTTAATTATTCAAATATTTTTTTTAATTTAAATTTAAGACAATGTTTAGGTCCCAAAAATGACGGCGTTAATAAATTAAATAATGAAATTCAATCGGAACTACCCGGGCCACTAATGAAATACAAATCTACCGACACGGTTACTGATGTGAATCAATCCGTCAATTATCCAATAGTTTCTTAATTCTTTGGAGCCACCTGGTATTCCACCACACATACTATTTTTAAAAGAGAGTTCTCCAATAATACTGCTCCATAATTTAAATCCAAAGAAATTGTGCAATGGAACACGGCTTTGTGTGAAGAAATTGGTGCAGAATGTGATTGAAGCAACGATTATTATGCGCATTCCAATGATTCCCACCGATTTGCCGTTTGAATTGAAGCGACTACAATTCCCATTACGCATTGCTTTTGCAATGACAATCAACAAAGCCCAGGGGCAATCATTGAAAATAGCTGGTGTTATTTTGAAAAATTCATGCTTTTCACAGGGCCAACTATATGTTGCTTGCTCCAGAGGAGGGGATGGAGGGAGGGGGGAATGCAAAAAAATTTATTTATTTACACACCAAATGGAAAAACCAAAAATATTGTTTATCAAAAGGCTTTATAATAAAAATTATTAATTAAAATATCTTTATATTTATTATTAACTTTGATCTGGTTGAAGGTTTGTAAAAATGGAGTAAAATTATTTGGCAACTGGTAACAAATACCAAACCAAAATTAATTAACTATCCCCACAAACAGGATGTCCAATAATATCATTACAAAAGTTCGCCTGGATGCATTAACGGAGGCACCCGTTACTGAATACAGCTACTTATAATTTTCTTTTCATATGTGATTGCAACTACAGCGATGTAAAGAGAGAATTCTTGCATAACAATCAAGATATTTGAAATAAATACCTCCCGTGCAACGCCGGGTAACTCAGCTAGTTATTAATAAAAAAAAAATGGCAAAAAATCAGCTGAAAAATAAATAATAAATAAAAAACAATAGTCCGGTGCATTACAGTGAAAAAATTTGTTTCGATAAATTGTTGTTTGCACAATTGTTTTTACGCACACTTGGTTATTGTAAAGTTGTAGTTTTCATATTTGTTTTTCGATGAATTGTTTGTTGCATAATTGTTTGTGGCATAATTGTTTGTCGCAGAAATTTCGGGGAACCATCATTATTATGTGTTTTAGTAGCCTGAGAAACAAAATTCCTCGGCTAGTGGTTAATAATATTTTATGTTATTATTGACCATTAGTTAATAATGAAAAATGGATACTAGAAGTAATGCGATTAATTGAATAGGGAGATTATGATTATTCCCATAAATTTAAAACTTCAAATAACAAAACAAAGTGCAGTGTCATTTTAAATTTACGCTTACTGCAATTCAGTAAAAAATTCGGGCTACTTCGACATAGTCAATATTATTAAAGAGCAGTGTTTCCCTCAACAAATTAATTTTCTTATAAACAAAAAACCCTAATGGTTGATGTACCTTCTACGACTAGTAGTGGAAAAAATAGTACATATATATATACACCACGTTTGAGAAGAGCTATTATAGCCGTCGCTTACTACGAGTATAAACTCGCTCGGGCTATATTCGTAATAGCATACTTCTCAAACTTTTTATATACTGTATAATATACTATTCTAAAAATTCATTTTTTTAGCTGCCTTTGGCTTTATGCGCGATTTCCATTACGAAAAAATTTGTCTCAGTAAAAAATAATGAGAAAACGAACAGAAAAAGGTAATATTAAATCTACAACAGAGGGAAAGAGCAACTTCGATTTGTTTATTTTTTTATAGCAAATTTTTATAGTTAAACAATTGACAACCTAACCAAAAAATTTCATAATTTTTTCTTAATTTCATAAATTATATTATATTATTTCTTATTATTTAATTTGAATCGATTATTTTAATTTTTGTTGTAAACTTATAAATCTATTTTTAAGAAGTCTGAAACCGTAGAGTACACAACAAGAATGACAAAATCAAACCATAAATGAACTATAATCAAAAAAGGTTTGGTAGTGTTGGAGAATTTTGTTCATATTGCAATACACTCCGCTGAGTATTTTTTTCAATTTTTTATGGCAGTATACTATCACTAATACAATAATTTTGTCAGTAAAATTTTACTGAATAAAATTTTTGTTTCTCCCCCACACTTGACGATAAGTTGGTATCGCTTTTTTTTACTGAGATAAATTTTTTCGTAATGGAAATCGCGCATTATTCTTGAATCTTTTCTTTTTTGGGAAACTTACAAGTTGTTTTCTAATGACAAAAAAAATTAAAAATTAATTAAGTTAATTTTTAATTTTAATGTGCACTATTTGGTTTGTTGTTTATATTGAATTAGTTCCTAAGGGATCTTTTCTTTTAAGGCGCCGATATCTAAGCCTCCATAATATTTCCCGAGCTAATGTGTTGGGATGTTGTCTAACTTAGTTTGCTATTTTCTGATGTACGCAGCTATATTTTATCTGCCACTGATTCGATATTCAGATCACGGTGTATGTTTGTGTTACGTATGTACCAAGCCTTACAGTCTATGAGTTAATTTAGAATGTTTTCCGATTAACCAATTTATTTTACCACTTTTCATGTTGATTTGTTGTCGTTTTGTTTCGATAGGCTTCTTCAATTTTCTCTCTAGATGTGAGACCTAGGAATTTAATGGTTTCGCATTGGGGTAGATTGATGTTGTTTAACTTCACCGGAGGGCAGGTTTGCTTACGGACAGTGAATGTAATGTTTGCCGATTCCTGCTCGTTTGCTATTATTCTCCATTTTGAAAGCCACTTAATTATTTCTTCTAAGTATTCTTGCAGGACTTTTGATGCAATTTGAGGGTTTTCATGTGTCACTAATAATACTGTATCATCTGCAAATGTTGAAACTGTTATATAATTTGAAGTAAAAAATTCCGCTGTGTAAATTAGATATAACACAGGACCCAGTACACTGCCTTGTGGAACCCCTGCAAATTTTTGATTTAAATTGGAAAATGCACTAATTATATTTCACCAAGAATTCCCGGTTTAGTAGCTGATACTTTATCGAAAGCTTGGGTGATGTCTAAAAATGCTGCAGAGCAGTACTTCTTTTGTTCAAATGTGAGTTTCTGATTTCTGATACGATCCTATGCACTTGTTCTATGGTTAAATGATCTTCGCTAAAACCAAACTGGTGATCCGGTATAATATTTTGCTCTTGCAGAATTGGTTTAAGCTTTTTTAAAAAAACATTTTTTTCAAAGAGGTTTGACAGAGTTGGCAGTAAACTGGTTGGACGTATTTATGGATCATTATGATCTGTGAAATTTCCACGTTTCAGGAAAATACCTAGTTTTCATTACAGCATTGAAAATATGTTATTAAATTCATACATATATCTCGAAGTTCTATAAGTATTTTATCACTAATAAGATCATGGCAAGGTGTCTTTTTGGAGTTTATATGTTCGCTGGCCATTGTTTTACTTCACGCCATTTATATTTAATTCGGAATAAATACTTCAACTAAATGTTGGGCGAATACATTTGCTTTTTCTGCATCGCTTTGCCCATTTTTCATCGGGAAGGCGAATCAGAGGACATGATTGCGTATGCCGTTTCATATATTTTGTAGCTTTCCACAGTGAGTAATCTGCTGCTTCTGATGCTGTAAGTTTACTTATTTAGATAATATCCAATCCCCTCATCATGTTCTTTTATTAGTGATGCTTTTAGGTTTTTGGTAGCTTTATTTAATTTTGATTTAAGTTCAGGTGATCTATGTAATTGCCATTGCCTACGCAGTACGTGTTTGCTCTTTAAGAGTTGTTGAATATTCTGTGCCGCTTGGTGCATTTTCACATTAGTATAGAGCTGTTGCACGTAGCATCCTTCGCTGCTTGCTCTAGTGTCTTCATTAGGTGTTGTACTGCTTCATAAATCTCAGATTTTGTTTTAAGTGGGATGCTTAATGAGCATTCTCTTGTCACTGCATAATTGAATTGAAACCAATTAGTGTGTCGGTTCGTTAAAAAATATTCTGATTCTGAATTTAAAACTTGTGTGCTTAATATTATTTAAACCGGGGAGTAGTCAGATGACAGTTCGTATAGCATGTTTCGGCCGTAACATAAGTTCTAGCAGTACTCTTTGTTACACAGAAGTCGATTAAATGGGGAATTCCTCGTCTATCGGGTGGCCAATATGTTGATCTGCCGCCAAAAACATGATCCATATTGCATACATTCCCACAGCTGCTAGCCTTTTGGTGAAGTTAATCGAGAGTCCCATTGGGTGTGTTTGGAGTTAAAATCTTCTCCTGCAAGGAATTTATTTCCCAAGGTTTTGAAATAGTTTTTCAACTTGTTGCTTTTTAATTGATGATTTCGATGGACAGTAAGCTGAAGATATGGTACATGTCTACTAGACCATTCTTCTAAGCAGATGCTAGTTGCCTAGTTGCCTATATATGTTCCTCGCGATGTTCTTCCAGTTCATGTTGCCTTACTCTATCTCTAATAATAATTGCCGGTTTCCCATTAGGGTGCTGAGTACTGTAAATTCTATAACCAGTAAATTTTACAGAGCTCATTTGTGTAAAATGTGGCTCAGAGACCATCATGATGTCAATGTTGTGTTAGTTAAAAAAATGCTAATTAGAATACATACTTTATGTTGCGCTAGCCCATTGGCATTCCATAAAGCTAATTTCAGTTCAATCATCTTATATTTTGATTGTTCGTTAACAGTTGCATCAGAGTAGTCATGTTTTGCAGCATTTGTTTCCATAATTTGCATAAGTTTGTTCATTGAATCGTTGAGAGTGCTTATTATTTTGTAAATTCCCTAATCATCATTCTGAGGTTTATTTGCTTTATTTTGCACGTTACCCGTAGCCACCTCTGAGAATGAAGTTTCTGAGTTAATGGTTGCAGGAATAAATTCTTGACAATTAGTGCATTTTAAGACTGACACGTTTGTGTGGCTCTTCCACTATCACCCTTTTATATAACAGATACCTCATGTTGTAGATTTTGTGTGTCCCTTTGGGTTTTGTCCGAATACTTTTATTACTACTGTTAGTCCTCTCAAACTTTTCAATCCGTATTTATAAAAGTATTTATTAGCTGCTTCTAGTATAATTTTTTTTAATTTATAATTTATATTACGCTTCTAAAATGGCAACAATTTTACGATATGCTTTGATGCTCAATGTTTTAACTCTGGTTTCACGGATATTGCCTTGTTTAATTGGAGCAATGAAAAACTCTCCGTCTGTTTCCTTTTTAAGATAGGCTACTAATTGTTGAGACGGCGCTCCTCGAATGTATATATTGATGGTGGTCGCTCTTTTGGTGCTCTCGCATCTTCTCGAGTTTCCTCTTCGTTATTACTTTTATTTCCACAGAGAGGTTGGAAACTGTTACCAGTTGATATTCCTGCTCCTAGTTTTAGAGTTTTTGTTGCAGTTTGCACTGGAGACTTGAGATTACGTTTTCGATAACCAAAAAATCATGACACTGAAAACTGAGTGAATTTTGCTTAATCGGAGTTTTGTGTTGCACGAGATCTAAATTCAACGCAAACAGTATCATACTAGTACACCACCCGTTGCAATATCCGTTATTTTACCTTATACCTCTTTTTTAAAATGGTTGAGGACAATCTCATTTAAGCATGGGGGGTTCTAATTCGAATTTGCTTTGAGGGCTTGGAACAATAATTTTTGTATTTCGTTGCGTTATAATTTTGAAGCACTTGGTAGCAAAATAAGAGTTATTAGAGCGGGTAATCCGCCACTCATATAGCTCTAATGACAACCGCCAAGTGACAGAAATTCAGTATTATTTTCCCGGTGAAAAAAATGAGTCGATATACGCTTGATCAACGTTGGGAAATACTGAAAAGATATTTCCAAAATAGTGAATCAGTGGCCGAAAAGTGCGTACAAAATTATGTAGAAGTGAAGAGAATCATCTGAGAACAATGTGTGGAAAGGTGTGAATAAAGTTCGTTCGACTGGCATGTTAATAGCTAGTTCGATGAAAAATACTGCTGCTGTACCTGAACGTGTTCGTCATCATCCATGCAATTCAACCTCACCATCATTCCCAAGTATTGAACATCATTGGTAGGACTTTGCAAAAATTTTACGCAAAGACCTGAGTATGGAGGCCTACAAAGTCCAACTGGTTCAAGAATTGAAGGCAGTTGACCATTCATTGTGTTTTCACTTTGATGAATGGGACAATCCGCAATTGAAAGAAGATTAGCATTTTTACCAAAAAGGGAAATTTTCCGGCGAAGCACATTTTCACGTCAGCCGTTATGTGAACAAGCAAAATGTCCACGGGTTACTGTTTGGCCCGAAGGCATCCAAATCAGCCGGAATGGCGATGCAAACTGAATCTGCTAGAAACTGCGATATAACTCCATTGGACTATTATTCGTGGAGACCCGACGATTGAAAATGTACTGAAAAAGTGGGTTGACAGAATGAGGTACTGCAGATCCAGCTAATGCAGTTTTTTGAATGAAATAGTATTCCATTATTAATCGGAAGATGTACTCTCAAAAAGAAAGTATGTACTAACCATTTGCATTTTTATTTAATATACATTTTTAAAACGAACAAGAGATGTCGCACACTGTACAAATATAACTCCTTTAATTAAAATTCGATTTATAACGGATTCTAAAATTTCGAACTCGAGATTTTTGCAGATTTATACCAAAACAATCTCTGTGTGTGTGCGTGGTGGCATGCCTACAAAATGTGGTATCATCATAGCCAAGACGGTTCAATTGATTGAAATATGAAACTTCATACTTAAGTTTTTTTCGCATATTGAAAGATCGGAATTTTAGTTGAAATCGATTCACCGGAAGTGACAATTACAATAGGAGCTTTTTAAATTTTGTAAATAACGTATTTTGAAAAGCATATCATTTATTTCATTAAGATTGGTCCCTATCAGCTTAAATTTAAGTGAAAACTACGTTTTAACAGCAAAAATCCATCCGGTTAACCGGAAATAACGTTTTTTGACCAAAAATTCAGAAAAAAATCGGCCCAGACGAATTCATTAATTGAGATGAAACACTAGACCAGCATTTTCTACAAATTAGGATTTTCCAGTGAGTTTCGGCCGAAGCTTTATCGTATTTTGCAAATATTTTTTAAGGTACATATATACATATTAACATTTAAGAAAAGAAGATTAAAACAAAAAAATTTAAATTAAATTTCAAACAAAATTAGTTCAGATTATATTTTAAATTTAGCGGAAATGGCGAGTTTTGATAGAACAAAGTTTATTTCACTAAATTCAGCATGTCTACAGTCGAAGGGTGTTGAATATTCAGAAAAAATTCTTACGAAGGCGTTTCAATTTTTGCAATGACGTTGAACAGTTTAGCATTTACAAAAAATGACAAATAATTAAAAAATTAAAAGAAATTTAAAAATAAATTTAAAAGGCAGATTTACCAAAAGATCAGTTAGGTCCTGTTCGACCACGTCAGGCTAGCGCAGTCGAGGTCTTCCTCCACGACGCACTCCAGCTGGTTGTTGATGGACCACTTTGTTAATCATTCGTTGTTGTGGAGAATCCGATAATATTGCTAAATCCGAGAAGTTGCTTTATTTCGTGGTTCATACGAATTCGATATTCATTGTTCGCAACTTTAATAGGCAGGAGAAAAAATTGAACGGATGACCTTTCTTTCGAAGGTAGATCACAATCTACAAACGTTCGTGGTTATGGTTCATCTTTTGCCTTCCGAAAGTCAGCACAGATTTTATGAGTGCTTTATAAAGCGCGAGCTTGCACGACCGCGATAGGTGTTTAGATCGCAATAATTTTGGTTGGGTGTAGAAAACTCGTTTCCCGGCAGCGATTCGGGCTTTTATTTCTGCCTGCATATCGTTCAACGATGTTATAACTGACCCGAGGTATTTAAAGTTTTCGACGCTATCAAAATTATGGTCGCCAATTTCGAGATTTGCCATGGAGATGTTCCTGGGTGTTGCTAAAAATTTAGTTTTGGTACTGTTCACCTCCAAACTACGCCCCCCATTATTTCTTCTATGTCTTATATGTCTAATAAACTGTTTCCATTTAGTTTTCTTATTACATACAACCGGAAACAAAGAAAATTTAGTCCAAATATTTTGTTTCAAAGCATTAATAATTCACCAGCAAAATTTAACTTCATATTCAAGGAGGAGAAATTTAATTTCAAAAAACTGAAATTTTTCTTGAATTTTTAACTTGATCTCTTTGAAAATTTACTTGATCTATAAAGATGGAAAATATGTAAGAATCACAACAATCAGTTTCGAACGGATGAGATTAAGAAAAATTAGTCAAATTTGTTTTGAATTGTTCAGTGGTTTGCGAATTATTCAGATTAAACAATGCGTGCAAATCATCAAATTTTATTTTCAACGTCTGTTCGGGAAAAATTAGTGGTTAAATTTGGTCGTCAAACGCAAGTCAACCGGTTCGGTAAATAATCAGTAACAACCCTACGTCACGAAACGCAAGGTCTGCTCTGTACGGGAAAATCCGATTCAGTCAATTTCTCGGCGCTCAAAAGAACTAAGCCTTTCTGCGATTTCAACTTGGAACGGTTACCTTGTGGGGGTTGGGGGGAGAAACATTGATAACGAACGGTAGCGCGGGTTTGATCCAGCACTCACCAGTTGGATTCGTGCAATCGCATGAACCGGCGTCGGATTCACCTTTTAACTTTTCCTTTCTCGTTCTCCTACCCGGTCTCGATCTTAAAATTCCGTACCCATCTTGAAGACTCATCTGTTGATAAACAAATTGTTATGACAATGATAAACAATTGTTAGTCGCAATTGTACCGATGTGTTGTTGCTGGAGATTGCAATTACATGGATGCAATTTTGTTTATTGTCTGACCATAAAACAATAAAATTGTAAATTTTTATTTTTTTCTATGACCATAAAACTAAATGAGCGCGCACCATAAATGCCGACGTTGTGCAGCATGTATCTAGGCGAGAAAAATAAAAATAGTTGAAATCGCAAAGAGCTTTACACGACCATCAAAGGGGGTGAATTGTCGTTGAGAAGGTATTTTGGACATGAGTGAGCAGCAGGGCGACACACGGAAATGTTGAATTTTTATGATGAAAAAAAAGACGGAATAGAAGAGGGGCCAAGATGACAATCAAAATTTGACCGCCAAGCTGAGCGGATCGGAAAAGTGAAAGTCAATGTGGACATAAAAATAGCTGTATCTAAAGTTTTATGCCCTTTTGTTCAAGCATGTAATTATGTAACAATAAAAAAAAAATATTTTGGTAAGATTTGATATAAAACAAATTTTTGTGTAAACTAAACAAAACTTTTGTATGTAAGCAAAAATTAAAAGAAAAAAAATAAACCGAGTGATTTGTTTAAGCGAAGGCAATTTATTTCATTTGTTGTGGAAGGAAAACGGAGTGCTACCATCTTATTGTGCTTCAGCGCATAAATAATACCAATTGAAGGCAGTCGGGTGGGCTTGCTGAAGCCTTGGTTTGGTGCTGTGCGACGAGGCATAACAGAAGCCATTTGGTTTGTGCAGTGCCTGTGGTTGAAATGGCCGAATAGTCGAATCAACGAGGGATCGACGGGAGCTACCGGTATCGGAGGTCGACAGGTGATTCATCCTTTTGTTCCATTTATGTACTTTACGACGTCTTGTTTCCCTGATTTGTTCCGTATGATGTGTGTGGCACGAATTCAATAGCGAGTTGCTGCGGTGTTAAGTGAACGCGTTTCTTTTGTGTTGGGGTATTTTGTGGTCAAACCTCGTCCGTGTCGCCTTGCTTACATCTGAGCTAAGCTGGGCCAAACGTGCTGGTAGACTGGCGCCCAACCTCTATTTACAAAACGGTTATTAACTTCCGTCTACCCATACCCCGATAATTTGAGAGCACGTTACAAACTTATGGAATTTTGGATTTTTGTCTGTGTCCGTATATAAAAACAAACTGACCCAGGAACTGAAGGTAAATGGCTCATTGTTGGACATTGTCAATGTAAAAAAGCGATTCTTAAATTTTTTGTAAATAACGTAAATTACATAATAATTTGTGCAATTTACAAAAAATATGTAAAATAAGGTAAACTCTGAGAAATAACTGAAAATGTGAGTAAAGGGAACTGAATAAAGGTTTACTGGCATCTAACTACGTTTCAGAAAGAAAATAATTTAAATGTGTAAATAATTTTCTCTACCGGATTAACTATGGCCATCTATTATTTACTCGGGTTTTTCGTAAATGTCAAAAAATCTATAGCAAATGTGACGACTTAAGAATACCAAAAATCTTCCTGCAGCCCTTCAAGAGTAAGATATACCGACCAAATGGCAGAGTGGTTAAAGCTTTGGCGCTTGGAACGGGAGATACCGAGTTCGAATCCCGATAGGGGCAGGATGCAAAACGGAATTTTTATCTTCAGATTACGATCTGGGATAGAAAAGAACACAACTATGACCCCCTGTCGGAGTGCAAAACTCATGGGCTGATCGATCTTCCATGTCAGTATAGGCTGACATGGAGCTATGCAATGTGTAAGGACGGAAAAAGCGAACTGCGAAAGAGTAGGGAGTGCTTCGGCCCCAGAACAGATTGAAAATGATTAAATAAAAAAATTAAAAAAAAATTAGTGAGATATTAGAATATACTGGGGTGTTGCCATCTTCCCGGTAGTGGCAATGCCCCAGTTATTTTTTAATATGTCGCTTTTTGAGACTGCCTGGAGTTTATCACATACAGCTCATTTTGTGTCGATGAATAAAATTGCCGATTTACTCAAAATGTGCGCTTGGGTGCAAAAATATCGCAAATTGCTGAATTTTCCACAAAAGTTCAAAAATATCAAAAAAAACCCAATATTTATTTAATTTTTTTTAAGGCCGATTGAAAGTCTATTTCAATACCTATCCAGTGGTACCTTTTTTGTATTTATACATGCCATCAAACTGATTTTGGGGTAAACATCTGAGGTACACGTTTTTGTGAATTTGTCAGCATTTAAATTAGGGGTAAAAATCGAATTAAAACATGGAAAAAACAAAAAAAACAGATTAAGACAATTGGATGATTCCATATTGTTTTATTCGCCGACTTTTTATCACAAACGATTAACACAGATTTTTAGTTATTAAAATATTTATTTAATTTAAGTAAAAATAAAAAATAAAAACATTTAACACTAATTACGTTAAAAAAATTTTTCATGCGTGATAATTAATTTATAAAATTTTTTATATTTTATTAGAGACCGGTTTCGGAGTACTTTTACTCCTTTGTTAATCTATATTGTTTAACTATTACCAAATTAAAAAAAAACAATTTTATTAATAAGAAGTATTCCCTCCCCTTGCCCGAATGACAGCTTCCATTCGAAACTACATTGATTTCACCAAAGTTTTTTACAAAATCTTGCGGTATCGCCTACCATTCCTCTACGATCGCCTGGTGCAGCTCCTGGAGACTCATTGAAGCAACATGTCTGGTTCGAACCCTTTTTTCAACTCGTCCCATAAATTTTCGATGGGATTGAAGTCCGGGCTTCGAGCTAGCCACTCCATAACAGGCACATCCACCTCTTGAAGGTACTGGTATACTACACCAGCCGTATGCGGTCTCGCATTATCCTGCATAAACAGAAAATTTTCACCAATAAACCCGGCAAAATGTACGATGTACTCCTCGAGTATTTCATCAATGTACCATTGAGAATTCATTCCTTTTGATCGACAGCCAGTATTCGCTCGCGGGATGAATACAATATCTGTCTTCGCCTCTTATGATATGCCTCCTGATATGCCTCCACCATACGAGACACTTTCTTCAATGTAACATTTTGCATATCGCTCTCCTTGTCATTTTTCCGCGCCCATCGGTGCCATATAAACATATCCTGCACTCGTCAGAGAACAGGACTGTTCTTCATTTTTCTTCTGTCCAATTCAAATGCTCTCGAGCGAACTCACGACGGGCTCGTCGGTGGGCTGCGGTCAATTTCGGCCCAGTTGCTGTTCTGTGTGCAGTCAGATTAACTTCTCGAAGTCGTCTTCTAACTGTCCACCGACTGATTTCGATTTCACTAACTTGTTGAACCGCGTTGATTCATACGGCAATTTCGCAACGAAGTTGTTACAAGAAAGCGGTCATCACGCTGCGTTGTAGCACGAAGTCGGCCAGATCCTTCTCGCCGTCTGAAGCCACCAGTTTCCTGATATCTCTGCCACATTTGACGAATGGAGAAACGGCTCAAATTTAGTTGTAGAGCCACTTCACTCTGGTGCTGCACCGCATAAGTTAGTGCAACCACTTGTGCAGCTACCTCTGGTGTGGTATCCATTTCTTTGCTCCGGTTGGATCAATACAATAACATGCCATATTTCATGGCATGTTATTGTATTGATCTTGTTCAATTATTTTTAGAATTTAATTCGAAAGCCTGCTATATGCATTTGACAAAAAAAAAACACTTTGTTGGCATGATACAAGTACAAAAAGGGTACCACTGGATAGGTATTGTAATAGACTTTGAATCTGCATTTAAAAAAAATTAAACAGACATATTTTGATATTTTTGAACTTTTGTGGAAAATTGAGCAATGTGTGATTTTTTGCACCGAAGTGAACTATTGTTAAAATTTATATTCTTTGCAACAAACTTGTTTGAGTTGGCCCCCGAATTAGAATTATTTGTAGTTTGACATTAGGAATTAACAACTCTAATACCTAAATGAACACATACGACTTAAATCTTAAAAATCAACGATATATTGATGGCACCCGCTACCCTATTGCTTGAATTTTAGTAACGTAGTTTAAATTACAGATATAAGGCGTGTGCCAAGAAATCAATAGAATTTCTTTTTAAACGGTTCGTTAAATTATATATCAAACCCATATACACTTTACTTATGTATTTATTTATTGTTTAGCTAAAGGTGTTTGAAATTATTTTAAAATCCAACAATATAAATTTTATGTTTAAATCATAAAGAAAATACATAAGAGTGATAATCTTAGTACAATAAATTGTCATATGAAATTTCAAATCGAAATATTTGGAGTTAATTTTGCGGCTATCGGACGGAAATAGGACGTATATATATACTTCAATATAGTTCTTTCCTTTTTTCTCATTTTTCTAAAATCAAAACAACACAAACACAAAAAAATCGAAAAATTGTATATTTTATATTTAAACATACATATGTGTGTGTAGAAAACCAAAACAAAATTCGAATACATTTTTTAAAGCTATTGTAGTTGTATTGCATTGCAATACGGAACCGTATCAATATAAAGAAAAATATCGTTACTCAAATATTGTGCATTAAATGCATACAAAACACCATGCATTTAAACAATATGTACACATACCAAATCAGGATATACACATACACATACACATGTACATCCAAAATGATCGAACATGCGCACATTTCGATTTCAATGTTTTGTGTTGTGGAATACAAAATAAACAGCGCGAGGAACACAAAATTTACATAAATACAAACAAACATACAAATAAAAATAAGAATCACAGAAATGTAAATATGTATGTATTATTTATTATCTTTTGTTTTACTTGATCGTAAATGAATGAAGGAGTACAATAAATAATGCACATGTCATTTATGTTTTTCAAGTGTAGGTGTAGTGTATTCGTATTAGCTATTTAGTTTTTCGTTTATTTCATAAACCGATTGTAACGATGCATTAGTGTGTATACAGAATTCATCAATTTTATGTTTCATAAGTAAGTAAGTATCTACAAATTTAATTCCCAGGGTTAATTTTTTCTAAATTTTTGATTATTAATACAATTTTAAGCAATTTAATTAAATAACATGTGTTAATGTCCTGTAAAACACGCAGCATGTAGATACACACTAATGCATCGTTACCATCGATACGTTAGAGGAATGGAAAACGGATGAAATGGGATTTTTAACTTTTGAACTGTTTACATCCGAATGATACGAAATTTTTTCGCATAATGTCTAGTATATTTAAAATATTCATAATTAAACAGGGAGAAAAACTTTTTCGAATTAAAAGTAAACAGTTAAAGGGGTTAAGTTATTTAAAAATTGTTTTATGAATAGATTTTATGAAGTAGCTAAACAGTTGAATGGGCAATATTATTTTTGATTACAAATTATTTTGGTACACCTCCAATAATGTTTAAGCAAATTATTTAGCCTAAAATCCGACTAATCCGAGTTCTCGAATATACCTAAATTTAATTATTACGAGTATTATTGAAAAATCTAAGGTCTTACTGATAGCGCATATATTTATTTGAATAGCTCTACAATTCACTCGGTAAAATTTATTATTCTATCATTACTGATCGATCCTGAATAATGAATATTTTTTTTTGTTTTGTATGGTGTTTATTAAACTTTCGTTATTGATAAAGGGGAATTACCTAAGTACGAGTATAATATTTCAGCTCATAGTGAGAATCTCAGTGCGCCGGATATTCCCATTGTGCCTTTCCACATGAGTACTGTCATTATTTATCATTATTTTCTTCTCCATGCACTTATTACCTTTGGCATAATCGCATTCATTGTCTACAAATATGATAGTAAGAGGAGATCTTCACCAAACGACGCCTATAGGATAGAAGATTGGGGCCGGAAGAATGTTGATACTAAGTGAGAAGTGATAAATAAAGTAACAAAGTGAGAAGTCAACATTTATGCACTCATCGTAAGTTCAGTGTAATTATGTTATATAAATTTATCATATTTTGCTTAGTAAACTAAACTTATGTTTAGAAACCGTAGAAAATATAATAAAAGGTTAGTTGTAAAACAAGAACGTCTTAATATATTTGTGAGCCCTCACCAATGGTAGAATGGTTCGAACTCTATAAGAAGCGAATGGAAGAAGTTATAATAACTATACTCAAAAACAATTTATATCAGAACAGAATATTCATTTATTTTCAATTTGACAAAATCTTTAATCTTCGCAATGTTTGTTTCATTTTGGAACGGCATTTCGTTTTATTAAACTCTCTATTTGTCACGGACCATTTGCAGTTCTTTCTTAACAACACAAGAATAAAGAATTGAATTAAACTGCGAATATGCTCATAGCAGGCCTTGTTATGATACGGTAAGAAAGATGGGTATTCTTGTTTAATCATTTGTATTGACGCATCAGTAAAAGAGTTTGTTAAATTTGGCAAACTACATTTCGAATGATAGTCCTTTTCGAAAACTTTCACCAAAGACCGTGCGATTTGGCAAAATTCATCAGAAGGCACCGTAAGTGAACCAAAATTGTTTTCACTCCTTTTAAAATTTTTCTGATTAATAAAAATTTCTGATTTTTCAATTCCATGACATTGTTTCAGCAATATTTTTTTACACTGTTCGCAATCAATTTTTTGATTAATGCAATAGCCAGCATAGTAGACTATCGCATTGTCCTTAAGAACGTGGATTTCTGCATTCTCTATGAATTCGTCGCAATCGGTACACAATGTATTTACAGTTGATGAGCATTCGATTTTCAAACTCTGCTCGTATTCTTCTTTAAAAATGCTCCAATCTAAATCGATGTTGGCCGCATCATCGGAAATACAATTTCGAAACGGTGAGTCAAGTGTAATTTTCCTTACAATTATATTGGCAAAATGTACGCCAATCTCATGACCTGAAGGCATGTAATTATAACCACCTTTCCCACGTAAAATAGAAAAAAAGTTCTCTAGGCAATCCTGGTTGGTACGGCCTGTTAAGATATAATCAACATTAAATGTACCCTTCAAATATGTAATTAATAACAATTGAGCGTTTATACTGGTTTTAAGACCATCTATGAATTTGAAATAATTTTCGTTTTTGGAAATTATTTTTATTTTATCTAAAAATGATAAACTTTCTTCTAAAAATTTATATATTTGGTTTTCAACTTTAAGCGGGCGTTCAAATGGTGCAGAGGAACTGAAATGCCGACAGTTAAGGCAATCAAATAAGTCATTGAACCTTTGTATAAAATGAGCTGTTGGTATCGCGTTTTCAACAAAATTGCCAAATATTTCCGGGTTAGCGTTTAACGTTGTTCTAATAGCACTTGAAACGGTATTACTTAGAAGTTGTGCAGCCTTTTTCACATTCATTTTCTGAAAGCTGTTTGGTTCAAAGTGTGATACGGTGAGTTTCGGCATTAGCTTAACTTTTTGAGCGGAATCAAAATCAAAAATTTTTCGGACAACGTTAATGTCTACAATTCCAAACTCCGAGTTCTGTATTTGATTTTTTATCATTGCATTTCTAACCGATTTAATTAAATGCGGTGGGTCAAACTGCGTAAAAATTTTATATTCATCAACAAAAAAATAAGGTTGAATAGGTGTCACTCCAAGCTTCTTTAATGTTGATATGTTGGTAGCGGCCTGATCACAAGTGACCATAACGACATTTAACTTTAATTTCTCGTTCGCAATTTTTATGTGTTCTTTAATTAATTTACATAAACGTACCGAATCAGTTGAATTATTGATTAATATGTAACTAAGTACATATTTCCATTCATCAATTAATCCACGTAACATAAAAAATAATGCTGATGTTGCTAACACGGGGACTCGTTCTCGTCCATCATCACAAAATCCTTCAACGCGATCTAAATAAACATTTACAGTCAAATCTTGTTTTATAGTGATTTCGTCGAACATTAAGACACAAATTTTTGATCGAGTTGACATGTTTTGGAAAACTTTCTCAAGCTGGTTAATTAAAATTGGGTTTATTCCTGGAGGTATAAATTTTATTGGAGACCATTTGTAAATGGAGGATGTTGATGGAAGTTTTAGCTTCAATTGGTCTTTTAAATACTTATAGGTTGAAGCAGATTTGTAAAACAAACATTGTGCAAATTGCTTGTCACTATCGTTGTAGTGGAAATCTTTCTTTACGAGTAGTTTACAAATATTTTTTGTGGTATTGTTGACGTCAAGCTTATCAATGTGATCATCAATATTCACGAAACCATCAGTTTTTTTTCGTAGCCGAGTCAAACTGCGCTTTACATTGTTCAACCTCATCTGCAGAAGTTTGAATTTACGGGTGGTGTTTTGAACTTGTTTTCTGTAGAACTGAATTAGTTTATCTTTTTTTAAACATTTACTACAGGTTTGGTGCGCTGATGTTTGGCAGTGGTAACAATTTATTTTATCAATTAATTTCAAAAAATCAATGTCTTCGTCGTCTTTCTCCGTTTGTGTTCCAATGGTTTGTGTTAATGAAGATGTTAAACTCATTTCAACATCTAGAGTGGTTGGCGTTGGAAAGGCGGATGCATCTTCCTTGATATTTGTTGTCTTAATTATATTAAGAATTGGAACTGCATTTCTTGTTAATCTGTTCGAAGAAGTAATATTTTCAGAAAGGAAATGTCTCTCACATACATAATTATGTTTATTTTTGATTTCGATTTGTCGAAGTCCAATGGAACTGGCCCAATTACGGGATTTACTTTGATCTTTAGGGAATTTAAAGAAATTTATTGGGCTTTTTCTAGAAGAAATACTGCAGTTTGGAACTATGCAGATCACGTGCTTTTTTCTTTTTTCTACCGGACGCTTTCGATCTAAATTTATATATAAAAAAAATTAAGTTGTTATAATCTACACTCTACAGGTAACATTTAATAATTTTAAATCAACAACCTTGCAATGTGCAGTAACAAAATCGCAGGACTGTAATAAATGTAACTATTCCGATTTACTTAGAACTATCTGCCCATTGCAAAGATGCTTGCATATAATATATCTCTTTTCCGGCCAGAAAAAAAAGTGTTCTATTTAAGTCCACCCCGCACAATTGTGTATGTAAAAAATTGCAGATTGTAGTATCTTCCGGATTTTAACGGATCTTAGTCAAATCGGAATGCTTTTTGAAAAAAGTAATATTATTTGGTTACATATAAATTATATACATATTAATTATTTGTTTTTGATAACATATTAATTATTTTATTATTATGCGCAAATGTGCATGTCGCCCCAGGATACATATAAAAATACATTTTTGACATGATTCTCTTTCGTTACCCTCACAATTGTGATGACAGACCGGAAAAGGGATATAATATAATATAAGATATATTGCTTGCATATAATATATATTATATAGTACGGATATGATAGGAGTCAACGTTGTGTCCTTTTACATCACCTATTGTAAGATTATAAAAAAAGTCGCTTGCAATATATCGGGATCAGACTGTGTGACTTGATCGGCAATACTTTTGATGTGAATGATGCAACAACTACTAAGTGCAAGTTTATACATTTTTTCCGCGGAAATGTTTTCAGCAAAATAACATAGATTTATTTCGAAGGAGAAATTTGTTTACGCTTGTTGCTTCGATTGAACATCTATATAGGTGTTAAATGCTTAGCAAAATAGTTAGGAATATACAATTCAATACTTTAAAAAAATTGTAGTCGTCGCAAATCCCGTTTAAAGCTAGAAACAGAACAAGAGTGACGACGACGAGCGTCGACGAATAAATAAAAAATATCGCCGCAATATCGCTGTAGCTAACAGAACTAAAGCATCAGCTTATGCGATAAAAAAACATCCACAAACGGCATATCCTTTTGTGTTTTGACAAATGACGTTGTGGCGTTAGCCTACTAAATTGAAAAAATTGATTAATAATATGACGGTTAAATGATACCAACTGAGATATATATATATATATATATATATATATATATATATATATATATATATATATATATATATATATATATATATATATATATATATATATATATAAAACAGTTGGCGATATTGTTTCGTCGGCGATAAAAATAAAAATAGACTCTAAATTTATTTCAACGAAAAAAACGTCGCCGCCTGCGTCGATGGTTGTGTTTGTATTATATGTTTTCCGTGTTTTGTAATATGACAGGCGATTTCGCTCGCTGCCTTCGCTCTTGTTTTGTTTCGAGCTTAATAGCTGAAAAAGTTTAAACTCAGCATTGCAGCTCAGCACTAAACCAAATTGTGGTTTAGGTTTAGTTGAGGCTCGCTGATTTTGTAAGTGCAGGTTTGAAGCACTCGATTTTCATTTTTACTAGTAATAGTATTTTTTGATTATTGTGCCGTTTTTTTGCGACAACGTTTGTCGGAAATCTTTTAGATATACCAGCAAAATGCAAACAATTTCGGATATACAAATACATTGGAACGGAAAATTGATCGAAAACTCAGCACTAAAATCGATTTAAGAAAAAACTTTTTAGTTATGCCATTTTCTCAAAACTTTAATTTAATGCTTAACTCGTGCTAAACTAGAAAAGAGATTTCACCTTTAATGGCCAAATTTGCTAAGTTTTTAAATTATTTTATCTTAAAATTCGTAACTCGCATTCTCAAAATAATTGGTTCAATCGCGTGGACTGCCCAAAACAAGTTGTTTGAATGACAAATCTTAAGTTAAAATAACTTACGTGGAGAAAATGGAATCGCACACGCAACGTTTTAAAAAATGTAGGGTAGGGTATATATAGATGGGTAAATCATTTTTTAATATAAAATACGTTAATAATAATAATTATAGTTAATAATAGTAATAATATTATATGAGAAATTACTTACTGTCAATATTGCTGTTTATTGTAAAAACTTGTTCATCAGAACTATTCATTTTAAACATTCAAAATACACAACACAAACAACACTCGGAAAACAACTAGTAATCTATTTATCTAACTAACAAAAATGGAGACGTACAGCTAACGGGATTATTATAAAAGTATCGGATATCCGAAAATTGCCGATTTCGATCGAAAATATGTATAGTAGATTTTATATGAGAGAATCAATATCGTCCTAACATCATTGGGTTCAAGAAAATTATTTTTTCAGATTAATTACGGTACCTAAAAAATATAAATTAAAACTCTTTAGATTTAGTCATAGGGAGCAATTTAATCAATCAAGGTACACAAAATATGTATATAACTCAAGAATGACTGATGATTAAAAAGCTGTATATAAATTCTATGCCTGAAACATTTTATTAACCCTTTAACTGTATAATTTTGTTTTGAAAACTTTTTCTAAAATAAATAAAGTTACCAGACTAACGAATATTCTAAAATGTATATTTTTTAAATGATCTTTATTTGCCCTTCATCAGAAAAAAAATTACAGTTGATTCGTCGAAAGTAATTTTTTTTATCTTTAGGACGAGTATACTCGAAATTATGCGAAAAATTTTCGTTTCCTTCTGACGAGTAAACCCGACATAAACAGTTAAAAGTTAAAATATTTATTAATATTTATTCGTTGATTTTCAAATCAAAATTTTTCATTTTTAAAATTTACGAAAAACTACATACATTAATAACTCAAGTACAATGCACACGAAGAACATAAATATACATGTTTGCATTATTTCTAGTACTCCTTCATTCATTTACGATCAAGTAAAACAAAAGATAATAAATAATACATACATATTTACATTTCTGTGATTCTTATTTTTATTTGTATGTCTGTTTGTATTTATGTAAATTTTGTGTTCCTCGCGCTGTTTATTTTGTATTCCACAACACAAAACATTGAAATCGAAATGTGCGCATGTTCGATCATTTTGGATGTACATGTGTATGTGTATGTGTATATCCTGATTTGGTATGTGTACATATTGTTTAAATGCATGGTGTTTTGTATGCATTTAATGCACAATATTTGAGTAACGATATTTTTCTTTATATTGATACGGTTCCGTATTGCAATGCAATACAACTACAATAGCTTTAAAAAATGTATTCGAATTTTGTTTTGGTTTTCTACACACACATATGTATGTTTAAATATAAAATATACAATTTTTCGATTTTTTTGTGTTTGTGTTGTTTTGATTTTAGAAAAATGAGAAAAAAGGAAAGAACTATATTGAAGTATATATATACGTCCTATTTCCGTCCGATAGCCGCAAAATTAACTCCAAATATTTCGATTTGAAATTTCATATGACAATTTATTGTACTAAGATTATCACTCTTATGTATTTTCTTTATGGTTTTATTGCATACACAAATTGTTTAAATCTAATTTAGTTTTAGTCGTCTACTGTATACAATATACATTCTCGTGTGTACCTACATTTTAAGCGTTGGTTGGAGGATGTAACAATTATGCACGCTTAAATAAAATTAACTTGTAACTATTTTGTATAAACTAATTACTGCGTAGAATACAAAATGATTATATCATTTTACATAAAATGTTTACGCGTGTGATTGGACAAAATTGTTTGTCGGTAAATGTGTAGGAACCAGAAACTATACTGCTAACACAAACCGAAAAGATCGTTACTGTTTTCGAAATATTTATTCATCGGTGAAATGTACAGCAAACAGCGCCACATAATCCTAACTTCTACTGATCATCTCTCATGGCAAATTTCTAGTTTCAAAGAACTTCAGAGTACCGAAAAATTTGAAGCCTGCAATACTGTTGGTATGGCTTACGAGATGCGTGCACCTAATTAAAACCAATATCTGGTAGCGATCTAATGTAATAAATTGTTATAGAGGTGATAAAATCGGCATAAAACTGAACATCACGCTTTTGTCGAATTTCGCCGAATTTGAGACGAGAAAGAATTTAATGAATGGGAAATGGTTGGTTTGCGATTTGAAAAGCCCATAAGTATTTCGTCAAGTGCAGTTTTAAATCTAATCCATGCTAGACGAATAATATGCATGTGGTACACACTTGTTAAATTTCTTGAGCATGGAAAAGGGTTTTCTATAGTAAGTAACCAGTGTACAACGTCTTTTAAAAACAGGAAAATTTTACAACAATTCCATTGCTGTATGCATCGATCTCGACCATAGATTAGGAATATTATAGTATTTTATTCTAGTTTAAATGCTAATTAAGATAACAGATAATTTGTAGTACAACAGTTCACTGAAAACGACAATTTACTGAAAATCAAATCATTGAAATAACAATTAACTAGACATTCCAAGCGAATATTAGAATATTCGAAATTCGAATATATTCGGCTTGTTTTGCACTATTCGATATTCGAATATTTTGTAACGAATATTCGATTTTAATTTTTTGGTTCAATTTCAGATACAAAAAAATTTGAATCGTACTATACTCAAGCAAAATGTTAAAACCCCTAATTTGGTCCAACTTAAAAGTAAGAACTATTATCAGGATGTTTAAGGTATCTCCTGCAAAATACTCAATTTTGCAACGAAACGTTCCAATGTGGGGAAAAAATATGCTTAAATTGGAGATAAAAACGCCCTCGAATTCGTTGAGTATTATGCTTAGGCGTGAAAACAACAAACTGTTTCTGAAAGTGAAACATTGGTCAAAGATAAGATACTAGATTTTCTCATGCTGGTAGGTAGAAACAGCCAAAGGCGTCTATAAATTTTTGTTCAATAAACTTTCTGGGTGGGATGAAACATTAATGACACTTATTATTTACCTTGAAACAGGAAATAGTATACGCTCAAATGAATATTTTAATCTGCTCCGATTTCCTTAGCGCAAAAAATAATGGAAGCAATCGATCCACAATCGGCTAATGACGGTAAAAAAGCCAACATTTTGAGCTTATCGGGGGACTCAATTTCAGATATTTTGTTAGAAGAAAGTGAAACACCACCAACGGTAACGAATGAACTGCAGAAAGAACTCCAGAACCATTAGCGGAATAACGCAACAACCAAACTCTACAACTAATAAAGAGATCGATAGATACAGCGAGCTTAAAATACAGTTTCGTAACGAGTTTTTTCCACAGCAGATGTCATAAAAATAAAAAAAAACCGTCTAAGTTTTGAAACTTTCAACCTTTTACTATTTTTAAAATACATTTTTTTAAAAATAAAATGATTTTGCCAAAAAAATTAAAATACACTTGAATGCAAAAAATTCGCACAGTTGCATTTTTTCTTTTTTTTAATTTTCTCGTGAATCGAAATGTTTTTTGAACCAAAGCATGTCAAGTTAAAGATCATTTCATCACCTATCCAATCATGCCACATGTGCGTATTCTCTGCTGAAAATCAGGGCAATAACAACAATAGAAACCAACAACCCGAAATCACTCGTTCTAAGTAGCACCAGTTGCGGAGGTTGTGGCAAATATGTATAAAAGGATACGATTGTCATCATTCGCGAATCAACGCTTAGCCTGAACCACACCAGAGTTAGCCGCTCAAGTGGTTGCACTAATTGATGCGAGGCAGAACCAAAGTGAAGTGGGTCGTCAACTAAATGTCAACCGATTTTCCGATCGTCGAGTATGGCAGAGATATCAAAAAACTGGCAGCTATAGACAACGACAAGGATCTGGCCGACCTCGTGTTACAACACAGCGAGATGACCGCTATTTTGTGACGACTTCATCGCTAAATAGTCCTTTGAATGTGGTTCAACTGGAACAGCGCTCCAAGATGTTCATGAAGTCGAAGTCAGTCGGTGGATAGTTAGAAGATGATTTCGAGAAGGTGATCTGACTGTACGCAGAACAGCAAACGGACCAAAAATGATCCCAGCCCACCGATGAGCCGCGTTCAGTTCGTTCAAGAGTATTTGGATTCTACAGAAGAACAAACAATGAAGAACAGTCCTGTCCTTTGACAGGTGCAGGATATGTTTACATGGCAATGATGGGCGAGGAAGAGTGTACAGAAGATCAGGAGAGTGATTTGCACAATGTTGCATTGAAAAACGTGTCTCGTATGGCAGTAGATCGTGCATGTTCTGGGGTGGCATGTCACTGCGTGGTGAAGATAGCCCTTGTATTCCTCTCCGGAGCGAATACTGGTCGTCGACCAAGAGGATGGATTTCTCAACAGTACATTGAGGAAGTACTCAAGGACTACGTCGTACCTTTTCCTGGTTTTATTGGTGAAAACTTCCTGTCGAATCCCATGGAACATTTACATTTATGGGGCTGAAAAAAGACTTCGAGCCAGAGATATATTGATCGAATGGAAACTGTCATTCGGGCTATGGGAGGGAATACTTCTTATTAGTAAAAATGTTTTTTTTGCTTAATTTCATGTTTTAATTCGATGTTTACCATTCATCTTCATGCTGACAAATTCACAAAAAACGTGTACTTCAGAGGTTGACCCTAAAAATCCCTTTGTTAGCACGGTATAAGTTCAAAAAGTACCACGGCACAAAATTAAACAAACATTGGATTTTTTTAATATTTTTGAAATTTTGGTGAAAATTGATCAATATGCGAATATGTTGCACCGAAGTGTTAATGTTCATATATTAATTATTACTAAATTAACGTTTATTTTTTGTTGTGTTTTGAAAGAAACCGATTTTTTTTATTGTTAACATTAAACTTTTTTTTTTTGTTTGGACGAATAATTCAAATAATCGAATACTCGAATAGCTCACTTGACCGAATAATTGGAATGTCTACAATTAACTGAACACAAAAGGACAATTCATCGCAAACGACAATTTACCGAAATGACAATTCACCGGAATCAAATGAATACTGTGGGTTTGTATTTCATATCATATATTTAGGAGGTTCCCCGTTTTGAAAGGGATCTGTTTTTTCTCACCCTTTGAAGAATGGAAACTGAATTCTTTTGGATTTTGATTCTTTTGGAAGTTCTGGAGCTACATTACTTTTTAACCAATCACAAAGAAGTTTAGTATGCATGATGGAAATGAAACATTTAAATGATTTCTGGAAGAAATTCTGAAATATACCCAAGTGAAACGATATACGGATGGGCATATATTTATTCTACCATACAGCATGTCTGTCTATGCAATTGGTTATTTACAAAAATATCTAAAATTAATAATTAAAATTCAAATAATCAAAATATTGTCGCAATTTAGATCGCAGAGCTTATTCAACAATGATTGAGTTTATCGAAAGCTTTAGCGAAGTCGATATAAACCACATCGACCTGAATTTTTGAATCAATGAAATTGATTAATTTAGAATTTTTGACTTATAGATGACTAATGTGTAAGAATCACAACAATCAGTTTCGAACAAATGAGACTATTGATTTGAAAAATCAGTCTTCTCATCAGGTCGCGACGACTGATGTATTATTACTTTGGCATATTGTCTATATATATAGAACACACCATGTAGTTGTACTAAAAGCGAATTACTGCATAGCGTACGAAATTTGACGCGTACTTTTAAAGGAAAGAAAGTATGGGGTGGTTGGGAAGTTGATTGTGTATAAGTAAGTGTCGATTATCATATTTATTTGTCACACAGATAGTGACGCTAAATGGAAGAATTTCCTACGATTTGTGAATTTAATTCGAGAGTGCTGAAATATACCAATATACAGAACAATCACCATAACACCATTACAATTGCAAAAACTAAAGTAAAATATTGATTAACTTATTCTGAAAAACTGCCAAATTAGTCACCACCATTAACTCGAAAAGTTGGAATGCAGGACAGAATATCAATGCCACGATAATTAGTCACATCACTGCGGTGTCACATCATCCATTTTTATAGAGTGCGCAAAGCTTCAAAGACGCTCGTAAACCATCAGGCCTCGGACCCTTTGACGCGTCCATATTCATCATGCCTGCAACACATCAAGCTCAAAAAAAACTTTTTTTTTGTTTATTATAGATAACTACTGAAGTAATCGTCAAAGAAATTGAGGATTGTTAATGAATTATCGGATTTTTGATCACCGAATTCCATAAACGACGGTAAGCCGTTATTTTGGTTCTTCAGTTTCACAAATCTTCAAAATTTCTTCGGGTTACAGCGTAAATCATTCACTACATCAATCATGTAATTATTATACAGGAATCTGCTGTGGTGAAATTGAAACTGAGTAAAATCAAAAGCTAGACCAGTACACCTATATCTCGTGTGAGCTTTATTACGCAGGGCCTCCAGTTATTTGAGCTCTTGAGTGAACCATGGGCAATGTCGGACGTGAGGCTTTTTTATTATCTTTTAAAGAACACATTTTCGTGTAGCAATATTTAACAACTCATTGACGGTGTCTACTGCACTATTGATATCCATGCTTGATAGAACAACTGTCCAATCAACTTCAGCTAGGAAATTGTTTATAGAGCCGTTGTCGACATTTGCATAATCAAATACAGAGCAATTCCTATAATGAAATTCATGTTATTTGAAAATCCGCTGGAAACCTGGATTGAAACTGGAGTGTGATAAATACTCAAAGATTCGGCAAAGTCATCTCAGGTCTCAAGTTAAGAAGATCGATTATTGTTGTTGTAAAAAATTAAGTCCAGATAAGTTCCGCAAGTGTTTGGTATATTTCTAATCTGAAAAGCGCCTATGTTTGCCATAAAATCACAGATTAAGGCAGAATGATCGTTAGTATTAGCTGGAATGAAGACATTGTTGTTCATAATCCGGACTAACTTTGGAAAATTGAAATCGCCAAAAATAGTGAAGTCAACGTTCTCATTCGTAAATGGCTATAAATTACTAGAAACATTGTCAAGAAGATCGTGACAAAAAGTCATAGGATTAAGTGGAAAGTAAACTGTGCTAATTAATAAATGAAATGTATTAAGTTTTAGTTTAATTGCAATATGCTTGGGTCGGAATATAAAAGTTCACAGCCATAAGATTTACGCACTGCCATAAGCACGCCGCCACTTTTATGATTTGTATACTAAAGCTATACCGATCACGATGAAATCGCAAAAGTTCGAAGGGAAAAACTCTGCATTAAAAAAATCTGCTGTAAGCCATGTTTCCGTTATAATTATTAAATCGTAATTGGATTCTAAAGTTCAAAGGTAAAAACTTTTATATTTAGCCTGCATGCCACAGCAGTTAAAATAAAAAATTGATAATTAAAACTATTATTGAGTTATTATTTAACTATTTTAGTTTTTTAATGGTTATTAACTCTATTAATTAACAAAAATCATTTATTTTTGCTGGAGCTTTCGACACCCTTTCGGTGTCATTTTCAAAAGCAATATAAAACGAAAAAAACATTTTTATAAAAACAAAAAGCCGGTATAGCAAATTCTAAAAAACGAGGTTTACATAGAAAAACGGCTATGTCACTGTCAGACACTTTCAAAAAATAATTTTAAAAATCCATTTTTGGAGGTGCACTACATATAGACGAACTCTGTGAAAAAACGTTGTACAAATAAATTTAAATTTGATGTATAAATAAGACAAAAAACAACAATAGACAAATAAATTATAAGTATTACCAATATAAGCACAATCACTTACGATATTAATCGAATTAGTACTACTTTTGATATTTAACATTTCTAGAATTGATCTTTTTTTAATTTTTTTTTTCTTTTTTGAGAATTTTGACGCATTATCTAATGTAATTGTATGATTATTATCTCTTAGATGTTGCGTAAGAGCACTACAATTTTGGCCAAGATTATTTACATTTTTATGTTGGTACAACCTCTTTTCCATCATTTGTTTGGTTTGGCCAACATACGTTACGTTACTTTCGCAACAAACTTGATAAACATACATTGGATTGATGCTTTAAAGGAACCAAATCTATGAGTTTCGAAAAAATATTACTGTTTAAATTTGTCGTCGAACGTCCAATAACTTTGAAATTATAATTTTTGAATAAATGTTAATTTTTTCGAATAAATTTTTAATGTACGGAATTGACAAATAATTTGAAGTTTCATTTTGTGGCCGAGAGTTACAATTTATACTAAAATAAATTTGTTTATAAACAATATTATCTATTAGTTTTTTGGGATAATAATTTTGAAGTAAAATATCATTTAATATTTTAAAATTTTTTGACTTAGAATTTTTACGGTATTATTTTTGTAGGAGATGGGCAGACATGACATAAAATTTAGATAGCGACCAGACCAAGTATTTTTGTGGTACCAATCACAAGAAATCTTTCCATCAGGCTCATGTATCAAAAGAATATCTAAAAATGAAATTTTATTCTCTGATTCTTTTTCTTAAAAAAAGAAGGCCATTCCCAGAGATCGTGATTCAGGTCTGGCTAGTACACGATGTTGGTCAATGAGTCACCAAACCAAAACTACCTACTGCAAATAATGCACGACCGCGGGTTTATTGCTACGAATTTTGATGTTTTAGATGTTAAGATGTCATTTTTACTCAAATTTGGATGGCCAATATTAGCCATGTTTGATGTTTGTGATTCAGGTCAGAGTCACTTATCATTAGTCAGGAGATTTTTTTGGTTTTGTTTACTAAATTTTGATGGCCATTGACGATCATATCTGGAGATTGTGATTCAGTTCTCTCTAATTCGTTAAGTAGTTGATTAAACACCTACCTAAACCCATCTTGTTTTAATAATGCACTGCTTCTGGTTGATTATTACCAATTTTTATTAAATTTTACTGCTATAAAAGGACATTCTTATTTACTTATAAAAGTAAAAAATTCTTAAGTTGATTCGATATATTTTTTTAATCTCTGGAAAAATCTCTGGAATTTTCTTATTAGAATTAAATGAGAAATTCATAATTGGTTTGAGTTCAGTATATTTGGTTTGCGTCCCGACTGTTTAGTACAATATTTTGGTTAAACATTTTATGGTTATGTTACAGTAATATTTTTTTTCTCCGTAATTTATCAATTAAAATTTTAATTTTTACTTTATTTATAAGATACAATATTTTTCTGCCATTTTAATTAAGACTATTTGATATACGTCTTATAAATATACTGATAAAATTTGCTCGATTTCATTAAACTTATCTTGATGTGCTTATTTTTTTAAATATCGTGAATTCAATGAATATATAACTGTCTCTTGTTTCTATCTCACTTTTATTTTATTTCAATGATTTGAATTAAAATTATGTATAAATTTTGTAATTTATATAAAAATTTGTTCTATGCTTTCTAAACTATTTAAATTAATGTAAAATCAAACATAATATGTACTTTCCTTTTCATCAACAGTGTACTCCACGCAACTACAAAGGCTTTAAAATTCCAATTGGAATTAGCAGAATTCCAATTAGATTTGTATACGTATACGAATTTAATCTATGGAAAAATCTATGGAATATTTCACGGGCCCATTCCACAACTACTGCCAAGATCAGTTTAGAATCATGTATGTATTTGTCCTTTATACCATATTTCATCATGATCGGTTGAGAAAGTACTTAATTCCAATAAAATTTGAATATTTCCATAGCTATCATATTCGAATACAATTTTAATCCTATACAATTACTTTGACTACGAATAAAAATCAAAATAACTCGTTTTTGAGAAAAAGCAGAACCTGGCTAAATCTTAAATTTTTATCACAATAACTGGTAACATGTACCGAAAACAACAACAACCGAAAACGATAATTCACCGAAAACGAAAATTCATTTATTCATTCAAAACCGCATTCAGATAAATGTTTAATGAATTTCAAAATTTCTTGTAAACTTTTAGAATAAAGCTTTGCCAAATTACAATTAAAACTTTCATAAGAAACCTGCGCAATCCTAGCAAAATTTGTCTAGAATTCGCTCCACTAATTTTTTCTTAAAATTTTTTGTTATTACCTTGTGGTGAAATTGTTATGACCTTGTCATGGTCGTTATAAAATATGTTATCTAAACGAAATTACCTGTTTTGTGTCTCTATATAAAGTTACCTAAGCCTATGTTAAATAAAACTTTATATTGTTGGACTTCTACGACGACTATACGCAACTTTCTTTGAAATTTAGTTCCTGATGAAGTCTGTGCTGTTTGTTTTTAATACATCGATTGCGGCTGGCGTGCTCTCATGTGCTCCCAGCTGTATTCTAACGAGTATCTGATGAATCATCTGGTTAATTGTCAAAACTTGAAACGCACCGACATATGGACTTTGAATAAAATTGACGCGGCTTCATAATAACGGCACCGAAACTTTCGCCTTCAAATTAGTTTTCACTATTACGTTTTTTAATAGTGCCGTATACCTACCCACGACAAAAAACATGAGTTATGTCTCTCCTCATCCGTTATCTATTTCGCAATAAAATACTGTTTTAATTGCGCTATGTACCCATCGAAATTTGCTTTCGCTTAACCGAATGAACAATGAACCTAGAGGACACCAGTAGTACTGCTTGAAGGTTGAAACACACCAAGCAGCAAATTTAAATATTAGTTTATTCGTTTGTGAAGTAATGATGCAAAATCACAATTCACGTACATAGATGTTAAATGTATATTTTTTAGCAATAATGTAATAAATTATTTCTTAAATGGCTCGAATTATATTGTTTAACTGTGAGTTTTAGAGAAATTACTGTTTTCTTCACTGCGAATAATATTTTACAAATCAAAAATTTAAAAAAAATACAAACAAGTTCCATAATTAACTATACTGCCATCTATAGTCAAATATCGAAATCATCTATATAAAATGACGTCACGACAAAATTGTTAAAGCAATGAGGCCATTAGTATTCTAGATGCGCTAGGATAATCGAAAAGATGTTAGATCCTAAATTTTTAATTGTGCCACGAATTTCACTATTTTCTTAATTTTAATGCACGTGCGCTGAATAATGCTCTCGAGAACACAAATATCACCATAAAAACGCGTAAACGAGAAAATCGCTCTACATTAATTAACATTCGCTCAATGTTAAAATAATTCAATTCACAATCCCACTGTTGTAACCAATTTGTTAAATTTGGCTAGTGGATGAAATTGGGACTGGATTCTGAATGCAATGAATGACTCTTGATAACATTTTACACTAAGAAATAATTTTTACAATTTATCGCACAATGAATCACCAATTATAAGCACTGCACTACTAATAATTTTCAATTGTGATTTAAAAATAAGAACTGATTAATGATTAATTTTAGAATGTTGCATACTTTCGGAGTACTACTATCCAAACCTAGATGACACCACTATCAATTATAACTAATAACCTAACTGGCTGATGGGAAGTTATTCGGTATTGCGAGATATTTATGCAACAAGAATTGCTCAGTTAAGAAATTTGCGACATCTGGGATTTGGGTGTACTACGAAATACCAGTTTTCAAAATCCCGGTTTTCAAAATCCCGGTTTTCAAAATCCAGGTTTGCAAAATCCCGGTTCTCTTTTCTTCTAGTTCTAAAGTCTTGATTTTGAAAAAAAAAAATTAGTAATTTAAGCTGGCCGGACTAATAATATTTTAACATGAAAAACAGATATCTTGCCCAAAAATTTACTAGAAAAAACCAAGGCTGCGAAATCAGAGACGGAAGTCGCTTTCTTGGAGTCCGTGCTATTTTATCGGAGTCGGAGTCGGAGTCGGAAAAAACTGAACTCCCATTTTTTTGTCAAATTACAACAACAGTGCCATATATATATATATATATATATATATATATATATATATATATATATATATATATATATATATATATATATATATATATATATATATATATATATATATATATATATATATATATATATATATATATATATATATATATATATATATATATATATATATACATATATTGATACCCGCTCTAGAATTAGTCGAATTCATAGTTTTTGATGGTTTTCGAAAATTGAAATTGCAATTCCAATTTCTTGAAAAATAAAAAACGACTTTACAAATCTAAAACAGTAAAACCCGTACACAGTAAAAGAGTAAAGAATTCAATTCGACTTTTGTAACTCTGCTATTTGTTTTCGATTATAATTGATTATAAGGGCGGAAGCCGAATGTCAAAATTCCACGCATGTGACACATTTTAATGAAGGAAAATGTTATCAAGCAAATTCATTAAAATTTGATTTAAAAAAAATCGAAATAGTCCTTGAAACAAATTAAAAAAATTATATTTCCAATAAGGAAAAGTAATCCCTTTGCACATTTGGCCCTTTGACACACGCGGCCCTTCGAGACATTCGACCCTTCGACACATTCAGCCCTTCGTAATTTTTCCCTTCGACATTCATCCCTTTGAAATCATACCGAATTGTACACGCTTCAATCACTCTCACGGGTACGCGGGAAGTAGCATCGCTCTTCCCCCTCAATTTAGCCTTCCGAGGGCCTTTAGAAAAAAATTCAGGAGAGCGAGGTTCAAAAACTTGTCGGGAATAAAAGAGCAGTTTTACTAGTTTTATACTAAGTGAATGATGAATTTTTGATACAGTTCTAGAATACGGTCGATAGGGATGGAACTTGACCATTTCTTTACTGATTATGTTAAAACTTTACAAGTAAGGTCTAAATTGGATTGTAAAATGATTTTTTTGTTAAAGCTCTAGAATATGGTTATTAGCGACAAAACTTGGCTATTTCTTGACAGTATATGATAAAATTCGACATGTGTGATGGAAATCAGATTCTAAAATGATTTTTTGAGTACGTTCTTAAATGTATATCGCCCTTTTTGTCCAGATACGCAGAGCTTTATCAAAAATCATTTAATAATCCTATTTAGATCGTGTCAAATTTAATCATAATCGGTTAACAAATGGCTAAATTCCATCTCTATTGACCATATTCCACAACTTTATCAAAGAATCATATAAGAACCCCATTTCCATCGCACGTGGCGAATTTCAATCCAATCGATTAAGAAATGGCCTAGTTTCATCCCTAATGATAATATTCCAGAACTTTATCAAAACGCATTTTTTTCAATCCCATTAGGACCCACATGTCGAATTTCAACTCAATCGGTTAAAAAATGGCCCAGTTGAATCTCTATCGCCCGCTTTATCGAAAAATCATTTCAACAAAATCTGTTAAGAAATGGCTAAAATCCATCCCTATTAGCCATTTTCTAGAACTTTATCGCAAACTCATTTTTGAGTTTTGTCGAAAAATCATTTAAGAATCCCATTTTAGCACATGTCAAATTTTAAAAATTCAAACTGGGATTTCCTAAAAATTAGGATTTTTTTATGCAAAACCGGGATTTTGAGGATTTTGAAAACCTGGATTTTGAAAACCAGGATTTTGAAAACCGGGATTTTGAAAACCGCGGGATTTATAAAAAACCGGGATTTCGTTACACACCCCTGGGATTTAGTAAGAGCAATAAAGGTGTTTTATAGCAGTTTAATGTGTAGCAGATAATAATAGGCTGAAACAGAATCTACATCTAGGCTAGAATTTTTGATCGACGTATAAATCTGAGTGCAACAAATCTAATGAGTCAGGCTAGGTGTGTCATCTGGAAGATTCGGTACGCAAAAGTGAATCGCGGGATAATAATAATTGGTGTTAAGTGAAAATAGTGGTGTAATTAAAAATTGTAGATGGTGTGTTAAGTGAATTAACTAATTGTGGAAGTTATTTGTTGTTGTGATTTAGTGTTCGTAAAATAAAAGTGGGACAATTTATTATCGGAATATTTCGGGAGTATGCAGTAGTGGCGTAAATTTTTAGTAAATTATACAGAGATTATTTCCGGTATGTTCGCGAATACTCCAGAAGTGTGTGAATTACGAGAATTGGTATTGTAACCGTAAACTTCTATAACGATATTCACGATCCAGTGACACGAACCGGATTTGACAAGGCGAATTCGTAACAATATAAATGTTAAAATGATAAAAATACTCTTAAATTATAGTTTGAAAGTTTTTTTTAAACCCAAAATACAAATTATGTAAATTTAATACTTTCGAAAGGATTATTTATGCTTTACATACATCGCAAAATCATGCATTAAATTACAAATAAACCACAAACGGCCAATAATTAAACTTTATTTTAGTAATAAATGGATCTCCTGATTGATTTCAAATCAATTATCCTCAACTGTCAAAAAACTATTATAACATCGTACACTAATGAGGTAAAAATCTAATTATAAATCAGCAGTATATATTGATGAATTACCCTTTATATGCAGAATCAACAATCTACAAACAATAATCGTAATTGCAATACAATTGAAAAAGTTAATTATGAATATCAATTACGATGGGAAATCACGTTACAAATGAAATTGAGTTCATGATTTAAATGTTACGAGATATAAAACAAATTTACAAAAATTAATAATTCGTTAAATGAATTTACATTTATAATTTCATCTTATTAATTATAAAAAAAAAACCGTTTAACTGTTTGTTCTTGTTAGGGTTAAACAAAATATGTTTTAAAGATTTTCAATTAAGATAATTAGTTTTGAAGTGATTGATTAGACTTTTTAAGACCTACCACTGCGCAAGCGTATCAATTCGTTTCAGACGTATGGAGTAGAAGTTCATCTAATTACACAAATCAAAATTACTGAAATTATTACAAAATTTAATTGATTAATTGCAGATTTGGCAAATAAACAAAATCCATAATTTGCGATTTCGAGTTTAATATCGATAAAAATTATACAAATTGATAGGTTCCGAATCAAGTTCCTGTCATTATACAGACAAAATTGCCTAACAATTTTTTTATATGGATATGTATTTTCTTAAGATCATCTTCTTATCTTATATTCTTCTTCATTTATAATGTGATCATGATAGAAATTATTTTTTTGTGTATACCCTTCTTCCATAATATATGTATATCAATGGGAGCTTGGAAAATGATGATGATTCGCTGTAATAATAAGGGAATACGGAATATCGTATGGATGGATGATAGATATTTTATAAATCAATCAGCGCTGTTCAAATTATATATTACCAGGGACGACTTTATATTTTTAATATAAGAAACACAATTAATAAAATTTAGTTTAATTTGAAAAAATTATTTAGAAATCCGTACAGATCAATCTTTACGAAATTAAGAAATAATTTTCAATCATTAATTCAAAACATTTCCAATTTATATGATCGTCGACGAAATTTGTCAACATAATACCCGAACCCTATTAAAAAACCAGAACAAGATTTTTTTATTACTTTAGTACTGATCCTATTAGTTACTGGCCAGATTAGAGGGATTTTACCGGGTGCTCTTTGAAATAAAATTGACTGCATCAAAAAACTACGAGATTTTCCCATCTGAACAATAACTAATACACTGGATTAATATACGAACTAACTGTAAAAAATTCACATCCGATCTAAAAGTAATTCAATCATGTAATAGTTTTTTACCACAAATCTCAAATTCCTTTAATTTAATTAACATATTATGCCTTACCAAAAATTATATCACGCTTGATACGCATGAATTATGATTATTCACATGAACCTTGAGGAAGAGTGATTGGTCATTAACATAAGGTTAAGCTGAATAAAACGTTTTCAACAGAACCATTTGCCGGAAGCTCAAGAGGAATTGCAAACCCTTCGGCATTCGATGGCGAGCTTAATGCACTAGTTTGACTGTTCGATGGTAAGCTGCAGTCACATATCCGAGCACTTTGCAAGATAGAACTACAAAGCGAGCGGCTACTACGTGGGGAGAACCTACAAGTTCTAGAAAGAAACTTAATGAAATTGACGCGTGACACTCAGTATAAGTGTTTACCATTACTGTTAAGGATGACCATCTGAAACTTCATTTGAGAACAAATTCTAGACCATGAACGAAGTATTGGCATTCGCTTTGGGATAAGAGGCAGCCAGAACAAGTTTATCAACTGCGACTCAATAAAGTTGAACAAGCTAGATTCGGAAGATATTACGCAAGTGTAGGCACTAATGAAAGCCGGAATGCGGAAAGCACAGTAACTTTTCCAGCGAACGGGTGAGAAAGATCGCGTTCCCCATCTCAGTGTTTCCGATGCAAACCAGATGTTTTGAAAAGACACCAGATGGGGCTGGATCAGGATAATCAAGTCCTAAAAAGACGCAATTGTTTACCTTCTAATAAGCACAAGTGATCAAAATTCATTTCAAGTTATAATCAAAGACAAGGTCGAGAAACCACCGAAGTGCGAAAAAGTGATCCACGTCAAAATAGACGGTTATCTTGGGAATACCAAGATTTGAATTGTGGAGCCTCCGAATGTCAAAAATAATGGGTTGTTGAGTACGAGAACATTGGCGGAATTCCAGTCCAGCAGAAAATATCAGTATACGTGTTTTGAAAAATATCAGTGTGTGATTTCAAAACGTTTCATCATATTTTTAGACTGCAAATGGTTCACATGAAAGACTGTCCCAAGAATTAAATCTTGAAATGGATCGAGTTTAAACTTTTTGAAATTCAGGTCGTGACTGATATTTATATTTTCTATAATTCACTTACACGTAACGTTTGATACCGGTAAAATTTATGAGCATTTAAAAACCTCGGTAGCTCAGTTCGTAGAGGTTTAAATTTAGTTAGGTACTAAGCATCAATTGGAAGTTAACGACACGATGACATTCACACAAACCAAAAAAAAATTTAGTAAATCATAATTTTAAGAAACCAAAAACAAAAAAAATTTACGAAGGAAATTAAAAATTTTCCTATTGAAAAAAAAAAATTATAACAATTTATAAATTTGTTTACAATCACAAACAAAAAAAAATTAACGGGGATAATTATATATAATATACAGCTATATACAAAAATTAGTAATAAATTATAATCATATAATTATAAAATTCCATTTGCTTGACTCAAATACAAATGCACCGTGCTGGACACCCTCCACCATACAAACTGCTTGGTAAATTTCATCAGCCCTCTTATCAACTATTGATTGATGTACACCGGAATAAGTTTTTCAAGATTTGGTGTTAACCGACGATTTTTAATCAAGCTCGATGTCGTGATACTAATGCTTCTCTCACAAATACCCAAAATTGTTAATGAAAGCACTTAATGTGTTAAATCGTTTTTTTTTTATATATTTTTAAAACTTTTATAATTATTTTAATTTCAATACATTTATATATACATAGTATACAATTTATTTATTATTTATAACACACAAAAAATTCACAAATAAATTATAAAATTTTCAGTAATTATTTATGAGTACTATTTATGCTTTAATTGCAAATTTTAAGTTTCTTAAAACTTGATTTTTTTTTTGCCTTATCCAAACGTCTTAATTTTTTTTTCAACCAACAAGAACGACGCCAAACTCAAAAACAAAAAAACTTTTTCATTTTTCTTTTTTTTCCGAAAATTTTGTTATGCCCAGATAGATAGATCAACAATCAAAATTTCATAGCTAACTTAATTTTATAGAAAATTTTGAAAAGCAAAGTAAATTTAAACAAAATTTTTTTAAACTGATCAAAAAAAACAGTGAGAATATTTATATTGTAACACGTTTCGACCGAAGAAACCCCCAAATTTTTTGATCGGCTATAAAACTGCCAAATGAATTTGATCGGCTATAAAACTGGCTCCAAAACCCATTGGATAGGTACGTCAACTACACTGCTGAACTTGATAGTATGTTATGGTGTCAACTATTAAAATAAATAAGGGTACCTGTATCTAATTGGTGTATACTACATGGCTTAGAAACCCAGTATTGTTCCTTGGAACCGTCCTTAAAATTATATTTATCTAAGTACCCCACCACTCTCGCATATACAAATTGGACATTGCCATCTTTATGCACCGGCACGTTCTCTTTTCAATTTATCGGGGCAATATTCATCCGAAATTGACCGATTAATCGAGCTCTCATCAATTGTTCTTACGAATACTGATATTCCGTCCTTTCCTGATGTTACAGCCCTTCTTTACTGAAATTGTTTAGATCAAAAATATTCAGTGTTCTAACATTCATATTAAGCTGAGGGCAAAGGAAGTAACTATGGTTCCTCAATTATTACTATGCACCTATTTTGAGGGCTAACTTTGGTTAACGATTCAATCTTTTAATGAAATGCAGCCAATTTTCAAAATTCTTTTGGTTTACAAGCATTTTATGTGGAAGCAAAAAAGCGCACTTTATCCTTTGAATTTTAGTAGCAACGTAAGATGAGTGAGTACTGTTTGAGGATTTCAGTTTAATTTTAAAGTATTTTTCTCTTATCCAAAATTTTCAGTCCAATTTATCGGCCAGTAACGAGACTATATAAATTTTGAAAATTGACAAAGTTACTTTTCATGGCTCAAGCGTATAGTTAAATATTTTAATGTTGAGGATCTGAAATTTTTTAGGAACAAAAATTGTATATGATAGCAAGGACGGGTTGGACGATATGAAAACGAAGTATTCTCCAAAGCGCCTATTTTGATCAGTCACAATACTATACATAATTTATCATGGTTGCAGTAGTATTAAAGATACGTGTCGCGTATAAACATCCGTTTTATTTAGATGATGTTACGTTTAAAACAAATTAGTCTTTTAATAGAACCGCTCGAGGAACAATATCTATAATACCCTCAAATTCTTTGAGACAATATCAGGTTGACACCCAGTACTAACCAGACTTTTATCCATTTGTTTAGGAGTTGCAAACTCAGAGTCGTTAGGTATCTGTCGATGTGGTGTCGCTCTTCCTGCAGGTCTGATTGGAATGATGAATCTGGCATTTCTTAAATATTTCATACAACTACAATTTCTCTGCCGACATCTAACATGAGCACACTCAATAAACTTGCTGAACTTCTTCTAGTCTATCGAACCGAAGATGTTCTTCTTTACGCTAATCATATATGTACATAGATATGGAGTGCCACGTTTCTAGAATTCGATTATCCACCAAAAACCCTTTAATTGTCGGCCAAACACTTCATAACTACTTCTAAAGATTTTCAGCGGCGGTCAGCAGCAACGTTCCCGCTAAGCTGGGCACACGGGCGGCCGCCCAGTTTTAAATTGTATTTTGCCCATCATAATTTTTAGTCCGCCCATCTTCACTATTGCTAACATTTTTTTTTTCGTGTTAGTTACAAAATTTAAAAATTTGTAAATCCACGCAGTTTAATTTTTTTTTTTTTTTACATATATGACGTGATTTTTTTTAAAAAATTTATAAAAAATTTACTCCATTTACTGTAATGACAAAACAAAAATTAGATGTAAGCTCAAACTCTACAAAAATATTATTAAGGACGAAGCTGTAACTACTATGGCTTGAAAATCTGAAAATGGCCAAGCATATAAATAACATATGACCCGTTAAAAAAACACCCAGTCGCAAGTTCTTTACTTCTCACCACCAGAAATCGAACCCGGGACCCCCGAATAACAGACCCCCGAACAAACAAGACGGCTTCAAAATTTAGAGTAGAATGGTCAAATAAACTCGTTAAAACAGAAGTCCTGCCGTTATCAATTAAACAAAAAGTTATATTATATGAAATTTATAGTTATTAAATTGAAACAAGTGATGTACTTTGTAAAATATGTATTGAAGCAAAAGCTGACAGTGATTTTTATAAAAGGGAAAATCGGAAATTATATTACAATGCGTGGATTCCACAGTGAAACATATTTTTCCAGTAAAAAATACTGGGAAACCGAAAAGAGTATATTTAAATTACGTTAGAGCGACAAAGACAGCAACTTTTGTTTATTTTTTATAGCATAATTTATAGTCAAAATAGTGACAGATTGGGGGCAACATAACTAAAAAATTTGAAAATAAACGAGTTTAACAATATAGAAAATTTTCAAAAATTTGAACGTACTGGCACAAAAAAATAATACCACTTTTCATTTTTCTCTTGACATTTTACAGTAATATTTTTTCAACCATAAAATTGGCGTAGTGTGCGAAAAATATTTCTCATCGCATACTATTTTTGAAGGTGTGTTAAAAATGTTACCATAAAAAGTATTGAGTTTAATACTTTTTATGGCAACTTTATCCTGATTTATACGTGGATTCCACAGTGAAACAAATTTTTTTCATTAAATTATACTGAGAAATCGAAAGAGAATAGTATTTTTAAATTACGTTAGAGCGATAAAGACAGCAACTTTTGTTTGTTTTTATAGCAAAATTTATAGTCAAAATAGTTACAGATTGGCGGCAACATAACTAACAAAATTGAAAATAAACCATTTTAACGAAACATAAAACTTTCAAAAATTTATGTTACCCTACCCCCTTTCTGAACGTGTTGTATCTAGCGGCACAAAAACTAATAGCGAGTTCCATTTTTTTTCTCGACATTTCACTATAATACTTTTCCAACCACAAAATTGTCGTAGTGTGCGAAAAATATTCGTCATCGCATACTATTTTTTGAAGGTGTATCGAAAATGTTGCCATAATCATACTTTTTATGGCAACATTTTCCCCACTTATTCTACTATTTGCCAGTAAATTTTACTGAACAATTTTTTTGTTTCTCTCTAACAAGTAAAGGATTTATATTTTTATCTCGTGTTAATTTTACTGAAAAAATATGTTTCACTCTGAAATTCACGCATTAAGGTTTTTTTTTAATTTATTTTTAAATAAAATTTTATGTAAAAATTATTGTATTGTAATTTTGTTAAATTTTGCTAGAAATTTGCTAAATTTAAAATACTTGCCCACAATGCAGTTATGCCGGGGAGGGAACGTTGGTCAGCAGCATACACCTTACCCTATCAACGTGAGTATGAACCTTAAACAATAAATATTTGCAGAATCACATTTAGAAAGGAAAAATTTCCAGGATCTAAATTATTCCAGCAAGCCTCTGGCGGCGATGTGGAATTGGTACTTGTAAGACGGTTTGATCAGCAAAGTGCAACAGGCAGGTAAGTTGCGACGGCATTACTAGGATAAGGCGCAGTGATCTTATTCAGAGAGCAGTGCTTCGCAAACTTGGCAAAAGTGACTACAGATGGATGCATGGTGTTTCGACGGTTTCAGCATCTGCTCTAAGTAGCCACTGATTTCGCTAGTAGTATTGGCAATCTCTATTATATTTATTTACAAAAAACTGGTACTTCGGGTTAAATTAAATTTGAGTTGAGAAAGAATTTCATATTCACGCTCCTTAGTGTATTTAGTCCTGATCACCTGCGCATTGTTCGCAGTTAAATGATAGTATTTTTAAAATATCAGACACTTTGAAGTTTCGTGTACGACGACAGATTAATAAACTATTCAGTATACATGTAAAATGACGAGATTTAGGCTCCCGGGCTTTCATATAAACAGCGCTGACTACAGGATATTGAATATACATAATATTATATTACAGCCTCAAATTTTGCTACATAGAGATGTTCGGAAATAAAGAATTTGAAACCATTAATTTGATGTATGAGGATTGATAATTTTTTTGATGGTGATGTTGTTGTTGTTAATGCTTATAATACGTGATTTATTTATTAGTTTATTGAAATCCAACTTTTTAAGTTAATTCAATTTTAAAATTTGATTTGGGTATTTATGGAGTCTATATATAAACAACAAAATCCTCAGTAGTTTTATTTATAAAATGAAGGCCTTTATAGTTGGAAGTAAAAACTAAGTTAGTGACATTTCTTTACTGTACGTATCGAAAGCAGTTGTGTGTAACTACAAGGTAGATTATTTCAATAGAATATACTATAAGTGAACTGGTACAGAAACTGGTACTTTAGAAATGTTTGCTAGTCAATTTAAAAACTAAAAAATCATTACAGAAAACAATTTCCTAAATCTCTCCTAAATTTAAACTCGTGTCAATGTATTAAAAAATCTATCAACTAATGCGATATTGAGATACACAAAACATAATTCAATGGTCAATATTAAAATATTGTTTTAAAAAATCAAATTTCCAATTTAACTGATGTAGCCATCGAGGAAGTCCAATTACACAAATACATATGAAACAATAAGGTTTACGTAGTTTTCAAAACAGCTTAAAAAATATTGATGAATGTGTCAAAAGCTGCTCTATATCAAAATTGAATATCCAAAATGCAATATTCCCAATCTACAAACCGACAGATGTACACCCAGTTTGTTGAAATTATCTTGGCGATATAACAGAGTTAAATAAGACGAAAACGACCCCAGCTCATACGTTGAACGACATAATTATAGTACATCCGTTCCAGCAACCACTATACGCTCTTGAAGACCTTAGATGAAACTAATATTTTTATTTCATTGTTCCGTTCAAGATGCACATATAGTTTTAAGAAATGTTCTTGGCATTAACAGGGTTAAATAAGACAGAAATCACCCCGAGCCAGAAACCACTTATAGGTTCGTGGCCATATAGATAGATGCCAAAAGAATTTCTTCAAACTTTGTGCGTACGAGTATTTTGAACGGATCAAGCATGAAAAATTTGTAGAAATGGTCAAATCTCCAGCGCACAACTCTTTGAATCGTGTGATAAAATTAGTTTTTAATGTATTTTTGCAATAAATTGTTACGTGACATAGGAATAACTTATAACGAAACCACCTAGTGACTAATCCTCAATAACAGATTACGAAACGATTCAAATCGTTAGATTTGTAAAATTATTAGTATTTTGGTGTACTAGACCCAAGCCCTTCGAATCATTCTGAAATGATGAGTTTTTCGCAAATGTTCGCAATAAATATTTACGTAGGAGTAGATTGGATTTGTTAAAAATGACCCATTGGTGACCAAACACCAACATGTGTTGACCATTCCTCAACTAATGAATACCTAATGATTTTTTTTTTTTGTTTTGTTTTTATCCATGCCATCTGTTTTGGGGCCGAAGCACTCCCTGCTCTTTCGCGGTTTATTTTTTCCGTCTTACTTTACGCATCACCTGCCAAATCGAAGACGTACGACTATAGGGCTGATTTAAAACCATCTGCACATTGCAAGCTCCATGCCAGCCTATATACTGACAATTTGATGAAAACGCTATGATTGTATTGCCATGAGGTGGCCCATATTGATTTATGTGATAAAATTTTGAATATTCTAAGTTGTGTTTTTGTTGTAAGACGCAGAAAATTATTTAGTCCCACCTCAAACCAGTCTTGTTTTGATCAAAAATCACTATTATTGCTTAAATTTGTTACAGGCTGGCTACTGCCAACCTGCAGTTTTCACTAAGCGCATGCAGAGGCCTCCACGGTGATATTTTGCCGGCTACGTTCTCAGCGAGAAGTGCGAGGGGTCGTGGGGTTTGAGGCATGCATGTGCTCCTGGCTTACACCGTGATTATACAGAAAGTTAGGGGGAACGCAAATAATAATAAAGTACCCGGATGTTCCGCCGAAATTCGTCGGACGAAACCTAAGGAACGAACAACACAAATAATCATAAGAGAGAGAGAGAGGTGCCTTAGTGCGCGCATCCATTCGAATTCAAACAGGGGTAAGCCCTGGTTAAGAAATTGGAAGCGGGCATCAAGAGACCGCAATCAACACTACACCGACACAGAGGGAGTCCCCGCTCCCATCACACCATTTCCGATGATTAATAGTTCATTTTATTTACGGAAAAAAAACAAAAAAACGAAAGGAAACAACTTCCCCCTCCACCCGCATCACGATAAGAGAGAACGAGAGAGAAAGAGCAATGCGCATCGAGCGTGCACCCGCTGTGCGGCGCTCGATTACAAAAAAAATCAAAATTTAAAATTAAAAATAAAATATGTAAAAAAGTATAAAATAAAATGAATAATAAAAAAAATTAAAAAAAAATCGTACCTTAAATACAAAAAAAATTAATGTTGCGGCCTTGGTGCCGTTCCATCGCGGCAGACCACCGATAAAAATACAATAGCCGGTTGGCTACCTTTCCGTTGCGGGCCTTTCCCCGATACCAAAAACAATAGTCGGTTGGCTACCGTTAGTAAGCTACTACGGCTGGCCTCAACTGGCCGCCGGATCCGTTGGGCGTTGGCTCGCCTTTATTACAAAATTCACCGTTGAAAACGGTAGCAGCACCCGTTGAATACTGTAACATTCGTTCCATGGAATTCACCGTGAGGCGAATTGATTTTAGATTCCCTACTATATGTTACAATGCATCGGTACTATTCAGAATATTACCTAAATGACGGCTATCTATTTGCGTAGCTGTATAGTGCGCGATCAAAGTTTTTTTTTTTTTTTTTTTGATGATTGTGGTAATTTTTTTTTGGGCTGTTTGGCGGGAAAAACTGGTAGGACAGGTATAATTTTTTTTGGTAGTGGTAGATTTTTTTTTGATAAGAACACAACAATTATTTGATTGAAAAAAAAAACGAAAACTTTCTCTTGGGAAAAAAACATTCGTAAAGTGGAGCCAGTCAAGTAAACTGGTTAAATATGATTTAGTGCTAACCAAAATCATTTAAATTATAATTAAAAGCAATTAAAAATTATAAGTGATAGTTTTAGTGAAACGCAACATTACATGAAAGCAAATTAAAAGTGGATCGATAGTTAAACTACATAGAAGTGAAACATTAAATAAAAACAAACAAAAGTCGATCTGTGGTAAAATTTGTAGTGTCTTGTTGAGTACGTCTTGAGCGCGTACAGGGTACACTATGCAGTGCTAAATAGCGCAATTGTACAGTAAAGTGTGGTGTGTAGAATCTTTAGCGTGGCACTTGTTAGGCAGCAGTTACGAGGTGTTGGTACACAAAAAAAAAATATCACTGAATTTACGAGATCGTGAGCGTGCATCGGGATATTGTGAAAGCTCAATCTGATAATTGTACAGTTGGGCGTGATTTGAATCTTTGGCGTGACGTTAGCGGAGTATTATTAATTGGAAATATCACTGCGCTTACGAGTCTCGATCATAGTTAAATAGCGTGTGTGTTGATATACCGCGTTGATTGACGCGCTGGTATGTATTATTTGGCGTCCTTGTACGCGTGGATTTTTTTTTCTTCGTTTGCTGAATTTTGGCCGTTAAGCAGTTTTTTTTTGTCATATGCTAAGGATATTATTGGTCATACTGTTATACTTGGCACATGTGGTCATATGTTAAGTACATTATTGGACATATCATTGTACTTGGTGGATAAACTTGCAGATTGGTCAATGTTGAAACCTAGATACCCACAATCAAGTGGTCTTGAGCGAGATCTTGCGGACGTAATCGAAAGAACATTTCCATACATTTGGGACAACTTAGAAGCCGTTACAGTAGAAGCCAGAGCACCGTTGAATCCACCGTTTTCGTCATCACATGTGGTCGTTGTGTCGTGCGGTACGGTGCTTGAACACCAACGGATATTCCCTTTGTGTTAAGGCTGAGTTTATTTTATTTATATTAAGTTTATAATTTTGCTTAAAATCTTACCTTACATTTTCTTTCTCAATTTATTCAATTTTCAATTGTATTTTCATGACTCTAATTAATTATTAAATATCTTTCGATTCTAATGTTTTTACCAATACATTTAGTTCTAATTTTGCCGCTTTTTTTTGTTAATTAATAGTATATATTTTTGTTCATCTTCTCTTAGAATTGAGTTCTTTAGGAAACCGTTTGCAGTGCCAAGGTCGTTGGAAGCGCTTTCTCCGTCTGTTGATACTACAAGGTAACCATTTATAATTTTTTTTTCATTTTGTTTCCATTTGCGAAACATTCAAAATACTTTTATATTAATTAACTTAAAATTTGGCGGATTGTTATAACATTTTTTTTCTTGCAAACTAGATTTAATAGTTTATATTATTGGTAACTGTTTTTGTTTTCATTTTTGGTTCAAGATAAATAATTTTTTTATATATTGTTTCATTTGCTAATTTATTAATGAAGTGTTAAATAAAAATTTATATTTTGTCAATATGTGGGGATATAAATATGATTTTTTTTATTATTAATCATGTGTAGTTGAGAGGATTGGCCCTAAGAAGTGATGTGAATCGGGTAAGTCATGTGAGTGAGCATAAATTTGATTTCGTTGCCATACGGTGTGATCTATTATCAGAGTACAAAACCCTCGACCAATTTTACCTCAACCACTGAGCTAGCGGCAAAGTATGGCATATTCTTGTACTCTGGTGTCACGCGGGTCTCTTAAAATTTTTATTATTATTTCTTTTTGCTAACGCTAGCCGACATTAGAGGCTGGCGTTACAATACACCACACAGTTGGGCGTTGTATCGCCTTAACCACGCTGCCGCTGTGCCCACCCGACACAGGTGCTTAACACTGTTTGATAATTTTCTTTGTTCCAATTTATGCACTCACTGACTTTGTATATTTGGAGACTTATTATCTTGCAATATATAGAATTTTCCTCACATTGGAACTGATGAACGAACCAAAATTAGCATTAGCGCTTTTATATTCACTTGTTTAGATGGTTTTTGGTTTATTTTGTGTTACCAAAATAATAGAACACAATATACCAGTATGTATCTTTATTTTCCGTTGTTTTTTTCCGGTTATAAAACCCCATACATATCACTTTTATGCATTTTCCAATAATAAAAAATTGGCAAATGAAAATTAAACTTTTAATATACTTTTTACACTTTATCCCACAATTTTTATTGAATTTATCTTCATATAACTTTTAATACAATTTAAAGTTCTTATTAATATAAATTTTGTCTTTATTAATTTGACTTAAAATCAACCAAAATGACTCAAAAACCAAAACTCGAATGAATTAAAAAAAAACTCTTACGCCGAAGCGCAAAACATTCCAGAAGAATTGTCTTTCTTCTCTGTTTCTCGTTTACATCAATTCGCATTGATGTAAACGAGAGGCATATAAGAAAAACATTGTTATGGAATGTTTTGCTTTACACACACACTCGATGCGCATCATGCGCTCTCCCCCATTTTCGTTCAGTTACCAACAAAACGAAAAAAAAAACACACAGGAATCCATCCACCACTAACCGCGTTTAGACATCAAAAAACCCGGACGCAAAAAAACCGAGGAGAATAGAAACCCAAAAATTTACAAAAAATGGGGATGTAATCCATAAAAAGAACATTTGGTCTTGTTAAAGACAACACAGTCGTAACAAATTTCAGAACAAGGTAAAGCTGCCTATTCTGGTACCCAGATATCCAACAAATTTCGCTTTTTAATTTTCGTTTATTAATTTATAAACTCAAATGAGAGCTGGGATAATTATAAAAGAGCCAGAAGACACAAGATAACATCTAATGGTATTTTACCTTCTCCGGAACGAATTGATATACCAATACGGAATCCTAGGCTCCATCAAACGCATTTAGAAATTAATCGGCATGGTAAAATATCACCCCCAATTTATTCCGAAACTTTCTGAAACATTTGGACCAATTCACTCCCACTTGGCCTCTCTACTGAAGAAGCTAAAGACTCCCAAGAATTTGGTTTGGCCCGACGAATACCAAAACGCATTCACGAAACTTAAAAGTGAATTAGGTAATATAACTATATTAACTCATGCCCTGAAGGCTAAAAATAAGTACCGGGATTAAAAGGAAAAAAATGTACATTTATTCTCGGATTTCGCTGGACATATAATTAGGAGCACAACTAAGTTTGTAGATAAATGCAATAATATATTTGCAAAATTCTTCATCTTAATATTTTGTAGGATATCCCTTATTTTTATAACCTCCACACAACGCCTTGGAAGACTGGTAACTAACTTCTGGCAATACGAGTTAGGGATATTATTCCAAATATGTATCTTCAATATTTTTGAAGAGATCGTCTGAATTGCGGCAAGCTCTCGATTTTAATCCCCTCTTGACATCGGCCAACAAGTTCTCTAAAACATTAATGAACAAACTAAAATTTAGTTGTAATTTTTAAAGTTTATGGCACAACTATTAAAGTTTAATGTTTAAAACATAACTACAAACAATTGTACTGTTAAATTTTAATAGCATTTTGAGAATTCATGAATAAAATAAAAAAATACAATTTTATTTTAATGGTTTGCCATACACGTTCAAGTGCCATATTGATATTTTGACATTTAATTAGGAAAATGGTCTATTGTGTACTTTGGGTCCAATTTTTTATTTTTCGGACATCCCACGTATGCCTTACCATCCGATCGGAACAAATTTTTTTTCGGCTCATCGACCCAGAGGATGTTATTCCAGAATTTCAAAGGTTTGTGTAGGTGTTGTTTTGCAAACATTATCCTAAACTTTAAACTTTTATTTGAAACGTCCGTCTTTTTGCATGCAATACAGCCACTCAATCCAGATTCTTGAAGCCGCCGTCTAATGGTCCTGTCTGACACATTTTTTTTCAATTTGGGACGCAATGTTTTTGTTTATTTTCCTTCCCGTCAGAAAAGGATCGCTCTACTTTTAAAGCAAACGATCCTGTCTCTCCAAGCATTTTACGTGCAGTACTTCTGCAATACAATCAGCTTCCGTAATGCTTCTATTTTTGCCCATTTTATGATTATTTAGTAAACCATTAACTCGTTAAACCCATTTTTTTTTTGTTTAAAGAAATCACTTACCCTTAAATTTATTGTTTTAAACTATATTTGTTCCACTGTTCTTAATTAGTTGTCCACACTTTTAAAACAATTTTCACTTTTTTTTGGCAATAGAACCTATAACTCTCAACTCGTTACAGTTCGGCAAATTATAAATAAATGAAACACAAAAAACAAGTTAACCAAAGCACAATAAAAAAACGGGATAAAACAAAATAATAAAATTTTATTGCCATATTGCGGTTACTATGTTTAAAAAATTTTAATAATTATAGTACATCATCATTCTTAATTATGTGTGTCCACCACTGTAGCTGGTCCTCTTTTTCCTTCAAACGGATATGCTCGTCTTCTCACCTGTTGACCGATTCACACGATTGCTCGAAGCTTGTTATACGACAGATATGCCAGCGGAAACCGCCTCTGATAAAGAAACACAATTCGAGTCCAAACTGAGCTCTCACCGGATACACTACTGCACTACCCGCAAGCGAGCAGTAGGGTCGAACGCTTCCATCGATATCTTAGAACTGCACTTAGGGATGAGGAAAGTTGATTTACTTGGTATCCGAGCAACAGTGAAAGAAGATCTGAAGCTTACGAGCGGAAGTGGTTTAGGACAAACCATAAAGATACCCGCAGTGTATTCCCAGTCAAAATATTTGCTCCAAATTTTACACGGATAGATAAGATTCGTACAGTTTTTCAACCACCCTATACGAAGAATCATATAAAGTAATTCGTCGCTTACGAAAACAATTCGTTGTCTCGATTAAAAACAAGCAACAATCTTTCACGATTAATACATTAAAACTAGCATTCCGGAATTCTCTATTCCAATGACACACCACCCTGTTTTTATAATGCAATAATAAATCGTACCAATAACCGAAAATTCGGCACAATTAAAAACCCATTGAAAGGTGGTTCGTCAAATCACTTCCACTGTTTTGTACCGATTTTAACTCGGCTGAGGTCGTCGAAAGGTTTATACAAAATTTAATTAAAAATTTGACGCAAATACAAAACGGTAAAAAAATTTTAAAATTCCGGTAATTATTCATAATCGATTGTGTTCATAAATTATAAATCACTGGCAAATTCCATTTTTGAAAATATTCGCTCATCCATAACCAAATCACACCATTACATGTATATTTTATTAATCGAAAAAATATTTCTACTTAACCAAACACAAAATATCCAAATAACTATAATTTTTCACATCTTGTTAAATTAAGAGAAAAAAAAATATTTAAAATTAAAAGTAAAAAATTAATTTCACGTTATAATAAATTTTAATTATCAAAAATATATAAAATAATTTTTATTACATTGTATAATTTATACACTCGTAACATGGTGATTGATAGTTGGAAATATGAAAAAAAAAAAAATTTAATGTTTTGGTTTGATGATCATGAAAAACTATAAATAAACAAATAAAATGTTTTGATTTATGTCAAAATATAATTTTTAATTTAAATAAATTAATGATGGTACTAATAATAAAATCGAAGAAATTGTTATTATTTTTTAATTTATTTATACATACTTATTTATTATTAACCTTTTTATATGTTTCTACTTTTTATTATTAGTTTTATTTTTTTTTTTTTTATAATTTTACAAAATCAATTTTGATTTGATTAGATTTGGTCACTCACTTAAATCTATAACAAAACGGAATGAAATAAGAGTTATAATAAAAATCTTATTATTTTTTTTTTTATTTACTTTTATTAATAGATCGTGTGATTTTATATTCTCTAATTTGAAAGTTTTATTGTAATTTGGTATATACCGTAATGGCAGTTTAACGTAAATATTCATGGAACAGGATCGAACTTTAAAAATTTGTGATCGAACAGTCACGCTCGTATAGATTTAAAGGTAAGGTATTTTCATACAAAATATGTTGATACTGTAGTTATAACAGAAGTAGTATTCAGCTTCGACAAGAACTTAAAAAACGTTTTTACTATTCCTTCAGCCAGAAGCTGTGCCTAGACCTCCAACACAATATCACCGGAGCTAGGGTCGCCTTGCTCCGTTCCTCTTCGTTAGATAAAATACACTCATATCGATCAGATACAATCAGTTAACATACACACGTCGATTATTGAGCGTGAGCGGATCGTTTGCTGATTGAAAACTGCATATAAAAAAAACATAAAACAAAATTTTAAATCATAGTATCATAGAAATTCCTATGGATTTTTATACAGTTAGTAAAGAAAAATTTGTTTTAGATTCGCAAATATTTTACTGCGTTTGTACGGGGAATCATAAAAAACTATTTGCATGGAAATCAATACAAATTATCTTGGCTACTTTGCTTTATAGCAATTGTTTTCCATTTTATTTATATGCATTTTTCAATCCACAATCGATCCGACCAGTTAAAAATTAATTCAATAGTACTTAGTGGGTGCCAGCGTGTCTAATCGGAAAATGAAACACAACTTTTAAAAACTTTGTTTAATGGTAGTTATAGAATTAAGGATATTTGCTCACATATATACAGGATACATTAAAAACGATCGTTTTTCCGAGTTTTCCGATATTTCTAAACAGCGCTCTAGTCTGACTAATCGGAAAATGTTACACAATTTTCAAAAAATAGGTTTCTATTTGTGTGAAGTTTGTGCTAAAGCAACAACAAATTTTAGGACAAACTTGAAGTTGTCCTAAACTGTCTTAAACACAAATTTCTTTTTAAATTTCTTAATTTAACAGTGCAAATCAATTAAATTATATTATCAGTTCAATTTAAAACATGAAGATCTACTACATTACATTTTAAGTTAAATAATATCAAAAAATTTAAAAGTTAATTTTCTTTACAATTATGCGAATAAAGAATTACTTCATAAATTTTCATTGGATCCAGTGCTTTGTCCTAAGATATTTGTAAGAGGTTGCTACGGCTGGAATAGATGGTTTCACTTTGTACTAGACCCAGTCCACCCAATTGCTCAAATTCATAAAATATCATAAAACGCACACTCAAAATTAAATAGAGGGAATTCCCACGATCTGCGGGTCGTCATACTCGCTCGGTAGATAGCTATAAGTTCTGAAAGAGTTCAGAACTTATCTAAATCAACAAATTTGCGCACCTTTTAAACCCTAAAGCTGGAGATTTTTCTATTTTTCAGCGGAACCGATATACATTTCCCGTGTCACGTATATTCGAATGGCAGGAATTCCCAGGATTGGCGGAACTTTATGTTTCGACATAAATTGGCCAACAGAGTACAAAGTACAGAAACTATTAATAATGACAAATCGGAAGACATTTTATTAGACCCATCATCTTTTTAAATTTTAACAGTAATGAGAAAGTGTAAGAAGTCTGGGATGAGTTTTTAACACTTGTGGGACGAACATATGGGATAACTTCAAGCCGATGGGTCTAATACAAAGTGGAAACACGAATTTCGCCGTAACAACCTTTTATAAATGCCTTAGGATAAAGTTAGGAACTACATTGAACTTCGAATTGCTCCTACATCTACCGTATTCGCCAGATTTGGCTCCCAGCTACTACTGGCTGTTCGCAGACCTCAAAAAAATGCTCTCCGGTAAGAAATTTTGCTTGAATGAAGAGGTTATCGCTGAAACTGAGGCCTATTTTGAGGCAAAAAATAAATCATTCTACAAAAGTGGTATTGAAATGTTAGAGCGGCGCTGGAATGATTTTGTTGCTCTTGATGGAGATTACGTTGATGAATAAAGCCAATTTTGAACAAAAAAAACGTGTTTTCTTAGTTAGGCCCGGGACTTTTTAGCCCATGTGTTATTTATCTATATTTTTATGTGCAAAAAATGGAAATACTATCGAGAAGAAAAAATTTAACAAATTTGAAAGTGGATTAAATTAGGAAATTGAATGATTATGATCAGTGCTGTCGAAGTGAGAACGATCGGAGTTTTATACTACTTTCGACTTGACTGTACTCCTGTACTACGCTAATTCATTTTGTACTCCTCCAGGGATACTTTGAATTTTATATTCAAAGGCCCATTCCACACGTGAAAAAAAATCCTGGATTTTTCCTCGCTCGTTCCTTTCCCTGTTTCTGTTCAACCACACAACTCAAACATAAATGAAATAAAAAATATTTCAAGGACATTTTTGACTCATTTTAGTTAAAATTTTATTTAAGAGAGAGCAGAACAAAACATTGGTATAAAAAATATTCCAAAATACAAAAAACGATTGTGTGGAATGGGCCAAATACTAGCAAATGGATTCCATCCAAAAATTTGTTAATTAAATTCAAAAAATAATTGTATAATTTAAGCATGTATATTTTATGTGCTTAATCTAAGTTCTTTTAAGTGAAATTTATTTCTGTGATCACAATGGGCCGTTCCTCACTTTACTTCAAAGAAGTTATTTCATTTTCTTCTCTTTCCCCGTTTGCTTATGATACTGGTTTTAATTGGGACTCATTTTTCAAGAAGTTTTTTTTTTGGTGAAGTAGCTTTGACATAAATAAGCCATGCTACACACGGTTACATAAAACCGGCTTCACATTCCTTTCTTTCCCCTTTTACCTACATAATCCGTTTTAACTGCGACATTAAATTTTTCGGTGAATCCGAAATGAAAAAATAGAAATGAAAATAAAAAAATTTAAGGCCATTTTTGAGATGTAAGATTTTTGTTTAAATTTTATTTTCGAGAGAGCAGAATAAAACAATACAAAAAAAATTTGTTTAAATATAAAATTAGGTTTTAAATTAGCAATAAAAAATCTATTTCGACTTATTTTGAAGTAAGAAGTATACTTTAAAAGAAGTAGAGTGTGGAACGGGCCAATAAATGTGATTTATTTTAAATTATAATTATTATTTTTTAAATTATATGTATAGTTTTGAATATATTATACAAATTAATGTTTTTTGTAAATGTACTCCCTTTTAACTTAAAATACTCCCCAGAAATTCGAAATGTGCTCCTTTTAAAATTTTTAAAACGACAGCACTGATTATGATGCTAGTGAAGTTTATCCAAACTAATCCAAAAGAAACGCAACAACAACAAATTAGTGTTGGTGAAAGTAAACATTCAGTCGAATTTATATTGTGTAATTTAGACGAGATGTGATTTTTTAATTAGCATTAGATACATTCCAAAGTTATTCTAAGTATTTTCTAAGTATTTAGCAATTTAAGTGACACATTGCTAGACTGTTAAAGTCCAAACGAGTGTCCCTAGTAAATTATATGGTTTTCTAATGGGTCTGACAGGGTGCCCCATGAGATTTAAAAATGTGATTTTTTCTAATGGGCCTTAGGTACAAGCCAGGATCATTAAGTATTTTCTAAGCATTTAGCATGAACTTCAGCGACATTGGTAGACTATTTTAGTCCAAACGAGTGTCTCTAGTAAATTATATGGTTTTCTAATGGATCTGACAGGGTGTCCCATGAGATTTAAGAATGTGATTTTTAATGGGCTTTAGGTGCATTCCAAATTTATTCCAAGTATTTTCTAAGCATTTAGCATGAATTTAAGTAACATTGGTAGACTGTTTAAGTCCAAACGAGTGACTCTAGTAAATTATATGATTTTCTAACGGGTCTAACAGGGTGTCCCATAGGTTACCCACGAGGGACACGTTGTCCGACCCCTTATAAAATCATATAATTTAGGTTTAGACAATCTGCCAGTATCACTGAAGTTCATGCAAATGCTTAGAAAATACTTAGAATGACTTTGGAATGTATCTAAGGCTAATTAAAAAATCACATTTCGTCTAAATTACAAAATATAAATTCGCCTGAATTTTTCCTTACACCAATACTACTACTGGGGGGCGAACTCCGAGATTCATACCTCCTCGCGGTGCTCTCTGGGTAACTCTAAATGAATCAGGCGGTGTAGTGGAGACGAGCAGCTAAATCCTGTTTATAGTCATGGACACTACATGTCAAGGCGAGCCATTGGTGCCTCAAAACCAATACCAAACCAGCGGCTGTTTTCCAGGTTAGGAGCGGCTGAAGCGGGCGTCTGTCTTGTATCAAGCGGCTCGCTATATAAATGTGTTCAAGGTAGGACTGGATGCCTCAAAATTCTCACCAGTACGTGACCCACACACGCATCTATTAGTCGATTGAAAAACGGAAAGGCACCCGGCTCGATGGAATCCCCGCAGAATTGATGAAACTCGGAGGCGCTACTCTTGCAACAAGTCTATACGACCTTGTCGTCTGTATTTGGGACCAAGAAGAGCTGCCTGAGAATTAGAAGACCGCGCTCATTTGTCCGCTGCATAAAAAAGGCGACCGTCTTAAATGTGAAAACTATCGTGGCATAGCTGTATTAAACGCTGTTTACAAAGTGTTGGCTAATGGTGTACTTGCCAGACTCATACCTTTCGCCGAAAACATCATTGGCGACTATCAATGTGGTTTTCGACCCAACCGATCAACCACGGACCAGTGTTTTGCCATGAGGATGATCTTGGAAAAATGTTGGGAGTACAACATAACCATTCATCAACTATATATAGACTTCCGGCAGGCATATGACAGTATAAACCGCGACAACCTATGGGCCGCGCTCATACGCCTAGGAATCCCAGAAAAACTCGTTTCGCTGTGTAAATTAACAACGTCTGGGTCTGTATGTAGAATCGCAATTGAAGGAACTGTGTCAGACTCCTTTGAAATAACATCTGGCGTTCGACAAGGTGATGCACTCGCGCCTTTGCTGTTCAATTTGGCGCTTGAGTATACGTAGTGAGAAAAAGCAACATCGAAACTTCGCGCTGTATATTTAATTATTCCGGCCAAATTCTTGGATATGCAGATGATATCGTGCTTCTTGGCCGAAGACCTAGCGATATCAAAGACAGTTTCATACCGCTCGATCGCTGCGCACGAAGACTTGGTTTGGAGGTGAACAGCAGTAAAACCAAATATCTAACAACACCCAGGAACAGCTCTATGGCAAATCTCGGAATTGGCGACCACAATTTTGATGGTGTCGAAAACTTTAAATACCTCGGGTCAGTTATAACATCACTGAATGAAATGCAGGCAGAAATAAAAGCCCGAATCGCTGCCGGACAACGAGTTTTCTACGCCCAATCAAGATTATTGCAATCGAAACATCTATCGCAGTCGTGCAAGCTCGCACTTTATAAAGCACTAATAAGACCTGTGTTGACTTTCGGAAGCGAGAGCTGGACCATGACCTCTAACGATTGTAGATTGTTATCTACATCCGAAAGGAAGGTCATCCATTCAATTTTTGGTCCAATTAAAGTTGCGAACAACGTATATCGGATTCGTATGAATCAAGAAATAAAACAACTCCTCGGAGGCAGCGATATCATCGGATTCATTAAATCCAATCGAGTGAGATGGCTCGGCCACGTTACAAGGTCCCCATAACAACGGATGATAAATAAAGTGTTTCACCAACATCCAGCCGGAGTACGTCGTAGAGGAAGACCCCGACTACGCTGGCGTGACAACATTGAACAAGATCTGCAAGCATTAGGATGTCGAAACTGGAGGACGAGAGCAATGGATCGGGATGGATGGAGGGCCATTGTGCGGGCGGCGAAATCCCTTCATGGGATGTGAAAGCCAGAGAGAGAAAAATACTACTATGTACAATAAATTTGTTGTTGTTGCATTTTTTGGATTAGTTTGATAAACTTCACTAGCATATGATTATGAAATTATCCTTAGGTTTATTAACTATAGGAATTAGATTAAACTATAGTGAGTTAACACAGCACTTTACTAATTTAAATGGTATTGTGATGGTTTATAAATTCACAAATTATTAACATATTATTTTGTGTTCTTAAATGACATCAAAAAAACAAATAAAACACGTCCCCTAATACGTACACCACTACTACTACGTTACGGTAAAATCCCAGTTGAACTGTAAAAAACGAACAAAATTCATACCCTGGTAATTCCACCTTGTTAAAGTTAGTCGAAAGATAATGCAGATAGTGTCTTTGCTATCCCAGCCGAAAAAATATACGATATGATTTTTCGATAAAGCGGTCAATAGATAGGCAGCGATATCATCGGATTCATTAAATCCAATCGAGTGAGATGGCTCGGCCAGGTCTCAACAACAACGGATGATAAATAAAGTCTTTCACCAACAACCAGCCGGAGTACGTCATAGAGGAAGACCACGACTACGCTGGCGTGACGACATTGAACAAGATCTACAAGGATTAGGATGTCGAAACTGGAGGACGAAAGCAATGGATCGGGATGGATGGAGGGCCATTGTGCAGGCGGTGAAATCCCTTCATGGGATGTGAAAGCCAGAGAGAGAGAGAGAGGTCAATAGATTCCATATAATCCGCTCCTACGTGCGGCACGCAGTGCGACATGTCTGCTGATCCCGGCTAATACGTCCCCCGAAGTTCAAATCTAAAGCCCCTCGGAGGGCTAAGCGTGGGGAGCGCAGCGACGTTAGTTGTCGAGTGTTGACGAGAGTTGTCGAAGCCGTGAGCCTCTACAATTATTGCATTTGTCTAGTTAGTGTTTCGGCTGGGATACGAGAAACACTATCTGCATTATCTTTCGGCTGGAAACTTTCTGCTAACTTTAACAGTATGGTAATTTCCAGGAATAGGCAATTTCTGAAAGAATTTTTTTAGATATAGAAAAATTGTTCCCCATTTATAATTATTTACATCAAACTTTTCTCCTCAGTAGGTCAGAAAAAAAATATTTGAGCAGAAATTACAAACTCTTTTCTCAATTCCCTAGGGAATTACCCGAATATTGCTACAGATTTATTAGCGATTATTATGATTATATACATAAAGGGTTGGGTATTTCTGGAATACTTCGGCATTCCGCCCTCTTACAAACATGCCTATAACCTATAATATTATTTTTCCACTATTAGTCGTAGAAAGCATCATTATTAAGTATTTTAGTAGCCTGAGAAACAAAAATATCTCGGCTAGGTAGTGTTTAATAATATTTTATTATTGACCACTAGAATGAGTAATGAACACTAGTGTAGCCTTACTTTGGGAAATATTATTCCTATTCGAATAGGAATGAAATTTCTGCCCAAAGTGAGAGCCAAGCGATTTTTCTTTATAATTTTATCGGTTGGTACAAAAATCTAATAAAATCAAACGAAGCATGCGTTTTACTTTTATGTCATAACAAATATTTATGAAAATATAAAACGCGTTTTCGTCGTAAATGTGTCTTATTTTTCAGATTAATTTAGCATCGGAGTTAATTTTTTGTATCGTTGATTTATATCGTTTGGTTCTTTATGCGATAACAAAAAAAATCTAATTTATTTTATTGTTGACAAATTTAAAATTCGCTTTTCTTGTCAAGAGCCAACCCATAAAACAATAATTTTCGAAAAAGTTGCTCTAGTGGTCAATAGATTAACTTTGCGTAGAATAATTTTATTCCTATTCCTCCAAAAAGTTGGAATGAAACTATTCTGGTTGGAATGAAATGTATGGCATTGTTGTTGTAAAATTCCCAAAGTAAGACGCTATTGATGTAACGCGATAAATGGATAGGGCCAAATAACAAAACAATATGCAGTGTCATTTTAAATTTACGCTTACTACAATTCAGTAAAAAATTCGGGCTACTTCGACATATTTAATATTATGAGAATTTTGTATACGGATTTTGGTTTTATCATGTTAGGTTTTTTTGTTGAAATTTTGGTTTCTGGAATTATGTTTTTTTGAATTTTGATTCTCAAATTGAAACTATTTTGGAATTCTGGATTTAGCGAGTCATATTCAACCATATGGACTGTTGATTTTTATGTTATGGGAATTTGTGAATTTAATTTTAATCTTTCGTTAAGTGTGGTTTTGAAATTTAGGAAAAGTTTCCCCCGACTTTCACATTTTCATAGACATAAAATGGAATGTATTTTGTAATTTTGTGTATAGGAGTTTTGAGATTTGGTATACAGTGGGACCTCGCCTCACAAGTACCGCGCATAACGAGTAATTCGCATAACGAGCAAAACAAATTATAAAAAAATAACTCGCTTAACGAGCGACGTTTCGCATAATGAGAAGTCCCGGTTTGTAAAAAATATCCCAAGTTTGAGCCTAAGGCTAAAAATTTAAACATCGAAGATGGGGCTTGAAATTTTGTTTAATGCCTAAATAAAAAAGCTTATGATGCTAATGAATTGTTTTGGGCTAGAGTATACTTTTATTTATATAGACCTAAAAATAAAAAATAAAAAGGTTTGAGCCCAAAAATTGATTTTCGGCTATTAAATTTTGTTAATGCATAAAAAATTTAAAATATTACGCTCAATAACTGAAATCGTAGATGAGAAATATGTGCATAGAGAGAGCACAAAACAAAATTGGCGCACCAGCATGTTTTGATTCTCTCGTATTTACTTTATTTTATTTTTTTTTTTCGTTGCATATTCTTGGAGTAAAATTTTGTTGCATTTTTTATATATTGCTACCCCAAAAACATCTTCGATATTAAAAATTGACGTAAACATTAAAATTTCAAAACAAAAAATATTATGTACATTACGATAGATATATGTACATAAAATTTTTTTGAGTATTTTTTGAGTACATTATCGTATTTTACATTAATTTATATGAGAAACGTTGTTTCGCTTAACGAGTACTGGAACGAATTATGCTCGTTAAGCGAGGTACCAATGTATTTTGTTTTTTTGAATTTACTTTTATGTACCCAACCCGTACTGGTATTCGATCACGCTGAATGCAACTTTGGCATTTCTTAACAAATTATAAATCAGCTAATGTGGGATTCTAACATGAATTTTTAATAAAGTTCTGGAATTCACCAATTATGTATGGAATTTGGCCACTTCTTAACCAATTATTGTCGAATTTGGTATTCAGAAACGGGTTGGGATTCTAGAAGGAAATTCTAAAATTCGTCAATGCTAAATAGAACTAGACTATTTGATTTGTGTAACAAAAATGGAAATCTAACATTAATTTTGAATGCAATTCTGAAATTTGATCATGTTGAAACTGATTAATGACATTAATATCAAATTTAATTAAAAAATAGCCGTCCTTTTGAACACGACCATAAAAAACACCTTTTATTGAAAAACACAAATAAACCTAACAGAAAATCTATAAACAAAATTTCCAGTTAATCCACAAATTACATTTTACGGCCTTGAAACGAACCAAAAATCAGCATTTTGAAAAACTAGATTCTGAACGAAAACGGCCCCAACTTAGTACAAATGTTCTGAAGAAATTGTCGTACAATCAATGGACGTAAACAAATGTTAGTACACAGTGGTCCAATGAAAAATTCTTACAGGATCGTATACAGATGCTCCATATGGAAAGTAAATTAGTGCTAGAAGTTGCGCCATACTATTATAACCAACATATTTCATTGGGAAATTTTTGTTCCAAACAATTTTTATAGGAAAAAATAATTCCCAATATATCTTTGATTCAAAAATATTTACACCTAACTAATTCCAACAGTAGGCCAGAATAGTGCCACTGGAAGATATCTATGAAATTGAATTGGCCGATCAACTCGAGCAGGTAATTTAAGGTTATGTTATTGGAACTGGAACTAACACAATTTCACTGAGTTTTTATTTTCTAATATCGAAGTACTTGTTCCGCATGACGAGGAACAAATAAGGCCACAGTTTTACAGTGTATATATTCTTAAAGTACGTGAAAATAAATAAATAATTTTTAAATGAACCACAGCAATTAGGAAAACTTGGTGAAACGAATGGTTAGTGAACTACACACAATTGAGTTTAAAAAAAAATCAAGCGACTGACTGTTAATCATGTCGGAATAGAGAGAGAAAATGAAAAGTGATTATGGCGAATATTGTTACAAGTAATTTTAATATAACCCTGATTTCTTTATTATTTTTAATATATATAAATGTATGAAAAATGGTGTTCTCGAGTTAAATTAAAAAAACAAATGGTTGATGATTGGGATGCTCAAAATTCATTTAGTGATCAAAAACCAAACGTATTCACCAGTTTAGATTTAAGGCGTGACTACGTATTAAATTTCTAGCAACACTCACCAATTAATGGCATGACTGATGTTCAAGTAGCACTAACCACGTATGTCAACAGTAATCGTCGATAAGTCCAGTCATACTCACCCGGAATAACATCTCTACCTGCAACACATAAACCACCTGAAATACATACATTCTAAATTGCATAAACCTAAAACCTAGAATTAACATTAGCAATTAGTTAATACTTACCTTGTTATTATATAGAATCATCTTGAGTACCTAGAATTTAGTTTAAATTATTATTAGTACAAACAAACCAAATCATATGTAAACAATATTCATAACATAATTTGTCCTTGAACTTGAACTTCAATTGATAATCCAACCAAATTATGTTATGCATATTGGAAACACAATACTAACGTAGAATTTCACTTTATAATTATTAACGTATAGATACTTACCTATAAATCACATTAATTATTATTATATATATATATGTATATATATTATTAACAATATTACCAGTAGATAATTTATAATTTATTATTATTGTTACTACTGACATTTGCTATTTTTATTGACATTTTGTACCACTACTAATGTAATCCCTATACGTATTATGGAATGCGTTTTATACCTAAAATTATATAATGTAGTGCCATCTAATGGCAATTAAGATTAGCGATTGATGACCCTCTATATTAAATATTAAATAATTTGGTACTTAATATGTAAAATTGAAAATAAAAGCCCTTCTCATTGTAACCACCAAGACGTCAACACCTAGAAAAATTGTGATCACCATCCAAGTGTTAATAAATAAATTCAAAGAATTTAAAGTTGAACCAAATAATTTTTTATTCTTTTTTATTTAAACATTGTACGAATAATTTTCCAATTTTGTACATGTTTGTTTGGTCCTTCGAGCCGGATCGGCGACACGTGGCGAACTTAACCTATACCAAAAGAGGGATTATCGAAATAAGGATTTATTGGAGTTCTATCAATTCACCAACCAAAGGAGGAACCATCCATCCAAAATCCAGGTAACCGTTTTTATTTATTTTTTCCGAATTCCATTAAATTTATCGTGCGTTTAAACACAGATTTGTTTCGGTAAAATGCCTTTAGACCCTACTCTTGATCGCCCCGGTGCGCTTGTAAAACGTAAGGCCGTGATTAAAGGTCAATTAACCAAAATCACTAATTTTGTCAATGATCGGGATTGTGATATTGACGGATTGAATTCTCGTTTGTCCAAAGTGCATGAGTTGTATAACCAGTTTATCGCTACCGAAGATAAACTGTTCCAATTAGATTCCGAAGCGGTCTCCGAGATGGAAGATCTTGATGACCAATACTTCCCACTGGTTACGAAAATCCAATCATTAATTCGTAAATTAAGTCTTCAACCTATTACCAAGTTGGATGATAGCATGGATCATTCTGTGCTTACCAATTTCAAATCTGATTTTAAATTGCCAAGACTAACGCTTCCTACTTTCGACGGTAATTACAAGAATTGGCAATCCTTCTATGATATTTTCATTTCGACCGTTCATGAGAACACGTCACTGTCACCCGCTCAGAAATTTAAATATCTGTTGGGACAGCTACGTGGTCCAGCATACTTGTCTGTATGTCACTTTCGCGTTGATGACGCGAACTATGTTGAAGCATTGAAACGTCTTATCAAAAAATATGACAAAAAGAAACAAATTGTTGAAACCTATATACGAGATTTTTTGTCGCTACCCAAAATTAATTCGAATCCTTCCTCAAACCACTTAATGAAAATGTTCGATAATTTGGATGAAACCATTCGTGGATTAAAATCGCTTGGTCCCAAAGCAATTGAGCGTGATCCTTGGATCATTTATTTGGCTACTGAGAAACTCGATGAAGAATCTAAACGAATCTGGAAATATGAGACGTCAGAAAACGAGTTTCCAACGACAGATGAACTGTTGACATTCTTATACAAGAGAATTGATGCAATAGGAGAATCTGGTGCGAAACGTAGCCACAATCCGCCGAACATACCTACCACTTCCAAATCATTCCACATAAAACCAGAACCCCGTTGTCCAATCTGTGTTAATGAGAACCACAAATTATTTACTTGCTCTAAATTCCGCAACCAAAATGTTACCGAACGACGAGACCTAATTAAAAGATTAAATCGTTGTTTTAACTGCTTAAGCGATGAACATATCGTAACCAGCTGTAAAAATATTAAAAGCTGTTTTAAGTGTAATAAAAGACATAATACCTTATTACACCTTCCTCTAAGTAATTCGCTCCAGAGTTCCGAAACGTCATGCTTGGTGTCACAATCCGCCTACTCCGAAACAACCACACAACATGGGACAGATCGTCCAAAACTGAATATATCCATTGAACCGCCCAAATCTAAAACCATGGTAGCCAATTATGTTGAACCAAAACGACGTATGATAGCTATCCTCCCTACAGCCGAAATTGAGATTGAAGATGGTTTCGGGAATTGGACGAAATTTCGAGCTTTACTCGACTCAGGGTCAACACATTCATTTGCCACAGAAATGTGCATAAACCATTTAAAGATTCCAAGATCAAAAGCTAACATTTCAGTTGAAACATTGAATAATTCTAAGGCTGGATTGTCCAAAGGTGTATCAAATTTAAAAATCCGTTCTTGTGTAGATCATGACTATGTTATCAGTACAAGAGCATATATCCTCCCTACCATTTGCTCTAAATTACCAATGGAATTTATTGATGATGATAAGTCATACTTCAATTCCCTAAAACCCTTAGCTGATCCCAACTTTAATACGCCGTCCCATATCGATATCTTACTTGGTTGCGAACACCTGTTCCAGGCATTGACTGACGGTAAAGTAGCACATATGGCGAATACCCTTATCGCGCGAAACAGCCGATTTGGCTGGATTATTGGGGGAAGCTTTAAATTGGCTGATCCAACCACACTTACCAATGATCATTTAAATTCATTGCATGTTCAGTTAAAGAACGACTCGTTAGAGTGGTCCAATGTAGAGAACTTGCTCCAGAAGTTTTGGGAAACTGAGGAGTTACCCACCAAGCCAACCATGAATGATGATGAAATGAAGTCCGTGAACTTATTTAATGAAAATGTAAAATATATAGATAAACGTATATCAATCTCGTTGCCATTCATCCAGCGCCCACCAAACCTTGGTGACAGCTTTCCGCAAGCACTCCGAAGGTTTTATTTACTTGAAAAAAGATTGATAGCAGATCCTGTGCTCAGAGAATCCTATACCCATTTTATGAATGAATACCTATCGTTAGGGCATATGGAAATTATTCCTGACCGAGAAATCGTGAAACAGTCCAATCAATTATTTTACTTACCACACCATCCAGTTTTCAAAACATCCAGTAGCACTACCAAGGTCCGGGTGGTGTTCGATGCGTCCGCTAAGTCCACGTCCGGAGAATCATTGAACAACAATCTTGTAGTAGGCCCTACTATTCAAGATAATCTAATTGAAATCCTAATCCGATTCCGCAAGCATAAATTTGTTCTATCGGCGGACATCGAAAAAATGTTCCGCCAAATACTTATCCATCCAAATGATCGAGATTACCAGAGGATTATTTGGCGTGAAAACCCAAGTTCCAAAATTCAGCATTTCCGCCTGACCACAGTCACCTATGGTACCAGCCCCGCACCGTTCCTGGCTACTCAATCACTTCACTATCTTGCCGATAAGCTCGCGAGCGAATATCCAATTGGCTCCGAGGTCCTAAAACGCGACTTTTACATGGATGATCTGATGTCAGGTGGAGAAACGTTGGAAGCAGCTTTACAGCTGCAGCAGGAAATCATATGTTTGCTCAATCAAGCAGGTTTTAACCTACGTAAGTGGTCCGCAAATCACCCCGCCTTATTAGATAACATCCCAATTGAAAATAGAGAACTATCTTCTTGGGAAATAACCGATGATTCCAAATCAATATCTGTTCTAGGCATAAAATATGACCCGATCCAAGATAATTTTTTCTTCCGACTATCTTTACCAATGACAACCAAATTCACAAAGCGATCATTTTTATCCGAAACGTCCCGAATTTTTGATCCTCTAGGCGTATTGTCACCGGTAACTATCTGTTTAAAAATTATGTTCCAGTCGCTTTGGGTTAAGGGCATTGGCTGGGATGATGAGCTCCCTCGAGATATTGCTGAAAAATGGTGTCTTATTCGTAATCAACTTAACGATTTAACCAATTTAAAGTTCCCACGATGGATATATGCAACGAAAACCCTAGAACTTCATGGATTCGCTGACGCATCCAAAGAGGCATACGCAGCCGTAATATACGCTCGTGTGGTAGAAGGTTCGATAGTACATACCAACCTGATTGCAGCAAAAACTAAGGTGGCTCCCGTCAAGGTAGTCTCGATTCCACGTTTAGAACTAAATGCTGCGACTCTTCTTGTTCGGCTTTTACAATTAGTCCAAAAATCGTTATGTCTGTCAAGTCACCCCAAAATTTATTTGTATACAGATTCAACCATCACGTTAGATTGGTTATCTAAACCACCCAATGCTTGGAAAACATATATAGCAAACCGCACGTCCAAGATTCTTACATGTACAAACCGTAGCCAGTGGCGTCATGTGTCGTCAAAAGAAAATCCAGCGGATTGCGCCACGAGGGGCATTTTGCCGAAGGAATTTTGTCAACACAAGTTTTGGTTTAATGGTCCCGAATTCCTACTTGATCCAATCCTTAAGCCTCCTGATGAAAATATAGAACTTCAATTGCCTTCAACCAAACCTGAAAAAATCAGTTGCCAGCTTGCAGCAACACAGATACGTGAATCCGTCGCTGAGGAATTATTTGCAAAGGGGGCAACATACCGAAAATTAACACGAATAATAGCATTTCTGCTAAGACTCAGCCGAAACTTGAAATTGGAACCTCATCGGCGCTTGTTAGATTCATTGAGAGTGTCTGAGATACAAGAGGCGGAGTTTGTAATATTTCGAGATATCCAGGAAAAGATATATACTAATGAAATTAAATCCATAAAAAAATCAATACCAATTCCATCAAATTCTAATTTAATTTCTTTTTTTCCATTTTTGGACGGCCACGGCCTAATGCGAGTTGGAGGAAGACTGGAGAATGCAAATTTAGCATATGATACTAAGCATCCCGTTATATTGCCAGCAGATCATCCAATAGTCGAGCAAATGGTGAAAGAACTGCACATTAAGCACCTGCATAGTGGACCGAAGTTACTTATGAGCATCATCGCCCAAAGATTGTTAATTCCTCGAGCCAGAAACCTAATAAGACGCGTAATACACCAATGCGTCATTTGTCAGCGACATCGGGCTGAGGTTCAACAACAGCTAATGGGTCAATTACCACCTTGCCGAGTAACCCCTACCGCTAGAGCATTCTTACAAACTGGCATCGATCTGGCTGGTCCATTCACCCTTAAAACCCATCGCTTCCGAGGAAGTAAAACCTACAAGTCCTACATGGTCATCTTCGTATGTATGGCCACGAAGGCCACAACCCTAGACCTAGTCACGGATATGAGCACTGACAGTTTCCTAGCAGCCTTAAAGCGATTTTGCGCCGTTCGAGGAATCCCTACCGATATATATTGTGACAACGGCACAAACTTAGTGGGAGCTAAACGGGAACTAGCTGGATTTTACGCAGAATACCTAAACCAAGCAACGCAAGCAAATGTAATCAGTTGGTGCACAGACGAGAAAATACAATGGCATTTTATCCCTCCTGCGGCTCCTACATTCGGTGGATTATGGGAAGCCACCGTAAAGGCAGCCAAATTTCATCTACGCCGTGTGATTGGAGAGACCGTACTCACCTACGAAGAGTACATTACCCTTATTAAACAAATAGAGGCCCTACTTAATTCCCGGCCTCTACAGGACCTTCATGATGGCGACTTCAATCCCCTGACACCCGGCCACTTTTTGATTGGCCAACCGATAACCCACATACCGGAACCAGATCTTACAACAATAAAGCCTAATCGGTTAAGCAGATGGCAATTGATGCAGTCCCTGTTACAAGGATTTTGGAACCGATGGTCAGTGGAATACCTAACCTCCTTGAATAAATTCCATAAATGGCACACACCGAATCATCAGATAAAAACAGGAAATTTGGTGCTTCTGCGTGATGAACACCTACCCCCATCGAAATGGCCACTAGCACGAATCTACGACGTACATCCTGGAAAGGATAACCTAATTAGGGTTATTACAGTCAAACTTCCAAATGGCAAGTTCCTGAAACGACCAATAACAAAGGTCACGCTACTCCCAAGTTTTGACTCTGATGAGTCAACCCCGCCGGTATGTTCAAGTAGCACTAACCACGTATGTCAACAGTAATCGTCGATAAGTCCAGTCATACTCACCCGGAATAACATCTCTACCTGCAACACATAAACCACCTGAAATACATACATTCTAAATTGCATAAACCTAAAACCTAGAATTAACATTAGCAATTAGTTAATACTTACCTTGTTATTATATAGAATCATCTTGAGTACCTAGAATTTAGTTTAAATTATTATTAGTACAAACAAACCAAATCATATGTAAACAATATTCATAACATAATTTGTCCTTGAACTTGAACTTCAATTGATAATCCAACCAAATTATGTTATGCATATTGGAAACACAATACTAACGTAGAATTTCACTTTATAATTATTAACGTATAGATACTTACCTATAAATCACATTAATTATTATTATATATATATATGTATATATATTATTAACAATATTACCAGTAGATAATTTATAATTTATTATTATTGTTACTACTGACATTTGCTATTTTTATTGACATTTTGTACCACTACTAATGTAATCCCTATACGTATTATGGAATGCGTTTTATACCTAAAATTATATAATGTAGTGCCATCTAATGGCAATTAAGATTAGCGATTGATGACCCTCTATATTAAATATTAAATAATTTGGTACTTAATATGTAAAATTGAAAATAAAAGCCCTTCTCATTGTAACCACCAAGACGTCAACACCTAGAAAAATTGTGATCACCATCCAAGTGTTAATAAATAAATTCAAAGAATTTAAAGTTGAACCAAATAATTTTTTATTCTTTTTTATTTAAACATTGTACGAATAATTTTCCAATTTTGTACAACTGAGGTATTCAGCAAACACAAATTGACATCTATCTGATTGTTGCATGTGCTTAACAAATACACCAGAAATGGTTTATATATGTAGTGATATTCCAGAATACGATAATATTATGGAAGAAATTAACCATTGTGCTACCATATCACCGGTAAGTAATTAAAAAAATGTTATTCAGAAGAGACATTTGCAATTGCTGTTTTTATTACAGATTGTTAAGGATGATGGTTTCCCTCAAAATATTAGCCAAAATTGCATGGAAACGCTCGAAAATTTGTATCGGTTCTGCTGAGTACAATGTATAACATACATCTTCCACCAATAATGATTTCAATCGTTTTCCAGTTTCAGCATTTTTATTTTTTCCAAAGCATGGAATTATGCATCGTTATAAGTTAGTGAACGAGTAGCCCGATCACGAAGTAAATGTTGACTGGAACCACGCAATCGCTCAATTGCGGTTTTCGCTTTTTCCTTTGCTCGGGTTCGGCACGGTCACGTTAGCATCTCATCAGTTACTGACTTTTCGAAAAGTTGTCGCACAGGACTCACAACCTTATCAAGACAAATATATCAGAGTTATACACACAGACTTAATACTAATAATATTAATAAATAATAATAATAATTATTATTAAATACGATAATAGTATTACTATTTATTAATATTATTAGTAGAATTATTATATAATAGTATTATCCTCTGTGATATTAATTTATTTGAGTTTTTTTCGGCTCTTTTCGGACAAAATATTATTTTTAATGACACCCACACAATGTTTACGACTTTTCTATTCGTAGAAAACAAAGAGGCCATTTACTCACAATATTTCAACAAAAAAGTAGAAAATGCACTCCCCCCCTCCCTCCTCCCATTGTCCCACAACCCCAGGGTTCTGGTGTAAAAATATAAAAACCGTTACAAAACTGAGAACTACCTTAGCTCTCTTCTTGTCATCTTCGATTCAAAAATTCAAATCTGGCTTTATACCGATAGTACAAAACAAGGACTTATCGATTTAGCGAATTATATCACGAAATCAGAAACTTCAGGAAATTCTCAATTTTATGCGCTTTTTTCGGCTTTTCGAACAAAATATTATTTTTAATGACACCCATACAATGTTTAAAAATTTACTAGTATAAAAATGGGGGGGAGTGCATTTTTCTATTTTTTTGTAGAAATATTGTGAGTAAATGGCCGCTTTGTTTTCTACGACTATAACAGTCGTAAATATTGTATGGGTGTAAAATAATATTTTGTCCGAAAAGCCGAAAAAAATCTCAAATAAATTAATATTATTATTAAAGTCTGTTTTTTATCCTCAAAATTGAGACTGAAAATTGGGAGTTTTACTGTTGTTTTATTTACGTACTATATGTAAAACTTTAAATCTTATTATTGTTTGATACACACCGTGGAACATTTTAAAATTTACGTCTAGTACGTATGTGGAACAATAGTAAAATTCCCCACTTTTTAGTCCCATGTTTTTGACCAAAATTGGGCCCCAGGTAGTGTTGTAAAATTACCGGTAATTTAAAATTCGGTAATATTACCGGCATTATTACCGGTAACATGGGTAAAACAGCTAACAAACTTTTTATGTCATATTTTAATTTCAATTTGTACCATACAATACTCGTAATAGTAAAAATTTGAGTATTTGTCAAAAAACAGATAAAACGCAATCTAGCGACTTTTAAACAAATCATATATAAATATATGTTAATTGAAAAATAAAAATAAATATGTAATCAGTTTTAGACTTCAGTTTCAGAATTAAATTAAACCATCTTATTCAAAATCCCAAATTCGCAACCATTTAATCAGTATTTTGGTCGGTCTATGTATGTACAGGTAGCTCCAAATCACCCTATCCTTCGAACAAATATGAGTCTATATTTTCTTCAACAAATAACTGAATTGTATTTTTATCTGATTTTGTATAATTGATATATTATCATTACCAGTTCTACCAATTTCTGATCTCTCTCAAGTTGTAGTTGTGCAAAATGTAATGTAGTTTCCCGGCACGCTCAAGGATTACGTCTTGAGCTGTGTATAAAACCATACGTGCTGAATGTTCTTTCCGTTGCAGCTGTTGATGCAGGCATGTTTAAAATATCAATGCCAACGTACTTAATGGTGAAGTAGAGCTGCTCACCATATTTCACCTGAAACCTGTGTACCTGCCCGCCATATTTCACCTGAAGTTTGCTTGCAACCACAAATGGCCATTAAAAAAGTTCAATTCGTACATTTAATGCGCCAGTGACTCAATAATTTTGTTGTGGTCGTTATATTTTGGGTGGAGTTCTGCGGTAATGAAAATAAATTCTGTTGCTTCAAGTTTCTGTGTTTCCGAAAGATTTTTGCATCGAACGGCTGGCTCAAGCAAATTTTCCGCACAATGCAGGGGTTGTAAGGATTTTCTGATCAGCAAATCTAGGATGTTTATAAGTTCTTCGTAATTGGCGCATTTGTTTTGTTCAAACGTAGCTTTTATATCAACAAACCAGTCCACCACTTTGGATAAAACTGCTTTCTTGTCATTCTCAAAAAATGATGTACATTTAGCGATCGGAGTAAGTAAATAGTGAACTGTTTCAATTTTTTTCCAGAACGATTCGCTTAAAATGGAGGAGATAGTAGATGAGTTCATAACCGTGACTGCATTTCGCCTTCGATAGCTAAGGCATTCAGAGCGTATCTTGGTTCAATCAAACTGGAAAGTGAGTTAAAGGAATTAAATCGTGTTTGCACAGGCAGTTTAAGTGCAATATACTTTGCTTTGCGGTCGCCCTGAATTCGCTCAAAGGTAGCGTGTAAAATATGTGAATTTTTAATTTCGGAAACCATTCGTATAACTGAGTATTTTAATCTGCTGATAGGCTGAATTTTAAAGATGTCTGCAATCTGCAAATTAAGCCCATAGCAAATACACCCATGTCGGGAAAATGCTTGCTTACCATTTTTCGCGCCGTCTTTATATTCGCTCCATTGTCAGTAATAAGCCCAATAAAGACTCCTTCTATTTTATCAAAAAAAAATTTAACCATATCACGGCTTTCCTTAGTGTGCGTAGATTTGTAGAAAACCGGCTTGGGTGTGTTGATTACGTGATTTGTTATGTGAGTCCCTGCGTATATTCGACCATGCGTCTGTTTGTAATGGGAGAATGTGAGTATAGATCATTTGTTCTGAGTGAATGATTGCAGCTGTCAAGTGAGTCAAATTCGGAGGGTAAAAAAGAAAGCATATAAATCAACGGGTCGTATTTAGAATTTGCTCGATTGAAATTTAAAACTTCTCAAATTCACAATTTTTTTTGTTCGAATATAGTACGCATTAATTGTTTTTATTTTCGGTAAAAAAAATTATACTTATAGTAATCCAAAATAAAAAGTAATTATGAAAAGAAAAGCACGTAGAATATGTACGTAGTAATAAGAGAAATGCGACACTGGTAATATACCATATGCTTACAAACACAAACACAAAATGAAAAACACCACGCCGAAATCAAAATTGTTTACTTAATTTTCTCTGATTTTTAACTTAAATTAAGGATGAATTTACCACAAATCACTTTGTTCTCAACACAATTTACATTTTATTTTATATAAACACTTAGTAAACTTACTGATGGTAAGATACGCCTTTTTGAAATTTGTTAGGCGTATTTTTACGCCTAACAAATTTCAAATTCATTCATTTTTTTTAAGTTTTGACAATACACTTCATTTCAATTAAAGAAGGGCTGTTCGACACGATCGAACTCAAGGTTCATCAATGGATTGGAAAGTCGGTATTGTGAAAGAACTTCAGATTCGGAGTTTCTTGAATAAATCAATCCAAGCAGAATTCCTTCTTAAGCTTAATGGAGCACCAGAGACGAAAATTGCTCGAGCTAATAACTCGTCGATAATCTGTTTTTCAGGTGTCATTTCCATAGAGGATGTATCATATTCAGGATCAGATTCCAGCTCAACTATTGATGCTACATTGGATGACATGCCACCTGACTCCGATAAAGTGGTTGGCGGATGATATGATGTGCTTTCTGGATCGAACGCGATGGCTTGTAAATTATTACGATGGGCTAAGTGTTGACTTCGAACATCTTTAGGTGCCTTCTTACATTTCAGCAAATATCGTATAAAAGGAAAAATCATACAGTAGCGTCGCAACATTTATTGCGATTAAATTACTTAAGTTAGTTCGATTTTTTTTTCAAATATGTTACCGATATTACCGCGGTAACATCACTTTGGGTAATATTACCCAATATTACTCATTTTATCGGTAATATTACCAACGAGAATATTACCATTTACATCACTAGCCCCAGGTGACAGTTGGTTCAGTTTAGATTAAATATTTTTTTCGATATTAAAAATATTTGAATATATTTGTAATATTTTGAAGGTACAAAAGGTGCCACTTAATTTGTAAATATTTAATGTTAACTTTCATAATTTAGGCACGGACGCCAATTTAAACTAGAAAACTGTAAAATAGCAACCTCTTATTGAAAAACAATAGTGCAACTACGAAACGATGTTCTATATTTTATACGAATTTTCTATATAGGCTCATGCGTATACATACTCTAATTCCAATATTATCTATTGAAGATAATTCCGAAATATACGTGTAGACGCACAACACTGGCTGACACAAGTGCCCATTTGATACCTCCAGACAGCTTCATGCAGAGACCATCAACCGAACATTCAAATTTTTTTTGGAGGAAAACGCTGGCTTACCAGTACATAGTTTCATTAATTTTTGTTGGTTTTACTATCGGACGCCACAGATAAAATAACCAAATATTTTATACTTTCTCAACCAAAACATTAGACACAGAATTTATTTAGCTTATACACTAACAACTTGCTTTATGGCTAATTTAAATAATTTTTGTACTTAAAATAATTTTATACATTTTTTTATAATTAAATAGCGAAAAATTTGTATTTTATTATGAATATACTTTAAGCCGCTGAAATACAATAAAAAAAAGTAATTAATTAAAAAAAATTAAAACTAGCAATTTTATTTTTGCTGCGTTAAATATAATTTAGTGTGTCCGAAATAATATAAAACGTAATGAAATAATAAATGAACTTTCTAATTTGATAGTTTTTATTATATTATTTATTATTATTATTATTAACTATTTTATTTTTTTTTAATGAATAGATGAAATTGCAACTTTTATTGTTGGTTTGATATGTATACAGGTAATATGTGTTAAACACGCGTTTACATTCGCAAAATTTTGTGCTTAAATTGCAAGTCATCGAAATTTAATGAGAAAAAATTAATTCGTTAATCTAAATTAAACGATAAGACGCTTAACAAAACAACAACCGAAATTGGTAGATAGACATATAGACATATATACAAGTACATAGTTTTATTTAGTCTGGGTGGTTCAGTTTCCAAAATTTTAGTTACACTAGCACATGACATGTATATGTTGTACAAAATAGATAAAAGTCGCGGGCCCTTTCTAGTGTACTTATGCTTTACGTTATAATAATTATAATTATTGTAATTAAAAATTAGAGAAAAAAAAATTTATAATCGAATCTATATTAAGACAACGGATTGATGTTATACCGCCAAATTAACTATGTACTCGGCAACAATAAAAAAAAAATCACACAGGTGGTCAACCGCTAAAAGTCATTTCATTCGATTCTATACAGTCTCGCTTACTACAACACAACACAAAAACACAACCCAAAAGGAGAGGTTGTGAAGGTAAAAACCTTTTTAATAATTTAATTTTCGAAAGAAACTACAAAATCTAATTTCCTTTTTTTGTTGTTGTTTGTTTTTTTTTTATTCATCTCTTACCAACTAACTAATAAAACAAATAAAATTATTAAGTGGAATTTGTTAAAACCACAGAAGACACCGACCGAAACCGGAAGCAACCAAAATAATTGGCATCCATTTGGAGATTGTAATGTGTAATGAAATAATTTTGTCGATCTTGAATTTAATTAAAGGATAATGTTCGGGAGAATATTGATATTGATATCACATGGGAAGGAAAGATTTATTTACAGTTAATTCACGCTTGTTGACCACCAACCCAGAAAATGTTAATATTGTGACGAGTGTCGAATAATTCTGAAGCACATAAAGAGAATCGCCTAAAAATGGGTGGGGATGAGTGCCGCAAATATAAAACGTATGAAATCAGAAGATGAAAAAGTGTAAATTAAGTGCGTTTGACACTTCACTACATTGCTGTGATTATTCTGTTAAAATTAATGAATTATTTTCTTTTATTGAGCTTTGATTTGCTGCTTAACCCTGCCAGAAAACAGAATAAAACACGAATCAAGTCATCCGAACCGAAATGCACTGCTTCAACTTCTTCTGAAACTGTTAAATTGCCGCGAATTAATGATTTTATTTGATACATCATGGTTGTTGTTTCTTCAACGGCACTTGAGATTTGTCCTACACTTTCTTCATGCGAGTCTTTACTGACTTTACCTCAACCTCCCGCATATTCCATATATCTAGTTAACCTTACTACAAATTTCTGTAAAGCATTGTACCTCAGAAAAGTAACGAAAAATTGACAATTAGACAAAATAAAGAATCTGCTAGAAATTGATATGCGTGAAGTTATTACAATTCCTCCCTCGTTAATTTTTGACAAAAAAAAATTGACTACAGAAAAAAATTTAAAAAAAATTGAATGAAAATTATAGTTCCTTAAAAACCTAGTCGATCGATATTTTAATGCGTTGATTGGAATACACGGTTTTCTGTCTTGGATAATTTGATTTTCTTATTGGTGTCTCGCATTGTAACCTTGGATTTTCATTAAGTTGTGTTCTTGAAAATGTTGTTGTTTGTGCCGTATCGTTGTTTACAATCTCTTGTGGAGATTTCCATTTTACATTATGACTCACGTTGCCGCAGGTGATCCATTTCGTAAAATACTACGAAGATCACTCCTTGATGTCGGAGAGTTTTGTTGTTGTGCACTTGCAGGTCCTTATTGTGATCGTACGTCATTTCGCTATTCTTCTTGCACGTCATTTGGCATACGATTCTCATGGCTCCCTAAATTAAAAAAAAGCGGTAATTAAAAAGGTGGACTTAAAAATGGTATTTTTATATGAAAAAATTGGAACTTTTTTAAGTCATACTTTTAATAAATTTTCTGACTTAACAAAAGTGTTTTTACACAAACAAATTTAATTTCAAAATGACACAAGAAAGGCATATTTTATGCCATTTTACACATATATTTTTTAATTCATTTTCAAAATGACTTAAAAAAGGCATATTTTATTTCATATTATAAACATAAAATTCACATTTGTTTTTAATACACATAGAAATGCATGCGTAATTTTACGTTTTTAAGAAAATGGTTTCTTGTTTTTCTTGTTACAGTTTTTTGTTGTATTGTAGGGAAGGATAAAAAAATATGCATTTCAATTGTGAATTGTTATTTGTGTATTAATTATGAATTAAAATAAGGATTTTTTAATTCTTTTGAAATTTGCAATTGTGTTTTGCTCATTTTCATTAATGAAAGCATTAGTTGAAAATTTGGAATGGCTTTAATTTATTTATTACAGTAAAAGCCCGATTATCCGGCGTTTAATTAACCGGAACACTCAGTTAACTGGAATTTTAATTTTTAGGATTTTTTTTTTGCGTTTTCTTTATTTTCTCTTTCATTCGCATTTTTAATTCATTTTTAAATTTGCATTTGTTTTTTGCACATTTTCATTAATGAAAGCATTAGCAACTCAGTTAACCGGAATTTTAAGTTTTGGGTTTTTTTTGGCTTTTTTCTCTTTATTTTCTCTTTCATATGCATTTTTTAATTCATTTTGAAATATACAATTTTTTGTTGCACATTTTCATTAATTAAAGCATTAGTTGAAAATATTGAATGACTTTAATTTACTTATTACAGTAAAACCCGGTTATCTCGCATCCAATTAACCAGACCACTCAGTTAACCGGAATTTTAATTCTAAGCATTTGTTTTTGCTTCTGTTTCTTTCTTTTCTCTTTCACATTCATTTTTTTAATTCATATTGAAATTTTCAATTGTTTTTTGCACATTTTCATTAATGAAGCATAAGTTGAAAATTTGAAATGGAATTTTCAGATTACAGTAAAATCCCGATTATCCCGCATCCAATTAACCGGAACACTCAGTTAACCGGAAGTTTTAATTTTTAGGAGCATTTTTTTTAATTCATATTGAAATTTACAATTGTTTTTATGAATTTTTCAGTTTTTTGACATTTTTATTAATTTAGTAATGAAAGCATTATTTTCCACACTTTCATTAATGAAAGCCTTAGTTGAAAATTTTGAATGGTTTTAATTTTCATATTACAGTAAAAGCCCAATTATCCGGCATCCAATTAACCGAAACACTCAGTTGACGTGAATTGAAATGTTTTGGAGTTTTGCTTTTTTTCTCTCTCAGAAGCGAATTTTTTGTTTTATTATTTGGGGATTCATAGAATATATACTTTCCTTTCCTTTTTTCTGTTTTATGCATTATTCTATTTGAATTGAATGTGTAAAGTCGTACCCCAACTAGGGTTGGGGAAATATTGGATACATATATATATATATATATATATATATATATATATATATATATATATATATATATATATATATATATATATATATATATATATATATATATATATATATATATATATATATATATATATATATACCGTACAAAATAATGAAAACAATCGAAATTCTCATAAAATTTCTAGTTTTAATGAAACATTCAATTATCCGGAATTTCCGATTACCCGGAATGCTCTCATCCCCAAGCGTTCCGGATAACAGGGCTTTTACTGTAACGTATACTGCAGTAAAAGCCCTATTGTCCGGAATGCTTATAACCGGGATGAGAGCATTCCGGATAATTGAAAATTTCGGACAATTGGATGCTCCAATAAAACTAGAAATTGTACAAAAATTTCGCTTGATTTCGTTACTTTTTAGGACTCTCGTTTATTTATTTTCAATTTATGTAACAAAAAACAATTTGTTTATAAATCAGTTCATTGAATTTATTGCAACTAATAAATACATACATATTATGTACAAGAGTACAACCACACGATTATCCAAAATTCAATAATATATATGTATGTATATCCAATATTTCACTAACCTAACTATGTAATTTACGACTTTACACATTCAATTCAAATAGAATAATGCATAAAACAGAAAAAAGTAAAGAAAAGTAAATTTTCTATGAATCCCCGAATAATAGAAACAATGATATCTCTTGTGAAAAATAAAAAAGTAAAAAAAAATCCTAAAACTTAAAATTCCGGTTAACTAAGTGTTCCGGTTATGGATGCCGGATAATTGAACTTTCACTGTAATATGAAAATTAAAGCCATTCAAATTTTTCAACTAAGGCTTTCATTAATGAAAATGTGAAAAAACAATTGAAAATTTCAAAATGAATTAAAAAATGCATATGAAAGAGAAATAAAGAGAAAAAAGGGGAAAAATTATAAAAATTAAAATTCTGGTTAACTAAGTGTTCTGGTTAATTGAATGCCGGATAATCGGGCTTTTACTGTAACATGAAAATTAAAGCCATCCAAAATTTTCAACTAAGCTTTTATTAAAGAAAATGTGCAAAAAACAATTGAAAATTTCAAATGAATTAAAAATGCGTATGAAAGAGAAAATAAAGAAAAAGCAAAAAAATCGTAAAAATTAAAATTCCGGTTAACTGACTGTTCCGGTTAGTTGGATGCAGAATAAACGGGCTTTTACTGTAATATCAAAACGAAAACCGTTCGAAATTTTCAACTAATGCTTTCATTAATGAAAATGGGCAAAAAAATAATTGCAAATTTCAAAATGAATTAAAAATGCATATGAAAGAGAAAAGAAAGAGAGAAAACAAAAAAAAAATCCTAAAAATTAAAATTCCGGTTAACTGAGTTCCGGTTAATTGGATGCCGGATAATCGGGCTTTTACTGTTATACATATTTACGTTTTATTTCGATCTTAAAAACACATTTTATTTCATTTTCAAAATGAATTAAAAAATACACATTTTATGTCATTTATAAACACACTTTTTGAATCATTTTCAAAATGACTTATGATATGCATTAATGAAGTCAGCTTTTTTTATTTCATTTTCATTACAGATTTTAAGTCAATTTTAAAATGAAATAAAACCGCTGGTCTTAAGTCGGAAAAAACACCATTTTTAAGTCAGCCTTTTTTAATTCAGGGAGCCGATTCTCATTGAACAAAATTGGTTGATGAATATTTTGTTTTCTTGAGAAAGAAAATTAGAAAAATTTCCAATTGTTTTTTATGTGACGATTTTTCATAGTCATCAGTTAATGACAAAATTCTTGTTCGTAATTGATTTGAATGTCGTCTCGAAATACCATAGTTTATGACAACAAGGTACATTCTTCTCCCTAACAATCTGAACATGTAAGCTTTTCTCCATTTTATCCATTTTTCTAGTTGAAAAATCTTTAGCGTAAACGTTCTCATCGACGTTGTATTTGGTCGATATGATGCAATTTTCTCTTCGGTAGAAATACGGATTCATTGATGACAATACAGTGCGAGGTTGTCAACCGGGTAACAGTTCCACGAGTGATTTGTCTACGATAAAAATTTCAATAGTGCGTTGTCACCATTGGTGCCGTCATGACAAATTTTCTTCATTGTAGTTTTGGAAGTTCGGACCATTCATTTGGTTTCCCTATTCGATTGTCGGTGAAAAGGTGCTGATGGCAAATGTTCGATGTTGTTCATACGACAGAATTCAGCGAACTCTGCAGACATAAATTGGGTACCATTATCACTTACGATGGTCGAAGGTAAACCTTCGATTGGAAAAAATTTGTTCTAACGACCGAATTGTGAGCGGTGATGTTGTTTTCGTCATTGGTACGACGAATGGAAATTTGATGTATGCGTCTACACACAATAGATACATACTGTTCATAAATGGCCCCGCGTAGTCGATATGAGCTCTTTGACGTATGGTTCATCTGGTGTTGGCCATTCGGAAAATTCTTTGTTTGATGACGATGCGTTGAGTTGACAGTTGTCACATTCTTTGACAATTTTTTCGATGTCACGGTCGATGTTTCGCCATCAGCAATGTCGACGAGCCAATTACTTCACAGTGCTTTCCCTTGTAGGCTATAGAGAGAACAACATTTCGGAGATGTTCTGACTGTAAAAAAAGGATATCATTAAACGTGTTCAAGCTATGACGATGCTTAAAATAATATGACTTCTGTTCATTAAACGATTTTTCTTGCGCTTCACCCCAGTAAAACTTCACGTCCTGTCTACTTTTAGTTGATTAAGCGGTGCAGCTACCTGAGAAAAACTATTGATAATAAACGATTACAATTTTTCATCTTACCAATAATAGATGCCACCTCTTTCACGTTTCTTGGTCGTCGTAGACTTTTGATCGCTTCAGTGTTGGTCGACGTTGGACGAATTCTGTTTCGGTTCATCATATGACCCAAGTATTCGATTTCAGGCTTCGCAAATTTGCATTTGTTAAGTTGTAGTTTGAATCCGTTGGATTCTAATCGTCATAATAATTGTTCAACATTCTTCAAATGTTCTTCATTGTTAGCGCCAGATATCACGAGATCGTCTGAATATACAGATTTGCTCCATCAGTCTTTGCAAAATGCCTGGTGCCCTAGATATTCCGAAAAGCATGCGTTGATATTCGTATAATCCGAACGGAGTGTTTATTACAAGGGATTTTTTGAATTCATCAGTAAGTTCAAGTTGTAGATAGACATCTTTCAAAATTTGTAAAAATTGACCACCTTGTAACTTGTAAAATAGCTCTTTCGTTCGAGGGATTCGGTGACGATCCTTATCCACTTATGGATTGACCGCCACTTTATAATTGGCGCAAATTCGTATTCCACGATTCGGTTTCTTCACTGGTACAATTGGAGTAACCCATGATGTGGTTTGGATTGGATTTAAAACGTTCTGCGAGTCCTATCGTTGCACTCGATTCTTTAGATTTTCGTGAGAAGAGATTGAATTCACGCTGATAGCTGATATCTCTTTGTCGGTTGTCATGGATAACCTGGAAACGCAATGCGTCGACATTTCTTTTTCATCACAGCACTGTTGATTTGACAAATTGTTGAACCATCAACTTCATTCACCATATGTGTTGTTTGAGACTTGCGATTGTTATGTTGCAACGAGTACGAGCTGTTGCGAGACTTAGAGCGTTGTCGAAAATTTGGGCGGACCTCTATTGTTACCACGTGGTCGGCTTAATGATTGGCCACGTTGTTGTGACATGCCTACAGTGGTAATTTATCCGAATTTTTTGCATCGATCACACGTAGCTTTGTAATATGGACAATTTGGACGATCGTGATCAATTTCACATTGTGGACATGACTTCAACGATCTACAAGAACGATGATCTCTTCTTGGATGATGATTCTCCACCTTGATTACTTGTGATGTCGATGAACTTTCACCCACATCCTCAAGCATTGGATTTGTTTTCTGTAGACACATGTTTCGTACCTGTTAGTGAGGAGTTAAAATTACGATAACGTTGCGGTTAGAAAATTTACATGATTGAGCGCAACCGCTTTTTGTGCAAACAAATTTACAAATTTTTGTAATACCACGCAAATCAGTCACCCACTAAGAAGAATATGCTTGGTTAGGTTTCATACCTGTTTTGTGAAACATATACGTTGCCGATAGCACCATGAGTTTTCGACTCAAAATGGGTCGTGAGAGCAGCCGTAAGTTCTGGAAATGTCTTATTTACCTCGAACAGTTTGTTTAATATATCCAACAAGTATGATCCGGCATTCCACCGAAAAAACGCCCTTTTTTTGTCGTCGTCCTCCACACCATTAGCCAAAAAGTGCGAATTGAGCTGCATCCGATACGGGTCAAAATGAAAAAAATTTGGAGGAGGATAGCAGATTCTTAGGAGTCCTCTCCAGTGTTATTGTCCATCCTTGTATGTTCGTCGTAACTTTTAAAATTTGTAACCAATTAAAATTAAAACGGTTACATCTAATATATAAAAATCTCGTGTCACGGTGTTTGTGGCCGCACTCCTCCGAAATGGCTCGACCGATTTTTATGAAATTTTTTATGTATATTTGGTAGGTATGAGAATAGGTCGTAATGTATACTTCATACCGCTATAGGTGATTAGGGTGTCCCTACCCCAGAAAAATTTGTTTGTCCTTCCCCACCCTCCCACTTTTTAATCGCGATTTTAGTATTTTTGTAGGGACAATATCCAAATAATTTAACCGTCGTTCGTATTTCAAAATTCAAACAGAACGAAATTATTTATGTTGTTGAATGAAAGATGGCGCTACGTCCGCCTTATCGAACTTTCATCCACATACATACATTTCATCCACATCGATATACATGCAAGTCATTCACGAGAAGCGTTGCGTCATTTTGACATTTCATTCTGCATTCATTATGTATCACAACGCAGTGCGTGCAAAATTTTGTACGACTAATTTTAATTTATAAGAACCATTACGTCTTTTATGATTGTAAAAAGTTTGGTAAAATACTAAAAGAACAAATACACTATCGGTATACCGTTTTTCATCAGCCGTAGAACGAATTAAAGCAACAAACATGTGAAATAGTAGGACAGAAAGAACAGACGAACAAATCCAACAAGATAACGAAAATGTGCGTGTGAGCATGTCGCAATTGCGTGCATCTCAATCACAGAGGAACGAGCTGAACGAAATCAATAACGACAATTGAAACGGTGGCAAGAACCAACAACGCCAACAAGTACATCGAGCATTTACATCCGCTTCGTTTATTCGTCTCGCATTCGATTATCATCGAATTTGACGAGTACGAGCCACATATTGAATATTCCGCTCATCTGAAAGTGCTATGGAATGTCCCCATTGTCATGGCGCTCAAATTCAAACATGAGTCAACCGGGATGTGTTGCGCATCAGGAAAAGTGCAACTACCAGAAAATGAGACACCACCTGAACGATTGAACGGCTTGCTCATCGCCACAGATCCAGATTGAAACCTGTTCCTGAAGTCCATTCGCACATTCAATTCATGCTTGCAAATGGCTTCGTTCGGAGCAACAGAAAAACATCATAATACTGCGGAAAATGCATCCGCTGATACATTCTCGAACCAATGGATCCAGATATCGGCGATGGAAAAGTTGCTGTCTATGAAAATACTGGATGCATAAAATTGCCTATTTCTGCACAATCGCTGTTTCGCAAAATGCTCTCATTGACCGCATATTTCCCGATGTACACACAATACATAAATCATGCGTGGCTGGCAGAAAGAGCCATTTTGGCAGCAAAAAATGTGGACGTCGGCGATTTAAACTTCAAGATACAGCAGTCGTTGCCCGTCGACTTGGTATCATACAAATCGATCAATATACAGTTTGCGATGCCAACGAAGCTGTAAATTATCCAACACAGTTTTTGAACTCATTGGATTTGCCAAGCATGCCACCACACCATCTACGACTGTTATTTTCACCACGGCTGTGCAATGGCACGCGATTGGTCATTAAAAAATTGATGAAAAACATTATCGAAGCCACCATTTTGAATGGCAGACGGGCCAATTGTTCTTCGAAATTAATATTGATTTTCTTTATTTCATTTTCTTACGTTAGGATACAAAATATATTACTTTTTTTCACTTTACATTTAACTTTTAAGGCTATGTGCCAAATTTAAGGTAAATCGTTTCCTACGGTAAAAATCGGTTTTAAGATCGGACAGATTTTTCGATCAGTTTGTCATAGAGTTTTTGAAAAATAATTGAATTTACTAAAAACTTTACTTAAAATTAACTTTTACCTTAAGTTTGGCACACAGCCTAAGCATCAAACAATGAATATGTTCGTTACGTTATGGAAATACATTGAATTCAGAAAATGAATGGTTGGTGTTTTTTTTTTGTTTTTATCGACGGTCATCGTCTACAGCGCTCCATTCCTCTTTCTTTCATAGATTCCATCCCCACGCACTTACACTACATTCGTAAATTTTTTGTGTAACAACCAAAATATTCACTAGAAATAATTTATATGGCAGAACAACCGGCAAACGTCAGCTAGTATATTTTATGAAATATATTAATTACACAACACAACTCGCGAGAATGACAAAAATTGACTTTTACCAATTGACTCTTTATACCTCAGAAAAGTAACGAAAAATTGACAATCATACTAAATAACGAAACTGCTAGAAATTGGTATGCGTCAAGTTATAACACAAACATTATTAGAAAAAATATGCGTAGTACCATAGATCTCGGTAATTTTAGGATGGGTAAAAGAATTCGTCCTTGAGGATAAAGAAATAATGGATGGAACAGTCGCTGTACGTAAAAAAGAAGGAGAAGGCCAAAAAACGATTGCATTAGCGCATTTTACTGAGCAGTTGTGTGCAGAAGCCATTGCTATAGGTAAACTTTGATATACAAATGTAATAAGCCAAAAGGGCATCAAGTGGCATGAAAACCTAAAACGCGGATTCCGTATCTGGGATTAAATGGCGTTAGGAGCAGTTTTATGTTTAACAAGTTGATGGTGAAGAACTATGGAATGAAATTCAATGCAGACTTTGTAAGTGCCATCCAATATTTTGGCGGTTTTTGTTCACAAAAATTTTGACCCAATGGCAGCTGTGTTGCTCCATGTAGAAAAATTTTACGCTTGTTTTTGTTTGCTTATACAGTGATAGACATTCGTATAAACGCACTATGTTTTTTAATTATATTTCTACAACCAGACCTATCTAATTATTTCTAATTAACTTAAATTGTCTATTTCACCTAAGATAAGTAGTTAAGATAACAAATTAATGACAATTAAATTTTTTGACTTTAATAAAATTGAAAAATCTAAAATTTAGGTAGACATTCATATAAACGCATCCGAACTAATTAAAACACCAGTAAGAAAAAATTTGGTATTTTATTTATTTAATATTTTGTATGATCCACCATTTTGTATTACATCGAAAACTGGATTTGGCATTGAACCTACTAATTTTTTCAATGTTTCTAGATCAACTTTCGCACAACAATCACGAATTGCACTTTTCAAGTCATTATCAAATTGCCGATCATTTGCATAGACTTTACCAGGCAGGATACCTTGGCAGGAAAGGTCCTCGATAGGATTGCAGTCAGGACTGCAAGCTGGCCATTCAAGGAGAGGTTTGTTATTCTCGCGAAACCACTGTTTGGATTCATTTCACATATATGGATAGAAGCATTATCCTGCTGGGATATGCAATTTTCGTGATCAATACTATCAAGGTAACTAAGAAAAACATCTTCCAAAAGATGTACATTCGGGAGTTCATTTGAGTCATTATGTCGCAGATAGGAAGCTTTGCGTAGTAAGAAAAGGCTTCCCATATCATTACGCTCCCTCCACTACGTTTCGACCTGATGACGCCATGTTCTTTCAAATTATGTCAGTAGCAACTGTTGTAGTCAGGACCATCGAGGTTAAATTTTTTCTCGTTAGATAAAATCACCTTCTGCCAATCTGTTGTCCACGACATTTATTTACGGGCAAATTTGAGGTGGCTCTCCTTATGCACGGCACTTAAACGCTGTTTACTTCTCAATTTAGTCCATTTAATATTTGGTGAACTTCTCGAAACACGGGCAATGTGTCGAGTCGTCCCAGGAAGGCCCAATTTCTCCTTTATCTCTTTGCATGAGAGCCGATTTCGAGTAGCCTCATGTCGAATTTGACCAGTTTGACGTGCTGAGATCTTAAGTTCGGCCTTTTGTTGGGGGCTTTTACACTATAATTTGGACCTTTTTTTTAATTGCGGATGACGCTTTCAGATCGCACAATTTTTGTTTCAGTTTTAAGGTTGGAATATCCTTCCTCCTTATATATTTTTATCGATAACTACTCCGCCTTAGTTAAACGATTACCTTTAGGCATTGCTAAAAACAGTTTTTAAAATGATTTTTATGAATACCAAATTATTGTATGTAATTTACCTTTGAATATGTTTGAAAAAATTAGAAATAAATTAAAACATAAATAAAAAATCACTTTTCACGTACTGCGTTTAAACGAATGTCTCTGCAAATACTGACTGCTTGAAGATTTTTTGTTTTATTTTGTATATTTCGCGTACTGTTATTTTGTTTTTAGTCCAGGCAAGTTCCCGTTAGACAAACAATAAACTATAATAAAAAAAAATTGATCGAGAAAGAACAGCGAAGAAATAAATGGTTAAAGTGGAAGAAATTAGTACGTTATACGAATTTCTATCACTATAGGCGAGGAGCGTCAAAGCAACGTGCGACTATGTCAATTTTAATCCAAGAAACCATTTTCATACCCTTTCTAAGGTAGGAGATTTCAACTTGTTTACGAGAGCAACTTGCCTCTACTTGAGCGAACTGGTGGCAATAAGTAGTAGGCTATTTGTCTAATTCAATAATCTGATCGCCATTTATTAATTCCACCATAACTGCGTTACTATTCGGCTCAACCATGCCAATGGAACACAAATAAATTAGCTATACAAAAATATGATTTTGCTGGCCTATGATATGATGTCATGATTAAAATTATTAAAATTCTTGCCATTTAATTTTACAATCATATCACCTTCTTTAAAGCCCATTTCATTCCCCATATCAAGTGGGAAACTCCATATTTGCTTACTTCACCTTTGGACAAACAATATACATTATGATGCCACTGACAAGATTAAAAATAATTCCACACAATACATGTCTGGGACACCAGAAGTAGACGATCAAACGAAACAGAGTGATAGAAGAACTCATTTCCAACAAAAACAGCCGAGTGAAGTTTTTTCGAATTGTTGATGGTGCAAAAGTTATTCAACTTTTAGTGTTTTTAGTGAAATCGCAAACGCACCCACTAAAAAATTAATTTAAAAAAAACCTTTCTGCAGTGGTTAAAGATTCTGCACTTGGACCGGGGGGTACTGGGTTCAAATCCCATCAGAGGCTAGATCCAAATCGAATTTTCATCATGACAATCGGTAATGTTAATAAACACAGCTAAGACCCTCTGATGGAGTGCAGAATTTAGCGCCGACCAACCGTCCACTTCAATGTACAGGTTGACATGGAGCTTGCAATGTACAGGTGATATACTGTAGTTGTGTGAGTAGTTGAATAGGTGAATGTGTTAATGATGGGGCGTGAATGCGTGGTATCACAATGAGCCAAAATTGGCCTAAGTGTCAACCACTGAACCCTAACCTTTGTTTAACTTTCTTTTTTAATCTCTTTTTAATCTATGAATGGCTGTTTATTTTATAAGTAATTGTGAACTTATATAGCAAATTTAAATATAAAAACATGTAAAATAAATACTTTTTAAATATATATTAGTCAATTATCGTCAATTTACATTTATATCATTGCAATTTTTCTCAAAATTTTTACATGGAAAATTTCTATTTACAAGCAATGATTTTTGTCAGCCAAATGTTTTCCATATAAAAATTTTATCAGCTCTTGAAGCAGATAAAAAGTTTGACATTTTTATTCACCACATTTTTTAACTGTTTAACTTTTGCGGCATTTAAACCAATTACGGCACTTAAACCAATTACGGCATTTAAACCAATTGAAACACGCTCTTAGTCGTGTTTGTTAAAAAATAAACAACAAAATTTCGAGTTCTAAAATAGATGCTTTATACGAAATTGTTTAAGCAAATCTAGTAGACCGAATTAAACAAAATGTCTGGTATAAAAAAAATATTTTGTAATTTGCTGACCATGAAAAAAGTACAATTTTGTCAAGAAATGCTGCGTCGATATACTAAGCAAATTCGCAATTTTTTAAAAAATTTTAGGGAGTGACGAAACATGTTTTAAAAGTAAATCCAAAAGGCGGCATATAGTCAGTTTCAACACCCATTTTGAGTGAAAATGTGGATGGGGATAGTCGATAGAAAATTAATTGGCTCATTTGAACTACCACGTCGGATCACCGGGAAATTCGACAAGTTTTCTACAAAACAACTTGGATGAATTATTGCATGATCGATTATGCACTAGTAGCGAGACAACACCTCAATGTAAATTATCGAGGCCGCTGGAGGGTCCTTTGCATGGTCACTGCGGTCTCCTAATCTAAGTTCTTTAGAATTTTTTCTGTGGGGTAACTATAAAGAGCTGGTTATGAAAGAGTAAACGGCGACATGTAATCGAAGCGTTAAATATTTTAAAAAAAAAAACGAACGTGTAATTTCGCCGGATTAAGCAAAATTTGTATACGGCGCCGCAAAAGTCGACACTTCGAACACTTATTATAACATTTAAAATTAATTAAAAAAATTTTATTTTATTCATTTTGTTTTATTTCTGATAAAGGGGAGCGATACGATATCTTGCATTACAAAATCTCGCAAAGATATTCCAAAATCTTGCATTTCAAAATCTCGCGTTACAAAATCTCGCATTACAACCGTATTTGAAAAACCCGTATTTTTTAAAAAAAAAAACCCGTATTTTAAGATCCCGTAGTATAAAAACCCGCATTTTAGAATCACTCATATTTTAATTCACCCCCATTTTTTAAAATATCGAGAGTCACGTCGATTATAGAATCCGCGAGAGCGGATCGATTGCGGATTGAAAAATGCATATAAATAAAATGGAAAACAATTGCCATAAATCAAAGTAGCCAAGAAAATTTGTATTGGTTTCCATACAAATCGTTTTTTATGATTCCCCGTACAAACGCAATAAAATATTTGCGGATCTAAAACAAATTTTTCTTTTCTAACTGTATAAAAATCCATAAGAATTTCTATGATACTATGATTTAAAATTTTGTTTTATGTTTTTTTTATATGCAGTTTACAATCCGCGATTTTGTACTGTGGGATTTTGTAATGCGAGATTTTGAAGTGCAAGATTACACAACTTACTTCCTGCAAAAAATTGATAAAAAACATTCTATTCTGAGTAGCCCAGTGCATAAATCTGCATTAGTGTCGCATATTTTTCTGATAGTGGGTCAACTTTCTATAGGACAGTGTTTTCCCTGTGGCGTTTCTTAAACATCAACAAAAATTTGTAAGAAAAAAAAGACTTTACAAAACCATTGTTTTTATTTGACAAAAGATAATACTGCTTATAAAAATAATTTTATTGGGAAGGCACACTCTTCTAGCTCGTATTGAGAAAGAAAGTTAAACAAAAAAACTTTTGGTTTTTTTTTTAATTAATTTTTGCCGGTTTTACTAAAAACCATTAAGAGTGGAATAAGTTTTGCACCATCAACAATTTGAAAAAAGTTTACTTGGCTGTTTTTGTTGGATATGAGCTCCCCCATCACAATGTTTCGTTTGATCGTACACTTCTGGGACATGCTGTAGAGGAGGAGAAGGAGTTTAGAATCTTGATTATAAGGTTTGTTCTACCATGTGACTGTCGATCCCACCTTCCTTTTCTTCCATTCCTGATATTTTGACGGTAACCCTTTTCAGCATCGCATTGAATTATATTGCGGCGTAGAGTTATATGACTTTCAAGCGAAGGTCGTGGAGGAGACCAAGGATGTTGGTAGTATTACTGGGTCCGCTTGGGTTATTACATAACATTTCATCATTGTTGATGTGAAGTCTTTCAAGTTAAGAAATACAGTAAAAATTCATCAGGGTGTCTTCCACCATCATCGTTATTCTATTATAATTCTTAAAGATTTCAAATTAAGATTTCTTTCTGCTCCTGGAATTTTATTTTATACACATTTTGTTGTTGTAATTCTCTTCTATTTATTTTTACATTATTACCATTATTGTTATACATATTGTTTAACTCTTATTATAAGAATAAATAATAATTTTCTTATTAAACGAATAACGAATGAGATCTTAGAATGTTGATAAAATATCCAACCTATACAGCATACAACAACAAACAACCAATAAATTATCTATTGATTCTGTGTTGTAGTCGAACACGTTGTTGTTTCGTTTTGTTTTTTGTTTGGTCACTCGCACTCATTCACTTTACATATCGGTTGACCTCTCTGGGAAATAAATACTGTGTACGCAGTGTATCGTGTGTTCGCCCGATCTGTATATAATGTTGAGCTGTTGAAGAAGTTTGATTAATGATTAATGATATGGAAATTAGACGTGCGTATATAAAATTTTAAGATAATAGAAATAAGATTGTGGTTTACGCCTTCCTCTTCTTGTAGATATGGTATTTGATTTTATGTAGATTAAATTGGCGCCACAGGATTACTCCAACATTATGGTTTGAGGTTAATGAGATTTTTTGCCAAATAGGGAGCAATATTACGTTCAAAATATTAATTCGTATATACAAACACAAATTTAATTATAACATATTGTATAATGTTAACAAAAGGAGGGGAGTATGTATTATCACAACAACAAAAAAGGTTTTATATCGTATCGATCGCTTGATGGGCCTATTACACAAACCGATAACCGAAAACCAAAATATCATCGACTCATAAATTGGATGAAATCAACTTAAACAACAATTGGAAACCTTTTAATAACCGGCGCCAAATATTATAACACAGAAATGATTTCCATAATAACCTGAAACTTCCACCAGTCACGATGACTGACTGAAAAATTGTTAAATGAAACTACTTTATGTGGTATGGATGTAAGTTTATAATTTATAAAAGAAATGATCTGTTTTGAAAGGTAATATCCAAAAAAAAAAAAAGAATAATAGATTTTTTTTTAACTTTGGTTTCGTTTCTTTTGATTTCCAATCGAGTTGTTAAAGAATTTTATTTTAACGTTATCGAGCGCAGAGCGACGCGAGATACAAGTACAACAAAAAATGGCAATATTATTATGATTCTCTTTTTAGAATTTTTTTTTTTTCATTATTAAATTGATAACCGTGAATAATTAGAATTCTTTTAATAAATTTTATTTAGTTGTACCATTTGAAAATTAGATTTAGACGAGAAATAAAATTGCTTTCGTTTTGGGAAACCAAAAATTGTGTGGTTTAATGAAAACAAATAGTCATACACAAGCACGTATTCGTGTATTTTGAATGGTTATAATGAACTTCAATGTTGAACTGGGCTGATGGGGAAATATTTACGTGTATTTATAAATATGGATGAGAATTACTGTGGCATAACTGTATTAAGCACCGCCAATCAAGTGTTTGCTAAGAAAACCCTAATGCCGCACCAGCATTTGTAGCACAATCCAATAAAAATTGTATTATTACAAATCAGCTTTTCTTATTTCTGTTAATATTACTTGTTGTATCGTACTGGCGGTGTTACGCCAGTATATAGGATGGCCGGTCCTTTTCAATCGATGAATTTTAGTACTTAATATTATCTGTTCTAAAAAATTCTTTGTCATATGAAAAGTCAAAAATATGCCATTTATCATCATGGAGTCGCTAACAACACAACAAATCATTTTGACTCTCCAAATTTATTATGAAAATAATCGTTCAAAAACAACAACATTTCGTAAATTACGGTGCAGAATTATTGATCGAAGAAACTGGTTCAGTCGAAGGTCATAGACCGTCTCAATACGATCATCTAGTTCGTACTCTTGATGTAGTGGCAGCTGTTAGTGAAAGTGTTCGTAATAAACCAGACACATCAACCAGGCATCGGTCACAAGAACTAAACACTTCACGAACCAAAATTCAACTAACTCGAAAATTGAAGCGACCAGACCATTTAAATCGTCATCGTTTTGTTAATTGCATGCTGAACGAAATGAAGGTTTTTCATCCAAAACCATCTTTATCGATGAAGCTCATTTTCATCTTAATTAGTACGCCAATAAGCAAAATTGTCGAATTTGGGGAGCGGAGAATCCTCATCTTATTCACGAAGCAGAAGTTCATCCTCCAAGAGTCACTGATTGGTGTGGTTTATGAGCTGGTGGCATCATTGGGCCGTTTTTCTTTGAAAACGAATAGGAAAATGCTCTTACAGGGAATGAGGAACGTTATCGCAACATGTTATCTGGTTTTTTGTGGTCCAAATTGAATGAATTGCGTGTCAACGCCCTTTGGTTTCAACAAGACGGAGCGTCATGCCACACAAGTAGTGCAACAATCCATTTATTGTCAACAAAATTTGCTGATCGCATATTGTCAAGAAATGGTGAAGTTGCTTGGCCACTAAGAAGCCTGGATTTAATACCACTTGATTATTTTTTGTAGGGTTATTTGAAAAGTAAGGTGTATTCTAATCATCTACAGACAATTCAACAACTTAAAAACAACATTCGAGCTGAAATTGAGGTCATTATGAGCCAACATGATACTCCAGTAGAAGTAGCAGCTGACCCATCAAAAACCACCCTTAATTTAGAGGTCAAACTATTTCCCTTTAATACCCCATGATGGGGCAAACAGTAGTATTGAGCGGTACTTATCATCACGTCGTCAACTGGAACCTTTCGCATATGATTCAAGTGTACGTATTCTTCCATAAACTCCTTATACATTTGATAGAACCTCGGTTGTCTCTTAAATTTCCTTTCCAGTGACATGAACCGCTGCCACGCAATATTGACCCAGTGGTTGATGTGTGAGCTTCCACGGTAGCTGCACGACATAGTGACCTTCCGGCGTTTTACGATACGTGGATAGAAAATTTTCCTCACATGCTTGTTCTTCTGGCGTCCACGGTGTATCAGCTAATACTTCTTCCTGTTCCCAGAATTTTTTCAATGATTCTTCTAACACTTGTTCGTCTTTAATTGCAACGTGAAACATTTGATACAGTTCTTCTTGTTCATTGTTACCATTTCGTGGTGTTCCGGCAATAACGTAGCCAAATTTCGTATCTTGGGCAACTAAATTTCTGTTTAATTGAACTGGATTATTTCGTAAAATGTGAAAGAAATAATCGGCACCCAATAAAATATCTATTTCCTTAGCTTCACGAAAGGTCGGATCTGCTAATTGTGAGTTTAGAACTTTATCGACTAATCCGCCTTGATAATCATCAGTTTTCATTAAGGTCGTAATTTTGGGCAACACATACACATTCACATTTAAAAACTGAGATTCATTAAACCGAGAGTATATTACGAATTGGGCTTTTCCTATGGCGGACACATTCGATGTTGCTGGACCTTCTACCCGAACTCGACCAGCCTTACGAATAATACCTAAGCGGTTCACGCACTGTTGTGATATGAACGTGGTTTGCGATCCTGAGTCTAGTATCATTCGACATGACCTTAATTGACCAAATTGATCCCTTACATTGATAATCGCTGTTGGAAGTATAGCGCCAACCCCACATACATTTGAAATAGTCGACTTGGTATTTGAAGTTTTAGTACTGCTATTTGGTTCTTGTTTCTTTGGACTGGTGATTACATCGGATGTGTTAGATGAGACCACGTTTGAACTAATGGGCGAAGTACCATGAAGTAGAATATGATGCCGGCGATGACACTTTATGCAGTTCGTTGTACTGAGACATTGACTGGCTTTATGCCGAGCTGACAAACAATTGAAGCACACGCGAAGTTTTGCTGCTGCATCTCTTCGTTGATTTGGATCCAAATTCGTAAATTTATCACACGAATGAATTTGATGATCACCTTTACAATATACACACTGGATTGGACAAGGAGTCAATACAGTGACCTGATGCATTTTGGAGGTAGTTGGTTTAGTTGCATATCTCCCCGAGTCACTAGATTCCAAAGCATCACATCGTTCACTTAAAAATTTAAGAAGTTCATCAAATGACGGGTATTCTTTATTCACAGTCTTATGAGCCCAGGCCTCCTTTGTATGTGAGTCCAACTTGTGCAATAACAAATGGATTAGCCATGGGTCGCGCCGCATTGCCTCCCCACCCAACGCGTGTATACCTCGGTTCACATCGTCAGAAACGTTACATAAATGTCTTAGTTTTTTTATCGAGATTTCATGCATGGTTGGTAGTTCTAAGAATGATTTGATCATTGTGTTTAATATATATACTTCCGCTTGTCATATCGCTCACACAATTTATTCCACGCCTGGGAATAATTAGCATCTGACACTGGCATATGCTTAATTAAATCTCCTGCCTCTCCTACGAGTTGGGTTTTCAAATATTGAAACTTTTGGGCATCACTATATCCTAGTATGCTGTGAACAGATGCAAAATATAAATCTTTGAAGCTTGAGAAATCTTCGTATCTTCCAGAAAATTTCAGCAAATTAAGATTGGGTAGTCGCACGTACGTATGAGGTTCATCTAATGTGTTGCTGATGGTTTGGTTTAAGGAACTTGTGAATGTAGAGGATAGTGATGTCATAAATTCATTTTGCTCCCTCATAGTAGTCGAGACATCAATTCTCCTATCTGGTTTGCTTCTTTATCCTTTTGAGGTTCCTTTTTCGCAGCGATGAATTTGGATTTCACCTCTAAATATTTGTTCTCGGCCTGAGCCATTTCCGAAGCGACATAATGCTTTGATAATTTTACTTCACACTCAACGAATTCAGAGAATGCCCACTCCAACAACTCTAATCTCGCCGAGATGTCTGCAACTAACGTTCGTTCGGTTATTTTTAATTAACCAGTCTCGTGATGCTTCTACTTAATAAACACATTTTTATTAATCACTTGTTTTTTGTTCCGCGGAATATTTTGAATGTCTTTCAAAAAGTTTAAAAAATCACTCGATCGATTTCGACTTGTTAGGTCATCATCAGGAGTATCTACTGATTTGTATTAGTAAAAATTTTTGTTATATAATAGAAAAAAGCAAAATATAATAAAAGAAGGAGAGAAGAAAAAATAAGCAATAAAAATTAATCTACTTATCGCGCAGGTAGGCGATGAGTCATATGTAGGTTGAGTAACAAAATTCAAGGTATATTATTGCGTACGTGAGAATAGAAAAGGGCGGGGTCTGTAATTGGTGAGAACCGGATTTCTCTTTGTTCGTTAAGGATATTTTGGTTAAGAAATATTGATTTTCGAATTTCGTAAGATTCTAAGGTATCTAAACGTCTGCCTTTGGGTTGTATATGTAATATGTCTAAATTGTTCAAGCTAGCTGTATGATTTTCTGAAGTTAAATGGTTATGGAAAGTTGATTGATTGCAACCAGATAAATGTTCTTTAGCTCTAACTCCAAAATTGCGCCCAGTCTGACCAATAGAGCTTGGCAGAGATCCAACTAAGTCTTTTAAGACTTCGGTTAGTAAGTGTATCAACCAATGCCAGAAGTTATTTGATGGAACTGGTTGGAAGTACTCTGTCATGAATCCATCTGCCCCGATCCTTTATGGTTTACCAAAAATCCATAAGGAAGGCATTCCGATTAGACCAATAGTAGCGTATTGCAATGCTCCTGCCTACAAGCTATGTAAGGGTTTCATAAATTTTTTCAATTGTCATACTAATTTCTGTTCGGCTTATTCGGTTAAGAACTCGGTAGAATTGATTAACAAAATTCAAGACGTTGATATTCCGTTACATTCAAAACTAGTTTCATTTGACGTTGCCAGTCTTTTCACTTCTATTCCAATTAATACTTTGTCCCAAATAGTTTGTAATTACTTAGATAGGGATGTTGTAGATGAGAGCTTACGTCGTGAACTGAAGTTAGTTTTTGAGACTTGTATTAAACAAAATTATTTCTGTTTTGATAATACATATTTCAAATTCGCTGATGGTCTACCCATGGGCTCCCCTCTGTCACCTTTGTTGGCTGAAATTTTCATGAATTTCTTCGAGCAAATGATCTTATCAAATAACAATCCTTATTTTCGTCATATAATCTTTTGGTATAGATATGTTGATGACATATTATGTCTATGGAATGGAACTGATAGACTGTTAGACTCTTTCCTTACTTGGTTAAATTCTCAGTATCCCACCATTGATTTTACGTTAGAAAAAGAAGAAAATAAATGTATTAATTTTCTAGATATAACAATAACCAGGATTAATTCTACTTTAGACTTCAAAATTTATCGGAAACCCACGTATACAGACGCTGTTATCCCTAGTTCTTCAAACCATCCCCATAATATTAAAATGTCAGCTTTCCACTCACTCATAGATAGACTAATAAACATCCCTCTGTCAAATTCAAATTATAACACTGAGCTTAACATAATTCTTCAAATAGCAACGAATAACGGATATGCAACTAGGAGTATATTAAAGTTATTAAATAAAAAGCTAAAGCGTAAAACTCTAACGGGTATTTATCCACCGGATAGTCCAACGCGGGAAAATTGGCGTCGCTTAGAGTATATAGGAAAAACGAGCCAACGGATTAGCAACATCGTGTCCAATTATACCAATATTAGTTTTGCTTTTTATAATAATAACACAATAAAGAAAATGATTTTTAACAATAAACCTAGAGTTGATCGCCTTTCCAAATCTGGTGTCTATAGGATCAATTGCAATGATTGTAGTTTCTCCTATATTGGTCAGACTGGGCGCAATTTTGGAGTTAGAGCTAAAGAACATTTATCTGGTTGCAATCAATCAACTTTCCATAACCATTTAACTTCAGAAAATCATACAGCTAGCTTGAACAATTTAGACATATTACATATACAACCCAAAGGCAGACGTTTAGATACCTTAGAATCTTACGAAATTCGAAAATCAATATTTCTTAACCAAAATATCCTTAACGAACAAAGAGAAATCCGGTTCTCACCAATTACAGACCCCGCCCTTTTCTATTCTCACGTACGCAATAATATACCTTGAATTTTGTTACTCAACCTACATATGACTCATCGCCTACCTGCGCGATAAGTAGATTAATTTTTATTGCTTATTTTTTCTTCTCTCCTTCTTTTATTATATTTTGCTTTTTTCTATTATATAACAAAAATTTTTACTAATACAAATCAGTAGATACTCCTGATGATGACCTAACAAGTCGAAATCGATCGAGTGATTTTTTAAACTTTTTGAAAGACATTCAAAATATTCCGCGGAACAAAAAACAAGTGATTAATAAAAATGTGTTTATTAAGTATAAGTGTGTTTCGCCAAGTGCCTACGGCAAATAGCGTTAAAAGTATGTCGTGATGCTTCCCTTAGCAACTCCTCTTTTGCCCACTAGTTCCTTGATTCCTTTCTCGGCCATTTCGATTTAAATACTCTCACAATCACTACACCTTATTTCGAACGTAATACCCGAAATTATTCACCTTGACCGACGCGATTAATTCCTTTTGTCACAACAACTACCGTCGAATTCTCCACTAATCTTAACAAATATTTAATGATTATGTTCACCTAGTTTGTTTATTCACTGGATCCCGGTTTCTATCTGCTCCCTCAACACTGCTAGACTGCACTTATTTATTCACTGGGTCCCGGTTTCAATCTGTTCCCTCAATCTCCACACTGCCAGACTGCACTGCCAATGGAATGGAAACTAAACTGCCAACGGTCGATTTTATTACTCTTTTAATATGGCGCCAAATTCACTGATGATGTTGAAAAACTGGATTACCACACGCCAATAATATACAGGCGTTCGAATTTTGACTTTTATTAATATGGTGCCGAATTTACTATTTTGTTTTTCTACGCTGTAAATTCGTTTGTACAGTTTTATATTTTCTCAACACCATCCGGCTCGAAGAACCAAACTTATGTGAGCCAAGGCCAACACCTCGAGAAATTATTTGTGTTTGCGGATTCACAACACCAACAAAAAACACAAAATTGGTTTTACAAAATTATTTTTATTTTATCAACAATCGGGGTTGTTCTCTTATAGTGTGACGAAGATGACTGACTAAAATTTTTATTCTCCATTACAATTTTTGTTCTTATTCTCTATTACAATTTTGGTTTTTGTAATTTATACAAACAACAAATTATCGAAATATCTCAAATCGTAGTTAAGCAAAATGTATTGTACTAGATTAAATAAATGACAAGTATCATGTAGACATAACAGGTCACATGTACACAAATTATTTTACGTTACGTTATTACTGATTGGTTATTACTGATGGTTTTCGTTACAGATTTATGGATGTCAAGTATTTGTATAAGTGAAACAAAGTAAATAAATGTATATTGATTAGTGTAACATAAATTGGTTTGTTGTGTTTTTTTTCCTATTATTGGATATTACTAATGATACCCAACAGTCATTGTTCCGCTTTTGTTAGATAAAGTCATCGCAAATGTTGATGTTCTGTTGCAGGCCTGTAGACGAAAACGTGGTGGGCATATGAACGATATTGTTTTTCGTTGCTGTTTCCAAAAAATAGAACAACATGCAGTGCCACCATTTTACTGTAGTATACGTCGGTCAAGATTATAACTAGCCAAAAGCTGATCAAATTTATCCACTGCATTCATGTTCGTATTATAATCAATAATTAAAGAGGGGCAAGCGACTGAAATTGTATCCCCCATTTTTATCCTTTCTCTGTACTGTTCCCACCTGGTTTGGAGCATGGTAATTGGATAAAAGAAAACATCCCTATTATCAATCCATTTTGTGGTATTAATTTCTGTGTTACTAGCAAATGACATATAGGTAAAAAGTTCCTTGTTTTATTTACAACCCCGCAAGCATTTATTCTGTTTTCTTTAAATTTTCCAAACTAGTAAAATAATTATCCAGAAATAATTGGTGAGCTTTTCCACCGACATCAGCAGTAAGATAATTTACAACATTTCCTCCTAGGTTTTTCGTTACGTGATTGTTAATTTGGCCTGTATCGAATTTGTAGCAGTAGCCAAATTTATCAGCCAACCAGAAGTTTAAAAAAATACCACTGAGCATAATACTCAGTGAAAATACCACGAATAAATTATCAACGTTTTATGTGGCATTTAAACCAATTGAAACACAAACTAACTTCATCATTTCAGGGTGGGTTAAAATATATCGCACCATGTATGAAAAGCTCGGCAAAAGGTGGGACAATTTTTAACTCACCTAGCCTTAAAAAGTTATTCCCCAGCAAATTACCACCCCCCCCCCCCCCCCCCTTCCGCGATACTAGAAGTTTTTACAAATTTTTTATTACAATGTATTAGAAGAATAGTTCACACTCCAAAAACTACCGCTATGAATTGAAACTGTTTAAAAGGAATGAGTACAAAGAGACTCATTTCAAAAGGCCGAATGTCAAAGGGCGGAATCTCGAAGGCCCGAATGTCGAAGGGCCGAATGTGTCGAAGGGCCGAGTTTTTTTTTTTTTGATTTTAGAAATATAATTTTTTAAATTTGTTGTTTTATGGAATATTTTGTAAATATTTTTTATTAAAAATAAATGAATTTTTTATGAATTTATGTATTTTACTATTTTCTCTCTTTGGATATTCTATAAGGAAATATACTGCATTATAATGTTAATTAAATAAACAATCTTATAGTGCTATTTGCTTACGGTTCCTGCGAGCCCTACAGATCGAACTGGTACGCCTATAATTGCCAATTGAAAAGAGTAGTATATTTAAATTAAGAACAACGAGAAAATGGAGAATAAATAAAATAATAAAAATGATGTTTAAAATATTGTTTAGCATTTAATTCTGTTTTATTTATTGTTTACTTTGGTATCTCTGCTATTAGTTTTCGCACTTTATAGGGGCGGAAGACCAACGTCGAAATTTCGCTCCCTGAATTAAAAAAAGCTGACTTAAAAATGGTGTTTTCCGGACTTAAAATCAGCGTTTTTATTTCATATTAAAATTTACTTAAAATCTGCAATGAAAATGTAATAAAAACGCTGACTTTATTAATGTATATCATAAGTCATTTTGAAAATGATTCAAGAAGTGTGTTTATAAATGACATAAAATATGTATTTTTAATTCATTTTGAAAATGAAATAAAATGTGTATTTAAGATCGAAATTAAACGTAAAAATGTATAACAGTAAAAGCCCGGCATCCAATTAACTGGGTTTTGCTTTTCTCTCTTTCTTTTCTCTTTCATATACATTTATTAATTCATTTTGAAATTTGCAATTGTTTTTTGGACATTTTCATTAGTGAAAGCTTAGGTGAAAATTTTGAATGGCTTTAATTTTCGAATTACAGTAAAAGCCCGATTATCCGGCATCCAATTAACCGAAACACTCAGTTAACGTGAATTTTAATTTTAGGATTTTTTTTCATTTTTCTCTTTATTTCCTCTTTCATATGCATTTTTTAATTCATTTTGAAATTTGCAATTGTTATTTGCTCATTTTCATTAATGAAAGCATTAGGTGAAAATTTTGAATGGCTTTAATTTTCATATTACAGTAAGGCCCGATTATCCGGCATCCAATTAACCGGAACACTCAGTTAACCGGAATTTTAATTTTTAGGATTTCTTTTTTGCTTTTTTCTCTTTTTTCTTTCATATGCATTTTTAATTCATTTTGAAATTTGCAATTGTTGTTTGCACATTTTCATTAATGAAAGCATTAGGTGAAAACTTTGAATGGCTTTAATTTTCATATTACAGTAAAAGCCCGATTATCCTGCATCCAGTTAACCGGAACACTCAGTTAACGTGAATTTTAATTTTTAGTTTTTTGTTTTTTTTTTTTACGTTCTTGTTGTTTGATTGTAATGGTTTTTGTTGTGATTGTTCCGTACATTGGTCTATATTTTAACCATTTTTCTCTTTATTTCCTCTTTCAAATGCACTTTTTAATGCATTTTGAAATTTGCAATTGTTGTTTGCTCATTTTCATTAATGAAAGCATTCGGTGAAAATTTTGAATGGTTTTAATTTTCATATTACAAAAAAAGCCCGTTTATCCTGCATCCAATTAACCAGAACACTCAGTTAAGTTAGGGATTTTAATTTTTAGGTTTTTTTCCATTTTTCTCTTTATTTTCTCTTTCACATGCATTTTTTAATTCATTTTTAAATTTGCAATTGTTTTTTGCACATTTTCATTAATGAAAGCTTAGTTGAAAATTTTTAATGGCTTTAATTTTCATATTAAAGCCCGTTTATTCGGCATCCAATTAACCGGAACACTCAGTTAACCGGAAATTTAATTTTTAGGTTTTTTTCCATTTTACTATTTATTTTCTCTTTCATGTGTATTTTTTAATTCATTATGAAATTTGCAATTGTTGTTTGCACATTTTCATTAATGGCATTAGTTGAAAATTTTGAATGGATTTAATTTTCATATTACAGTAAAAGCCCGTTTATCCTGCATCCAATTAACCTGAACACTCAGTTAACCGGAATTTTTATTTTTAGGATTTTTTTTTACTTTTTTCTTTTTATTTTCTCTTTCATATGCATTTTTTAATCCATTTTGAAATTTGCAATTGTTGTTTGCACATTTTCGTTAATGAAAGCATTAACGACTAGACACACCAAGCGCGGCGCGTCAAATTTCAAATGTTCCATACAACTCGACGCGCATATCCGTTCACACCAAGAGCGGCGTGGCGCCTTTGTTGTTTTCAATAATTTTGAGAATTTTTGATTTTTGTTTTATAAATCTTTATTATTGGTAAATAATATGAGAGCATACGTGAATCACGAATTCGAAATGTATGAACCACAATTGAAGTAACATTATTTTTAGGTTATGTTCGGCGGCGATGGACGAATTTTTTTGGCCGCTTGGTGTGGGACATAATTTCGCGAAAATATTGAATGGCTTTAATTTTCCTATTACAGTAAAACCCCGATTATCCCACATCCAATTAACCGGAAATTTAATTTTTAGGATTTTTTTTTTTGCTTGTCTCTTTCTTTTCTCTTTCATATTCATTTTTTTAATTCATATTGAAATTAGTTGAAAATTTGGAATGGCTTTGATTTTCTTATCCCCGAATAATAAAAAAAATAATATCCCTTGTGAAAAAGAAAAAAGTAAAAAAATCCTAAAAGTTAAAATTCCAGTTAACTAAGTGTTCCGGTTATTGGATGCCGGATAATAGAACTTTTACTGTAATATGAAAATTAAAGCCATTCAAAATTTTCACCGAATGCTTTCGTTAAAGAAAATGTGCAAAAAACAATTGAAAATTTCAAAATGAATTAAAAATGCATATGAAGGAGAAAATAAAGAGAAAAATGGGGAAAAAATCCTAAAAATTAAAATTCCGGTTAACTGCTTGTTCCGGTTAATTGGATGCCCGATAATCGGGCTTTTACTGTAATATCAAAACGAAAGCCATTCGAAATTTTCAACTAACGCTTTCATTAATGAAAATGGGCAAAAAACAATTGCAAATTTCAAAATGAATTAAAAAATGCATATGAAAGAGAAAATAAAGAGAAAAAAGCCAAAACAATCCTAAAAATTAAAATTCCGCTTAACTGAGTGTTCCGGTTAATTGGATGCCGGATCATCGGGCTTTTACTGTAATACGAAAATTAAAGCCATTCCAAATTTTCAACTTATGCTTTCATTAATGAAAATGTGCAAAAAACAATTGCAAATTTCAAAAGAATTAAAAAATCCATATTTTAATTCATAATTAATACACAAATTCACAAATGAAATGCATGTTTTTATTTTTCCCTACAATACAACAAAAAACTGTAACAAGAAAAACAACAAACCATTTTCTTAAAAACGTGAAATTAAGCATGCATTTCTATGTACGAGTATATTAAAACAAAAACAAATGTAAATTTTATGTTTATAATATGAAATAAAATATGGCTTTTTTAAGTCATTTTGAAAATGAATTAAAAAATATATTTGGAAAATGACATAAAATATGCCTTTGAAATTAAATTTGTTTTTGTAAAACACATTTCTTAAGCCAGAAAATTTGTTAAAAGTATGACTTAAAAAAGGTCCAATTTTTTCATATAAAAACACCATTTTTAAGTCCACCTTTTTAATTTCAGCTTTTTTTAATTCAAGGACCCTCGAAATTTCACGTATCCAGTCAGCGATACATTTTGGTGAAGGAAAATTTCGGCATGCGCCACCATACACGACATAATATATACAACCCACACCTACAAATCGATCATAATGCATTGCCTTCCCGCGGTGCAAGAAACAGATACCCTGACCGGCTCCCATTAATTGAGTACTAGTATATCTGCCTTTAAGAAGAAACGATAATAGGGATGAACCAGGATGATGATATTTGTAATGGTAGTATATGGTATAAGAACATTCAGAATTCCGCAATCTTCCGCCCACTCTGAGAACGCCATGTCCATCTTTAAAGGGTGATAGTGTCGACCGCGTTCCTTTTGATCATAAAGTTCCCAATTTTGTCAGATTTGTAAGTGTTTTCTGGGCAATATTCCATTTTGGCATCATGATATATCAACTCGTTCCACTAATTGTAATTCTCTATCCGTAAGAGCGCCATAATTTCAGTTTGCCTTTAACTTTTCCTGAGAACTCTTTACAAATCGTGTGCAAAATCAAGTATAAGTCGAATTCTTCGCCAAGAGGAAATACGCTTCAACAGTGTTGTCAACATCGTCAATGCCAACGAATAGAAATTCAAACAGGCCTCGTTATTTAATTAGTAACGAGCATGAATGACATAAAATTTTGAATGCAGCTAGGTACAATACTTAACTGTATGCCAATATAAAAACCACACATGCCATAGCAATACAATTATGCTAATAAAACAATTGATAACGAATGAAAAATACATTTAAGTTTTTTTTTATATATATAGTTAATAATATTGTGGTGGTGCGACAAAGACGGTAATAAAGCAAAATATAGCACAAAATCAAAGCAACGCGTTCAAGAACCACATTTTTTTTTGTAAACATTAATATTTTTTCCGCTTTCTTTGTACATAAGTGTATATTGTAGTAAAGTAATTTGTTGACATAAAATTCTTTAAGAAGAATTTTATAATCGTCCGTGAATTTAATTTGTTCAAGAATTTTTTCGGCTTTCCGGAAAAAATATTATTTTCATGGATACCCATACAATGTTCGGCTCCACCTTTGTAGCACCCCATCAAAAGGTTTTGACAAAAGTTATGAACGAATTCGTTCGATCATCGTTTGGTCAGGGTTGGTCGCTGGTTTTTATCGTTTGGTGGATTAACCGGTAAATAAATAATGAAAAATTCAAAAAAAAAAAAATTTCCCGAGTAGCACCTCATTGCAAGAAAATTATACCGTTTTTACCAAATTTCGTTAGATAATCGTTAGGTCAGGACTGGTCACCATATTTTGGCGTTTGGTCATCAATGGGTAAGTTTTTATTGCAGAAAAACAAAATCAAAATCGTAGTAATTCAATAAAACCAGGTTCGTCGCTTATTTGGGAATTTCATTTTACAAAATTAATAAAAAATCCAATTGGAATATACCATGTAGATAAAAATATTTCTTATTTTCAAAAAATGGTATCTAAAGTGAAAGACATATGATATATTCAATTCAAACTTCATAATTTGTTGAGAATTGGTCACTAGTTTTTTTCGTTTGGTCATCCCTACATAACGATTTATTGCGAAAATTCATTTCCACATGATTTCAAGTATTCGGGGCTGGAAGCTTGACCAATACTAATAATTTTATAAATCCAACGTTTAGAATTGGTTGGTAAACTGTCATTGAGGATTGGTCACTAGTTGTTTTCGTTTGGTCATCCCAACAAAATGATTTATTGCGAAAATTCTTGAAAAACTCATAATTTCCACATGATTTCAAGTGTTCGGGACTGGACGCTTGACCAATACTAATAATTGTATAAATCCAACGATCGGATCTGTTGGTCAACTGTCATTGAGGATTGGTCATTAGTTGTTTTGCGTTTGGTCACAAAAATAGAACTGAACCTGCTATTCCAAAACTATAAACATGGTTATAAAAGTATACTTAATTGAAGGAAAATCCGTTATAGTTGTCTCACATCAAGATAAAACCAACTGCACTGACTTAATTTATGTGTTAGATACATTAAAGTCATATTTACAACATAAGCGGGAATCATTTGTCATCACGCTTGACATCAATTGCTTTGTAGATAAACTTAAACTGGCTCTGGATTACATCTCTAACTGTTCATGCTCCAATATCAAATGGGTTCTAAATATACCGTTTAACATGTCAACATATTTTGAAAGAGCTTTGTCGTCTCGTTGGATCACTGGTGAGCCTTCTAGATTTTTGAAGCCTGCCATTAAGAACAATGTGCCAGTTTCATCTCCTTCATATTATGCTGATACTAGCGCAGATTCCTACTATAAGCACTCTGTTATGGAAATAATGATTTATATTAAACATTCTGGGACTATCATTCAGAGAGCACTTATGGAGAAACAGTCAGAGAGCTACTTAGGGAGAAACGGAAAGCTCGCAAAATCTGGCAGCACTCTCGTGCACCGAAACACAAAACTATTCTAAATTTTTTGTGCAACAAATTAAAACAACTAATAAAAGAAATAAAGAACGAAAGCACAACTAAGCGACTACGAGGTCTTTCTGAATTAAAGGATGACGATTACTCGCTTTGGAAAGCAACGAAGGGACTAAAAAGATCCAAAATGCATGTGCCGCCTATCAAATGCGATGACGGTTCATGGGCTAAAAGTGACAAACAGAAAGTCTCTCTATTTGCTGCTTATTTAGAAGAGACTTTTCAACCGTTGCTGAGACAAACAGCAAATGAAAATATAACAGTCGTAAACAAAGCAGATGATCTTGACATAAGGCATGTGGCTTTATTGGAGCTTAAAACTGAAATCAATAGTAACTTAAGTATCAGAAAAGCTCCAGGTTATGATTTAATAACTGGGCAAATTGTGAAAACCATTCCCGAGAAAGTAATAATGGTTCCTAAACGAGTAATAATGGTTCCTAAACCAGGCAAACCAGGAAACGATAAAAAATCATATAGACCGATATCACTACTTCCAATCATATCAAAAATATTTGAAAAACTGTTGCTGAAAAGACTCAAACCTATAATAGAAAAGAGATGCCTAATTCCACCACACCAATTTGGGTTTAGAGAAAATCACTCTACAGTTGAAAAAGTTCACAGAATAACGGATGTCATTGAGGATGCACTCGAGAATAAGAAAATATGCTCCAGTATTTTCTTAGATGTAGCTCAAGCTTTCGACAAAGTTTGGCACCAAGGGCTTGAATTTAAACTGCATCGAGACCTGTCCAAGCAATTTTATCAAATTCTTAAATCGTACATAGCTGATCGACACTTTAGAGGCAAATTTGAAAATGAGTACTCTGAAATAAAAAAAATATCAGCAGGTATACCACAAGGTAGTGTACTTGGACCTATTCTGTTTATTCTTTATACGAGAGACTTACGGAATATTGAAGGTACCACAGTAGCAACAATTGCAGACGATACAGCTATTCTAGCAGTTGGAAAAGATATTTCGAAAGCAACAAGCAAACTTTAAAGTGCAGTTAACACGGTGCGCAACTGGATTAAAAAATGGCGCATCTCATTAAATGAAGCCAAATCAGTACACGTCAACTTTACAAATCAAAATGTAAACTGTAGTATTCCCGTGGTTCTGAACTCAAACCAAATTCCATATGCAAATACAGCTAAATACCTTGGCATGACCCTCGATGCTAAGCTAAGATGGAAAGAACACATCAAGAAGAAAAAAGAAGAGTTAAACATCAAATATAGAAAAATGTACTGGCTCATGGGTAGAAACTCTGAGCTCTCAATACACAACAAATTGCTTCTATACAGGCAAATGCTAAAACCAGTATGGACCTATGGTATCCAGCTTTGGGGTTGTGCCAAGAAAACCAATGTACAAATGATACATTGCTTCCAAAATAAAGTGCTACGAGGGATCGTGAACGCCCCATGGTACATTAGGAATGACAACATCCATAGAGACTTGAAGATGGAATACGTCACCGATGAAATAAAGAACAATGCAAGGAAACACGTACAGCGCTTATCTCTACACGAAAATGCAGATATCCTTCGTATGTTGGACACCACTAACGGCGTGAGGGGACTCCAAAGGCAGAAACCTCTGGAGCTGGGCAGTTTGTTTTAGAAGAAAGTATTATAAAATGAGTAACCAATAGGTTACTCTTCTTAACCCGAGAACTTAATTTAAGAAAGATAAATTACTAGATGATCTCTGAATCAGTTGTAATATTGTAGAAATAAATAAATAAATTTATTAAATAAAAAAAAAAAAAAAAAAAAAAAAAAAGTATTATTAAAAGTCATCTTCAACACTACTGCAGCAAATACATCCATTTGATGCCGTTCGCCTCCTAATCTTTATTATCATTGCATATCTTCGTATTTGACAATCTAAACAACAAATATCTTGAGGAACCTACAATTATTCATCAGTTTGGTTTTGATGGCGATCATCTAATTAAATATTGTGAGTTCACAAACTCTTTTTTGACATCTCAAAGATATATTTTCTGCTCCGCTGGCACTGAAATTATGCTCGATCTCCTGACATATTCAAATTAACAACACATATATGCAATAGACAACATCATGCGACCTATCGTTATTGGTGTCCACCAAAAATTAGTGACCAATCCTCAATGACAGTTGACCAACAGATCCGATCGTTGGATTCATAACATAAAATTATTAGTATTGGTTAAGCTTCCAGCCCAAAACACTTGAAATCACCAATATTCTCAACGAATTATGAAGTTTGAATTGAATATATCATATGTCTTCAACTTTAGATACGATTCTTTAAGAAAACAAATATTTTTATCTAAATGGTATATTAAAAATCTTACAGAGGTGCAGACATGGACAGCGATCATATGCTTGTCATATTTAAATATAAGTGCAAACTGTCATCTACGTTTAACAGACAAGCACAAAAGACCGTTCGATGGAATATCAATGCTCTAAAAGACCAAGCGTCATTGCAGAGTTACCAATCAGCTGTCACTAACTATTTAGACCGGCCCAGCAACAACGAAGAAGCTCCCTCTAACATCGAGGAGCAGTGGCACGCTATACAGTCAGCCATAACCACCGCGGCGCAAAATACCATCGGAAGAAGACCTCCGAGAGCCCGCAATGATTGGTTCGATGACCAATGCAGTAGGGTCGTCGAAAATAAACGAACGCTTCGTGAAAAATGGTTGGCTCGCAACACTAGAAGCACTCTAGCAGAATATCTCCGCGCTAGGAAAGCCACGACTAAATACCTCCGACAAAAAAAACGCGAACATATGAGACTATGCATCGAAAACATCAGCTTCCAAGCGGAACTAGGAAACTCAAGGGACTGTTTTGCCAACGCCAGGAATCTCACTAAAGACTTCCACCCAAGAAGTACAGCCATCAAAGACGGGAATGGAGAGTTGAGAACAAACGTGGCTGATGTTCTCTCAGTATGGCAAACCTACTTTCAAAATCTGCTAAATCGGAATGACGACGTGACCCCCATTAGAGCAATAGCTCCTCCAGGTGACGAGGTCTTTGTCGAATATCCCACAGTGGAGGAAGTAGACGCAGCTATTAGTCGATTGAAAAACGGAAAGGCACCCGGTCTCGATGGAATCCCCGCAGAATTGATTAAACTCGGAGGCGCTACTCTTGCAACAAGTCTATACGACCTCGTCGTCTGTATTTGGGACCAAGAAGAGCTGCCTGAGAATTGGAAGACCGCGCTCATATGTCCGCTGCATAAAAAAGGCGACCGTCTCAAATGTGAAAACTATCGTGGCATAGCTTTATTGAACGCTGCTTACAAAGTGTTGGCTAATGTTGTACTTGCCAGACTCATCCCTTTCGCCGAAAACATCATTGGCGACTATCAATGTGGTTTTCGACCCAACCGATCAACCACGGACCAGTGTTTTACCATGAGGATGATCTTGGAAAAATGTTGGGAGTACAACATAACCATACATCAACTATATATAGACTTCCGGCAGGCATATGACAGTATAAACCGCGACAACCTATGGGCCGCGCTTATATGCCTAGGAATCCCAGAGAAACTCGTTTCGCTGTGTAAATTAACAACGTCTGGGTCTGTATGTAGAATCGTAATTGAAGGAACTGTGTCAGACTCCTTTGAAATAACATCTGGCGTTCGACAAGGTGATGCACTCGCGCCTTTGCTGTTCAATTTGGCGCTTGAGTACGTAGTGAGAAAAAGCAACATCGAAACTTCGCGCTGTATATTTAATAAATCCGGCCAAATTCTTGGATATGCAGATGATATCGTGCTTCTTGGCCGAAGACCAAGCGATATCAAAGACAGTTTCATACCGCTCGATCGCTGCGCAAGAAGACTTGGTTTGGAGGTGAACAGCAGTAAAACCAAATATCTAACAACACCCAGGAACATCTCTAGTGCAAATCTCGGAATTGGCGACCACAATTTTGATGGTGTCGAAAATTTTAAATACCTCGGGTCAGTTATAACATCACTGAATGAAATCCAGGCAGAAATAAAAGCCCGAATCGCTGCCGGACAACGAGTTTTCTACGCCCAATCAAGATTATTGCGTTCGAAACATCTATCGCAGTCGTGCAAGCTCGCACTTTATAAAGCACTAATAAGACCTGTGCTGACTTTCGGAAGCGAGAGCTGGACCTTGACCTCTAACGATTGTAGATTGTTATCTACATTCGAAAGGAAGGTCATACGTTCAATTTTTGGTCCAATTAAAGTTGCGAACAACGAATATCGGATTCGTATGAATCACGAAATAAAGCAACTCCTCGGAGGCAGCGATATCATCGGATTCATTAAATCCAATCGAGTGAGATGGCTCGGCCACGTTGCAAGGTCCCCACAACAACGGATGATATATAAAGTGTTTCACCAACAACCAGCCGGAGTACGTCGTAGAGGAAGACCCCGACTACGCTGGCGTGACGACATTGAACAAGATCTGCAAGCATTAGGATGTCGAAACTGGAGGACGAGAGCAATGGATCGGGATGGATGGAGGGCCATTGTGCGGGCGGCGAAATCCCTTCATGGGATGTGAAAGCCAGAGAGAGAGAGAGAGAGGTATATTAAAATTGGATTTTTTATTAATTTTGTAAAATGAAATTCCCAAATAAGCGAGGAACCTGATTTTATTGAATTACTACTATTTTGATTTTGTTTTTTTTTTGCAATAAAAACTTACCCATTGACCAAACGAGAAAACGTGGTGACCAATCCTGACCTAACGATTACCTAACGAAATTTTATAAAAACGGTATAATTTTCTTGCAATGAGGTGCTACCCGGGAATTTTTTTTTTTTTGAATTTTTCATTATTTATTTACCGTTTAATCGTAAGTGACCAAACGATACAAACTAGTGACCAATCCTGACCAAACGAATTCGTTCATCACTTTTGTCAAAACCTTTTGATGGGGTGCTAGAAAGGTGGAGCCACAATGTTTACGACTATTTTAGTCGCAGAAAACAAAGAGGCCATTTAAAACTGGTCGTCATTGCTCCCCACCTAAAGGAGTTCTCATTTTTGTAAGGGTTTGTGTATCTTTGTGTACACAAGTGCCCTGGGGTTAAAGGTTTGGGGGAGGGGAGTGCATTTTTTCTAATTTTGTTGTAGAAATATTGTTAGTAAATGGCCTCTTTGTTTTCTGCGACTAAAATAGTCGTAAACATTGTATGGGTGTCCATGAAAGTAATATTTTGTCTGAAAAGTCGAAAAAATTCTTGAATAAAATTCTTCATTCATATGGATGGATTATTGCATAAAAATAAAAATTAGTGGACTGTCGTAAGACTAACATCGTCGACATCGTTGACCAACAGTGTCTCTGTTGTCTTATTTGACGTTTGAATTTGCAACTGGCACAATCAACAGGATTTTCAGCAGGCGTAAGTTTTCCAGTGACGAGGTTCCGCCGCTAGCCATACTAGTACTATTGAACTATCAGTCCAACAAGAGTGCTGCTGCACAAAGCTCCAATCTACAGGTAATGTAACCTGCTTTAATGGAGCAACCTTTCTTTTTGATGTCAGCACGGTGACTTGAATACTACCAGCATTTTCTTCAAACCTACTGCCAATAAAAGCTGCATAAGCTGCCTCACTATCACAAAATCCATGAAATAGAACAGATGAAATATTCCATGGGATGTATCTTGGTATTCTGTTCGCTTCTAAATGTGAAAGGTTCTCTCGCACCTGATCCATCGATTTGTAATGTCGCAACTGGTACCTCATCATTTAAATAAAATTTGTATTATTACTATTTTTTTATTGATGGGGCGAGCCACCCAAGCGGATCAAGCACTTTAGAAGATTCTTATAATAAGTTTCTTTTAGTATATTTGATGTTTTCATTTAATTTAACGTTGAATTAGAAATTGCCTTTTTTAGGGTCTATGGGCCAGCCCGAGAACCGTGATTGTAGCGTCTTTATCGTGATGAAATCATATTTGAGATTATAAGCTTCATTGATGTCTATTTTACCAGTTATAGGCCAACGTCAACATCGTTCCTAATAATTTGGGCTAACTGTTACGATTTTATTTCATTTCATTTGCAAAAGGTGTAATGATTGGATTGCTAAAAGCGGTGCGGCTGAGACCCCATAGGTCACGGTCTTTAGCCGAAAAATCCTTTCTTAGTTTTATTCTCGCGCTAGGCGATTTGAAAATTGCATGATGCGGCATTTACCAAGGTTTTGTATCGTTAAGTATAATTTTAGCTTCGTCCGTCCTTTCCGTATGATCTAATTTTAGATAATTTTCCATCAACTCGGAATACATTTTTTTATATTGAAAATCTTGATACATTCGACGTTCGACAGACTTCAATCTATGAAAAGCAGATTGTCCAAATGATAGTCAGATGTTTTGAATAATATGGCTACAGTATATCTGCCATTTGGTTCTGCATTTACATTCGCCTTGAAATGTTCCTCTACAGCCTTTTCTTCGTCGGTAAGGTAGGCGTTGACGGAAGTATCCAATTCTTCATACTCAAAAGCTTTCTCAGCGTACAATTAATTTTGTCATCATTTATGGTTCTGTTATGATTGTAAATGTTCGAATTTTTACAGCTGGTCTCTCCTGGCAGTACCCATTTAAAGGCTGTATTTTGTGCTATTGGGTATCTATCATCTCCCTTCAACCGACCGTTTCCCAAAGTTTCAGAAAACCTATTAGATCCTAACACATTGGGAGCTTTCAGGACACCCAACAGTTGGGACCATGTTGAGTAAAATCGCGGCCAAAGTAATGAAAATGTTTAGCACTATGAAATTTTTAAATCAAATCGGCGGTGATTTCACTAATCATGATGGGCCCCTGAAAGCGCCCATTGTCTATTTCATTGATTTTAAAACACTATTTAATGTCAAGCCATCTCTATTTTGACTGAAACCTAGTACTCGCCGAAAATAATAGTTGGGACAACCTTAAGGCTGAACCAATCAGGACTGTAAGAGCTTAAGACGAGCTCAATTTCGACCATTTGCATAATAGTTACAAACCAACGGGATTTTGGGGTTTGTGTATTGATTGTTGGCAAGATGATTTTAAACTTTTAAAAAGAGTTGGTAAGAAATCACAATGGGAATGATCCAAATAGAGATAACCATAAGCTCTTACGGACTGACTGGTTGAGCCATTGGGATTTATAAAACTTGAATTGACATTTTTTTATAAAACTTCGTCAAGCTATACACATAAATAAATGTCAAAAATTTTATTTTTTGCCACGAGCATTGCATGTTATCGATTTGTTAAGGATATAATTCTAAGGAACAAAAATTGCCGCATTTATATAATTTATTCAATCAATGTCGGTACATCTGCTTCGGTATTAAACTTCCGCTAGTCTTAATAGAATTTGGTTAAAATATACAAAGCCATACCATGTCGTCAATTTATTTAATTCGATTAAGCCTGATTTTAATGTAAGTGATGGCATTTAGTCGGGAAATTTATAATTTACCAAATTGTATTCAAATATATTCAATTATAATCGCTGCGGTATTAAAACGCGACGAATAAAATCAAATAGAAAAAAAAACCTTCATCATAGTGCCGCGCATACTACTTATAAGCTTGAGGTATCAAAGACGAATTTTAACAAAAATCTACTGTGACAATTAAATACGTTAATCCATCTGTCACAATAAAAAACACTTACAGATCGAAACAAAATTATGGTATAAAGACATTAAACAAAATACTCGGAAATACACAAACAGTTTTTTTTTGTCGATTTTTTTGTGAGTCTTGTCGATTTATTTTTTAAACCAAATTAAATGTTTTCATTCATTAAATATAAACGCATATACACAAATTCAAAGGACAATCATTCATTGATCGAACGAAACGATCGATTCTTGTGATCAATGATCTGGAAAAATAAATATTTATAATTTAATCGAGAAACTCAAATTAAAATATTTGAGTTTGCTTCCAAACCAAACGACCAACAATTTCATTTTTTTTTGTTTACTGCGTGTAGATCGGACACGGTGATACGACAACAAATTAGTATTTCATTCTGGTTATTGACAACCAATTTAGATGCTAATCTTTCGATATAATTTTATTTTTGTGTATGTTCATCGGTCGTTTTAACAACAACAACAACAACGTATCCGAAATAATTTAATATTGTCGAATTGGCGTTTGCTTTATATATATACTGTGGATGGTTCTGTGGGGGCACACACACACACTCACATATTATGTTCAATCAATCTGATTTTGATGTGCATCATTATTCATGAATGAATTTGCAAAAAAAATAATGCAGCATTTAAGACATAAAATGTTTTTTGTTTTCAATTGACAAATTAGATGCCGGATTTACAAATCAAAAGACGTGTGCCATTCAACCGAGAGTCGTCATCGCTTACGTAATGTAATGATCGAGTTCATCTACTTATACGCAGATAGATTTATACGACTTAATCACCTACTGTGAGAGATTATTTCCCAATAAAATTGTCTCTCTAATTCTAATTCTAAACATATTCCATTAATCAATTAAAATTCCATTTTTTATTGAGATTCCGGATATTTATTAGTTTTTGATTTAAATTTATTTCGTTGACGATGAATAAATCAAAAATAAAAATGACTCATCCCAAGTGTTACATATATTATGTGTTATGATGACACATAAATGCATCCTAGTTTTATGTGCATGGTCGCGTCGTCGTTCACATCATAGAAACACAGCGCGAGACAACTTCTTATGGACATTTTTGTTTTCTTAACGTAACAACATGATCTCTTATAAATTACATATATATATATATGACTTCTTAAGTGTTGTAGTTAAAACTAATCATTATGTGTACCGGCTGTTTAAAAAACATAGATAATCGTAATTTTAATTATCCACAAGGGTCAACAGAGCCATTAAAATGACGATTTTGGGTTTAAATTTTAGTACGATGCAATCAAAGTCGTGTGTATGCCTGAACCACCTACCCAACCTGAAAGTTCAAGGTTCTCTTATTTTTAGACCCATTGTCAGTTAAGTACATTTTGCAAGATAAACTTATTTCTCTGCCATACTTTATAACTTCATCATATTTGTAATTATCAATATCTAAATCAGTTTCAGGTCCAAATTAATTGACACTAGCCCACATGAAAATCATAATTTTCCCGTTCTCTCTAACTAAAATTAAGATTCAATTTAAACAATATACCGCATTGTCGTTCTGCAGTTTCCGCATTGTCTTTTTCACCTGAGAATAGGGCTGCCTTACATCCCACCAATTGAAGGAGAACTTAAAAACACATAAAAGTATTTTTTAAAATTTCCGGCTGAATGTTATAAATGTATGGCAGAGTATCATGATGCCATATAAGATAGTGGGAATTTGACAGCGATAATAAAAGATTACGCTACTCGCCGCAAGTGGCAGCACTATCACTAAAGAGAATTTATTTTGTTATGTAGTTACCAGCGCAATTTTTCATTATGTATCACTTTTTTCACTAAATAAAACATCTCAGCGGAATAAAATATTAGAAGTGATCCTTAAAACGACAAATTGATGTATCTCCTAATTAAAGGAACTCAAAACTCAAAATTCAAAGACCTGTTCGTGCTGGACTAAACTGACCATTTCATAACCAGTCCTTATGAAAAATGGTATCTGTACATTTTACACGACATAAATAAATTTTAAACTAGAGTAAACCCAGATATTTCTTCATTAAATTTTGTAAAATTTGCATCGCATACAGGGACAGTTTGGGGAAAATTTATGGAATATAATTTTCACTAGAATTTTTTGATTTTCTGCGACCATATAAGTTATTTCCATTTTATGTCCCATATCTCAAAAACCTCCACTAATAACCAATACTTTCGGTTGGTTTTCTAATAGCTTATTTCATACTGAGACTAAAACCTCGTTCTCATTAGTCAAGTTGCTTGATTTCAAGTACAATGGGATTATGGTGTTACGCGACCCATGCTAAAGATCGGCTAGACTGGGGCCCATTTAACAAAGCCCAATCGTGAACGAAGCCCTCTGGATACCTAGCGACCTCCAGTTGTATTTAGTCTTGCCTCCGTACACGGATGGGAGGAACATGGAAAACAAAACAAAAATAAAGGGGCCGGCACCCTTCAAAAACCGGAAGAAGGGAGCAACTCTAACCGTGAAGGTGGGGCTCCATCACCAGGGGCAAGGTCAAGCAACACCTTGGCCTCGAAGCCAGGTGGAAGCGGAACCGCCAAAGAGAAGAGCCGGGGATTGAGAGAGATGCTCCCAACGAAACGACGGTACAGGGAGAGACGGTCGGCATTTAGAATTCTGGAGAAACTGGCTGCGACCCCTGAGGGGCAGCTTACAGTAGAGCAGAAGGAATCTGTCGCATGGGTTAAGAAAACTGTCGGCTGCGATAGCTCGGAGAGGGTCCTTGTTTCTAAAAAACAGAGGTCCCAGGAGGAGCTTGAAGCGGGCAGCAGTAAGCGGGCCAAAGTGCAAGCAGACACGACGTCGGGTGCTCCTAGGGATCAAAAACTGAAGCTATTCAGTGAGATCCGAAAGGAGCACGTGTGGGTGCTATCCGTCATTGACAGAAGTCATTAAGATGGGGGCATCACGTCAGAGAAATGGAGGGTAGTGTATAATGCAATAAACTCCATTTTTCCGCGGATCCTGAGAGAAAATCCGGGATCCCGCCGTCCTGCAGAGATGCTGGATGGTACCATGGGCGCGTGAAGTTGACTGCGTGCTCGGACCAGAGATCGGTCGACCTTTATAAAAGGGCATTGGCCGAAGTAGGCTAGGGGTGGCAGGGCGCGAGGCCTGAGCCAATCTGCAGGGAGGAAATCCCGAGCAGGTCGAGTCCCCGTGTATGGCTGCCAACCGAGCCTGATAAGCCAGAAGAGATCCTCGAGATTATTTAGGCCAGCAAACCCGATCTTCCAACGGAAGACAGGGGGATTGTAAAGCGAGAGGAGGTTAAGGAAGACTTTAGATTGGCAATCATGCTGATTAATAAAGAATCCCTGGCTTCCCTTGCAAAATTAAAGCTGGTGATGAACTTCGGGTTCGGGTCGATCATCCGTAAAATATATAAAAAGGACGAGGCCGAAGCGACTGCGAAAGACCCGCCTGGGAGTGACGGCGAACGGACCCATCAGGAGACGGTCAAACGAGTGCTTTGCTTTTGCTGACAGAGCGAGATTTCTGGGCATAATCTTGGACAGTAAGCTCAGCTGGAAGCCTAGCATTGTGGAAAGGGTGAATAAGGCTAGTGTAGCCATTTACTCGTGTAGGAACGCCATAGGGAAGAAATAGGGTCTGAAACCAGAGCTGGTACACTGGCTCTAAACGGCATTGGTAAGACCTGTGCTTACATACGGGGTGGGCGTGTGGTGGCCAGCTCTGGAGAAGGTAACGTATAGGAAGATGATGGAAAAGGAGCAAAGAACAGCCTGTACGCTTATAAGCGGGGCGCTTAGGTCAACACCTACACGCGCTTTGGAGGTTATGTTCCAGCTTATTAAAATCGAATTTTTTGGTAAACAGATGCCAGTCAAGGTGGCTACGAGACTCTCGGCTGTCTCTCAGTTGAAGTGTCTTCAGGCGAAACACTCGACGATAATTAGATCGCTTAGGGTAGAACTGACGAATCTAGATTATATTAAACCAACGTTATGCTTCGATAAAGATTCCCGAACAATCTGTCCTTCGAGCGAATCCTGGAGGAATGGATCAATAGTGGAAAATGAGGCACTGCAATTTTTCACGGACTGTTCTAAGCTAGACGGCAAGATAGGAGCCGAAGTCTTCTGTGAAAAGCTTAATGTTAATATTTCCGTTCGTCTCCCTGACTACTGCAGCGTGTACCCGGATGAAGTGGTGGCGTTAGGCGAAGTCGGGACATGGTTGAAGCATAACGTGGTATCCGTAAGGGATATCGCAATTTATGTGGACAGTCAGACGGCGGCCGGGTCACTAGAGGCGGTTTGTCTGAAGTCACGGGTAGCGCTGGATTGCCGATCATCTCTTAACGAGATGGGCGAGTATTTCAGGATCCAGATAATCTGGGTGCCTGGTCACTCGGACGTCACGGGAAACTGCAGGGCAGACAAACTTGCTAGGTACGGTACGACTCTCCAGACGCAGCCGGAAAGGGCAGGTCTGGGGCGGCCTATAGCAGCGCTCAAATTGGCGCTCAGTAAAAAGGCAATCGCCTTGACAAACAAGAGGTGGACCAACACCCTCACGTGCAAAGTAGCAAAACAGGTTTTTCCAAAACTGGACCTGCTTCGCTCCAAAGCACTAGTATCCCTGTCAAAACGAGAGATAGGATTGGCCGTAGGGATACTGACAGGATACTGCCTTTTTGGGGAACATGCGAGAAGGCTGGGTATACAGACGAATGACTTTTGCAGAAGTTGTTTGAACGAAGAGGAGGAAGAGATGTTAGATCACTTCCTATGCTCGTGTCCGGCACTGTCATTCAGAAGGCATAATTATTTAGGTGCGTACGGCATGGACAGCCTTTCGGAACTCGCGGGCTGTGGATTGCGAGTTATTGTACGCAACGTGAGTAGCTTTGTGGTATCACAATGGGCCACTATTGGCCTAAGTGTGCGATAGCAGCCACTCTAACCTAACCGATAACGATAAATTGTGCTAATGCTAAGGTTAACAAAACTGGTGTCACCATCTATACAAAAAAATGTTGTAACTAAATAACAAAACTAATTCTCTTTAGTGATAGTACTGCCACTTGCGGTGAATAGCGTAATCTATCATTTTTCGGTGTTAAATTTCCGCTATCTTATATAGCATGGTATCATGGCAATATTTACTGTTGCGATAGTGACATTTTTTCGAGCTGGGATAGTAAACTCTTACAATAATGATAGTTGTGTGTTGCCTCACGTTTTTTTCGGACTGATTATCGGGCTAGCTTCTTATACATAATTTATGATTGCTTTAAAGTTTAATCCAGGATTTCATAAGTTTAGTAGCTACACTTTTTGACGAAATGTGTAGACTCAAAAAGTGTTGTGCTGTAACGGTTTGGAGCCCCTCTTACGCTGTGCACGTGAACAAAATCGAAAGCATACAAAAAAAAATTTTTATATTCCTGTTGAAAAAAACTGGCTGGAATTATGATTACAACATACTATTTTACGAAAATGTGTCTCGCTTACCTCGCCGTACTCTACAAGGTGCAAAGAATATAACATGTGCACGCTTGAAAACAGGCGTCTACTTCTGGATGCCGCTTTTATCGGAAATGTCGTTCTCGGCCACATTGATTCATCCTTCATGCTGGAAAACATATCGATAAATGTCCCAAGCAGGACTTTGCGTAATCATCAATTTTTGGTGCTCGAACCCCACCCAAACAACTATAGCGACAATAATCCCATTAATCGATCAGCAAAATCTTTCAATACCGTAGTTGATCAATTTGATTTTAATTTATCAAAAATTTAAAAACAAGTTAAAATTTTCTAAATTTTTAATAAGTCCTTTGACAGTTTCATATTTGAAGTACTAACTGTTAATTTAAATAATTGTTTTATTTATAATTCTTATTTATTTACAATCTAAGTGTGAATACAAATTATTGCACTCGAGAACCGCCGTGGTTTCCATTCATAACTAAATGTTCGTTGTATTGACCTTATTGAAATCACAAATTAACTTTAAAGCAGTTTTTACTATTAAATTAATTTTATTTTTACTAAATTAACGTTTTCGATCACTGAGTGATCATCTTCCGATTTATATTTTATATTTTACTTTTGTTAAACTTAAAATCATAATTGCAATGTACTAAATCGATTTCCTTTAATATTTAAATTAATAAATACACAAATTATCAAAAAGTGTAGCTGCACAAGAAAAAAAGTTTCGAATTCGAAACACGTGGTTTATTTAAAATTATTAAAAATAAACAATAAGTATTGTGTATCACAGTACTAAAAATGTGTATCTTGGATATAACAAAAATATATTTGAATACCTTCTTCATAAAAAAAGAATTTAAAGTCTTATTAATTCAGAAAATCTTCAGAACCATGAGTACTGAGTGTGTAATTTAGTGTTCTCTACTTGAAATGGTGTCAGAAGCCACTCAAATGTTCGCTTAGTCGTACTCGAGGTAACTACAAAACAAAAGTTCCTGGTCGATACAGGAGCCGAATTATCCGTTATAGCACCAAATGCTCGTGAAAAATTCGTAAAATACGAGCTAAAATTATTCACGGCTAATTCAATAATCGAAATATTCGGCACAAAAACTTACCCTTAATTATTTAAACGTTCATTCACTTGGAAATTCACGATCGCCAGCGTAGACAGACGTATCATCGGTTACATTACAACAACAAAAGACAAAAAATTGATCGATCCACTGACGTCCTTGACAACAAATAGAACATCAGTTTTTTTGCCGTCATATCAGCTGACAACAATAAATATGGACGTATGGAATTCACAGGTATGCAATCTACTGCGAAATTTCAGACAGATCGTACCAGAGACATACTAGAGACGTCAACAGTGGAGCACAACGTCACACAAAAAATCGAAACAGAGGGACACCTATATGTTTTGCGAAAGTTCGACGACTTAACACGCAGGAAAGATGCAAATTGCCAAAAAAGAAATCGACCTCTGACTAAAACAAGGCCTATCTCGACCATCAAAAAGCAATTGAGCGCCACATCATGAAGAGGAAAAACGTGGTTGGACATTATGCGGAGACTATCGCGGTTTGAACCAGAACACGAAACCCGATCGATATCCAATACCATTCGTTACAGATTTGAGCCATCTGTTACACGGCTGCAAATTTCTTTTCAAAAATTAACCTTGTGCATGCCTACTTATAATGGCTATATGCACTCCTCAAATTTGCATTTTCATACATCGGCGATATGCTAGTCGCATCGATCAACTTAGAACAGCATATCGAACATCTGAAGCTAATATTTCAGCGATTGCGAGACGCAGGTCTGATAATATCAATCAGAACAAATGTGTATTCGGGGAAAACAGATAAGTTTTTTAAGAGTAGACATATCAGCCGCAGGTATCACGCCTGCTCAATCTCGAATTGAGGCAATATCAAACTTACCACGTCCAACCACAACTAAAGGCATTCAAACATTTTTGGGTATGATAAATTGCGATAATAATTTATGATAATTTAATTAATTATTATTTTTATTTATAATAATTTAATTTTGGGTATGATAAATTATTATCGCATTTTTCTACCAAACGCAGCTCAGAAACAAGCAAAATTGTATGAATTCCTAAAAAAACCGAGGGAAAAACGACAACAGCAAAATCACTTGGTGTGAGCAGTCAAACCAATCATTTGAGCATTCTAAAAGTCAATTGGCAGAAGCAACTCAGTTAGCTCACCCAACGACTATAATCAAAAAATGGCTATCATGGTAGACACCTCAAATCAAAGTCTTGGAGCAGTGGTGCAGCAACTCGCAGCAGAAGGATGGCAACCACTGAGCTTCTTTTCGCGGAAACGCACGGGAGCTGCTGGCGGCATACGCAGTAATTAAGCATTTCAAACATTTCATCGACGATTACGAGTTTATACTTTACACCAACGACAAACCCTTCAAGTACGCACTACACCAAAACTTAGAAAAAACATCACCACGACAGCGCAGACATCTTGATATGATAGCACAATATACGACCGTAATACAACACATCTCCGGTAATGCCGGATGCAATCTCTCGAATTGAGTAGCTATCGATCATGCATGGGCGCCATAGATTACACTCACATGGCGGATGAACAAGCCAAAGACGACGACGTGAAAACACTAATGGAGAACAACGATAGTATATCAAATTTGACAAATTGCCAATCTTCGGAACGGATAAATTCTTGTACTGCCATGCTACGTACCTTACTTTCCTCAAAAATTTCGATATTTGATCTTCAAAGCATTCCACAATCTCTCACATCCAGGAATACGGAGCTCTGCCAATCTAATTCGAAATAAATGATTTAGCCAGCATTAAACAAAGATGTTCGTCTATTTTCAAATTATCCCATCACACGCAAGCGATTTTCTGAAATACGCATAGGCATTATAGGTCCTCTCTCCGAAAACCAGCTATATTGTTTGACGATCATAGATCAATTCACGCGATGGCCAGAGACCACACCAATGATAGACATTAGAGCCGGAACAGTCGCAGACACTCAGCTAAAAATATGTATAAGTCGCTATGGAGTGCCAGCTAGCATCGTTTCCGACAGAGGAGCACAATTCTAGTCGGAATTATTCAACAGTTTAGCCAATCTAATCGGCTTGGCACCGTGCCAATGTGCCAACAATCCACAATGACTAAATCTTTACTACTAGTACTATTAGGTTTGAGGACAGTATTCCGAGACAATTTAAAAGCCGGACTCGTTTACGGAGAACAGCTGCGTTTACCACGGGACATGTTGCAACCGTCATCACATTTTTGTCAAAGAACGAAGTTATTGTGCAGATCAAAAATTTCTTCAGGTTCATTCAGCCCACTCCGCCAGCAAGACATGTAAAAAAAATCAGCAATCCTCATCTTCAAAGACCTTAACACGTGCTCACACTTCCTAGTTCGCACAGACGCGATGCGCAGGCCCCACAACCCCCGTACGAAGGACCATACCGGGTAGTACGTCGTAATGAGGAATACTTCACACTTTTAGTCAAAGGAGTTCAGTCAAATGTCTCTATGAATCGGATCAAACCATGTTTTATCGAAAACGAAGAGACAGACACCACAGAAAGCAACGGTCAGCACTATAAAGAAAGAACAACCGTTGAAGTTAACCACAACCTTCGCTATCCTAGTCCAAATTCAACATCCAACCAAACCATTGTGACGATTTCAAGGTTCTAACAACGCCCTATACTCTTTACTTAATTTCATCGTAATCGGCTGATTAGACAATAAAATCACTTGTTGATTATTGTCTTTTTGCTCGCCCCAGTCGGTTTTGTAAACGTTTATTGATTTTTGGAGCGAGACTAATGTGTGCCCTTGTGCGTGCGTACGAGCGGGTGCGATGTAGATTGGTATTTTTTTCTGTGTTTCTTGTTTTGTCTGTGTGGCGTCACGTTCAATACTTTTTTCGCGTCGCTCATAAAAGATATGTGCAAGAACGAGAGGTACGGAAGAAAAAAATATTTTTACATGGGAACTATAGATAGAATAAAAAAAATAAAAAATATAACGCAAGAGAGCGAGAGATAGGATTTATCTGTATTCGACCATACTCAGCAAAAATAAAAACTATACATAAATTGCGCTTTATTTTGCTGTCACTTAAAAAGAATAGCAGAGCGAAAATTTTCGTCCAGTGGCACTATTCTGGCTTTCCCTGGGAATAGGGAATTGGGAAAAATAGTTTCATTGCATTTTTGTCCAAAATGTTTTTTCTGGCCTACTGAAGGAATAAGTTTAGTGCAAAAAATTTCAAAACAAAGTGTATTGGGAAACTTTTGTTCCACAAAATTTTTATTGGGAAAAATATTTTCCAATTTAACTTTGTATCGAAAATATTTACACCAAACTTATTTCCTCAGTAGGCCAAAAAAATACAATTTAAACAAAAATACTATGAAAATATTTTCCCAATTCGCAGGGAAAACCAGAATAGTGCCACAGGAATAAAAAACTTAACGATTACAACAACAAAACTCCAACAAATTGTGCAAACACAAACATTTGTGCATTGCATGTAATATGCATGTTTATTAAATTATATATGGGAATTTGGGATTATGCGTGCATTTTATGTTTTCTATTTATAAAATATTCATGTACATATGAATATAAAATCAAAAATAGTTTTCACTACAGTACAGTGCAGAATTGTATTTTTCTAAAGCTAACCTAAAAAAATAATTTATCGAATTGCGCTAATTTAAACCGCATATAAATAATTTTTATAATTTTAAACACATACCAAATAGTAAAAAGACAAAAAATGTAAACAAAGACGCCATTTTGGATCAAAAATGGATCAACATTTTTGTGTCAGCGAAAACGGTCTAAAGCCGAAAAGTCAAATTGGAATAATAATTTTTTGTCTTCGTTTCTTACGTTATTGTGTTATTTTTTTATTCCATCTATAGTTGGCAAATTATGCATCGTATTTTTGGTGCGAGAATTTGTTTTTAAAAAAAAAGTTGAGTTTTGTTTTTTTGGATGCGACAGTCGAGTCTTGTTTGGTGTGTTAACAAGTTGGAAGTTTTTTTTTAAAAAAAACAAAAAAATCGGTCGAGTAGGAATTTTATTTTTGGTTGTAAAACCTAGTTTTGTTGTTTGGTTGATAAACAAAGTAAAGAAACTTAATTTAAAATAATAATAATTATAATAAAACGTGTATAAACTTTATTGAGTTTTTACAATAAAAGGTGAAGTCGTAAAGATATTTTGTTATTTTTTTTGGCGGGTGTGTTTATTAGTGTAATTCACGCTACGAAAATATCGAATTTTCTGGTACTTGCGAATAGTGATTCGAAACAAAAACAGTAAATTGATCTACCGAGACAACGATTGTGCCTCTGTTACTGGTATTATTTTATAAGTGCTATCATTTGGAGTTGTTGGGGCAAAAACAACGGAAACATAGCCACGCACCCCATAATTTTAATGAATACCAGAACATCAACGTGGGCCGTCTTATATATACGAGCGGCTGGCACGCGGTCGGCCAATTTACATTACCGGTGGACGCCGTTACCTTTTACGGTTAGCCACATTTTTTTACGGTGTACGGTACTAATAAAAACGGACATCGCAGCGTAATTTAACCGGTGGCCAGATGAGGCCATTCAATGACCAACGGTTTGCGGTTTAAGTTGAACCAACGCCGAACGGCACATTTGGTTCGAGGCGGGAAGACGCCAGCATTATTGTTTTAGTTGAAGGGGGGAAGACGCCCAACGAGGTGGCACAATCAAAGGCGATTAAATGCTCAACTTTAATTTATTTCTGTGGCACTATTCTCGTAATTCCCTGGGAATAGGGAATTGGGGAAAGATTTTATATGTAATTTCTATTTTAAAATTTCTTTTCTGGCATACTGAGGTAAAAATTTAGTGGTAATTTTTTGAAAACAAAATAAAATTGGGAATAATTTTTCCTGCCAATTTAGACATGGAAAAATTATTCCCAATTTAAAAATATTTGCATCAAACTTTTCTTCTTAGTAGGCCGGAAAAAAAAATTTAGACTGAAATTACATATAAAATCTTTCCCCAATTCCCTATTCCCAGGGAACTACCAGAATAGTGCCACTGGTACCCAATATCAAGGTCAAAATATTCAATTAACGGCGGGAAAACGCCCAACGGTCCGGGTGGCAATTGACTTGTGGCATGACAGCACCACGGCCGCAACAGTAATTTTTTTATATAGTATTAAGGTATGATTTTTTTGTTTTCTTTTTAAATTTTTTAATTTTTTTATAAATATTGATTATAAATAATATACAAACTTCTGATCGAGCGCCGAATGGTGGTTGTTCGTCGCGCGCTCGGTGTACACATTGGTCCCGCCCCAAATTTTTCGGTTCTTTTCTTTTCTTGGAATTTTATTTCGTACGAGTTTTTGGTTTTCCTTCTCCTAGGCGGCGAATAAAATTTAAAATGAATTGCTAATTTTTCCGGGTTCGGTGTGATGGGAGGGGAGACTCCATTATGTGCCGGTGTTAGTTGAAGTGTTTGTTCCTCAAATTTCGTGCGATGGATTAAGTGGTGTGTTAAGTTTTTATTTAATTTGCGTTTTCTTTTTTTATATAAATTTCTGTAATCAAGGTAGGTAGGTCAGGCAGGAGCCACGCAAGCCTCAAACCCTACGACGCATAGTGTTTCTCCCTGAGATCTAGCCGGCAAAATCACCGTATGAGGCCTCTGCATAGTTTAGATGATATCTACGGGTAGGCTGCTGAGCCGTCCGTAACCAGAATTAAAAAACAGGTAACTTTCGACCCGGACATTACAAAAGGGCTAGAAACACAAACTACTACGCGCACAGGGATCGGTTCATAAAATCGTAAAACAGACAAATGTAAATGTATAAAATAAAATAAACCATTCGACACGGGTGAGACCGTAAACAATTTATCGTGTTTCAATTTAACGTGAACATTTAATCGTAGAACAGTTTATCGTGGACACAATTTACCGTGGACACAATTTATCGTGGGACAATTTATCGTAGAACAGTTTTTCGTGGACAATTTATCGTACAAAGGTTTTTTCGTAGGTTTATGCGTGGTATCAAAAAATTAGTGGGATTATTGAATGATTTTTGGAAGAAGTTCTGGAATATTGCCATGTGGGACGGAACTCGGTAGTTTCTTAACCGATTATGATGGGATTGGGTATGTTGGATGGAAATGGGATTATTGAATGATTTTTGGAAGAAGTTCTGGAATATTGCCATGTGGGACGGTACTCGGTAGTTTCTTAACTGATTATGATGGGATTTGGTATGTTGGATGAAAATGGGATTATTGAATGATTTTGGGAAGAAGTTCTGAAATATGGCCATGTGGGACGGAACTCGGTAGTTTCTTAACCGCTTATAATGGGATTGGGTATGTTGGATGGAAATGGGATTATTGAATGATTTTTGGAAGAAGTTCTGGAATATGGCCATGTGGGACGGAACTCGGTAGTTTCTTAACCGATTATGATGGGATTGGGTATGTTAGATGGAAATGGGATTATTGAATGATTTTTTGAAGAAGTTCTGGAATAAGGCCATGTGGGACGGAACTCGGTAGTTTCTTAACCGATTATGATGGGATTGGGTATGTTAGATGGAAATGGGATTATTGGATGATTTTTTGAAGAAGTTCTGGAATATGGCCATGTGGGACGGAACTCGGTAGTTTCTTAACCGATTATGATGGGATTAGGTATGTTGGATGGAAATGGGATTATTGAATGATTTTTGGAAAAGGTTCTGGAATATGGCCATGTGGGACGGAACTCGGTAGTTTCTTAACCGATTATGATGGGATTGGGTATGTTGGATGAAAATGGGATTATTAAATGATTTTTGGAAGAAGTTCTGGAATATGGCCATGTGGGACGGAACTCGGTAGTTTCTCAGCCGATTATGATGGGATTGGGTATGTTGGATGGAAATGGGATTATTGGATGATTTTTGGAAGAAGTTCTGAAATATGGCCATATGGGACGGAACTCGGTAGTTTCTTAACCGCTTATGATGGGATTGGGTAATTTGGATGGAAATAAGATTATTGAATGATTTTTGGAAGAAGTTCTGGAATATGGCCATGTGGGACGGAACTCGGTAGTTTCTTAACCGATTATGATGGGATTTGGTATGTTGGATGGAAATGGGATTATTGAATGATTTTTGGAAAAGGTTCTGGAATATGGCCATGTGGGACGGAACTCGGTAGTTTCTTAACCGATTATGATGGGATTGGGTATGTTGGATGGAAATGGGATTATTGGATGATTTTTTGAAGAAGTTCTGGAATATGGCCATGCGGGACGGAACTCGGTAGTTTCTTAACCGATTATGATGGGATTGGGTATGTTAGATGGAAATGGGAATATTGGATGATTTTTGGAAAAGTTCTTGAATATGGCCATGTGGAACGGAACTCGGTAGTTTCTTAACCGATTATGATGGGATTGGGTATGTTGGATGGAAATGGGATTATTGAATGACTTTTTGAAGAAGTTCTGGAATATTGCCATGTGGGACGGAACTCGGTAGTTTCTCAACCGATTATGATGGGATTGGGTATGTTGGATGGTAATGGGATTATTGAATGATTTTTGGAAGAAGTTCTTGAATATGGCCATGTGGGACGGAACTCGGTAGTTTCTTAACCGATTAAAGATCCCGGCTCCTACGCCGTCAAAATTAAAATCTAAAGAGCCCCGCAGGGCTACGGGGAGGAGCGTAGGTGTCATTAATAGATTCTATATAATCCGCTCCTACGTGCGGCACGCAGTGCGACATGTTTGAAGATCCCGGCTCCTACGCCCCCCGAAATTAAAATCTAAAGAGCCCCGCAGGGCTACAGGGAGGAGCGTAGATGTCATTAATAGATTCTATATAACCCGCTCCTACGTGCGGCACGCAGTGCGACTTCCACTCTCAGTTTAATATATTCATAAAAAAATATTAAATTTCATTTATTTTTAAATGAAATTCAATAATTTTTATTAAATTTTTTTTAGCACGTCTTAACGTATTTTTTAAAAATTTTAGTTCGTTTTTATCCCAATAGATGGCGCTAGGTCCAAAATGCTAAGCAAAAGCACATTTTTAGTTATAAACAATTCCACTCTTGGTCAAAGTGTACCGTCGCTCAGACTGTCAAAAAAATTTGACTGCGATACTAAAGCTGTTCCAAACTGTTATACGATAAATTGTCCACGAAAAACTGTTATACGATAAATTGCCCACGATAAACTGTTCTACGATAAATTGTTCCACGATAAATTGATTCCACGATAAATTGTTTCCACGATAAATTGTTCTACGATAAATTGTTGTACGATAAATTGCTCACGATAAATTGTTCACGATAAACTGACAGTAAATCATCCGACACATCTTAAGAACAATAAAAAAATAAAATTCTACAAAACCGCAGTTTTGTAAATATTGTGGTTAAGGGGCTCCATCGTGTCACGAGACAAAATAACAACCCCGACTGCACAGAATCATTAGTCCGTACTTTCTCAAAGATGACGATTACCGTAACGTTATCGGCAATAGCACTCACTATGGTTTGATGATTTCCCAGTTTTTTTTTTTTGCTCAAAATACTTGAACTGAATGATATGTGGTTTCAGCAAGGCGAAGAAATTAGTTTGGTGAGCAATTTGCCTCACGTTCGGTTCGGTGAATTGGTCTCCCAGATAGTGCGATTTGATGCCTCTTGACTATTTTTTATGGGGATACGTGACCCCATCTCTCGCTTATGACAATAAACCAACAACAATTGCAGAATTGTAAGACAAAATTAAACGTGTCACTAGCGAGATACCAGCCGAAACGTTGGAAGAAGTGTTGAAAAATTGGACATCTCGCATGGTTCACTTTAAACGTGTATTTTTTTAACTTTATAAACCAAACGCTTAAAAATCACTCTTTATATACTTGAACGATTTTGATTAAACAAAGGGGAATCGGGACACACTGTTCAAGAAAGATCGCCACCGCTCCTTGTGGTATTTGGTATCATCATGAAAACGAAATTTACCTGAGTTTGGGTTTAATAGTACAGCAAATTTAAAATACACAATTACAAGAATTCCTGCTCAAGTGCTTTAATACACAACTTATCTACATATAGTGTGGATTTGAATTTGTATTCCGTATACATATAAATTAACCGAGTTTATTAAAAAATATTAAAAACGCCAATAACACAAAAATGTTTAAAAACCTGATTCAAACACAGCATGAATATTGAAAAATATCATTTTTAATCATCATTTTAATTTTAATAATTTAATTAAATTATGAAAACAACAAAGCCATTCATATATAATCTTACGTGTATCATACTGGTATTTATTATGCGTCCTCTACAAAAAACTTAATTAAAAAAGTTGCAAAAGTTTGCTCGAGCACAATAATTAAACGAAATGAAACTCATAACTATTGTAAGATGGCGTCAATCTTAATCATAATTAAAATTAATTTCAGTACAAGAGTTGTTCAACGAGTTTGTAGTGACTTGTGCATATAAGCGCTTTTGCAGTGGATAAATTTAACAACATTCAATTCACCTGCTCTGCCCGCCTAACATAATAAATACAAGTCTATTAAAGTAACATTTTTTGCCAACCTATCATTTACATTTCTAAATTATACTAATTCTGTTAGTTTTTCGGAAAAAACCAGTAGCGTAATTATCTCGATTAAATTTCCCATCACTTTAACAAAAAAATAAAAAAAATAAAACTAGCGCGCGATTTAGTTTTGTATTTTGTCATGGGTAAACACCCCTCTCGCCTATAATTAGTAAGTTGTAGATTTTTGACAAACAAAATTTGTGTATTTTGTATATTCGTATAAAAGTCTCTTATCACTCGATTTTGATCTTATTTACTTCGCCGTGTATTATATTCATTGTAACGCTTTATGAAAATCGTGTGATAACAACGACAACAACATAAAACTATTAGCTACGCGTAGTCGCATAGTTTGTCTTTATTTTTTTTTTTTTGTTTAGAGAGGTAGGTATAAGGTGTATGTTTAATTTAAAAAGTTTAGGTAACAATTAAATAAAGATTAATCGAAAATTAGTCACCGTGTTGTGTTTTGTATATCTGTATGGGAAGGAAACGTAACTTAAAATGCGAAACGGTTAGATTTAATTATAGAAATCATGACTAAACTATAATTTTAGTGATCTCAAACTGCAGTCTACATTATTGTTCTTTCTTATGTACATAAATGTTCATTGACTATGCGTGCCAACTAGATTTTCAAAACAAATGAAAGATCGGCTTAAATACTTAAAAAGTTTGCCATCTAGTGACGTTTTAAATTGAATTTTCATATTTTCGTATAATTTAAACACTTATCCATTTTCCAATTGATCAGAATTTTTTTTTAAAAATATTTTTAAATAATTTAGTTAGATATTTCAACTATAGTGTATTGATAACTGCTATAGTAGGTAAACCTGCGAATATCAAAATGATAGTGTTAGAGGCTGAAACCTCACGAATTAATCAGAAATTACGATGATATGTAAATTTCCACTAAAAAAATTGATCAGGAAGCTATACCTCCATGAAGATGGGCATCAAGCGTATTTTGGAAAAATAAACGTCTAATAGAACATAATTGGACAGTTATTTTCAGTAATTGGTCAGTGACAGGAATTTCTTTAAATCGTTTTAAAAAAAAATTCAAGGTCATCTAAAAAATTTTAGTACCCCAACAAAGGAAAATCAAGAAAGAATGAATGCCACCGGTTAAGCTCGAAACTCTAGTCAACTATTGCCAATATTGTCAGGTCTGCAAATGTATTAATTAAATCTGTTAAAAATGATTAATGGTGCGAATGATTTTGTTATATGTAGAGATGCGCATGCAACACAAATAAAATTTGTGGCTGAATCTCCAGCGTTTATTTTCATTTTAAGTACATACTAAATTAAGATATTCAGCTTGGTGATACAAAAATCTTCATCACTTCCCAACGAAATTCGATCGGGTCAAAATATAGTTTAGATGATTTATTAAAACAAATGTGATTACAAACACAGATTCGCATAATTGTGTAGACAATTAATAAAGTGATTGAATTATGCGATTCATCACAAATTAACGTAAGATCAGGTAAAAAATCACATTCATTAGGTCACTAAAACCAAATTCAAATATTGACACAAGGTTATGTTAGGTAAGGTTAGGATGGTTGTCTTAAAGGACTCCAACAAGTCATTTAGGAGGTGGACTCACAGGAATTTTAGTCTGCTAAGCACTAGACGGGGACAGATGCAAAGTAAATGGAGAAAGTTTTTCTGCCTTATCATCATCGCCTCTCGACAGTAATCATTTGAGAAGATTCTCATTCTGCTTGCATGCTTAACTATGAAATAGTATCCCGTAACAGTACCCATACCACTACACATACTGGCAAATCGCCGCCGCAGCGTTATCAGCTGTCTGGACCTTGACAGGTCTAGTTTTGGCCAAATCTGCACAGTTGTTACGCATGAGAGACTATTAGACCATCTGCCGTTCGATGTTTGAACCTCTTGAAGCAGTAATTTGCACGTAGCGACCGGTACATCAACATCCGCCCTGCTTGGTGAAATGAGTCAGGTTGGCCTTATCGAGTGAGTTCATCCGCCTTTTCATTTCTCGTAACATTGAAATACCGCGGCAGCGGCACCCACATCAGGTGGGTCTTGAACTGATCTGCCAACTTGTTAAGAGATGATAAACAAATCTGTGCTACTTTCGACGTAAGGAAATATAATTTTGGGAATATCTCTTGCAAATATTGCATTATAGCTCAATCAATCAACGGCTTCCCTTATCGCGATTAGTTCAGCTTGAAAAATGCTGCAATAGTCCGGGAGACAAAAAGAGAGGTTTACACACACCTAGTATGGCGTTATTAAAGGTTCTGAATAGCTGGCCAATAGTGTCCGTTACGCCAGCCGGAACCATATCAGCCGGAACCAAACAACTAAGGTACAAGTAGCACGATGCATTGTGCATCATTGTGCACTATATGCTTTTTCAGCCGGAACCGTATAACTTAAGCCGGAACCTGATAAATCCAGACAGAACCAAACAACAGCCAAGCCAACTATATGGCACTAGTAGCACGATGCATTAAGCATATTGAGCACTATATAATTTTTCAGCCGGAACCTTATAAATCCAGATATATATGATTTTTCGGAAAAGAGCTTTACAAATTCAGACGGAACCATACCATCTACAGCCAAACTAAGTATAACACAAGTAGCACGATGCATTTTGCATCATTATGCGGTATATAATTTTTCGGTCAGAACCTTATAAATCCATCAATATATGATATTTCGGTGGAACCTTATAATTTCATCCAGTAACGATGGAATGTTTACATACAGCCAAACCAACTATAGCACAAGTAGCATGATGCATTGTGCATCATTGTGCACTATATATTTTTATCAGGAACCTTATAAATCCAGTAATATACATTTTCTCAAGAAAAAACCTTACAACTTCAGCCGGGACCGGTATGGTCCAAACTTACTATGGTACAAGTAGCAGGTTGCATAGTGCATCATTGTGCACTATAAACATTTTCAGCCAGAACCTTATAATTCTGACCAGAACCTGATCAAGCCAGCCAGAACCATATTATAGCGAAATTAAGTAGCGCGATGCGTTGTGCATCATTGATCACTATATATTTTTTCAGCCGGAACCTTATAAATCAAGAAATATACGATTTTTCGGAAGGAAAAAAACCTTACAATTTCAGCTGTAACCTACAGCCGAATTTACTATGGAACCAGTAGCACGTTGCATTGTGCATCATTGGGCACTATATAATTTTTAGCCGGATTCTTATAAATCAAGCAATATATGATTTTTCGGTAGAAACCTTATATACAGTCGAATAAGAAACACGACCAAAAAACACGATGCATTGTGCATTATCGTACACTAATTTTTGTTTCAGCCGGAACCTTATAAATCGAGCCGAAACCTTATAAATCGAGCCAGAACCTGGGGCGGAATCATGAACGCCGCACGGAAATTTTAGACGGTAGAGAAATTTTATATGGAAAGCAGTAATAAGTCTACCGGTTTTATTCTGTTGTTTCAAAAAAACCTTACAAATTCGTTCGATTGCTATAAAGCTGACGAATGAATTATTTTTTTTCTGGCTTGCTATTTGTGTTTTTTTTGCGAAACAATGGAACAAAACCGGTACAATTATTGCTGTTTTCCATATGAAATTTCACTACCGTTTAAATTTTCCGTCCGGCGTTCATGATTCCACCCCTGTTAAAGCCAGCCAGAACCATACTACCGCCAAACCAACGATGATAAGAAGCACGATGTATTGTGCAATATTGAGCACTAATTGTTTTTCAGCCGGAACCTTATAAATCCATCTGGAATCTAATAAAGCCAGCCGGAACCATATCCTCTTCAGCCAAACTAAGGAGTGCTTTTGATCGTTCCGAAGATCTCATATGTTGCACTATCATCCGAATTGCACTGCGACCATTGTGTAAGAGGCCAAAATGATTTATGTAAACATTTTGTTTCGACTGTATTTTTATGATTCTGGATGCCGTTATAGTTCGGTTGCAAAAACATATAGTGCACACCCCATTGTCTTACTTTTGCCATAGTTAGTTTGGCTGAAGAGGATATGGTTCCGACTGGCTTTATTAGATTTCGGATGGATTTATAAGGTTTAGGCTGAAAAATTATGTAGTGCACTGTGATGCACATTGCATCGTGCTACTTGTGACATAGTTAGTTTGGCTGTAGAGGGTATGGTTCCGGCGACATTTGTAAGGTTATTTTCCGGGGAAAAAATTATTTCTGAATTTATAAGGTTCCAGCTAAAAATTATATAGTGCCCAATTATGCATAATGCATCGTGCTACTTGTACCGTAGTTTGTTTTACTGTAATATGGTTATGTCTGGCTTTATCAGGTTCTGAACGGAATTATGAGGCTCCGGATAAAAAGTTATATAGTGTAGAATGATGCACAATGCATCGTGCTACCTCTACAATATTTAGTTTTGCTGTAGAAGGTATGGTTCCTGCTGAATTTGTAAGGTTTTCCTCAAAAATTACTGGATTTATAAGAGTATGGCTGAAAAATTGTATAGTACACAATGATGCACAATGCATCGAGCTACTTGTGATATAGCTGGTTTGGATGTTGTAATGTTTTGCCTAGTTTTATCAGGTTCTGGCCAAAATTGTAAGGTTCCAGCTGAAACAGAACATAGTACACAATGATGCACAATGCATCGTGCTACTTGTGACATAGTTAGTTTGGTCGCAGATTCCGGCTCGAGATGTAAGGTTTTTCCCGAAAAATCGTACATTGTAAAATTTATAAGGTTCCGGCTGAAAATATATATAGTGCTCAATGATGCACAATGCATTGTTCTACTGGTGCTATAGTTATTTTGGTTGTAATATGGTATTGGCTGGCTCTATCAGAACATGGCCGGAATTATAAAGTTCCGGCTGAAAAATTATATAGTGCTCAATGATGCACGATGCATCGAGCTACTTGTGCCACAGTTGGTTTGGCTGTAGTATGGTTCCAGCTTGTGTTATCATGTTCTGGCTGGAATTGTAAGGTTCCGTCTGAAACAGTACATAGTACACAATAATGCACAATCCATTGTGCTACTTGTGCCAAAAAATCATGTAGTGCACAATGATGCACAATGCATCGTGCTACTTGTGCTATACTTAGTTTGGCTGTAGAGGGTATGGTTCCGCCTGAATTTGTAAGGCTCTGTTCCGAAAAATCGTATATTCTGGATTTATAAGGTTCCGGCTGAAAAATTGTATAGTGCACAATGATGCACAATACATCCTTATACTAGTCCCATACTGGGTTTAGCTGTTGTATGGTTCTGGGTAGCTTTATCAGGTTCCGGTTGGAATTGTAAGGTTCCGGCTGAAAAAACAGTGAAAATGATGCAAAATGCATCGTTCTGAGTTCAGTTGTGTGTGGGGTATGAAACAGGTAGGAATAGTGAATTACTTACAATAGTTCTAAAAATATCCAAGTCGGTTTCCCTCCTGTTTCTTTAGATAGTTTTTTTGACGAGTTTTTTCTTCAATTCCAATTGGAGATAACAATGATCAGAAACGGAATGACCCTCCCACATCTTCCAATTCACTAAACTTTCCATAATGGTATCTGAGACAAGTGTGTAATGTCTAGTATGGGTGTACTACGAAATCGTTTTCAAAATCCAGATTTTCAAAATCCGTTTTCTTTTCTTCTAGTTCGGATCGCACAAAATTAAAGTTAGTTTTTTAATTGCAAGTTTTGGTACTTGCAACATTTTGTTAATGCAACATTTTGAAATGCAATAATTGTAAAACCGTTAACATCGATAACTCTCACCGGCACAGCTCTCCATCTAAATTTCATCCCTATTATCTATTTTCTAGAACTTTATCGCAAACTCATTTTTGAATTTTGCCAAAAAATCATTTAAGAGTCCCATTTTGCAACATGCCAAATTTTAAAAATTCACACCGGGATTTCCTAAAAATCGGGTTTTTTTATACAAAACGGCGATTTTGAAAACCGGAATTTTGAAAACCGAGATTTTGAAAAACGAGATTTACAAAAAACCGAGATTTTAAAAAACGAGATTTAGAAAGAAACTGAGATTTTGAAAACCGAGATTTCGTTACACATCCGTCTGGTATTCCTGGAGTATTTCTAGTTACGAACGTTGGTTTACAGCCAATATTGCATCTGCATAGGTTAAACTAAGAATAAAAATCCTCGGTCATTCGCGTTTCAGTGCTTCTCCAAAATGTGTAATGTGAATTTGTATCACAGCCCGAGATGGCTCCAATTTTTTGTTTTTGAGCCTAGACAAAAGTGTGGTATATCGGGCTCAATGAACCAAAATCCACGCATGTGAATTTTACTAATTTAAATGTCAGGTACAAACTTGTAATCATTAACGGTCAACAGATTCTATGGATGACCTTAGATACCAGGCTCGGATGAAAAGAGCACGTTAAAAAAAAGATGAGCTTAATAATCAAATATCGAAAAAAGTATTGGCTGCTCGGGAAAAATTCGGAATTGTCAACCGAAAATAAATTGCTATTGTATCAACAGTAGCACCAAAATAATACAAACTTTTAAAAAAAGTGCTACGTGGACCTAAGTATCCCGAAGGTTCAAGAAGAAATAAAAAAACTTGCAATATTTCATATGGACATCGTATTTTTCAACACGTAAATGAAGAGCTTCGTGGTATATTGGACACTTCACATGGAGTAAGACGATTGTAGAAAACGAAACCAATTGATTTAATGGATTAAGAACACAGTGGAATGAAGACTTCACTAAATAATCTATAAATGGAGCTGACCAATAGGCCAAGAGGCTGGCCATTCATTCATAAGTGACTAAATTAAAAAAAAAAATCTAGATGAATTATATTCAGCTGTATAAATAATAAATTTAAATAAATAATAAAAAAAAACATCTTCGCGCGCTACAACAAGTAAGTAATTTTTACGAATGCACTTATAGTTGATTCATTTTGTTTGCGGTTGCCCGGGTAAGCAACGTCTCGACTTGCAGCCGAGCATATTACGTATCAAACAATTACACTTTTAAACGAAATAACACCTTCATTATCCATCTACGAATTATATCAAATGACATTCAAGAAAGTTTTATTGCATTAACTACTAAAAAGGTAAGATTATTATAAACACAAAATAAAATCGAAATCCCGCTTATGCCCGCGGCTCAATTCAAATGAATTCTAAAATTTCAAATAAATTATTACAAAATTAATAAATTATCGTGGTGCCATCATCATTTTGTATCCAAATCCAATTAATAGCCACGGTGTGCGCATGCTAATTATGACTAAAAACCAAAATGAAAATAAATTTATGGCATACAGCTGTATGTAGGTGGTACGGACCAATTTGTGTCCAAATAAAACAATCAATTTAATTTAATTAACTGCAGATTATCAAAGTAACAACTTGTATGTATTTACGCGTTACAACCATATATTTATTCCGATGTGTGTAGGCTAATTCGATCTCAGTCATTCTCCAGTTTAATTAAATTGAGATCCTAGGAGGCTATTCATTATGTAAATCGCTTCACTTTTAACGACGCATGCATATACGATTAATGAGCTCTATTGGTCGCAACTAACAAATTACGATACAATTAGATTGATAATATAAAAGGGGTCGCCTTATTAGAGTACCTGTTGTTGGTCATTTAGCCTTTTGTTTATATATACCAACAAACCCTCGGACTATACATATTACACAAACATTAATGAATATCAGGCGTACACACATCGAAATTAAATAAATTGAAAAAACCATTAATTTTAATATATCATTTATTTTCTGTTGTCTGCAACTCCAGGAGGTCCGAAAAAAAAATTTATTTATATGAGAAATCATTTAAATTTGTAACAAGAAATCGTTGTTGGGGTTTGGCTTTTCAAATTGACTGTTTTATTGTTTCAAACCAGCAACCAAACGTTAATTTTTTCCTATTTACTAATGAGACCGCGAATTAAACCTATCTCTAGGGTTCATGTTATGTATATACGGACGTTACATATCTGTTGAAATGTATTGAGTGTTTTGGTAACATTAATTAATTATACAAGCATATGTTGATGCACAGAAAGTATGTATAGCCCATTTTACAACGCATGCAGAATAATCAGTCTGAACTATTTCCTGGCACTCGACACCAATGTATTTTTTTTTTCTATTTCCTGTGACCCTATTCTGGTAATTCTCCGGGAATACGGAACTGGGGAAAGAATTTATATATAATTTCTGTTCAAATATTTTTTTCCGACATACTGAGGTAAAAAGCTAGTGTGAAATTTTTTGAAAACAAAATTAAAATGGGAATAATTTTCCCTGAAAATTTTGATTTGGAAAAAATATTATACTATTAAAGTTAGCCGAAAGTTTCCAGCCGAAAGATCAAAAAAATCGATAATGCAGATAGTGTCTTCGCTTTCTCAGCCGAAAGTATATAAATACGTCACCGTTGATCAACATTCTTCAGCCGAAAGTTATCAGCCGAATAATTATTTCAACAACACATCAACAGAAACCAATTTGAAGGTTTTAGTATGCGAAGGTTGTTGTAAAACCTAATTCTATTTAAACTTGAGAAAAACACATGCTTATACATTAACCTTGCTCCAAATGAACATAAAGTAAGATGGGGATGCCACTATGGCCATTTGATATATCATCATTGTTGGTCAACTTTGGCCTAATTATGTAGAAATTCTAAAGGGAATAAAGACGTGTAATTTATCACAATTCCGCTAATTCAATATATCGAAAATGCCTTGAATAGTCTGTCGTTCTAGGTTTGCATACCTTGTCAATGATGCCACTATGGTCACTTGATAGGCCATCATGCTGGTCAACTTCGGCCTAACTGTGGAGAAATATTGAATTAGCAAAGTTGCCCCCCCCGTATGCGAAACGAAATTAACCGGTTAACCAAATTCTGATGGGGATAGGGGAGTCCAATTTGTCAAAATTTTCCATATTTTAATTTCTGAAAAATTCATTGAATGGCCTGGCGCTCTTTTTAAACCTAAATCTGCATTGATGCCACTCTTGCCATTTGATAGGCCGTAATGCCTGTTAACAACAGTCAATCTTTGAAGAAATTGTGATGGGAATACGGTGGACAATTTAACAAAATTTCCATAGTTGAATTTCTGAAAAATACATTGGCCATTAAATGAACTTTGAGGCCCTAATGTCTGGTAACAACAGTCAAATTTTGAAGAAATTATGATGGAAATACAGGGATGTAATTTGAAAAAAAAAATTCCATAGTTCAATTTCTGAAAAATTCATTGAATGGCTCGGCGCTCTTGTTTAACCTAAATTCGCATTGATGCCACTATGGCCATTTGATAGGCCCTAATGCCTGTTAACAACAGTCCAATTTTGAAAAAATTCTGAATCTTGTTAACAGTCATTAGGGCCTATCAAATTGTCATAGTGGCATCAATGCGAATTAAGGCTAAACAAGAGCGCCGAGCCTTTAAAGAAATTTTCAGAAATTGACCTATCGAAATATTGTCAAATTACACCCCTGTATTCCCATCAGATTTTTTTTTAAAATATATATTGTTTATTAAATAATTTACATGTAAGGCATAGCGTTTTTACAATTCTCCTTATAGCTAAGGACAATTTTCTTATGTAAAAAATGATAATACAAAACACTATAAACATAAATTTAAATTTAAACTGAGTTTTTTTTCTTTTTTTACTTTTCTTTATTAAACTTAAATTTTTCTAGTATTAAATCCAGAATTAACAATTACTTCTAATTTCTTCAAAATTGTACTGTTGCTAGCAGACATTAGGGCCTATGAAATGGCCATAGTGGCATCAATGCGAATTAAGGTAAAGCAAGAGCACCAGGCCATTCAATGAATTTTTCAGAAATTGAACGACGCAATTTTTTATCAAATTACACCTCTGCATCCCCATCAGAATTTCTTCAAAATTGTGCTGTTGTTGGCAGGCATTAGGGCCTATCAAATGGCCATAGTGGCATCAATGCGAATTAAGGTTAAGCAAGAGCGCTGGGCCATTCAATGAATTTTTCAGAAACTGAACTATTGAAATCTTGTCAAATTACACCCCTGCATCCCCATCAGAATTTCTTCAAAATTGTACTGTTGTTAGCAAGCATTAGGGCCTATCAAATGGCCATAGTGGCATCAATGCGAATTAAGGTTAAGCAAAGGCTATGCGAAAAAAAACTTTTATTTTAATATCAACTTAAATAAGTAAATTATAATATGAAGTATTAAATAATTTTTCTTAAATACCTAACTTTCTGCTGAAATATATTGATCAACATTGTTGAATTGTTATACTGTTAAAGTTAGCCGAAAGTTTCCAGAACTCGAATTTAGGAGCATTTAGGATCGTTTTACATCATTCGGGTGAAGGAGAAATTATCTCAGTTTATAGGAATTTAAAAATCGATAGGAGTGAGAGTATAGAGTTTAAAAATAGTCAAGACAATATCTGCATTATCTTTCGGCTGGCAACTTTCGGCTAACTTTAACAAGATAAAATTATTCCCAATTTATAAATATTTACATCAAACTTTTCTCCTCAGTAGGCAGGAAAAAAATATTTGAAGAGAAATTACAATTCATTTCCCAGTTCCCTATTTCCGGGAAATTACCGGAGTAGTGCCACTGTACATTTAGTCAGCAAGTATAAATAAGACATTTTGAAGTACCAGATACAGCCGAGTCTAAGCCAGTACCTCCAAAAAATCCGTAAGTTTCCATCAAAGTCTATCAATCGCTCATATTCCAGTATAACCGAAGACACTGTATTTAACATTCACGAAAATCGACAAAAAAACACTTAGCATTCAAGCAGAAGCTACCAGATTTAAAAAATTATGTAATCCAGGAACCGCCTTTTTTAGCACGCCATCTACAGGTTTTGACGAAAATGATGATTGAATTAGTTTTGTCAAGATTGGTCATTCATTTTTCTCGTTTGGTCATTCCCACGACACGATTTAATGCAAAAATTCGATAAAAAGTTATATTTCCACACAATTCGAAGTGTTTGGGGCTGAAAACATGACAAATCCTAATAATTTTATAAATCCAAAGCTTGGAATGGTTTGGTCAATTGCCATTGAGGATTGGTCACTAGTTATTTTCGTTTGACATCCTTACGTAGCGATTTATTGAGCGAATTTGTGAAAAACTCATCTTCCCCCAATGTCGAAGCAAGGTCAGCATAGCTATTTTCACAAAGGTTTAACATAATGACACATGGTTGACATACAACAGTTTTAAGTAGAGTAGCTAAATTGTCGAGGTTTATAGCATTTTTCTACTTTTCGTAAGAAATAATTGTAACCTCAGCAACTAGAGGCGTCCCTCACGCCAGCCGGAACCATATCAGCCGGAACCAAACAACTATGGCACAAGTACCACGATGCATTGTGTATTGTTGTACACTAAATGCTTTTCCAGCTGGAACCTTATAATTCTAGCCGGAACTTGATAAAACTAGCCAGAACCCTACAACAGCCAAACCAACTATGGCATTAGTAACACGATGCATTGTGCATCATTGTGCACTATATAGTTTTTCAGACGGAACCTTACAAATTCAGAAATATACGATTTTTCGGAAAAGAACCTTACAAATTCAGCCGGAACCATACCCTATACAGCCAAACTAAGTATTGCACACGTAGCACGATACATTGTGCATCATTGTGCACTATATAATTGTTCAGCCGGAACCTTATAAATCCAGCAATATATGATTATTCCATGGTACCTTATAATTTCATCCGGAAACGATGGTATGGTAATATACAGTCAAAATAACTACATCACAACTAACACAATAGATGGTTTATCATTGTGCATCAAATGCTTTTCCAGCCGGAACCTTATAAATTCAGCCGAAACCTAATAAAGCTAGCCAAAACCATACTATAGACAAACTAACTATGGCACAATAAGCACGATGCATTGTGCATCATTCTTCACTATATTATTTTTCACTCGGAACATTACAAATTCCGAAATATACGATTTTTTGTGAAAAATCCTTACAATTTCAGCCGGAACCATACCCTCTACAGCTAAACTAACTATGGTACAAGTAGCACGATGCATTGCGCATCATTGTACTTAATACTTTTTCAGTCGGAACCTTATAATACCAGCCGGAACCTGATAAAGCCAGCCACAACCCTACTACGGCCAAACCAACTATAGCACAAGTAGCACGCTGCGTTGTGCATCATTAAGCATTATATATTTTTTTAGCCGGAACCTTATAAATCTAGCAATTTTCGGGGAAAAAAACCTTTCAGCCATAACCTACAGTCAAAATAACTATGGCACAAATAGCACAATACATTGTGCAACATTGTGCACTATATATTTTTTCAACCAGAATCTTAGAATTCCGACTAGAACCTGATATAGCCAGCCCGAACCATGCTACAGCCCAAAAAACTATTGCACTAGTAGCACGATGTATTGTGCATCATTATGCACTATATTATTTTTCAGCCGGAACCTTATAAATCCAATAATATACTATTTTTTGGGAAAAACTTTACAATTTCAGCCGGAACCATACCCCCTACAGCTAAAGTAACTATGGTACAAGTAGCACGATGCACTGTGCATTATTGTGTACTATATAATTTTTCAGTCGGAACCTTACAATTTCGGCTAAACCATGATAAAGCTAGCCAGGAAACTTATAAAAACCCTTATAATTTCAGCAGGAAGCAACAGTCAAAATAACTATGGCACAAGTAGCACAATACATTGTGCACATTGTGCACTTTATATTTTTCAGTCGAAACCTTATAAATCCATAAATATACGTTTTCTCGGGGAAAAAACCTTATAATTTCAGCAGGAACCTAGGAATGAGGAAAGCTTTTGGGTCAACCAATTACGCCCCAACATCAAGCAGAGTTGAGAGCACCTTTAAAAATTTTAAATCTTTATCACGTAAGCATTCTTGAAATTGAATTTGAACCCTATTCTACATAAACATTTTATTCTAATCTATCAATTTGATTTCCACCACAAACATATTCTGAATCTTTTCCAGATTCTATTCCCAACGACGTCGTATATTTATTAAAATTGGATAAATAATATACTTTAATTATTTTTTGTTTAGATTTGGGCAAAAACACACTCATGTATTTGTCAAAAACCATGTGGAGACGTTGAACGGCTTTTTTAAAATGGCTCTTGCTTCCAAAAAAAGCCGAAGAAATAATGCGAGTGAGACATCTTGGAAGTCCGGACCTCAATGAGTAAGAAGTGTCGCTATTTGAATCAGATACGGTCATCGAAGTCAAAGAAAATGGCTTGGAAGAAAATTGGAAGGGACTAAATAAAAGCAGTAACTCACAAAATGGGTTGGAAATAAAAAAAACGTAGAAGCAAAGTTCCATATTGCAACCGCAAGACAGAAGCTACAGGAAAAAATACTAATTTTAAACAATGGACATACTGACAAAATCGGCATAACCACTATCAATGCGTATCTGTTTGAACCGGTATAACTAGCAAACTATAACTAGCAAATTTGCCGGATTTTTAGAAAATATTTACAATTCCTCGACAAACATTGATAAGTTATCTGCGGAGATTTATAACAATCGTAATAAATTGCTCAATGAAATTTTTTGCCAAGAACATTTTATCAAATCGGGCAACTATAGCTCAAACGAACTGGATTAATGAACTGGATTTGAGAAATGTGAGCAACTCAATAAAGATAAATATTCGAGAATCGTGCTGTAGCTGTGGAAACTTACATAATGTGTGGTATCGTTGGAGGTCGAGCCGTTAGAATCACTAGAAAATCAGCAAACGGTGAGCCACATAACGAAATCGCTGAATTTAGGATAATTTGTTCAATTTGCGCAGTGTAATTGAGTACGACAGTGTAAATGAGCATTTCACTGCACATGCACTTAGAAACGGTGGCATATGGAAAACTTAAGACGATTTGCAAAAGGCCAACACCAACACTTCACGAAAAATGCTTGCCTACATGTTGTTCTATGTACAAGAACCCAAATTCAACAAAGTTCTTCTCTAAACGATGAAATATAAAATATTATTAATAAATTATTAGAAAATAAAATGTTATTTCCGAATTTTTTTAAATGCTATTTAAACTATTTATTTAATTAACACGTTTAGCGGATCGGAAATTATAATGTGTCCAAATAATTCCGCTTGAAATTTTAGCTAGTTCACAATAACCGTCAACCATGCTTACTCTTTATTACTCGGAATGGTTCACTGACTCCATACAGTTGCGGTTGGTCTTATTGGTTCTGGTTGGGTTGGCATTGTAGTGCATAACGTTTTGATCGTTAGGAAAAAGTCATATGTTGCACTATCGGCACCACCGAAAAATCGTATATTGCGGGATTTATAAGGTTCCGGCTAAAAATGTATATAATGATTAATGATGCAGCGTGCTACTTGTGACATAGTTGATTTGACTGTTGTAGGGTTCTGGTTGGCTTTTTCAGGTTCCAGCTGGAATTATAAGTTTTCGGTTGAAAAATTATATAGTACACAACAGTAGTTAGTTAATTAGTTTAGGTGTAGAGGGTATGGTTCCAGCTGAAATTGTAAGGTTTTTCCCAAAAAATAGTATATTACTACTGGTTTTATAAGGTTCCGGCTAAAAAATACTATAGTGCACAATGATGCACAATGCATCGTGCTACTAGTGCAATAGTTGGTTTTTCTGCAGTACGGTTCGGGCTGGCTTTATCAGGTTCTAGTCAGAATTTTAAGGTTCCGGCTGAAAAATTATATAGTGTACAATGTATTGTGCTACTTGTGCCATAGTTATTTTGACTATAGGTTATGGCTGAAATTATGAGGTTTTTTATCCGAAAAATCGTATATTGCCGGATTTATATGGTTTCGGCTAAAAAATGTATAATGCTTAATGACACACAATAAAGCATGCTACTGGTGCCATAGTTGGTTTGGCTGTTGTATGGTTCTGGCTGGCTTTATCAGGTTCCGGCTGAAATTATAAGGTATCGACTGAAAAAGCATTTAGTGCACAATGATGCAAAATACATCGCGCTGCTTGGCTGGTACCATAGTTAGTTTAGCTGTAGAGGTTATGGTTCCGGCTGAAATTTTGTGGATTTGTAACGTTCCGACTGATAAATAATATAGTGCACAATGATGCACAATGCATCGTGCTACTTGTGCCATTGTTAGTTTGTCTATAGTATGGTTCTGGCTGGCTTTATTGGGTTCCGGCTGTAATTATAAGGTTCCGGCTGAAAAAGCAATGATACACAAACACAATCCATTGTGTTAGTTGTTATGTAGTTATATTGACTGTATATTACCATACCATCGTTTCCGGATGAAATTATAAGGTTCCACGGAATAATCATATATTGCTGGATTTATAAGGTTCCGGCTGAACAATTATAAGTGCACAATGATGCACAATGCATCGTGCTACTTGTGCCATACTTAGTTTGCCTTTATAAGGTTTGGCTCCGGCTGAATTTGAAAGGTTCTTTTCCGAAAAATCGTATATTTCTGGATTTGTAGGGTTTCGGGTAACAAATAATATAGTGCACAATGCATCGTGCCACTAATGCCATAGTTGGTTTGGCTGTTGTAGGGTTTGGTTTTATCAAATTCTGGCTGAAATTATAAGGTTCCGGCTGAAAAATTATTTATGCACAATAATGCACAATGCATCGTGGTACTTGTGCCATAGTTGTTTGGTTCCGGCTGATATGGTGCCGGCTGGCGTGACGGACACAACTATAGCGCAGTTATTGCAATTAACACGGGATCTACATATGCAAAATCGCTGACTCTTTCTCTGATGATATTTTATGTATGTGCATGTTTTTTTTCAATCTATTGATAAATAGTTTTCAAAAAAGTATCACAACTGGGCATTTTAGCCTCTAAATAATTTCTTCAAATGTCAAAAAATCCATAAATATTGTCAACCAATTTATAGATTTCTATGTTAAAACAGTATTTCAACGATACTGTAGACTTAATTAAAAATATAATTAAGTTTTTTAAGATTTTAATTATTAATTTTTATTTTAAAATTAAAAGAAAAAAAATTAAAATGATAAAACATAACCTTAAAAGTTTATTTTAATTTGACATTTCGTAAAAATTTCATGAAATTTTTTCTTGAAATAGCTTTTTCATAATTTGCTGAGAGTTTCAAAATTTGTATAACATACTTACACATATATTCATAAATTTAACCTCATTAGAGAAAATCTCATCAATTTTGCATAGTGTAGCCCCCTGGAATGTATCAACTTTGTATACACACCGAAAAAATTTAATAAAGTCGTATGTAGTAAAAATTAATACGTAAGACGTTAATCATTAAGGGGACATAGCACCTTCAAATTTTCAAAAAATCCAAATTTTTTTTATGATAGACTATGTTAGAATGGACGTTTAAAAACATGATTTTAATGATATAAACATGAAAATCTCAAAAAAAAAATTTATTTATATTTTTATTTTATTTATTGCAAAGCGCGCCTATTTTAAAGCGCGATAATTTAAACGCGATTATCTCGAAATGACGTGCTTCAAGTTGGCGTGCAAGATTGAGAAAAAACTACTTATCCAATCGTTCTAAAATTTTAACACGTTGATCTACATATATGTATTTCTGCTCAGAATGAACTACGGAAGGAGTAATCGGCTTTCAATTTGTTGAGATACAACTAATTGAGGGGGACAAAAAAGCTGCATTTTCGAAAAAATGCCGCCAACCAATTTTTTTCCTTTTAGTTCATTCCAAGGGCGATTTAATGCTGAATAAAACCCCGTTTTTTTTAGACATTTCTGAGACAAGTTATGATGCACGCCGCGAATTTTCAGTGTTTTTGGAAAACCCTTGTAGCAGACGACAGTGGGCTGAAAAAAATTTAAAAAAAATTTTTTTGTATACTTTCAGTTAAATAAAATGTCAATGGAAAGTTTCATTAAGATATCTCTTTTTATTCCAAAAAAAAAAATCTTTGAAAAACTGTTTTTTTTTCAATTTTGAAGGTGCTATGCCCCTTAATAAGGACCTCACCAGTGGTAATCAGAATAATTAATTATTTTACTAAATCAAAGCAGAAGCTTGATTTATAACCCACGATTTGATTTTTTCGAGCCTGGAGAGCAAAGCAACACTAATAACTTTATAAATCCAACGATCGGAATCGTTTGGTCGACTGTTATTGAGGATATGTCCTAACTTGATTTCGTTTGGTCATCCCTACATAATGATTCGTAGTGTACGGAGCTGGATCGGGATCGTTTGGTCAAATGTCATTGAGGATTGGTCACTAGGTGATTTCGTTTGTTCATATCCCTACGAAACGATATATTGTGCGGAAACGATGATAACAAATGATGATGTACGGATGACCAAACGAAAACAACTAGTGACTGATCCTCAACGACAATCGACTAAATGATTCCGAACGTTGAATTTATGATAATCCAATAAGATTATATTAATCAAAATGACGTTTTGCATTTAATTTTTGCCAAGTTAAGAAAAAACAAAACACTGAATTGATTTTATCTTATGTCTTCCACTTTAGATAGAATTCTTTGAAAAAAAAAATCATTTTTATCTAAATGGTATATTCCAATTGGATTTGTTGTTAATTTTGTAAAATGAAATTCCCAAATATGCGAGGAACCTGATTTTATTGAATTAATACTATTTTGATTTTGTTTTTTCACGATAAAAAATGACCCATTGATGACGATCGTGTTAAACTGTTAACCAATCATGACCTAACGATTACCTAGCGAAATTAGATAAAAACAGTATGATTTTTTTGCAAAGAGGTGCTACCCGGGAAATTTTTTATGAATTTTTCATTATTTATTTACCGTTTAATCGTAAGTCACCAAACGATCGAAGGTGACCAACTGTATTAATTTTTAACTACAACCAGTAAAGCTCATTTTCAGAATCTATCTGCAACTTATTATTGTGAAATCTAGAGTGACTATAGAAGCTAGCTATAGAAATAAACAACAAAGCCAATCTATCCGACACTATTCTAATAATATTTCTAACCTGAGTCAAAGGACTGATATATTAAATGAGCGTAACAGAATTTTAGACCTGATTTTACTAATTCTCCTGATTTGCTTAATATATACGAATCATTATCACCTTTCGTTATCAACGAGCCGCAAAACGATCGAAATTGTTTTAAAAAGAGAGACCAGTGTGAAAAGCCATTTAAGGAAAGGCTATATTGACAGAAGTTGGAAAACTCAGCTAGCGGAAAAATAAAAATTTCATTGACTATCCTTCAGTGACATTTCGAAATAACAAAAAACGCGCGTATTTTCAAATTGGCATAGCTACAGGGCCAACATGTTGTAACTATCACTATTTTCGCTTCGACGAAAAAACCGTGCTACTTTGATGAAAATTTAAAAATTTACATGAAAGAAAAAAAAATGTTTACTTCCAAAATACCGCTATTCTATTCTAAAATGAATCGAAGCGAAAATAGTGATGGTTACAAGTGATGGTTACAGCCCTGAGATTATTTTTGAATTGTCAAATTGGCATAGCTCGTTGAGTTTCAAATTTTTTCGTTACGTGCCACTTGTGATCCTCCAATCATCAACTACAGGAAAGCGGACACAATGAACTTGGATTTATACTTTAAAAACATCAACTAGGGCTGCGTACCAATTGTCGGGTAAAACGTTTACTACGGTAAAAATCGATTTTAGTACAAATTTTTCGATCAGTTTACCATAGAGTTTTTCAATAATAATTGTATTTACCGAAAAACTTACTTAAAATTGACTTTTACCCGACAATTGGTATGCAGCCTGGAACGACGAATTAAACAGCAACAGCGTTGGTGTAAATGCGGACAAATTCCACATACAGCTCTATAGCGGAATGGATTTATTTGTCCCCACTGCTGCCACTAAATTAAATCGTTATCCTCCATGGTACGATAATAAACTAATAAATCTGAAAAATAAAACACAAGGCTTACGAGTATAAAGAGAATCTCAAAGATTACTCCGAGATTAGTAAACCAAATTCACAACATGCAACTAACAATACGAAATCTGCTATCAAACGATGTTCAAAAGTTATATCTGTTGTCTTCAAAATAAAAATAAGGAACATCCAAAATAATTTGGACCCACTTTCAAACAAAGCGTGAGACTAAAGGTTACCCGAAACATATGACCACGGAATAGACAGAACCGTCATAACGGTATTTTTGTATGGAAAAATATCGACTCATTTATTTGACCTTGCTTCGCGAAAAGGAAGGAAAAATTCGTTATTTTTGTAAGTTTTAAATTTGAAATAAACAAGATTTGTAACTCACAACAGTGTACAAAAATTTTGTCAATCGAATTTGACAGAAAAAATACTATAAGATTATTTCATGCAGGTAGTGATAACCTCTATTTTATCGTTATATGCAAATTTGAGTATTAATTGAAAATTCAAAATGCACGCATAGAAAATTTACACTCAATTGTACCCATTTTACTTAATTTTTGAAAATGTTCTTTATTATTCACTTCGTGCATGTAATAATTGTATATTTCTATGAACCAATATTTGTTAAATAAAAAAATTTATTGTTTCTAAAATTATTTACTTATTACTTGTAATCTTAATATTTATTAGCTAATTAAAATATCAAATTATTACATGCACGAAGTAAGTATAAATTATCTTTTGCAAAACGAAATAAAATGGACCCATAATATAAGACAATTAAGATATTATCAACAACCTACAATATTACATAAAAGTATTTTGACTAAAATTATTACATGCAGGAAGTGATTATTTGTATTTTAATGTATTTTAATGTTACCGTCATACAGTCTATTTGAACATGAACCCATTGTGTATTTACAACAATTTACATAATTTTGGTAAATTATCTGTATTATTCACTTCGTGCATGTAATAATTTTATATATCTATAAACAAATATATATTAAATATAAACATATATCGTTGGCCGTGTATGGCCGTGTATGTAACTAGACATATTTACCACAAGGATTTTGCCATATTACCAAATATTTACGAAACTATGTACAACTTTAGTTGATAAAATAAACCGTTGCCCCAATGATGCTTAAAGCTTTTAAATTGTATTTACCTTTTATTTATATTATTATTTTGATTGATATTATTAAAACTGATATTAATATCGAAACACCATAATACAACTATTTTATGGATTATATGAATCTCCATGTTGCATATTTGTTTTCTTGGGACGAGACTATATTTTTTTCACTAAATGATTTTTTTTGACAAGACTACACTTTAGCGAAGAAACTTACAAAAACAAATCGGGATGATTTTTTAAGCCAACTTTAACCAGTTCGAATTTATCCGAATGTAAAGTAGAACATTAAAAATAAGCTTTGGTTTAGTTTTACATTCCTTTGCAAAATAGGTAAATTTGTTGAAAAATGTTTTAAATGCGGTGTATTAAACATATCCTTCCAAGTCAAATATCCTTCCAATTCAAATAAATACAAATTATTTAAATTCTGTAACAAATATATATGAAAATAATTTTAGAATTTCTTTTCATAATTTATGTAAATTATTCTAGAATTTAGATGGATTCACTTCCTGCATGTAATAATTGTAATCTAATTTTATTTGTGTAAATATTATTATTATTGCTTGATTGAAGTTTAAGTATATTATATATTCTGATTACATGTAGTTATTTTTATAAAATTTACTAAATAAAGATTAATATTCACTTCGTGCATGTAATAATCTGTTTTTCTAATTTTCAGTTTATGTGTATTTGTGCAGTATGTTCCGTGAACTATTGATTTATTTGAGTTTAGCTATCAAATAAATGCAATTTGTATTTAAATTAAAATTAGAAAACAAATATCACTGTAACAATAGAAGGATTCACTTCCTACTTGTAATAATTGTAATTTAATTTTATTTTTGTAAATATTATTGCGTGATTGAAATTTAAGTATATTATATATTTTGATTACATGTGGTTAATTTAATAAAAGTTACTAAATGAATATTAATATTCACTTCGTGCATGTAACTATCTGTTATTCTATTTTGTAGTGTATGAGTAAGTGCAGTATATTCCGTGAACTGTTTATCATTTGAGTTTAGCTATCAAATAAATACATTTTGTATTTAAATTAAAACTAAAAAACATATTTGGCTGTTACAATGGATGGATTCACTTCCTGCTTGTAATAATTGTAATCTTATTTTATTTGTATAAATACTATTACTATTGCTTGAGTGAAATTTAAATATAAATATATTCTGATTACACGTGGTGATTTTAATAAAATTTACTAAATGAAGATTAATATTCACTTCGTGCATGTAATAATCTATTTTTCTAATTTGCAGTGTATTGAGGGCAGTATATTCCGTGAACTATTGATCCACTTGAGTTTAGCTCTCAAATAAATGCATTTGGTATTTAAATTAAAACTGGAAAAAATTATTTATTGCAGGGATGGCAGTGACTTTGTCTTTTACATTATTTTAGTGTGAACCATTGTTATTCAAATTCAAAAAAATGATATAAATAAAGACTGAAAGATGGTTTGCTCTTTTATTCTTTAATGCCTATAGGTGATTTGTGAATTGGATTAATTTTACATGATGTAATATGTTTTTGGGGAATTTTGTTTATTGAAAATTGAACTATGTATCTAGTTTATTGAAAGTTCAACTCATAATAATAAAATTTTATCGCAGAGATTTTACCATTATATTATATGGGTTCTTAATTAATTATAAAAAAATTTTCAGGATGCTGATTGCTGAACTTTTATACCATAAAACCAAAAAAAATTGTGCTGCCTTGTGCCAAACAATTTACTAACTATTGACTACTTAGGTGTCTGTAACCGGGTCAAGTCTATCATACATAACAACATTTCCTTTCCCTTCATCTTGTTATATGTAAAATGGGTGTACGGTAGGCCCGGCGTATCCGGGATCCCTGCTTAGTCTTGGCCGTACATTCTAATCAATCAATCAATCAATCAAATCGAATTTGACAGGAAAAATAATCAGACATTCAGCCATATTATGCGATAAAAATTAATTTTTAATTTATTTAGTTATAAATTATATATAAATAGTTTATAACTAAATATATAAATTGTATTTAGTTATAAACTACTTTGTATATAAATTATTTATATATGTACATAGGTTTCAGTGGTTGACACCCGGCCAATTTTGGCCCATTGTGATACCACGTATTCACGCCACATCATTAACCCAACCCATCCACCTATTCATCTACTCATACAACTACAGTATACCACCTGCACATTGCAAGCTCCATGCCAACCTGTACATTAACGTGGACGGTGGGTCGGCTCTGAATTCTGCACTCCATCAGAGGGACTTAATTGTGTTTATTAACATCCCCAATTGTAATCGATGATGAAAATTCTATTTGCATCTAGCCTCTGATGATTTATATACATATTTTCTTTGTTGTTTTTAGAACTCGAACGGATTGACTGGAAAGCCGCTCTGGGAACAATCAACATTTAATCTTATAAACAGACAAATGTATAGAATGCAGTGAATTGGTGCCATTCCAACGGCTTATACTAACCGAAAAAACTGGATTTATGATACGGAAATATATTATACATAGTTTATACGATCGGGTATCTATGCGTCCATTTCTTAATACGGTAGAAAAAAAATGTGCCAACAGAAAATATGGCATGGTGGCATTAAACTTGGAATTGGAAAAACATGGTGGAAAAATGAAGTCTGAAAACTCCTGCGCCACGAACGATATTCGAAAATATAATTAATTCGTTTTCCGGAAATTGGACAGTTTATTAAGGCGCTGGAGGATCATAAGCGGGAACGAGAAAAAGTGGCCGATGGAATCTTACCGCATAGTACGAGAAAATGGGTACTTCTCTTTGCAGTGTAAGAAGTGATCAAATGACTTATGCGTGGTCTTAAAAAATAAATGTCTATTAAATTTTTTAGTTACAGTGGGTCACAGCCAAAATGATGCAAGCCATTTTTTTTTTTTTTTGTTTAGTAAATATCCAAAAAACAATTATAAATATCCATATTTAATTTACATTTATTATAAGCTTCAGTATTAATTGTTAGTTTCATAAAACAAAACAAAATCGTAACAAAAATTAAAATTTCTACGTAAAAACATGTCACATCTAAAATGATGCAGTTTTAAAAATTCTTTAAAAAATTAATTCATATGTTTGTAACTAATATTATCACATTGTATAATTAATTTATTAATATTTGGTAGGATATCCATTTTGTTTTAGAACCGTTTTGAGTATTTTTGGCATCGAATCTACGAGCTTTTTGTATACTCTGGAGTTATTGTACCCCGCTCTTCTAACAATGCCTTTTTTAAGTCCACTACATTATTAATCTCATATTTTCTGATTTCACTTTCAAGTTTAGACCATAAGTTTTCAATAACATTGATGTCTGGTGATTGGGCAGGCATTTTTATGACATGAGAAGTATTCCAAATGAACCAACTTTGAATAATTCGAGATTTGTGTTTCGGACATCGTCCTGGTAGAACCGAAAACGATCCTTAATATTTAACTTTTCAGCATTTTCCTCCATATCTCTTTTTATTATGTCTAAATATACCTTTATGTTCAAATTGCTTTCGATAAACTATAAATTTCCAACTCCGGATGTTTAACTAGTGCTTCGTAAATTTTTAGCTGCTAGCTCCGTATTAGTCTTCCACCATACGTAGTTTCATCCATCTGATCCAAGAAGGTTAAATTTGCTCTCATCAGCAAATAAAATTGGGTTCCAGAAGGTTTAAGCTTTGTTTTTATGATCTTGGGCAAATTTAATTCTAGCCTTACGATTAACTTCGCTGATGTATGGCTCGTTCCGCATTGTTCTACCATGAAAATTTGGTTCTCTTAATATTCTGCGCATTGTTTCTGGATGATATTTTTAATGTAAATATTTTCAGCCTCCTCGGCCCACTTTGGAGCACTTAATTTGGAGTTTTCTTTCATTTTTCGGACAATCCAACGGCAATCTTTTCCAGAAAATATTTTACTGTGCGCTTTTCTAGGCTTATTTTCAACACGGTGTTGATAAATGAAGCGTTCGATAATATGCTGAACAGTAGAAAAACTTGTTTTCAACATTCGTGCAATTTTTCTGTGAGTTTTGTCATCTGTAAAGTGTTTAATAACTAATTCACGCGTTTCATTACTTGACTATAATCGCACAAAAGGTTGTTTAAAAATAATACTCAAATGGTTATTCATAATTGTTTTGTGGATATTAACTTTAAAAAAAATAAATATAGCTTGCATCATTTTGGCTGTGACCCACTGTATTTCGTCGTCTTTCTTCCGAAGGCATCACAGGCAACGCAATTCCTACTAACGAAACAACACTTGATTACAAAACTGTATGAAAATAAATTAATGTCAACGGGTTCATTAGGACGGACGAATCATTTTAAATAAAATGATTTGTCATGATGTGTCCCTGGCCGATCCAGTGAATAAAACAGAGATAGGAAATTTATGGAAGCAACGTAAAAGCAAAACAGAAATTACAACGAATTGTATGGTATCGCATGTTCGCTGACATCCCGATTACACCATCATCCCCATCGAATGATTCAGGCACATCAACTAGTAGTCCACCATCGGTTAGTATACAAATTCAACCAACTCCATCGTCATTCATTAGTCGAATACAGTATGCTATAGGAACACGCTACTCAGATTGACGCAAAGAACTCGAACAATTCACAAAGAAGACAAAAACTACAGAAGGTGGCTATACCCGATTTATTTTATTTCTATTTCATTACAAAAAATAATTTAATAACCACGTGCCACTTATCAAGAAGCTTGCCAACGTCTGAATTTGCTGGAAAACGACTCACATTCGGACTCTTCACTTGCCGATGCCACTGTTTGTATACGCCGGCAAATCAGTGTACGATCGAGATTCAATGAGCCAAATAGTACAAACGAATGTCCCGCTCTTGAATGCACAGTAAAAGAACTTGTAAGGCGAATTGATGAAGGCAGTTGACGAATAAGGAAACAGCGGAATATTCTTACTCGATGCTCCCGGTGGAACAGGTACAACCTTTCTGGCCAGGGATTTTGAACGCTATTATCATGAAAATTTCGTGAGAATAGCGTACAAAGTTCCAATGCTGATTTCATTGGTTTTGGCCACAATTCGCTCGAGATCTCAAATAGCGTTAGCCTTTTCATTATTGGGAAATTTATTATCGGGAATTGTATCTGTCACTCCGAGAACAACAGCTGCAGATGAACTCAACGCATGTCTGAAATCGTCAAGTTGCAGTTGACCACGAACATGAGAGTCGCATTACAGAACGACTCATCAACTGCTGATTTTTCCAAACAACTGTTGGTGCTTAGCAACGGTCAAATTCCTGTTGATGTTTTAACAGGATTTATTTCGTTTCCCTCGAATTTTTGCATGTTTGCCTGACGTCGAGAGAAGAGCTTATCACGAAAGTGTTTCCGGACATCCGCCGATATTATTTATATGAATCACGATTGGCTCAGAGAACGAGCGATTTTGACAGCGAAGGACAAGGAACAGTCTGAATTACTTGATTCAAAACCAAATCGTTGGGTAAATGTATTGTTACAAATCCGTTTACTGACTACTCAAGACGAGGCAACAAACTATCCGACCGAGTTTTGATGCTCAAGGTAGGATCTGTTATAATCATGCTGCGACGATCATCAAGTGCAAATTTAAAGAAGAGGATGTTCTAATTTCGAGAATTCCTTTGATTCCAACTGACATTCCATTCAATTTCAAGCACATTCAGTTTCCCGTTCGTTTCGCATACCCTATGACGATTAACAAATCGCAAGGTCAATCGTTGGGAGTGTGCGGAATAAATCTGGAATTTTTATGTTTTTCTCATGGTCAGTTGTACGTCGCGTGTTCGAGAATTTTCAAACCATCATCGTTGTTCATTTACGCGCCGGACAAAAAACCAAAAAATATTGTTTACCACATTACATTGTATTGATTCCATTTAATTCCACTCGAATAAAATACATTGAATTATTTTGAATTCCAACTGACTCCAATTCATTTACACACTGAGAGAAAAAAATTCAAAAAACAACTCAAATTTCGTTAGATGCCTGAGTTTGAATCAACATTTCATTCACTTTTCAATACATTATGCCGCCATTTATGGTTGCGCGTATTGCTCAAAAATGACGATTTTTTTCTTCTGGATTTTTCCACAAGAGATGATTGGTCTAAAAATGACCGAATGAACGAACGCAACCATAAGCCTGCCTTTAGTGTTGAATTCGATGTAAAAGCGAATGAAATGGCCATTCAACACAATCGTCTATTGAGGATTGAGTTGGATTCGAGTAAAAATCACTTTACAATAACAACAAATGCCAATTTTTTTTGTTGACAAATAACAAATGATCCTAGCAGTGTGATTTTTCAATAATGTTCAGTGGCTAATTTTTAGTAAAATAATTACAGTTCAGAGTCGTAAAAAATGGTAGGAAATGGCGGTTCTGGATAATATCTATTCTGTGATATGACATTTGAAGTGCAAAAGTTTTGTGATTCACAAGTCATATCAAACATGTTGACACATCCACAACCGTGGAAGAGCAGGGTGAGCCTTAAGTCCCAAAACAGATCGCATATTTAACAATAAAACAAAATCAAAAAAAATCATTGAACAAGGCGGTTTTCCTCAGAAGTGAAACACCAATATTGCAAGAACACCAATATTCAAAACTGGAGCACAGATTGATGTTTCATGTTATATAGGCATAAAATCAATTTCATCAATTCCAAAGTTAAGATGCAATTTATTCAAGGCCGTGGTACCACGTGCCATATTGGCCCCTGGATGTTTACCATTTTCATTAAATCGAACCGATTTAGATGGGTAGGTCACATTGCAAGGTCACCACAACAACTAGTGCGAGTGATGGATCGAGATGGATAGAGGACCACCGTGCAGGCGGCAAAATTTTTTCATATGATGTAAAAGCTAGAGAGAAAGAAAGATGATATATTTAGAAAGAAATCTATTCTGTGAGTTGCATGCATGTATGCTTTCAGATTTAAAACAAAAACTAAATATAAAACAAAAAATAGAAAACAAATTTTGATTTAACATTTAAAATTAAAAAAAAAACTGCAAAACATTATTTTCATCGTGAAACCATCATTAAAGTTACGGTTTGCACGTTTTTAAGCTGTTTGGCTGTTGTTTCTTGTATTCCAAAAAAACTATTGCTTTTTTGGAAACTCAAATACCTTGATAAAATATCCCTTTCAAAGGGATTCAAATTGTAAGTCATTGACACTTGTTTGATTTTAAACTTTCTCAGAGCACTAAATCGTTGATATAAACCAAACTATCGCAATTCTTAAAGCCTTGTATCAATGCATTTTATGTTTTCGTCTCCAAACTTCCTTTTCCTCCTTTTCATACCTTCGGGGTAGTGCAGTTTCGATTAATTTAGAATTTTCAGTTATTTACACTTCAAACTGTAGCTGCGTATACAAATATTTATTAAATTGGGTATTGACATTATTTACGGAGCTACAAATTAAATTGATTACGATCACTAACCAACAAATCACTAAAACTAAACAAAATTGTTATACTCAGATAGTTCATAAAGATAGTGGTGTGCCCCACAAAAAAACAACCAAAATAATTTGACAGGAAACTAATTTTCATTTAGAAGTCACTGAACAATAGAAAATTTGTTAGCTCATAGTTTTTCTAATCAAGATTTTTGATCGATCGCGAGCGTCCAACCAAATATTTGTATATACAAAATAACATCGAGCAGACCAACTCAAGTACACGAAAGTTGCACCCCTTCCCCTAAAACACGTATTGTGTATATGCGAGTTCTTATGCCTAACTAACCAAATTAGATACAAAATGAATTACATATACGAGAGAATTATTTTCTATATTATTTATATTTGATGATTTCTAGTGATTAGGAACAGACGTACAGTGCCGCGGAATATACACTCGTATCCATTGTTGTTGGTGTAATTAATGATAACGAACATGAAACTATAATATTATAATTATAATTCAATTTATGTAATTTTTATTATGAGGAATTAATTGGGAGAATTTATATTTATTATGGAAACGTTGGTTTTTGGTGTGGGTCACATTGTGTCGAGTCGAGTGGTGATTTAATTGGTTTAATGACGTTAATAATATGATCAAAGATTTTCGTACAAATTTTATTTTATAATAATTCGCAATACATCCTTATTTCGAATACAATAGTATTGGACTATACGATACAAAAAGGCCACCGGGTCCGATAGATTATTAAAGAGTAACTCTCTTTTCTTAACGAGATGATTACTGGATAGCAGATGATTACTGGACCCTCACCCGTTTGTGTCTTACTAATATTTACCACGGAATATAAACAACATCTCAGTACTTTGTTTTTTAATTTTTTAGACAACCTCAAAACTAAATTGCGTATACGTCCATCAGGGATTATGTACTTAGTGTGAATAACGACACGTTGTCGAGTAGTATTTGATTTGTGCAAAATTGCGTGCATTTAACGGTAAAATTTGTGTAATACGTAATTTGGGGTATAATGTGGGATTTCTGACATGATTATCACACCAGAAATCCCATAGATCCGTTTAATCATTACTTACTACTTTAGTTTTAATGTGCCAAACTGTGTATTTCAAAAACAATTTAGTTCTCCTCCAAAATTGCACAGGATATTTCATCAAAAATTGCTTTATTGCTTTTCAAAATATTCGCCTTTAAGATCTATACACTTTTGCATGCGCTCAAACCATTTATCGAAACACTTTTGCCAATCCGAAGATGATAGCTCCAAAACTAGGCTCGTCTTTGAGTGAACGTCGTTCGCATTTAAATTCTTTGTACCAATTATAAACACTAGCCAAGGATGGTGCTTCATCGCTAAAGTCGAATGAAGTGATTCAAAACACTCTGTTGTTGAGTTAGCCCCTTTTGAAAATCGTAAAAAATCATCACACGAAAATTATTAGGCGGTAATTCCATTTTTTCATTGAATTCAATTTTTCAAGTAAAAAGACAACAATGTTGCGATGCGAACTGCCAGAAGACTTTTGAGAAACATAACCTCCAAAAAAGTTGCACCTTTTGACTGACATAGGGATTTGCATCCGAAATCACTAGTATTACCATTTTCTAAAAACTAGCATTCACTTGTGGCATACTCCATATATCAGCCCGATTTGGCAATAGAAAACCCTATGATAATCTGGATTACCTATTATGATCAAATAAAATCTGCTTCTAATTTATATTCTTACTTTTTACTTTTATTTTTACACACAAAAATGAAATTTATATTTTTACAAAAAATGAAATTTTTATTTTATTAATTTTCAAGAGGCAACTCAACCAGTGGTGAAATCTACAATGATCTTTTTCTTTACTCTACCCCTATAAACCGACCGGTGCAAACAAAACCAACAAACGATATATGGCGACGCTCCAGTTGATAGTACTCCCTCCCCAGTGAGTGAACGAACGAACGATATAAGTTAACGATAACGCGTGGATAATATTACAGCTCTGCCCGTCCGGGTATTTCTCGGAATTATCCTGATCTTCGGCACTGGATTAAAACTTACGCCCTTCTTTGAACTCGAAAATCCTTGCACTGGCGTGAATGGTACTGTTGAATTCGACAAAATTGGTTGTGAGATATTCGTACTTATGCCCTCTGTTGTGTCAACCACCTCAGTTGCCTCCTGAAAACAAAGCTTCAATCTATCTATCGACACGTTGACTTCTTTATCTCTATTCTTTACCTTATAAAATTTTTCATTACGACCTAACACCAGAAAAGGTCCTTCATAGGGGAACTGAAGTGACGCCCGCCCTGCCTCAGTACGTATACATACACATGCGTACAATTACCCAATTCCTTGAACACAAATGAATTAGCTTTATTATGGTGAGAAGGAGGCACTGGCTTAATAGCTTTAAATTGATATCTAAGAACGTACACTAATGAAATCCCCAGGCAACCTTAGAGTTTCGACATACACTAACTTTGCTGAAGTACACTTAAAATCTTCCCAGTAACACCTTTGTCCACTCTTGTCTACCGTGACACCCTATTGCAGTCTTAAGAGTACGATGCCATCTTTCAATAATTCCGTTTGCCTGAGGATTGAAAGCGGAAGTTCGTTTCCGTTTGAATCCCATTAAAACTTCTAATTCCCTAAATAACTCGGACTCAAATTAACGTCCTCGATCAGTATAACCATATATGATTAGTGCCAAACCTTGATATCCAACCGTTGTATGACGCAAATGCTATACGGTTTATGCTTTAATATCAAGCAAAGGTCCGATCAAATCTAAATGAATTTCGTCAAATTTTTTTTCTACTATAATTGGAACTGACCCAACGGTGATTTGACGTGCCGACTGATTTTACTTTTCTGACATGCTGTGCATGCTTGCGCCCAATTTCTAACATCTTTTTTAATACCTGGCCATACGTATTTACTTGACACCAATTTCACGGTGTTCTTGATTCCTGCGTGCGATGAATCATGGATACTGTGAAATACGTGTTTCCTAAACTTGATCGGAACAAATAGTCTTTCAACACCAGTCGATGTGTCACAAATAACCTGTAACTTTGAACCAATTGTGATATTTAACCCAGACTCTGGCATTAACTGCGTTTGAAGCTCGTGCATGTCAGATTGCTCCACTGCCAATGCCTCGAAATCTATATTTGGTGAAAATGCGATTTCCTCGATACGAGAAAGCGCGTCGGCCACAATATTTTCATGGCCGGATTCATACTTAATATCAGTCGTAAACTGACTTAAGTAGTCCAGGTGACGGTACTGGCGAGGTGATTCTTTCTCCAAATTTTGGTGAAATGCAAAAATTAAAGGTTTGCGATCAGTGTATAGGACAAACTGACGTCCTTCCAACAAATACCTAAAATGTTTAATCGACGAATGCGCAGCCAACAACTCCCTATCATACGTGCTATAAAGCTTTTGTGCATCAGAAAGCTTTACAAAATAAAATCCTAGTGGCTGAAACTGCCCGTCGACTAATTGTTGTATAACTGCACCTATAGCAAAATCAGACCCATCGACCATTAATGCCAGTGGTGCATTACAAGATCGATGGGACAATATTGTTGCGTCAGTAAGATCTTGTTTCGCCTTATTAAACGCTGAGATCGATTGTTCATCCCATTCAATTTTTCGTTTATCATTTTTCTTTGCCCCTTTTAGGAATGGATTAAGAATGACTTGGCTCTCAGCTGCATTAAGAATGAACCTATACGATAAAAATTTAACATCCCGAGAAATCGTCTCATGTCCTTTATCGTTTCTGGTGGCTTGTATTCTTTAATTGCTACAACCTTATATCCGTGTCTGATTTAATACCCAATTGACTTACGATATGACCGAGAAATTTTACCTCGGGCTTTGCAAAAACACATTTCCCTACGTTAATTTTTAAACCATAGTCACTTAAACGTGCGAAAACAATTTCGATGTTCTTCTAGGCTTTTACAAGTTATGAGTAAATCGTCTATATAAGGAAAACCGTAACCCAATCCATCCAAAACTGTATGTGTAAACCAATGAAATGTCTGGGCCGCATTTCGCATCCCGAATGTCATTCGGTTAAATTCAAACGACCCAAGAGGTGTACAAATTGTCGTCTTGGGAATATCACCTGGCTCCACCCGTATCTGGTGGTACGCTCTAACTAAATCCAGCGTTGTAAAAATACTACAACCGTCTAACTGATAGGAAAAATCCTGAATATACAGAATTGCATAAACGTCTTTGTACAAGCATTCAACGTCCGGTAATCCCCACAAGGTCGCCAACAACCATCCTTCTTCGACAACATGTGTAAAGGACTAGACCACGGACCTTTCGTCCGAGTACAATGCCCTAGTTCGATCAAACGATTGAATTCGTTTTTGGCCGCAAGCGTTTTCTCGATCGACAGTCTACGAACTTTAGCTTTAAATAAACGGCCTGTAGTCTCGATATGATGTGTTACAAGATGCCTAACTGGTACATTTTCCGATGTTTCGATAGTTATTTGTCTATACTTTTTTAACAAGGAGTACACTACAGAATTTCTAACTGAATTTCACACGACAGAAGGATCAATGAGACGACGATTCGAACAATCCGAAATTTCCTAAAAAATCTGCACCTAATATGGGTCTTGATACGTCCGCTAATATGAAAGATCATGTAAACGATTTCTTTATTCCAAAATCTAAATTTAACGTCAATGAACCATATGTTCTAATATGGCAGTATCTTTCGCAGCGAAAAGTGGAAAATCACTTAGCGGCTGTCTCTTATGAGCATTCGATGCAGGAAAGACCGATATATCTGCTCCCGTATCTATTAAAAATTGACGTTTACTTGACGTATCCTTTAAAATTAAGCGACTTTTACATTGGGCATTGTCACGTACTACCTGTGATTGGCCTACATGTTTAACTTCTCGAATTGACGTTTGTCAGGATTTCCGTATTTTTTTGCTTTCGTCCCGAAACGAAAATGATACAAACAAAATTTTTTTTCCACGTGGGACGGATAATGATCTACTCGTACTAAACGATCTGCCTCGTGACTGTGACCGTTCGTTTTTTACATGTCGATGTGAACAACACGTGTTGCTTGGGCGAGATACGTATGTGATACAGGAGGTGTATTACTAACTTGGTTTAAATTATAATTGATCGATGGCAAAACGTCATTAATTTTGTCGGCTAATTCAGCTACTTTATCTATAACCACCAATTTCGTAATGCCTGATCAGAAAGATCGTTGTTACTAGTCATGCGCATTATAAACAATAACTGACTAGGCTTTTGATCCCCGAAACATATAATCCTTGAGGACGTGCCGCGTCCGACTCGGTTAAATGATTAACTAATTTGCTGCGAATAGCAGAATACTTCTCCGTGTCCGGTGAATTCTGAAGTATGTCATCTAGGATTTTTAGATATTTTTCGTCAAGAGCCCCTACCACATAATAAAATTTAGTCTGCTCCTCTACGATCCCTGACGTTTTAAACTGTGCCTCTATACTATGGAACCAAAGACGTGGGCTCGAGGTCCAAAAAGGGAGTAACTTGACCGCCACACGATTAACACGCGCTGATGTACGTTCGTCCTTCGCGCACTATATTGTTGTTTATACGGAATATCCTGCTTTGTCGGTGAATTAGGTGGTTACTCCACCAGTTTTTAAAATGTATTAAAACAATGTACAAATTGCCGCGGAAAACAAAATTTAAATTTTACTGCAAAAACAATTAATTGAGTGCCTCCGAATTACAATTAGAACAATACAAAAATATTATTGTAATACACACATAGTGCAAATTATTAAATATAAAGTGTTGAATAATATAACCATATGTTTAAAATAAAAACATCAATAATTTTAAATTTGACAGTACATTAAATTGTAATAATAATTAGCATAAATTTGTACATCACCGAATTGCAGGTTATGATAATCCTCCACGTGGTTTGTACGCAGGTTACTGTTGTATATACGGCAAACTGGATACCTTTATTAACTATGACGCCAATCCCAAATGAGTTGTAAATTTATATACACCAAGCTGGATGTTGTTTTAGTGTGCAAAATAATACGTGTATGTATTTATTACAGACTAATTATGTTAAGCCTCGTCGCGGCCACCAATTATGAATGTGTGGATTACCTATTATGGTATAATAAAATCCGATTCCAATTTATATTTTTACTTTTATTTTTACACACAAAAATGAAATTAATTTTTTTTACAAAAAATTAAATTTTTATTTTATTAATTTTCAAGAGGCAACTCAACCAGTGGTAAAATCTACAATGGCAATTATTTTCATTTTCTTCTACCCCTATAAACCGACCGGTGCAAACAAAACCTACAAACCATATAAAGCGACGCCACAACCCTTTACCCAATTTTTACAAGTTAAATTTTTGAAATACATTTAATTAATGATTTCTGGTAATCCCATACCTATTATTAATAAAATTCATTAAACTGCTTCTACTGAATACACTGACCAAGTTTCATGATCGAGTCTACTCCCCATCAGAAAGATTCACCCGTAGTAAACCGTTGAGTTATTCTTCTGTGCTTGACATATTTGATGACTGCTGCGATCACTAATATTGTTGATTCACCGTTGTTGATTTTGAACTGACTCTTTAATTTCTTCAATACTATTTGAGTTGAATTATGAGCTTCGATTTGATCAGAATGTGGGATTACCACTCAAATTAAATCACGGCATGAATGAGAGTTCCAATTTACTACTAAATGCACTGTATTCTGTAAATAGTGAATGTTTCTCCTATCAATACAGCTTGGATTTACTGTTAGGATTCCCCTCTCCCTGGATGAGCGTGGTTGTGGTTTCGATCGTCTCGCTGCTCCCTTCGCAAATCACGTTATAAATAACCTCGGATGTGATTACAAAAACCCATTCATTGTGTCGGCGACCGGCGTAATGGAATTCATAGTGAGTTAATGTTTATTCTGTGGATTTCACAACTAGTTGGTGCGGTTCTGATTTGCTGGAAAAGTTGCATCTCACAGCTGCTTGTATCTGACTGATACGCACATTCAGTGGTTGATGTATATCACAAAGATAATCATCATTGAGGTTAATACAACAATTCAGTTCTTCAGAAGAAAGTAGGTATTGATTTTCCTCACTCACAATCAATATATCGAGTCCCCTGTATTTTGGGCTCGAATACGACTGTTGCCTCAATTTTTATTGTTTTGACGGTGGCTATTTTATATATGGCGGCTATATTCTTACTTCGGTACGGCATAACCTGACTTGGTTTTAAGTTAGGAATGATTTGGTTGACTTGTTCCTGAAGTTCGTGAGGAGTTATGATGAGGAGATCGAGTGTGCCTTGATGGGCGGCGGTTTGAAAGTTGCATTACCTCCAGAATAGTGTGTATAGGAAGGTTGGTTGGAAGGTGAATTAGAATGATTGTTAGAATTTGATTGTTTGTCTCGAATTTTTGGGGTGTTTCCTCATGGATGGATATCTGGTTTTGTAATAAATCCTTGTGCGGTGCTCCTGGTTAGTATTTAATTTTTATATCCTTGTAAATTTTTCCATCTGTTTGAACTAGCACCCCGAATAGTTCGTTGGCAATTGTATCTGCAAAATTGAAAGGCGCCCTTTTTTTGCGGGTAATTTTATTTCCGGCTAAGCCGTTTAACACTTCGTTTTGCTCATACGTGCAGTGATTTTATCAGTGAAACAATGGCTTCACTGTACTTAAACGTATCAGAGTGTACTGGTTGTGTACGCGTCCTATCCGATCACAATTTGTCTAGTTGACGACCAGCGTTCCCAAGGTGGTTTAGTTCTGCACGAAAAGAGGTTATAGCAGATTATGATCCTCCATTATCCGTTGATTATACTTCCTTGACCAATTGTATCAAGGTGGATCCCGAGATGGAAGAAGAATCTCGATAAATTATATATTTTATTGGTGTTCCTGCTGCTACTAGTCCTAATGCGATAGTGTGAAGTAGCAGCTTGGACTTGGTGCTTGCATTGATTTATGTTGTTTTGCGCTATCGTTGTTCTCAACTACGTCTGTTTGGGTTTCATCTGACGAAGGTATATCTTCTCGCATTGTCCATATCATTCTCAATTAGCAGACGACTGATCTTTTCAGTGCAGCGCTCAGAGCGTTTCTCATAAGTTTTGAAGTCCCTATAAAGTTACAGCCACAGTCCCTGTAGAGCTCCAAACAATTACCTCGACGTGTTGTAATAGACGCTTCACAGCGCAGGTCGAGGTAATAATCGCTACCAGAAAAGTTTCAGATGACAAGTTATAAGTGAACGGTTTTTATTGCAACATAGACGTCCAGGTGAGTATCGGAACTGATAAGGCCCACCATAATCTTGTCCTGTATTAGTGAATGGTTTTGTTGGAGTCACTGTTGCAGTTGTCCCAAGCTCCGTGCTTCATGTTTATAGCAAACCATACATTTATTGATGAATGTTTTTGCTAGTGGACCGCGAGCGTGAGAGATTTGTTTCCGTGCATAATAATTTTGTGTGCGTATTCTATCCAGCAGCGTTGTGAAATTACCCTTTTAAGGAATAATTATTGGATGTTCAGTCGGATTAAGGGTACAAAGATTTGATTCGCTTTGATACACCCGAACGATTTCGAGTGTATTTTGTCGAAAAATAATCGAAATTGTAACCCGATTGTAACACATAAGTTGAAACTCACTCCTCATCCTTAACCATCATAATAATGAAAAATTACCTTAGAACCGTATAAAACAAACATTGATAATTAATTTTTTAAATCAACATATACGCAAGAAAAAAGTCTTAAATTATAGGATTATTAACCGTATAAATATTCATGTGTATGCTTGCGAATAAGAAACCGAAAAAAATTTTGCGAAATTTAAATCAATAAATCAAATTCAATTTATCGGGTTTTTTTTTTTAATTAGTCCGCCAATCGACGAAAAATTGGTTAAGTGAATTATTTGGTATTCCAATCTCAACAAAATCAAAACGCGAATCGCAGAACATTAATGATTTATTAAATCCTTCAGGTAGAAAGTTTTCGGCTTGCACCAATTACCCCCCAATTACAGTTTTGTGTACATGAAGAACAGTTTGAAAATCACTGGAATATTTTTTTTATAAGCACCGCCTTTTACATTTCTTTGTTGTTACTGGTTGAAACAAAATCGTATACACAAAGATTATACATATATAGGTTGATGAATGTCGTTGTGTAAAGAAAAGAAAAAATGGCGAATTAAAAGATTTTTTTAAATATCTGTTAACTTTATTCCGCACTAAAAGTTTAGCTTAAGATTTAAGGTTTTTTTGCAAGTCGATTATGATATATCCCTCGGAAATTGTGGCATCGGTAGATCCATGGCAAAACATTTACATGTACACGAAGTTACGGGACATTCGGTGTGTTCCGCAAACCATTGCGCTAGATGTTCAGTATGACCACCATGCCTACACGTTTGGCACCATGAAAACCATTTCGAAAATGGTCTAGATTGCCAACCGCCGGAATGACCACCACTTTGATTATTCGAATGAATCCCCGTTATGGTTCCCATATGAAGAAGACACAAAGAACATCGTGGCAATGGTTTGCGACAATGAGGGCACGATGATAGCTTATTGAAATTTGGGGCATTCGATCGGATACGGGCCTCCTCCTGGAGTGTAGGGGAAACACTTTTACAACAAAAACTGCAGAGCAAATATACGGAACGTCCTCGCGGTGATGTTCTAGTATTTCCCATGGTAATGTCCAATTGTGCTCTTTGCTCCCAAAATCCCCATGTGTCGAGAAGATTTCGATAACTTGATATCCAATATTGGACGCGTGCATCTATAATTAAATCTGGTGGTAAAAATCTAGCCGCTATCAACGCCACAGTTTGCACATCTTCAGTCCAGTCTAAATGACTTTGAAGTAGAATTAAGCCTTCATTAGTTGCACCCGTTAGTAGTAGCCCGTTTAAGTCGCCGTGTTCAGTGCAAATCTGAATCATACCACGCACGTATTCAACCAATTTAGAATCTGATAGGAACATGCAAGAGAATGCCATTCGATCACTTAACGATACACCAACCTCACTTAAAACAGTCTCGAAGTTATCATTGTCTGGGGTTAAGAAGGCAAACATTGCGCGTAAATGTGGATCCGATATTTGATCATGGGCCACTTGGCATTGGGCACGCCATATGCCTGATTTATCTTGATTAAATCCGGATAGAGCTATGGCTGCAATTCGCAACGAACTAGGATCAACAGTTTTCTTGCAATCAGCACCTTTACCCAAAATTTCGATAGCGTATCGTACTTTCAGTTGGAACGTAGCAAGCATAGCTGCCCTTGTATATTCGTGTTTCGAACACAGATCTTCAATAAAATTACTAAACGAATTCTCTTTGTGCTTGTCGAATGTCCAGCCGCACACTAGCTGAGCGTCCTCCCGCGCATCACTGCGATATACTTTTATCGATCCGCTAGCCGGAAAATCACTCCATGTCATATTGGCGTAATCACTCCGTGACATGGTAATCATTCCATCATTTAAACTGCTGAAGTCTAAAATGTGTTTCAATCCGGCCATACTATCTTCTCGGTTCATATGTGCTAACAAGCGCCATACCAATTTTAAATTTGCATTCTGTGCTAAATCGCCGTTTTTCTGTATATCGCTCATTTGGCCGTAATCTTCAAGAGCGCGTTTTCTTATTAATTCAGCAATGTCTTCACCTGGTCGATCAGATTGAGGATCCAGTTCAGACACCGCAATGCAAGGTGATGGCGCATCTAACGATATCAAATCATATCCAGTTGATCCTGATAAAATATTATTATTATTCCACGATATCGCAGCCCGTTGTGGTATTTTAAAATCAACAAGTACCCCAGATCCCGATAGCGCAAGCATTCGTTCCAAATCAGTTGGATGCCATGAAATATCCCCAATTGAAATGTGTCGCGAAGATGTACCTGATTTAGATAAACACGGCGCAACATTTCGTTTCATTGAATGCGGTTCACCTTCTAGCTCTAATCCGGGCCAATGCAAATCGAGTAAATGTACAAAAGGGGAATCTCGTTGTAACGTAGCCAATACAGACGATCGCGTTGGACACCACGACAAAGAAGTAATATTTTTCTGTGTTTGAAATTGGCTTATCGGTTTATCGATATTGCGAATATCCCACAAACCGACAATGTTATCAATATAGCTGGCCATGTACCGGCCATTCGGCGCTATTGATAATCCATACACGGCCCGGTTATTTGTAAATGGTAAAACGGGATTACTTAATCGCAAATCCATCATTTTGATATACTTGTGACTCATTCCGGCGAGCAATATTCGATTATGTTTATCCCAGCATAGCGAATTGGCCGTCTCCGAGAGCCCAATTAAATGTAAAATTGATGATTCTTTTGGTGCGCCACGTTCTGTATCCCAAATGGTGATGCAATGATCGGCTCGATTACGATCGTGTCCCATTGCCAGTAGGTTGGTTTCGATTTCATTCCAAGCTAGGCTTAAACAAGGGCGGGACTGTCGAGGAGCTAAAATAAATAAATCATTAAATCAGTGATTAATTTTACGTTGAAGTTTAGATTACTAACTGAATTCTATATTATTTTCGGTAGATGCCACAAAATTGCAAAGTGCAACCTTTCCATTAGCTAAACCAACCGCAAGTTGCAATTCCCCGCCTTTTTGATACGATGGGGCTACACAACGAATATATTGATACCGTGTCTCCTGCGCTAATACCGATGCACATACTGTTGGTGTTAAATCTATATTCAAATCTAAAAAATAAAAAATCGTGACACAAATAAAATAAGAACAGTGGTTGGATTATTATCAATAATCACTTGTTGGTGTTGTCTGATTCACTTCTGCATTATTTTTTACTTGATACACAATAATTTCGGAACCACATGTTACAAAAACATCATTACAACTGGGAAACCAATGCACTTCGATTACTGTTCCGCTCATTATTTTCGCTTAATAATTATGCCTTAAATTTAATTACATGGATAAGATTATCAAATGTGTCGAGTAAACAAAATTTTATTTATACAAAATTTGACATAAGATCGATGGTCAAATGTCAAAAATAATCAAAACAATTTGCATCGAAGCGGCGTGTGGAGATAAATTGTACTTAAATTTGGAGCTGTGCGCTGTCGAAATTTCGACCATCTCCATTGTTGCGTAGAAAGTAGCGCTGATTTTTAATATTGAAACTAAGCAATGGTTTGAGTATATGCTACATAAATCGTATAAAATTATTGTAGTAAACATTTTGAATTGGTATAATTATCAATAAACTTGTATGTATGTATGTACATACAATTGGTATTAGAAATAAAACCGTTGAAACTTGAAGTTTGTTTGAAGTTAATTAGGGCAGACTTATTTGAAGGTTGTTAATTATTTCAACAACATGCGAGCGAGGCCCTGAAATTTGACCAACAGCGCTAATGCTGAATGAAACTCTGAACCGATTTAAATTTTGAAGTAATAGGATGGAGTATTCGGCACTTTGCACTATCTCAAAACATTCAAAATTAATTTAGAAAGAGGATTTCTGAAGTTCTAAATAATATTAAGCATTCCTTCATGAGGCAACGGTATCGCAAGTAAGCCTTCGCTTGAACAATGTTACCAACGGTGATGCGCTGTATGAAAAGAACCAACAGGCCATTGAAATGGAAGAGGACGAGGATGCTGCTGCTAACCTAATTAACGTCGAATCGCTATATTCTTGATCCGCTCAAATCTTGAAAACCTACTCGACGGTGTCCGCGTCGTTTAATGAAAATTTTAGATACTTTTAACTCGCATGTACGTGTCGTCGTGTACGTCCGTCCAGTGGTCATGTTTATGGGTCGTCGCATGTTTTTCTGGCCACAGCTGCGGCTACTACTACTACTTTACATATTTTTATTGGATAAATTTAAATGTTCAGTTATCGATAAGGCGCTGTTGGCATCTGATTGACTACTGAGCCTCATTAGTCAAGCATTTGCGTCGAAACTTCAGCTTCCACTAAACAAGGTTTCTGGTGAAATCGGAGGAATTGGTTCGTCGGTGGTACAGTATTCTCGAGCACTTGGATACAACTATAGTCAATGATGTGACAACACATAACTGGATCATTCCACTAAATCTTCATCTAGCAGATTAAACATTCGTAAATTCACAAAATATTGACATGTTGCTTGGAGCCGAGCTGTACTTCGATTTGTTAAAGGTTGGCCAAGTGAAATAAAGCAAAATAACTTACCGTATCTTTAAAATGCTGTTCTTGGTTGGATCGGGCCGAGGCATTACTCATCCAGCCCATCATCATCACCCCAACAGAAAGTCTCTCTACTAACTCCGTCCATCTCCACCACCGATGATCAAATTGAAAGGTTTTGGAAACTTGAAGCACTTGCGAAAGGCTCTAAGGTATATCGAAAGATCATCCATGTGAAAAATAATTTGTCGAGCGATTTACATGAAATGAAGATGACCGTTTTTCTGTAAGACTTCCATTTATTGACCTAGCTTTTCCATCTTGGGTGATTCGTCGAAAGTAGTACTAAGACGTTTGTACAATTTGGAAAAGAGGCTATGTAAAGATCAACAATTTCATGCGGCCTGTTAGGCATCCTTATACGAGTACATAACTCTAGGACACATAAAGCTGACATCGAGTGATGAGATACCAGCATCAAATTATTATCTTTCTCACAACTGCGTTCTCAAGCCAGATAGTGCTACGACGAAGCTTAGAGTCATCTATGTTGGATCAGCAAAGACAAGCTACGAACTATCTTTGAATGATATTTTGATGGCGGGACCGGTGGTCTATAATGATATCGTATCTATATTTAATGTCGTTTCACATCACATAATTACGCCTTTAGCACCGGCATTTCGAAGATGAATCGCCAGATGTGTATATCCTGAACATTCCAACTATCAGTTGATATACTGGACAAATAATCACCGCGGGACTCTACACCGACATACGGTACTTCGGCTCATTTTCTTGCTTTATGCTGGCTAATGCAATGTGCAATGGATTACTAACAGATTTAAACTGCTGCCTGCGACGCCATTCGGCATGATATATGTCGATGACATGTTAACTGTATGTAATTCGTTAACAGACCCCAACCCTCTGAAGGAAGCGATTTCTAGCTACATGTGGTATGGAATTGGAAAAATGGTGTGCCAAGGATCCAGATATCATATATTGACAGCAAAAGTTGGGTTGGGACAAGGCCTTTCCCATGAATTACGTGTACACAAACAAAAAGACGGTTTCTTGTACAACTGTTATGTTCCAAATCCAGAGTAGCTCATCTATATAAATGTACATTGCCACGGTTGGAACTTGACGGCGCTGTTGCTAGCTCAGTTGGTATCTCAAGTTTGTATAACTGTAAATTTTACGGTCAGTGATATCATTTATTGATTTACTCAACCATCGTGCTGCATTGGCTGCATTCATCACCGTCAAATTTGAAAACCTTTGCAGCCAACAGTGTCAAATATACAACCGTACAGATGTCGCTTCTCAGTGTATAATCAATCAATGAACTAAGGTGCTCTGGACTACAAATCATACGATATTCAGATTCACCATGGCTTGCCACGAAAATGGCATATGCTGCAAGATTTGTGTACAATATTCGCAACCTAAATAAATTGTCAGGTCCTCTAACGCGCCCTGTTTCGAAGAAGAATTAACAATTAATGTCTATTCAATCTTGTGCAACTTGAATGTTTTCCGAATGTAAAACATGGACTACAACGAGAGGACTTTGTCATTCGCTCCTATCATTTGAAAGTCTATCACTCTTCCTAGATCAAAGATGCCTAATTAGAGCCGGTGGTAGACTTCAATTTTCCTCACTTCTTTACTCCTCAAAACATCCTATCCTACTCCCGCCTTCCAATCTATTTACCAACACTTCATTTATACGTTTATTCACAGGAAGCATCTTTCTATCGGCCCCAGACATTTCTGGCCAATTGGCAGGTATTTCGTGATTATGCTCGATGCCGGTGGGTCAATCCAACTGCAATAGTCCACCAAATGGGAAATTTACCGAAGGGCTAGTTGAGCCAGCACATCCATTTAACTGTGTTGGCATTAAGTTTTGCGGACCATTCCACATCATACGACGAATTCGCGACCGATCACCAATTAAAACTTACCGGTGTGTTTTCGTTTGCTTTGGAATAAAGGCAGTTTATCTGGAACTTGACTAGGACTATCAGCTACATTTCTTGGTGTTTTTCGACGATTTTGTGCTACTCGAGGCTTCTGCAAAAAGTAGTCTCTGACAAAGGTACAAACTTTGTGGGTGCGAATTCCAGCTTGCACCAGAAAGGGGAGAAGGAATGTACACCCAAGGAGGATCAATATTATCTGTGACGCTAATATTTATTATTTACATCGCTTTTACATATAATATCATTTTTATTATGGAGCGCCCGATTGCTATTTAAATATTATTGCTTACGATGTTTTCTATATAAATTTCGTTTTGTACATAAATGTATCGGGTATATCGGTAATGTATTAAGTATTAGTTGTTTACGAACGTGATGGCCTTCTCATTCGACGAAAATCTGTTCTCCGAGCGCAGGAAATGAAAAATGTCGCTTGGGGCTAGATCTGGGGTGGGATGTTGTAACATCACTTTTTTCGATATTTATCGAATATTATATCTCTTTTTCCTAAAACAAAATTGCTCGTTGTTTTACTTTTCAATTTTGCTTTCCATATTGCGATCGCACACTACTAGAATAAATTGTTTATTTATCTCTTTTTTGTTTTTCGATAAAGTATCACTCTTAAAATTAGTAAGTGATACAATAAGAGTAGAACGACATAATGTTTTATTCGAATAGGTAGAGATCGCAATAGAAGCAATGTAATTGAAAAATGGAAAAACGATAAATTTAATGTGTGATGAAAGAGATGTAATTTTCGATAGTATCGAAAAAAGTGATGTTACAACATCCCACCCCTGGTGAGAAAGGAGTGTGGTCAAGCATTTTACAACGGAATTCTTAAATTATCGCAGTCGCAACCTATGAGGTATGAGACGGCGCATTGTCTCGGTGGAGAAAGATTTTTTTCCGTAAATGTGGTCGTTTTCCCGTTATTTCTGCCTTCAGTTTGTCAAGTAATGATGCGTAGTATCCTCCTGTAACGGCTTGCTCTTTTTGAAGATAATTGATTAAAATAACTCCATGACAGTCCCAGAAAACGGGGGGCGAAGTCCGAGATTCATACCTCCTCGCGGTGCTCTCTGGGTAACTCTAAATGAATCAGGCGGTGTAGTGGAGACGAGCAGCTAAATCCTGTTTATAGTCATGGACACTACATGTCAGGGCGAGCCATTGGCGCCTCAAAACCAATGCCAAACCAGCGTCTGTTTTCCAGGTTAGGAGCGGCTGAAGCGGGCGTCTGTCTTGTATCAAGCGGCTCGCTATATAAATGTGTTCAAGGTAGGACTGGATGCCTCAAGATTCTCACCAGTACGTGACCCACACACGTAACAAGCGGGTTGAGCGGAAGGCCAACAACCTCCCCTCATAAAAACTCACCAAGTTATGAACCCTAAACAAAGGCCTCGGATAACCATATCGGATTCATTACAAACTCGACCTCGGAAATTGTACACGGACAACGCCTTAAAAATGGGAACATGGAAAGTGCTTAGCCTCTTAAGACCTGGAGATCTCCAGAACCTATCGAACCAAGCAAAGAGTTACACATTAGACGTACTTGCACTACAAGAGCTTAGATGGTCTGGGAGTGGGATCCATGACACCACCAATGGTTACACTCTTCATTACAGCGGCCATCAGAACGGAGGAGAATTTTGAGTTGGCTTCCTCATCCATCGGCGCGTGAAACATCATATCATCGATTTCCGCCCTATCAACATGCGGATATGCACGGTCAGACTTCGCACTAAGAAATTTAACATCACGATCGTTAATGTGCATGCACCCACCGAAGATAAATCAGATGACATCAAAGATCTTTTCTTTGTCGAACTGGAGGAAGTCATCAATAACATACCGCACCACGACATTAAAATCATCGTGGGCGACTTTAATGCAAAAATCGGTAGGAGTGCAGAAAATATATCGCACATCGGTCCTAACAGCCTGCACCTAACTAGTAATAACAACGGCCAACGAGTCACCGACCTGGCAATAACGTACAACTAAGTTGTATCAAGTACGTTTTTCCCACATAAGAGAATCCACAAAGTAACGTGGAGATCGAACGATGGGAGAACGGAAAATCAAATCGATCACGTCATGGTGTCTAAGAGGCACTCCACCAGCATATCTGACGTTAGATCTTACAGAGGTGCAGACATGGACAGCGATCATATGCTTGTCATATTTAAATATAAGTGCAAACTGTCATCTACGTTTAACAGACAAGCACAAAAGACCGTTCGATGGAATGTCAATGCTCTAAAAGACCAAACGTCATTGCAGAGTTACCAATCAGCTGTCACTAACTATTTAGAGCGGCCCAGCAACAACGAAGAAGCTCTCTCTAGCATCGAGGAGCAGTGGCACGCTATACAGTCAGCCATAACCACCGCGGTGCAAAATACCATCGGAAGAAGACCTCCGAGGCCCCGCAATGATTGGTTCGATGACCAATGCCGTAGGGTCGTCGAAAATAAACGAACGCTTCGTGAAAAATGGTTTGCTCGAAACACTAGAAGCATTCTAGCAGAATATCTCCGCGCTAGGAAAGCCACGACTAAATACCTTCGACAAAAAAAGCGCGAACATATGAGATTATGCATCGAAAACATCAGCTTCCAAGCGGAACTAGGAAACTCAAGGGACTGTTTTGCCAACGCCAGGAATCTCACTAAAGACTTCACCCAAGAAGTACAGCCATCAAAGACGGGAATGGAGAGTTGAGAACAAACGTGGCTGATGTTCTCTCAGTATGGCAAACCTACTTTCAAAATCTGATAAATCGGAATGACGACGTGACCCCCATTAGATCAATAGCTCCTCCAGGTGAAGAGGTCTTTGTGGAATATCCCACAGTGGAGGAAGTAGACGCAGCTATTAGTCGATTGAAAAACAGAAAGGCACCCGGTCTCGATGGAATCCCCGCAGAATTGATTAAACTCGGAGGCGCTACTCTTGCAACAAGTCTATACGACCTCGTCGTCTGTATTTGGGACCAAGAGAGCTGCCTGAGAATTGGAAGACCGCGCTCATATGTCCGCTGCATAAAAATGGCGACCGTCTTAAATGTGAAAACTATCGTGGCATAGCCCTATTGAACGCTGCTTACAAAGTGTTGGCTAATGTTGTACTTGCCAGACTCATCCTTTTCGCCGAAAACATCATTGGCGACTATCAATGTGGTTTTCGACCCAACCGATAAACCACGGACCAGTGTTTTACCATGAGGATGTTCTTGGAAAAATGTTGGAAGTACAACATAACCATACATCAACTATATATAGTCTTCCGGCAGGCATATGACAGTATAAACCGCGACAACTTATGGGCCGCGCTCATATGCCTAGGAATCCCAGAGAAACTCGTTTCGCTATGTAAATTAACAACGTATGGGTCTGTATGTAGAATCGTAATTGAAGGAACTGTGTCAGGCTCCTTTGAAATAACATCTGGTGTTCGACAAGGTGATGCACTCGCGCCTTTGCTGTTCAATTTGGCGCTTGAGTACGTGGTGAGAAAAAGCAACATCGAAACTTCGCGCTGTATATTTAATAAATCCGGCCAAATTCTTGGATATGCAGATGATATCGTGCTTCTTGGCCGAAGACCTAGCGATATCAAAGACAGTTTCATACCGCTCGATCGCTGCGCAAGAAGACTTGGTTTGGAGGTAAACAGCAGTAAAACCAAATATCTAACAACACCCAGGAACTTCTCTAGTGCAAATCTCGGAATTGGCGACCACTATTTTGATGGTGTCGAAAACTTTAAATACCTCGGGTCAGTTATAACATCATTGAATGAAATGCAGGCAGAAATAAAAGCCCGAATCGCTGCCGGACAACGAGTTTTCTACGCCCAATCAAGATTATTGCGTTCGAAACATCTATCGCAGTCGTGCAAGCTCGCACTTTATAAAGCACTGATAAGACCTATGCTGACTTTCGGAAGCGAGAGCTGGACCATGACCTCTAATGATTGTAGATTGTTATCTACATTCGAAAGGAAGATCATCCGTTCAATTTTCGGTCCAATTAAAGTTGCGAACAACGAATATCGGATTCGTATGAATCACGAAATAAAGCAACTCCTCGGAGGCAGCGATATCATCGGATTCATTAAATCCAATCGAGTGAGATGGCTCAGCCACGTTACAAGGTCCCCACAACAACGGATGATAAATAAAGTGTTTCACCAACAACCAGCCGGAGTACGTCGTAGAGGAAGACCCGACTACGCTGGCGTGACGACATTGAACAAGATCTGCAAGCATTAGGAAGTCGAAACTGGAGGACGAGAGCAATGGATCGGGATGGATGGAGGGCCATTGTGCGGGCGGCGAAATCCCTTCATGGGATGTGAAAGCCAGAGAGAGAGAGAGTCCCAGAAAACAGTCACCATCACTCTCCCAGCCAACGTTCCCTCTAATTATTCAAAATCATGCGCGGCATAACTGCATTGTGGGCAAGAATTTCAAATTTAGCAAATTTCTAGTAAAACTTAACAAAATTACAATACAATAATTTTTTAATATAATTTTATTTAAAAATAAATAAAAACAAACTTTCATGCGTGAATTTCACAGGGAAAAAATAAATTACAGTAAAACTAACACGAGATAAAATATAAATCCTTTACTTGTTACAGAGAAACAAAAAAATGTTGCCATAAAAAGTAGCAATACTTTTTATGGCAACATTTTCAATACACCTTCAAAAAATAGTATGCGATGAGGAATATTTTTCGCACACTATGACAATTTTATGGTTGGAAAAGTATTATAGTGAAATGTCAAGAAAAAATGGAACTCACTATTTGTTTTTGTGCCGCTAGATACAACACGATCAGAAAGGGGGTAAGGTAAAATAAATTTTTGAAAATTTTGTATTGCGTTAAAATGGTTTATTTCAATTTTTTTTTAGCTATGTTGCCCTCAATCTGTTACTATTTTGACTATAAGTTTTTCTATAAAAAAAACAAACAAAAGTTGTTGTCTTTATCGCTCTACCGTAATTTAAATATACTATTCTCTATTCGATTTCCCAGTATATTTTACTGAAAAAAATTTGTTTCACTGTGGAATCCACGTATAGGTGAGGGTAATGTTGCCATAAAAAGTATTAAACTCAATACTTTTTATGGCAACATTTTTAACACATCTTCAAAAAATAGTATGTGATGAAAAAATTTTTTCGCAGCTTACGCCAATTTTATGGTTGAAAAAATATTACTGTAAAGTAAAGTGTCACGAGAAAAATGTTCATTGTGCACGTTCATTGTAAGGTAAATTTTTTTTTTTGAAAATTTTCTATTTTATTAAACTCGTTTATTTTTCAATTTTTAGTTATGGTGCCTTCAATCTGTCATTATTTTGACTATAAATTATGCTATAATAAAAATAAACAAAAGTTGCTGTCTTTGTCGCTCTAACGTAATTTAAATATAGTCTTCTCTTTTTGGTTTTTCAGTATTTTTTACTGAAAATTTTTTTATTCACTGTGGAATCCACGCATTGTAACATAATTTCCGATTGTTCTATTTTTCCCCTTTATAAAAATAACTGTCAGCTTCTGCTCCAATACATATTTTACAAAGTACATCACTTGTTTCAATTTGATAACTAGGAATTTCATCTAATATAACTTTTTGTTTAATTGATGATGACGGGACTTCTGTTTTAATGAGTTCATTTAACCATTCTACTCCAAATTTTGAAGCCGTCTTGTTTGTTCGCTAGAATTTACGAAGTACCGAACACATGTTTAGAGATTATTCGTATACCTGGAATACAAATGAGGTACGAGAAATAACCCCCATAGCTTCATCAATGCCTTCTATACTACTGGCCTTTTACTACTCTCATTTTTCGCACATGACGTCAATTTAAGTCTATACCGAGACTGCGCAATAATAATTTTAGGATATTTACACTAGCAAAGCAACTAGAGAAAGCAACAACAACGTCGACTTAGCGTGTCGTCATCATTTGGTGTAAGCGGCCAGTAGTTTAGAAGGCATTGGCTTCATCAACAGTAATCAGCCGGCGCCAAAACTCTGATTTATTACGAAAACAGCTACAGCACAGCTGATATTCTTTGAGAAGCCTTTAAAAAGTGCAAGGGAATCTTGACAAGAAATGACTTAAAACATTCAAATATTTTAGAAATAAAATAATTATTTTATTTTAGTAAAGTTACTCGAGAAAGTAATGTAATTCCTAATTACAGCCCAATTCCCATAGTCGTATAACCGCGTCACGTCACATGAGTATTCTTATTCTTGAAGTCGATTCAAGTGACGCGGGTTATATAGCTTAACCACACAAAATAAAACCATACGCATAGACACGATTTAATTCAAAAATAAAAAGGCTGCTGACTTTGGATGAATTCGACAAAAAATATTCTTGATAGCAACAAAACGTAGGCGATGTGACTAACATGAAATGTTTCGGGTATACAATTAGACAACCTTATATATGCTATATATGTAAATTGGGAACTGTTTACAGTCAAGCTAAAAGCATGAGAAGCCTGTCAAATAAGTCATGGTAGCGTCCACTTACTGGAAAACAGATGGACCAGGGACAAATATCAAAAAATCGTACATTTTTATACTTTCAACCAGAAAGAAGCAAAAAAAAAATCTTATTCTTGAACATAAATTAAAATGTGCTTAAACATAAGAAAGTATGCTCTAGTATCTTCTAGAGTAGCACAAGCCTTTAACAACGTGTGACATCAAGCCTTGGAAATTATAATCGACACCCAAGTAAAATTTAATGACGATATGAATATGTTCTAGATCTTCCAAACCACATGGAATATAGCAACCTTTGTGGATGAGATGGCCATCTAGGCAGTCGGCATTAACTACTGTATCTAGAAGATGATATGTGAACAAACATAAATTTCCTAATATAGAAAAATGGGTTAACCTTAGGGATAAATCCTGAGATGCTACATAAAAATTACTACAATATTGGCATGTTCTAAAACATATGTGAACTAACAGTATTTAGCTCCAATACCGTAGACAAACACAAACTAGATAATCGTGAATTCTTGGATATTTTTCCGTCATTACACGATTTTTGCTAAAAACAGGATTATTACGTTTATAAAATGCGATTATCACAATCGAATTGTAGGAACATGATAAGAGTGAAATATGAGAAAAAACTTTTATAAATTGTGACAAGTATTATTTTAAAATAATGGAGTAAAATAATAGAGGGAGGCCTAAAGTATGGACGTAAAAAGCATAACCGCGCAAAAGCAGGGTGAGCCTTGAGCCACAAAACAGATCGCATAGTTAACAATAATAAATTATTATTTTATAATCTAATTTAAATTAAATAATCGTAATTGGTTTGACATAGTTTAAAATCACCATATATATTTGTGTATGGCACTATAATTTTTAAACAGTGATTTTATTTATTTGACGTGCAATTGCGATTGAAAATATTCGCGATCATTTTTGTGGCGATCTACACTACGGTATCACGAAGACAAAATGTAATGAGTTAGTAATGATGATATAATGACAAGACAAAAACAGGAGACGACTGCGAAAAAAAGAATCCACTTCAATTCACATCCAATCAAAAACGACTAAATTAATCATCTTATTAATACTATAGAGGGCTGGCCAAACGGTTATAATTAAAGACCGAATCGCATAGCCATTTTAATAACAGAAAGCATATTCATTTTGCCTATAAAATATGCATTATGAATCTATACGGAATTAACCATTTTATATTTACGCTTATCCAAAATTAGGATTGGAAAATAATAATTTTTGATCTCATTTTAAATTCGAAACAAAATTACCATATATTTAATTGGTACATTAATAACAATTTTTGGAGTTACAATGAGTGACAACATACAATTTTAAATTTTATGTTTTAAAATTTAGCCTCTTATCTGATAATATGTTTTAATATTGTGAAAAGCTTGTTTCAACATCACAGGAGGTGATTGGTGCATACTTAAAATGTGCTGCATTTATTATTTGAATTCTTTTGAAAAATGGTTTTCAATTTTGTTTTTATTTGTTAACCAGTTGACCCCGGTACATTTTCAATATTTCTAAAAACCTCCTCAGTTGCTGTATGGCTTTGATTGAGGGGCAACGTTAAGGATTTTAATTGCTCAATTTTGTTTCGAATGAACCCAAAGTTTGTAGTGATGAAATCAATATCATTGCGCAAATCAATTTTTGAGATGTGCACACTTGATAATAGACGCAGCATCCTTTTCTAATTCCGCGAAGATAACTTTTAATATATCGAAATTATTGGAACAATATTCTACTGCCCGTAACCATGTTACCAAGCCAATCTTTTAACAACGCCTATTCTGGAAGGTAATTTTAAGGATATTCTTTTGTTGATGAACGTGTCAACGTCAGAGAAAATGCTCTGTAAGTGTATGCAACCGGGGTACAAAATAGATAAACCTTTCTCCATTTTAATCATATATGGTGCAGCATCGGTTAACACTAACAACACGTCATCACGTTCGCAAGCACCATCGAGTATTTTAAAAGCGTTATCAAAAGCACGAGCCATTGTCGTAGCATTGGATTTATCTACAAATTGGCAGTCTAATAAATACACCGAATTAATATTATCTGAATCCTTCCGTAAAATGCCAACACTATAATGTTTGCAACAAAACGGCCAGCAGCATCCGTTGTTTCATCGATAGACAACCAAATTTTTTTGCCTTTAACGTGTTTTTTTATATCCGAAATTATATTTGCATAGCAAGAACTCAACTCAGATAATTTTTTCGAATGGTGGATTCACATAGGAATTACTTCTCTCGTGTATTTCTACAGGAAAGACATTTTGAAATAAAATTTAAATTTTGATCGGAAAGTTAAATTAATAGATCAATTTCTAACCTGAGAGCCCCATTTTCTAATTTCCAGAAAGGTATGTTTGTAGCAACCACCATGTTGCATAGATCTAAGCAAAAAAATTTATTCAAATACGTTTTTTCAAGTTGACTTTCTTCATGGTGTTGTTTTGAATTTTGAACCAGTTTATGCGGTATTTTTTTAATTTAACATCGCATTCACATAGTGTGCGCACTAATTTCCCGTCAGTAGTTTCAATACCTTCATAGGGCCAAACTCTTTTAAATATTTTATTAGTCATTTTTCCGACATTATTCTATAGAGTAGTTGGAACAATTTAACATGAACAATGTTTATTCAAACTATAATTCTTTTATTTTGCTAGGCATACATATTCAAAAAAAAAGCTAAACATGCATTGCATTAAATTGAAAATTTTTGCTTATGTAAAATATGCAAAATCTTTTTTGTGGTAACGTATTTTAATGACACTCGAATCGTAGTCTTCCAAAAATGAGACATCTCACTATAATTGGCGAGATAGGCATTTTATTCAAAATCCGGTCTTTAGTTATAATTCGCCAAAGGCGAACCCAAATTGTGAAAGCTACGATATACAGTAGCGAGCAAAAATGGTACATAATGAAAACATTTTAAGTTTTTAATTTCTATAGTTATTATTTTACTATTTAGACAATAAAAATAACTTGAGGTTACAAGTACAACAACAATAATTAATAACAATAATTTGATCAATTTAAAAAATATATTAAAATTCATTGTTTAGGTCACATGTATCCATATATGCACGTTTTTAAATTCGACATATTTCATATTTGGTTCCCTTATTGGTTCCCTTATTGACAATAACTGGAGGTCTATTATGAAATTTTAAACCGCGTTTTATTTTCGACGATATAAAAATTAGGTATTGTGAAATATTTTCGACCGCGTTTTTTCCACGCGTTTTTTTTAGATAACGTCGAATATTTTACATCAGCGGGTTGTCGAGTACATAAGCGAAAAGTGTTGTGTTGAGAAATAAAAAAAGTTTGTTAGTTAAAATAAATTAATAATTTATTTTAAAAATTAATAAAAATTTTAATTAATAAAAATTAATTAATTTAAATTTAATAAAAAATAATTAATTTAAATTTAATATTTGTGATAATTTCGGACAATAAATTTAAATTTAAAAATAAATTTTATTTTTTTTTTTATCAAAATGTGAGTATGATTCAAATTTTGTAAATTTTTTAATTAGTGTTTTAGTTTGTTATATTAACAATAAACTTTTTTTGTGTTTTATATATAATTTTCCTTATTGGACCGGAATGAAATAGAATGAAAGAGAAAAAATTTATTTTGATCGGATTTGGTTTTTTGACATTCTCTTTTTACTATTTTGCCTCTTGAGGAATAAAGGAAAAAATTAAAAAAATATGTTTGCGCTTATGCTTTTGGTCCCTAATTATATACGAGTAACACAATTTTATTTTATTTTTGATTATATTTGATTTTATTTTTTTTTTGTGTTAAAACCAAAATTAAAATCTTCTAAGCAACTTTCTTCTCAAAACACCTTAATGAAATAAAAATGATTTTACGCATACACAAGTAAAATGCAATTGTTATTTTCCTCCAAAATTATTCATAATACTGATTATCGACGTTGTCGAATTGTCGACATCGTCGAAAAAAAATCATAATAGCGATTTTTGACGTTGTCGAAAAAACGCGCGTCGAAAATTTCATAATAGACCCCCTGATTTTATATGTCGGGGCATGCTCCCGGCAAGCCCTTGTATGGAGTCTACGTTTTTAGGTGCCTCACCATATTCGTTTAATCTACGCTTGATGTAGGCCCATAAATGCTCTATGGAATTCATATCCGGACTTTAAGCAGACCGTTTTATAGTTTGGAATTTCTGAAATTTTAACCATTTTTGCACTGTTTTAGCTCCTTATTTGGGGTCTCCATCTTGCTGAAAAACGATTTCTTCCTCCGGATAACCACATTCATCCACAAACTGTACTAGATTTTCTTTAATAATATTTAAATATTCTTCCTTTCACATAATGCCCTGGATTCTCACTAGAGGGAAAACGTTCCACCAGGTAAAGCATCCCCAGGCAATTACCGATCTGCCAATGTTTTTCTATTTTTTCATGTGGTCGTTTTCAGTAGTAGCACTCCCCATCTGACTGATATCGATTTATTTTCGTTTCGTCAGACCAAATCACCCGTTTCCAATCCTCAATACACCAATTTTTATAAAATTTTGCGAATTCGAGGCGCGCTTTGATATTTTTGCTGGATAAGACTGGAGGTCTATTATGAAATTTTCGACGCGCGTATTTTTTTCGACAACGTCGAAAATCGCTATTATGAATTTTTTTTTTCGACGATGTCGACAATTCGACAACGTCGAAAATCGGTATTATGAATAATTTTGAAGGAAAATCCACAATTGCATTTTACTTATGTATGCGTAAAATCATTTTTATTTCGTTATGGTGTTTTGAGAAGAAAGGTGCTTTAACAAGAAAATATTATGCAAATACATTTTATTTGTAAATTTGAGGGTTTCATTAATACATAATTTAATTTTGGTTTTAGCACAAAAAAAAATCCGTTCAAACGCAAACATATTTTTTAATTTTTTCCTTTATTCCTCAAAAGACAAAATAGTAAAAAGAGAATACCAAAAAACCAAATCCGATCAAAATAAAATTTTTCTCTTTCATTCTATTTCATTCCGGTCCTATAAGGAAAATTATATATAAAACATAAAAACGGTTTATTGTTAAATAACAAACTAAAACACTAATATAAAAATTTCCAAAATTTAAATCATACTCACATTTTGATAAAAAAAATATAATTTATTTTTTAAATTTTATTTATTTATTGTTGGAAATTATCAAAAATATTAAATTTAAATTAATTATTTTTTATTAAATTTAAATTAATTAATTTTAATTAATCAAAATTTTACAAGTTTAAATTATTAATTTATTTTTACTAACAAACTTTTTTTTATTTCTCAACACTTAATGCGTTTCTTTTATGTAGTCGACACCTCAAGAGCTGTCGTAAAATATTCGACGTTATCTAAAAAAAAAAACGCGCCGAGTATTTCATAATACAAAAATTCGACAACGTCGAAAAAAAAACGCGGTTAAAAATTTCATAATAGACCCCTGGTTTTTTCTACGCAAACTTATTTTTTTCAACGGCCACCTAGCTGTCGATTCACTAACATTTTTACCCAACTAATTAGCAGCTTTGTGGGGTATATTTATAAGTTAGTTGTTGTGGTTTCTCTTTATTTCTTTTAAAAGTCCCTCAATAGCACGAGAATCCCCATTATTTAAAAGTTGTGGACGTCCTTTACAGCCATTTGATTTGCCCAAAAAGTTCCTGTTTCTTACATTGCGTACTGTTCTATGACAAACATGTAATTGCGAGAAATGGTATTTTGTTCAAACTATGCTGATATTTTTTTAATTTTAAAATTTTTTTAATTACAATACAACAATTCAAATTTTGAATAAATAAAATAAATAAAATAAAACGTTGAAACGCAATTTCACTTTATCAATAGTTGAGTAAATATAAAAACAAAAAAAAACTGTATGTAAAGGGTACGCTAAAACGGGCATATTTGGATACATATGACCTAAACAATGAATTTTAATATATCTTTTTAATTAATTAAATTATTGTTATTTTCTTAACTAAATCTTATGGGTAATATTATAAACTTGTAACCTCAAGTTATTTTTATTGTCTAAATAATGAAATAATAACTATAGAAATTAAAAACTTAAAATGTTTTCATTATGTACCATTTTTGCTCGCCACTGTAGATGATTTGTAAATTATATGTAAATTTAAAAAAACCTCAGCAAATTTTCTGAATTATTTCCGAAAACTCATTATAAAGTTCGACTGCGATAAGTTGAAATCACTACTAGCCGACTCTCACTCTTATTGTAATAATCAGATCTAACGACGAAGACGAAATAAAATTAATCCTTACTTAATACATATAATTCCGGTAGCAGCTATCCGGATTTCCTCAATTTTGCAACGATCACGAAAAAACAGAGAATAACACAATGTCAATTTATGTATGTTCTAGGCTAGGTACGGTTTATACTACAAATGAATAAAAATATATTTTCATTCATTAAATTTACCATACACATTAATCTGCTGTGACCAATAAAATGAAACAAAAAATTTTACTTTTATTTTTTACCTCTTGATTTTAAATATATTTTTTGCACATTTTTCCAATATTTTTTGCATTTTGGTTTCCTTTAAAAATTAACAGTAATTATAATATTATATAATTTTCAAAAAAGGTATGTAATTTTAATTGAAATTTTCAATAATTTAATATAATATATAAAATGAACTAAATTTAATTTAATTTGCTTCTTGATTGGTATTCATTTTAAACTTTACATTTTTTTATTTTTCATACAAATTTTCTTTTAAATAATGACTAGAAACTAACAAAAAAAAAATTATAATATTTATATTTATTTAATAAATTACACAATTAATAAAAAAAAATTACTTATTTATACAATTTAAATATCGCGGTATATCCTCCATAGGGTCGCAAACAAGTAAATAAATTTAAGATTAAAAACGCCTCAATTTTGATCTACGCAAAAAAAACTGATACCAAAATTTTTAATTTTAATTTGCTTTACAAATGTTTCCACTTGAGGCCCAGACCGAGGATATACTCTTTATTATTCAAGACATGCGCTAGTAAAAGTATTCCGATTATATTTTAACCATATCGAGAGTAACGTGGAATTACTATCTACCACGTCGTAAAATAAAATATTTATAATTAAAATCTTAATTAAAATTAAATAAAAATTATTTAAATATTAAAAAAAAAAATTGTGAGATGAGTTTATTATTATTATTGAACTTGTGACACATTTACACTATGTTTAGGCCATTAGTCTATTGCCACATCTCAAAATGATATGAATACAATAATATTATTAATATTAATAAAAATAAATCACAGAATTAAAATTTTTTATGTTTACACTTTAATATAAATTCAACTAATTATTTGAACGAGAAAACAAATAATAATATTATTAAGAAAAGAAGATTATTTAATTGTTAATAATATAAAACCAGGAAGGTTTTTTATGACACGCATAATGATTGCGTCGTCCTCTACATTATGTTCTTTGGCACTCAAAAATATTCTGGCATTTTATTTTAATATGTATTTTTTTCAAAAATTCTAGGTATCTCTTTATAACAGAGAGATTGATTTTTTTTTCTATCGGTGTGAAGTTGATTCCAATACTAAAATCTAAATAATTTTGTTATGGATAGGTCAACAATTTTTGTATTTAATAAGCGTTAACAGTTTTATGAAAGCCTTACTATCGATCACCGATGCACGTCTACTGCACTACTGGAAAGTGTTCAGATTAGTAGATTATATACGGTTAGATAAAAAAAATATCAAATTCCTTTCGTCAAATTTCAATAAAACGTTTCTCTTCTTATGGGCTTGAGTCTGGTCTCTTACACGTATTTCATTTATTTAACCCTCATGTGAGTGAAGAAAAAATATCTTAATTTGAGTGATTAACTTATTTTCTCCACGTTCGTCGGTCCAGGTTGTAACATTTCTCATTTTTTACATATGTTCGTAATCTATACGAATTGAACTAGAAGTTCTCATAAAATTTAAAGTTTTTATTGGGAGTTAAACAAACAAAAATAGACGTCTTAAAGTGCAAAAGGTACCCGGGTACCCACGTCACTCACATTAGGGTTAAAACATTCATCTTTGACATTATAACGGGTGTTCAAATTTGAGGTATCTTTTTAAATATTGCGCCATTTATATTTTTTGCACTAGAGTATCGTATGTTATTTGACAGATGACAAGTACAAACGTTCAATTGGTTAAAATAGAGAGATATACGATTGAACAACGTGTTTTAATTATTAAAACTTATTTTAAATATGGTGAAAGGAAAGTTATTCAGAAGTTGGAACAAAATTTTGTTCAAAATACGGTAGAGAAAATGCTCCAACAAATCGTGCTATTAAACTTATCATCGATAAATTTGAAGAAACTGTGGTTCAGCTCAAAATCAGAGAAGCGAAATTTATCATCGTAGTGGTCTAAGTGAAAATATTGCAGGTGTTAGCACAAGTGTTGCTGAAGAGCCAAGGACATCAATTCGTCGTAGTTCACAGCAACCAACAACTTTGTTAAATATTTTACACAAAGATCTTCATGTAAATGCTTACAAAATAGAGTTAACACAAGACGCATTACGTCGGTAATTCGTTAATTGGGCCGTATAAAAACGACGAGAAGTAGAGAATTCTCAAGCTAATTATCTTTACCGATGAAGCTTACTTTGAAATTGACGGGTATGTTAACAAACAAAACTGCCATAGTGTGGATTTTGGTGTGATGGCTGGTGGATATTTTTCGAAAATCAAAATGGCAATGAAATTACGGTGAATGGAGCTCAATACCGAGAGATGATTATTGATGTGCAGCATATGTGGTTTTCACAGGACGGTACAACATGCCACACAGCAGCGAAATCAATCGATCTTTTGAAAGCGAAGTTTAATAATCGAATATCTTCTCGAAGAACAGACGTGACTTAGCCACAAAGATCATGCGATTTAGCGTCATTGGACATTTTATGGGGTTTCTTGAAGAGTAAAGTTTATCCGGATCATCCTCAAACTGTTCAACACACCTTAGAGACAACATCATCGAGCAAATAATACTAATTAAACCATCGAAAGGTCATGCGAAAAAGTCATTCAAGATTTCACACAATTTATGTGTTTTATTTAAAATTTAAATATATACCTCAAATTTGAACACCCTTTACGTAATTTACATAATTTAAAAAACGAGATATGACAAAATGACGTTTGCATCTTATTTCTGGGGGTATTAAGTATTTAAGGCCGATTTACAGCCCTAAAAAAATTAATTTTCATAACAAAATTAAGTAGATTTTGACATTGATAGCTCCCTCGTCTACAAAACAAAGTTTATCGAAGTTCTACTTCACACCGTTTATTTGTTTCTTTTGTTTGAGATACAAGCATCTAACTAGTCGTACGGCCACAATATTAGTATTTTTGTAGGCCATTCGTTTTTATTAAATAAAGGAAAAATTATTTTCCATTTAAAAAAATAATTTTTTTATTTCTGTTTTCTATTTGTATATATAGGTATGTCTAAATTTAATTTTATTATAAATATTAAGATAATTAAATATATAAATTAATAATTTGTTTTTCTATTTAGACGTGCGTGTATTTATTTCATGTGATACGACGCTGAGGGATACAAAATTATATATTGAGTAAATGCATATATTATGTGCTAAGCACAAATTTTTCAAGTTCTCTTCACCATCCCCCATGCCAATCATGCATACTTGTTGGCGGGACACTACACAACACAAATTATTTAAATGTACTTATAATATAAATGACTCACCTGTATTTTATCTTCTTATTTAACAAATTCGATTTTTTTTTATAAATACACATTCAGACTTTTTCATGAAACAGAGTTACGCTTTAAAAAAAAAATTGGATAAGCGTTATATCCTAAACACTCGCTAGCGATGGTGATCCATTACGTGATGATGGCGAACTATTTGCCCCCGATTTCAGCGGTGATTTAAACGTTGGTTGATATCGTAATAGTTCAATAACGGTTATAGCAACTTGTACCGCACATTTCCCTTCGAGAACATCGGCCGCACAGCATATTAAATTCTGTATATTAAATAATATGAAATAATTAAAAACCAAATTACAATAATAATAAAATAATTTTTTACTCAAATATGTTTTTTATAATGTTTAATTATTATTATTTATATAATATTAAGTACAAAATACAATGTTATTTTATATAATAATAATGTATAAATATTTTATAAAAGCTTCTCTTATGCAAATTACAATTCAAAATAAATAATAATTATATAATAATAAATTAAAGATTCCAATTCAACAAAACAAAAAAATTATAAATCTAATTTTTAAGGCAACATATTTTAGGAAATTATGTTAAAAAATAATAAATTATTAACGAGATAACCGTGTGTGTTAATTGAATTTCAGCACCTAATATTAAACCAAAAAAATTTTGGTTATCTCGAATTCAGTCAGAATTATATAAATTTCCATTCCATTTTTATTTTAATAATTTTATGCTTAGAATATATTACTTATATAATTTATAAATTTTAATTCATAAAGCAATTACATAATTAACTCATTTATATAATAGTATTATATATTTTTTAATAGCCCCGTAATTTATAATTAATACTCTTGTGTTATTTATAATAATTTAAAATAAATTAATAATTTAATTTAATTAAGTTAAAAAAATTAAAATAGGAATCAAATATGTGGCAAACATATAAAACAGTCATGGACTAGAAGAAAATGAAACCAAATTTAACTATTTTTTAAGCAAGAAATAATTAGTGAGGTATTACACAGCTTAGCTGTTGCCACTTATAATTTTGGTTTGGTATGTTATTAATAATATTAAATTATTTTTATTTGTGTTTAATTAAATTTTAAAATGGAATGTTATTTTTATTTGTTTGTTAAATTATTTATATATGTTTTTTATTTACAATAAGTACGATGAGGTGATGATAATTTAATATATGGTTGGTGTATATTGTTGTTTTAAACCAAGTCTCTAACCTAAATTTAAAAAAATATTGTGTTAGAATATATATTTTAGCTGCCCGAGTTAAACCAGTTGATGCAACTAAAACTAATCATCTCGACTAAATATACAGCTGCTACTTTTCCAAAGGGAACAGTTTATAAAATGGTAATGAGATTCATAATTGCAAAGTTTTAGAACTAGAAGCAAACAAATTTAAGAATTGAATTGGCATTAAAACTATGACCAATTCTTGAGTCAACACTGAATAAAATAGTCAATTTTAAACCAATTTGTAATTTGTTTTGGAAAATGTTTAACTTAATAGGTGTTAGTGTTACTAATAATTCAAAAAGGACTCAAGTTAAGAGATATATCTCCTTATAAATATGTGGGAAACAAACAGGAATAACGAAAATTTCAAATAAATTCTAAAGCTCAAATATGGTAAACATTCAAATATCCAAATTTTTAAGCGAACATTTGATGGATTATGCTTGTTTGTAAATTCGCTTTCAGTTATTGTGTGATTTTGGGAAGCATAAGCTATTTGCGTCTGAGATCACCATTATCACCAATTACTTTTCTTCTAACCAGCACATTATTGTTTGAGGTTTGAACTTCTCTTTCTTTCTTTTTTATTAATGTAATTAGCTGAAACAATTTATGATTATTTTTAGTCCTTGATTTAAAAACAATTCCTTGATTCATTTCGAAAATGTTTACATCAAACTGATTCCATCAAAAAGTCAGAAACATGAAGTTCTGACAAAAATACTATGAAAATGATTTTCAAATCCGTATTCACAAGAAAAACCAAAATAGTGCCACTGGATAGTGGTACAGAAGCTCAAAATTCCATGGAATTCAAAAATCCAATTTTATAGGTCAAATTCTTCATGTGCAGTCTCTGTGTGTCTCAAAGCCTCTTCGTGGCGGCCAACGTTAACTTCCTTCAAAACAATAAGTGATGGGGGGTTTGTATTAGGCTAACAAATAAACCAAGAAAATAATAATTGCTTTGTGACGTCAACATAATCCGTTTAATAAATTTGAAATCACACTCACGAACTTGGACACGAATTAAGGACAACGTACTCGGGCTAAATTGTACGACGAGCCCAATCAATTCTTACACTGCAAGACTGATCCCCTAGCACTTTAAGAGCTACGGCTAATTGGCCATAGTATTGTTGTTTGGCGACTGCAGCCCCGGAATTACAAAGTAATAACTTAGAAAGACCCAAATTTGCCATATGGTCAAGTTCAAATAATACAATAATACAATGAATAATTGTGTTACTCGCCCATACTTCGAGAATACCGTTTCAGGAATGTTGGAGAACCAGCCATTATAGCTGAGCCTAGAGGGGATCAGTTGCAGATTTTTGAAACAGCGATAACAGAGGCTTCGGTGTCTACTTAAGAGGCGAAATCGCACAACGAACATCTGGTAAGAATGTACCAACATTAAAGCATTTTGTAGATTTGAAAACAATATAACGGCAAATTAAAATAAACAAATTATTAGCGCAATTTAAAGCATCATCCTTTGATGGAGAAACAAACTGACCACTTAGATCTAAAATAACAGTTTAGTTACCAGTTAAATATACATATTTCGGACGTTCGAACTCTTACAGAATATCAAAAATCGTTCTCGTTCCATGATAAGCTTAAAATAAGGCGACGACCATCAAATAGGTCGGAGACCACGTCTTTGAACTTGTATTTTCAATTTACTGAAAACATCTCAGAAGAATGGAGAATAGTGAGATAACTTTGTGAACATAGGCTGCAAGGTTCTGGCCAACATAATTTCAACGAAGTTATCAATCTATCGCAATCATTCTAGATAATTAATACGAGAAGAACATCCATGTTTTAATCTATTTGGAGACTTCCCCAGGCGCACGATAGTATCCAGAGAAACACACAATAGCTCGTTCTGTTTTATTTGAGTATTCCATCAAAATTAATTTACCAGTAAGTTTGTGAATGAACCACGAGATCTGAAATGATTGTAAACAACATCGAACTCATAAAATAATCTAGACTAAGTCATGTTGTGAGATGTAATTCGTTCGCAAAACCAAACCATGCAGGGCCGTGGAAGTGCCGTGGAAGTGAAACTAGCAAAAGTAGGACCTCATAGAAGACCAAATCCTTGCATACTCCTCTCAAACAGGGGATTTATATACATATCGGGAATGAATGAACCGGGCTGCCGTTTAGAGAGATCGATATTAAAAGTAATAGCCAGAACAAATAATTTTTTGTAAAGTTAGTCGAATGTTCTAAGCAAACTTCAATGAAAATATAGAGAATCCAAAGCACCCGAGGAAACCCTATAAATAAAACAAAACAGACATAAACTAACCACTCAAGCAGAACTACAGATCCTTGTTTTATCCACTTCTTAGAGCGCCCTGTAAGATAGAGACCGAATTAGAAAGGTTCCAAGAAGAAATAGCAAAATTTAAAAAAAAAATCGCAATAGTAGCCAATCAACAAAGAAGTTAAAATCAGATTAGTTGTTTTTTCTATCTTCCTAAATACGGCGAAGAAGGACAACACTAAGAATAACCAGATACTCTATAAAAAAATATCAAGTATGCCGTTGACCCATCAGAACCTACAGGAAAAAGTGTATATCGACAACTCTATATATTAACAGCATAAAGTATCGTTCCATCATAGATCAAGGTAAGATAGGTTCTATGGTTCAAACGTGAATCAATTAATTGTAATGAGTACTTTACTCAGCCTCAGTACATTCATGCACTAACTACAAGTACATTTGACCTGCTAGTTAGCTTTAGATTCCCGAACTTTCCTGCCCTAACTAACGAAGTGTTTATTTTTTCCCAGTAGAATTAACAATTGTTTCATTCGAAAAATATCAAAGATGATGATGTGAATGCAGACGTTATAGAATCCATAGATTGCTAAGACATAATAGCGATTGACGTGCCCGTACAACATCATTTCGACCATTTAGAACAAGAGGATGGCCAAAACAATGATGAGGAAGATAGTGATGTACAGTTAATCAATCGATCCATAGTTGTTGCTTTGGCTGAAGGAACATCTGACGTAACGTTTGCGGATGACGTGTTAAAAGAGAATCTACAATTTACACCTAAATGTAACATTCAGTGCAGGCGAAAACAATTTCAGCCAGAAGTAAAATGTTTCGTGCTAGCCCAAAACACTACATTCGAAGTATTAACTCCACTGACGTATTTCATGAGGTACATTCAGTATGATATAGTTAAATGGAATGATAATAAGCTAATAAACCTTGGATCTACTTTGTAGGTGTTGGGTGGGAAATGGAATTATATAAATATGTCGCAATAATTACTGTAAGTCGTATTCCCATTTAATGACATATCTGGTTTGTTGATCTCCCACTAGCCTCCACTTGCAAGGCCTTTTACATATTATTGTTGAGATTCACCACATTTTCTACAATGCTTCAGCTGATGTTCCTTGTTTTCCTGAAAGCTTTCTCTCACCGATTATTCCTAATCTTGATGTCATTGTGAAAGGCTTCACGATTTTTAAAAAGAATATGGCGGTCCTTCCTCTCATTTAGGGTGGAATGGGTATGCGTGTTCGTAACTAAAGACACTCTCATTCTCACCTTTCTGAATTATAGTTTATTTTTGAGAACGGAAATTTAGAATTGGGAATCCTAAAATTCACCTTAGGATGATTTATAAATTTCACAAAACTAATAAAAGAAAGTCTTAAACTTTTAGTTTTTAACTTGCCAATACGATGAAATACTCTAGTGGTGATTCTGATATTCTCTAGTGGTGATTTTGATATTCTTCAGGTTTCTCGTTTACCTCGTAAATATTTAACTTTCTTAAATATTTTAATTTATTAGTTTATAACATTGAAGCACCAACTTGTTTGTCCAACTGCTAGCGGCCTCTCTAGTTCTTTTTTTTGTTTTTGTAAAAATTTAAAGTAAACAAGTTTTATTGTTGTAAGTTCGGATCATGATCTTCTTGTTTTCTCAATTAACTGTCAACCTGTGCCGAATCTTAGTTTTCACTGCCGTCTGATATTTCTTCTTCGGTTCAAAACGAAACATTGAACGCCTCTTCTAACTCCACCTTTGACAGGTGCGTTCCGATACAACTGCTTTGTTTAAAGAAACCCAGATTACCTTGAATGCCCCTTGATATTTCTAACACCATTTCGTTTAAAATCAGTAAATATAGGTTATAGAAAAGATATCCTAATAGTCAATCTTACTTTAAATTTAGGCAGGATCGTAAGAGGGTGGTAGGGTTACTAGAACCACCTTTCCTTCTAAGGATTTCTGGCGTAATGTTCGCAATTTAGAGCCTAATATGATTTTAATAGATATTTTACTTCTTCCAATTTAAATAGTGTTAGTAGTGTAGAGCTCATATCAGCTGAATCACCAATTTCGATATTTTATAAGGTTAAATAGAGATCCTCTAGTACTTAATAAACACATTTTATTAAACCCTTGTTTTTTATTTCGCAAAATTAGATTCTTTGAATATTTTAATTAAAAAATTCGTTCAAAAAGTTTAAAAAATCACTCGATCGATTTCGACTTGTTAGGTCATCATCAGGAGTATCTACTGATTTGTAAAAGTAAAAATTTTATATATATAGCAGAAAAAAGCAAAAAATAAACAAAAGAAGGAGGGACAAAAAATAAGTAATAAAAAGCAATAAAAATTAATCTATTGATTGCGATTAGTCATCGGCTGAGTAACAAAATTCAAGGTATATTAAAGTACATTTAATTACCCGACGTATTAGTCAAATTATAGAAAAGGGCGAGGTCTGTAATTGGCGCGAAACGAATTTCTCTCTGTTCGTTAAGGATATTTTGGTTAAGAAATATTGATTTTCGAATTTCGTAAGACTCTAAGGTATCTAAACGTCTGCCTTTAAGTTGTATATGTAATATGTCTTAATTGTTCAAGCTAGCTGTATGATTTTCTAAAGTTAAATGGTTATGAAAAGTTGATTGATTGCAACTAGATAAATGTTCTTTAGCTCTAACTCCAAAATTGCGCCCAGTCTGGCCAATATAGGAGAAACTACAATCATTACAATTAATCCTATAAACACCAGACTTGGAAAAGCGATCAACTCTAGGTTTATTGTTAAAAATAATTTTCTTTATTGTGTTATTATTATAAAAAGCAAAACTAATACATATTGGTGTAATTGGACACGATGTTGCTAATCCGTTGGCTTGTTTTTCCAAATTATACTCTAAGCGATGCCAATTTTTCCGAATCGGACAATCCGGTGGATAAATAAATACTCGTTAGAGTTTTACGCTTTAGCTTTTTATTCAATAACTTTAATATAGTCCTAGTTGCATATCCGTTGTTCGTTGCGATTTGTAGAATTATATTAAGCCCTATGTAATAATTTGAATTTGTCATAGGGATGTTTATTAGTCTATCTATGAGTGGAAAGAAAGTTAATACATTTATTTTCTTCTTTTTCTAACGTAAAATCAATGGTGGGATATTGAGAATTTAACCAAGTAACGAATGAGTCTAACAGTCTATCAGTTCCATTCCATAGACATAGTATGTCATCAACATATCTATACCAAAAGATTATATGACGAAAATAAGGATTGTTATTTGATATGATCATTTGTTCGAAGAAATTCATGAAAATTTCAGCCAACAAAGGTGACAGAGGGGAGCCCATGAGTAGACCATTAGCAAATTTGAAATATGTATTGTGAAAAGACTGGCAACGTCAAACCAAGTTAGTTTTGAATGTAGTGGAATGTCGACGTCTTGAATTTTGTTAATCAATTCTACCGAGTTCTTAACCGAGTAAGCCGAAAAGAAATTAGTATGACAATTGAAAAAATGTATGAAACCCTTACATAGCTTGTAGGCAGGAGCATTGCAATACGCGACTATTGGTCTAATCGGAATACCCTCCTTATGGATTTTTGGTAAACCATAAAGGATCGGAGCGGATGGATTCATGACAGAGTATTTCCAACCAGTTCCATCAAACAACTTCGGGCATTGGTTGATGCACTTACTAACCGAAGTCTTGAAAGACTTAGTTGGATCCATACCAAGCACTATTGCTTTGCTTTCTGTAATAAAATCAGAAATTTTATTACCGTAATCGGTTTTTGCACGGTAATTGTATTGCCTTTATCCGCTTTACACGCTATCAGGGGGTCTATTATGAAATTTATCCGTCTCGGATTTTTCCGTTAACGGAAATATCCGATTCGACGCGAATTTACCCTATTATGAAACTTGTATTATCGTATTGGTAATAAACAAATTGAAGTTAGCAACTTTTTTTTTTTATTAATTTGAGGTTCGATTTTGATTGTTTATTTTATTTATTAAAAATTTCTTATAATAAAATATTACATTTTTAATCTTTGGTTTTTAATTATTTGTTTATACTAAATACTGCAAATTAATTTATTTTAATAATATTATTTAAATAAGATTCACTTTCACTTGTTGAAACGTCAAAATAACATCAATCGGATACAAATACGTCAACTAAATAGCAGTCGGATTTTTTGTAGTGTGATCGGAAAAATCCGATTCGATTTTGCTTTTTAGTTTCATAATAGCACGGATTTATTCGTTAACGGAAAAATCCGAGACGGATAAATTTCATAATAGACCCCCAAGTCATGGTCACGTAGTTTTTTCTTTATCGCACCAATCACTTTGAGATTAGTATTATTAGAAGCAGCAGAAGAGTATGACGGAGTAGAAGAGTTATCAATACCTTTCTTTATTTGTAGCACACACACTGATTTTAATTGGGTTGTCTGGCCAAATACGGCAGTTTCAGCATCTACAGCGAGATTCTCGAATGATCGAAGGCTGATTTTGTTTGGCGTAGGAGTAAAATTCACACCGTTGCTCAGCATTTGAATCTGTATCACAGAAAGCGATTGAGGACAAGTTCTTACAACGTGGATGAAATCCCGCAACACATCCAGTTGAGTTTTTTGTTTCACATATTGAATATGTGAAATTTCCGCTACCTCTGCACGAACTTTCTTGTTCAGCCAATTGAAATCAACAGAGTGCAAATGAATCGCTAACTCAGTGTGAACAACTTTAAGATGGAGATATAAGTTGTTCCTGGTAGCATACTCTCCGCAGCTCGTAATTCCTCCAACTACAACGGGCAAGATTGATAGCTTTTCTTCCCTCCAAAAATTTACTATTGCATTTAATAATCGACCGAGTGATTTTTTAAACTTTTTGAACAAATTTTTTAATTAAAATATTCAAAAAATCTAATTTTGCGAAATAAAAAACAAGTGTTTAATAAAATGTGTTTATTAAGTATTAGTGTGTTTCGCCAAGTGCCTACGGCAAATAGCGTAAAAAGTATAGACCCTCTAGTCTTGATAATATCGTAAAATGAGTTTTTCCGTTCATTCAAAAATATTTATCGATATATTTGATTTAATAATAATCAATTCCTGGAATTCACTTTGTTAGATTGGAAGCATTTAATTCATTGAATCACAGAATTCTATTCAATAAATTAGTTTCTAAGTTTAAATTTCTACACTGCTAAATTAATTCAAAACTATCTGTCGAGTCACTTCTCATCAGTTTTTGTTAAACAAATCGTTGAGGTCCTTCCTGTTACTTCCGGCGTGCCTGATTGTTCAATGCTGGGTTATATTTTTCTATGTATATTAATGGCATAGGATCCGCTATTCTTAATTGCTCATTTCAACTTTTTGCAGCCACATTCAAATTGATAACAGCTTGCCGTTTCGATAATGCTTTGAGTAGTAGTGCTTTTAAATGCTAGATCAGCTCTCTGAATAAATCTGTTTTTTAGGGTAACCAATTAAGGATAGTAAGAAAGTATTTAGTTTGTTTAGTTGTTTGTATAAAGTTGTTTGGTTTACTGATCAGCAATTTGGAAAGCGTGTTGTTCTCTTTTATGTTCTGCCCGATTACCTCTATGGTAAGATTTTTTTTATTTGGCATGGCTCGCGAAAGTATAGATATTTTGCAAAGCGCCTTCAAGCTTGTAGTCGATTTATTTTTCGTAACAGGAAGTACGCCCATATATCCCCATATTAAAGTAGGGTTTTAAGGTGTAGATTGAAAACTATTTATGAGCGGCACATTTCTGTTTACCTTTATAAATAAGCAGTCTTATTTCTTCAACAAATTGTTGTCTGATACACTTCACTCCTCTCTTGTGTGGGTCCTTTAATAAATAATTTTTCGGTAGTTGTATTTTACGCTGAACATTCGCCTCCTCGCATAATAGCCTCATTTATTGTTGTCTTATGAGGTAAATATTACTATTTCATCAAAATTCGATCAGTATCCAAAAAATGGTGATACTTCCTTACTCACAGATAGTTAAACATTAAAATTTTTCGGTGGTGAATGTCCCTGCGCTCGAAACAACATTCGATACACTCATCCTACACTAACTTTTGACTACTTAAAATAATTGTATCAAATGGTGCCAATAGATTTATTTAATATCACATTTAATTTTGAAATGGTGATTCGTCTGTCTTCCAACATAAGATCCTCGATTAAAGCGACCATTTCGTAAGCAACAGTGTCCGTCGGTTTTCTTCTTTGAATAGGCCACTTTCCAGACCACTTCCCACATGTTTTCCATTCATCTTGTTGATTATAAGTATTACTTAAAAGAACATTTTTCAATACATGTCCAAAAATGTTTTACATAAATTTCAATTGACCGTTTCTATGTACAAAAGTTTAAATATATCTTTATGTTCACTATGTGTATGATCACATCAAACTTGTTAACCACCTGGTAAATAATCATAGCTGCCGTATGTGTGGCCATTGTTTATTTTATACTCTAGGGGAAATTTGTAAATTTTGTAAACAAATTCAACATTCTCATCTTAAGTTGTGCAGTAAAATAGACGTACGAGTATGATACTATCAATTCTCTGTAAGTAGCAGGTTGCCTGGGGTAGATATAAATGTTTATTCTCTAGTACAAATTGGATTTATTTTTAAATTATTCTTCCAACTAAACTGATTTCCTTTAATAGACGGAGCTCTTGAACCTCCGAGCCTAGTATCAGGGCAACTGTATTATTATGGTTTTAAGGGAGTTCGTCTCGCAGCAAGAATAAATTTCGAAATCAACTTTTAAAGTAAGTTTCCATAAGTTTCCCTACTCAAAAATCGGCATAAGTTGGTTAATATTAATAAATTTAAGATGATTTCAATATGAGTGGATAAAATCTCCACGATCTTCAATATTGACATAACGACTGACACAATTAATATTGACCGATGGTGACAGGGGTCAATACGACTCAGGTCAAAGCATTCGAATATTGAATTTGAGTATAATAGCGAATGCACAATAATTTACGATTCTGATAAAATGAGTTGCGAATTTTACAGCAACTGCAGTTCACGTTTATTATGGTAAATCTAGATCACAAATGTTTTGTAATTTTACAACCGATCGATTTTTAGCATTAACTAATTAAATAGTAACATTTGTCATTTGATCTGAATATGGTCTGGTAAAAGAACTCAGAAAATCGAATAAAACTGAAAAATTTCGAAATCCCAAAATTTTAAACCAGAAATGAAAATCATTTGATTTTTAAAACTATTAGCTGTTATTATCACGAAGGGAGTTGCTACGTCCATCTTCTGTATGATAATAACATGAATTTACAGTACGTTCATTCGAAAATTTATACACTACCATTATTTTTGGTAGGCTTTTCAGGTACAGCGTTAGTTGTTTGTAATAGGGTTAAAAAAAATATTTCGTTTGTAAGCTTTACAATCATTTATCTACGTCGAATTAAAAAATTATCTGGATTAAATTTTCAGAATGTACCTACTAATAAATAGGCGCTAATTGACCTAAATTACTAAACTAATAATTAATTTGAATTACTGTATAAATTCATTGATTTATTAACTAGTTTAGCTCGAAACAATAACGACGTTATAAAAAATAATAAATAAAATAAAAAATCTTACCTTAAAACTAGGTAGTTTGTACATGTTTAGTTCCCAACATTATTTGGATTAGACTTGGTTTATTTATATATTCGTTTGTCCAATATACACCAATAAATTTTATTAATAAATTTTTAAGAAATATCACCGATTTTTAAAAAAAAAAAACTTCATTTATAAATTGTTACAAATATCCCCCCAGGATTAATTCTTAATTTGGCAATGGGAATAAATATAAACCGATAAGAGTTGTAAAAAATACAGCCAATAACAATATTGAAGAATAATTATTATTAATATTATTATCATTAATACTATTATTAATATTATTATTTTGATGCTGCCTGTTTAGCTTATTGATAATCTTGTTACTACTATCACTGTTGCTACCGTTCATTAAATTATTTTCAAAAAATTCAATACGCTTGGATACAATTTTATTTGCATCAATATTTAAATTATCTATATCACTACCACCGCCGTCGTCATAATCATCGCTAACACCATATTGTTTCGGTGTATTCAAATCGTTTATATAATGTTTATTACTATTACCGGTTGTATAATTATTTATAATAATTATATCACTATTATTATTATTAATAATCACCGAAGAATAATCAATGCTATTTGGACCCGGGGTCGATAAGCTACTACGTTCTGATGAATTCATATCAAACTCTGAAGCAGTTTTACAATTAAATTTGCCAATGTCACTATCGTATTCACACTCCTCGGTAATACCATTCAATTGGAAATTGTCGTAATAGAATTTCTGATTTTTCGACAATTTTTTTGTTTTCTGTGACAAATCTAATGAATGCGGTTTAGCTTTTATATAAATACTACTATCATCATTATCATTATTGTTATTAATATTCTTTGGATTAATTATTATATTATCATCATCATCAACATATTCATCATCATCATAATCAGTACTATTATTAGTATTACTATCAATATTATTATTTAAATTACTGTTATTTATAAAAAAATAGTTAGTAGCAGTAGCTGGTGGGGCTTTTGAAAAATGTATTCCAATATTTTTAAAATAGTTATCATAATCATTATCGCATTCCTGTGATGTATAATTGGTGTTGGTTGCAGTAACCATACATTCCTGCCCATACGATGACATAACCGAAGACAATTTATGATGATGATGATCTACATCTTCGTTTTGAACTTCAAGTACGTTGTAGTCTTCAACGGTTTCACCACTATTTGTACACTGCATATGATGATGTTGTAACAATGCGTATATGGTCCGGTACATTAGAGTTGGATTTGGTGGATTGGTTGATTCCTCATCTGATGGTACTATATCACCACAGGAGCATATCAACTCCTGCAACCAACACCAAATACAATACAGGCGAGTTAGCAGTGTTTTTATATTAAGTTTTAATTATTTTATTGTTTATTTATAAATGTTATGAATAATAATAATTTACACAAAAAATAAACAAGTTTTTTATTTTACAATTATTAATAGTTTTGCTTGGTATACATGAACACTACTTGCCACATTGCTTAAAACAGAAATCTGGTTTAATTTAAAATTATCATATTTAAACCAAACACCTGTTTCAACTTTTATAAAAAAGTGAGTTTTCTTTTTTGGTTAAATTTTTAGTTTAGGAAACTAATGATAAATCAAATTAAATGAAAAAAAAAAACTCAAATATGGAGAGGAATATATTTATACATAGATTCTTGTTAGTTTTGTTAAAAAACCAAAAATTAAATAAAACAAAATTAACAAATACTAAGCGAACAACCAACAAACTAATAACCAAATTTTAACTAAATAAACGAAACCAAATATATTTACCTCGTCGACTCCAATTTTTCGACATGCCTCCAAAAAATTATCCACGTTTTTGCGGCAACGTGCCATTGTTAATTTTGGCTAAATGGCAACATATACAGAAATATTTAATTTATTATTTTAAATAGATATTTAGATAGACTTACAACTCCTGGTGAGGGTACATGAATGCTGGCAACAGAACGAGGTCGGACGTGATTTGCCAAATAACATAGAACTACTCCATCCGTTAGTGCTGATGCGATATCGGCAGGAAGTTGCATTTTAAGACGCGATTCGATAATCTATAATTTTTTGAAAGAGAAGTAAGATTATTGTTTACTGTGTGATCATTTTAAAAATTCATGGTCAAATGTATGACTGCCACGCAATTTAATTTAAATGTTTATCTTTTTTCAAATAATTCAAAAATTCACACTTTATTTGTTATACAGTTATATTTAATCATTTATAAAAATAAATTAATAGAAATATTAAAAATGTTTGATAGCGGGCGTAAATTGATACATGCCCGAAACATCCCAAATAATAAAGGTTTAATTTAATTGCACAATACACCATAGGAAATCTACTATATTTCGATTGTAACTGAAGTTCGTTGTTTACAGCCAGGAAACTTTTTCGTAGCTAAACGTACAATGGTTAGCTAATTTAGGAATATGTTTGGGGCTAATCAAGCAATTTTCGAAAAATAAATCGAAACGAAACTTCAACATAAGCAACTCGGATAAATTTGGAATTTCATAACAACCTGGGATACCAATTAAAGACCACGTTTTAAAACTCTAAACATGGATTTTACCTCGCCAGAATCGCACTGAGAATCTCCATCGTCTATTTGAACACTCATCGCAATATACGATCAGCCTCTCATGGCACTACCCTCTAATAACGACTAATCGTTAATGATATCGCTGCTTTTAATCGACTTGAAAACACACTCCATCACAGCAACAATTCTAACAAGCACGAGAAATCGATATTTCATACCTGTCAACAATTAGATCTGTTTACTCAGATTGCACGTCTTCGTGTTAACATCACGTTCGTAAACATTTATGTTCTCATTGACGGTACTGCCGAACATACAAAAGAAGCTTTTTACGACCATCTCGAAAGCGTCCAGAACAAAATACAGTGTGCATAGTTCACAAATAAAACCGCAGAGTTCAAAGTAAAAATACGCAGATTGAAAAAGAAACACAAAATATTTTTTGATAGCGCACTGCCTGCTCGGGTTCACTTAAAAAATAGACCTACAATATAATACCCGTGATATAAGCCCGCTTGATAAAGTCTATGCAATGGAATGGCCTTTTCTCAAAGGACCAATCGAAAAAATGATGGTAGTTTTATGATATAAAAATTGACAGCCAGTTCATAACTATGGATAAAAATCCCGAAATCTCACATCCGATTTTCATCAGTTCATAACTATCATCGCTATCATCGATTTTATTTTTTCTCAACTCTTTTGAATGAAAATTGAAAAAAGGCGTCTTTTGTATAATTTACGTGAGTTAATGGTTAAAAAGAAGGGATGAAAAATCCGGGATTTTTATCCATAGTTATTAATCGGCTGTGAAACAAAGTCGAACTTTATTCTAAAAAAAAGACGTAAAGTTCGATAAGTATCGAAATTTGCACAGCTTGCCATGACAAATGTAAGAAAAAATCAAAAATGACAATGGCACACGTAAAAAAAACCGGAATTTTCCTCGTTTCTTTCCCCGTTTACCTATGATACAAGTTTTAATTGCGATTTAAACAAATTTTCTGTGCAATCACACAACTCAAACATAAATTAAATAAAAAATATTTCAAGGACATTTTAGACTCATTTCAGTTTAAATTTTATTTAAGAGAGAGCAGAACAAAACAAAATAAAACTAGTTAGCCTTGAAAAAAATACCAAAATACAAAAAACCCTGTGTGGAATGGGAGAATGATCAAACTTAAAAAAGGGAGAGAGCTAAAAAAAGGGTGTGTAACGAAATCCCGGTTTTTAAAATCCCGATATTTTATAAAAAAATCCGGATTTTTAGGAAGTCCCCGTTTGAATTTGTAAATTTGACATGTGAGAAAATGGGACCCTTAAATGATTTTTTGACAAAATTCAAAAATGAGTTTGCGATAAAGTTCTAGAAAATGGCTAATATAATTTTTTTAATTTGTTTTAAGGAATATTTCGTAATTTTTTTTATCAAATATTAATGAATTTGATTGATAAAATTTTCCTTCACCAAAATTTATGAAAAACGGGATTTTGAAAACCGGGATTTTGTAAATCGCGATTTTGAAACCGGGATTTTGAAAACCAGGATTTTTTAGTACACTCCTAAAAAAGTATAAAGTTAAAAATTTATTCGGTGTAAATTTCTTTTAACAAGAAAACTTTAATTGGTTAACATTTTTTGACAGTTGTATGGTTGCCCACTTCACGTTATTATGAGCGTATAAAATGTAAAAAACGGAGAATATTAATACTTTGTAAAAAATTTTGTACATGGTAAACTTCTGTTAACTAACTGTAAACAAACATTATGTCTCAGCCAAATGTTTCTCATATACAAATTTGATCAACTCATGAAGCAGATGAGTGTGACATTTTGTCACCTCAATTTTTAGCTTTTTATTTTTTCAACCAATTGAATTTTTTAACCAATTGAAGCACACATTTTCAATTGGTTAAAAAATTGTGTCCCTCCCGGGTTTTATTTAAATTGTCCCACGCAGTATTGAACAGATTTAATTCGAAATAGATTAAATGAAGTTCCTCCGTCATGGAATAACCACCTTTACTTTCTGCGCGGTATACTTAAACTGAACTACTAAAACTTTCATGGTTACATTTGATGCTATAATCCGTTTAAATTAGGCGTCAATTCTGCGCGAACTTTCTATTTCTTTTTTCTTATGATTGGCTATTATTATAATATCGGCTTTAAAGCTACCCGATTAAATTTTTTTTGGAGATATTCATTAATTGCTTTCTATTACATTCAAGTTTTCTTCGAGTACTGGCGGGAGTAGAGGGGGAGTAGTGACATAATCCTAATGTCATAATCCTAATGTTAACTTGTTTAACTTATTTTTGTTTAAATATGAAAGATGTCATTCCTAAATAAATAACACAATTTCCAATAGGTCTATCGAGACAAGTTTGTCCTTAAGATTAGCTAATAATTGGACTAGTGTTCATTAAGAGCAAGAGGACTTTAAACTGTACACAATTAATTTTACAATACGAAGGCAACTGTATACTTCCCAAAATTTTCATATTAGATATTAATTTGGAATATCTCATGTAAAAACGGAGGTTTTTAAATTAGGTTTATTCATTACAGCATTCAATAAACTATACTCTTTCATTGCTTGAAAATGAAATGGGACTGATTGAAGCAATTGTTGTAGAAAAATACCATTGTTAATCAATAAACCTATTAAACCTTTATCCTTCCTCTAGTAGATTAGAAGTGTGCTGTCTTATGCCGTACGATTGCTAGGTGAAGACACCTCGGGTCGTTACATCGTACAAAAAATACCGTTCCTGTTCTTCCTATTGCTATGTGTAAACAGGCTGTAGGAATATTCCTGGCGCTATCCGGGACACTTGTCCGGTACTTGGTTCTACAGTCCAATCTGTCTGTACAGTCCGTCAATTGAAGCACACACTTACTTGTTGGCACTTAGTGTAATTTGAGACTTACAGCAATAATTACGAATATCCTGGAAATACCAGCATGATCAGTTCTTGCCTAATGGTGAAATTGATTTTTTTCAACTTTTAAAAAAGTGGAAACTAACGATTATAGCAAATCATAATTAAAAAAAATAAATATTGAACTTTAATTATAAATAATGATAACATTTTCAAATAATTTCTTACAATTAAATAACATAGAAAATAATTTCATACTTTGTAACTAAAAACGATGTTTGTTATTTGACAACTTATTTTTTGATGACAGTCTTACATACATACTCAAAATGCTCAATGACGCAAATTCTTACTCACCGTTCGTAATTGATCAATCAACTCCGATTCTTCCTTTTGCTTATCAATTTCACGGCGCATTGTGAATGTCATTTTATCACCAGGTACGTCTCGATTCCATGATACACTTCTAATAAAGATACAGAAAACAATCAAATTAAAAATAACAACAATTTATGTTGGATATTAATGTGCTGCAAACAAAAAAAAAAAACATAATATATTATTATATGGTAATATTTAAACAGTGAATACGCCCAAATTTCATAATTTTAGTTTATGGTTTTCGGTTGTCGACCAATTAAAATATTTGCCGTAATAAAATACCAAAAACAAACTACTATATTTATAGTAGTTGTTGATAATGATAATTAGATTGAGTGATAATTAAAACATCCCGAACAATTGATATATGAGGTTTCGTATGAAATGGTGTGTTGTGATGAGATTAGATGAATGAATGTTATAGAACAAATTGAGCGCGTGTATGTAAAAATAAAATAAAAAGCAACACACTACTAGAAATAATGTTTTAATATTAGCAATATATAAGGTTTGCGCGATTCTAAACATAAATATACACCCACACTCTAAATCAAGATTAGATATAAATACAAAATCATTTGCAAACAAAAATTTTGTATTTCGTCAAAACAAACAAAAAATAAATTAATTGTAATTCTCTATTAACAACAAAAACAACATAATTTTGAAAATGAAGAATTAAATTTAAGCTTTTTTTATAGTTCAGAAATTGTAATTCCAGAAAATGATTGGACAACCACAATGGACAGATTTTTTCAGTTCAATTAAAAACCATTCAAAATACAATCGTGGCCCTTTCAGACTAAATTAACCCTTTAAAAATTGAAATAAAAAATATCTTTGAAGCATTTGCTGAATTGGGGCTTGTACGGGATAAAAGAACCGAATTAACGGGAAGAACAAAAGATTAATATTTTCATAAAAAGCTGCGAATTAATTTCAGAACTATTTAATGTGAACTGAAAAATCAAAAAATTGTAATATATTTAGCGCACAAAACAAATTAGCAAAAAATGTATAAAATTGAAAATAAAAATAGGTACATACTTTCTTGAACTAAAAAAGGAAATTAACGTAAATTACAAAATAAATAATAGAATAGAGTGTGTGCATGTGTAACTAATAAGTAAATTATTTCTTAGTTGCGGAATATAGATTCCCAAATAGATTATAAAATCTGAAAATTTACAAAATAATTTGAATTGTTTTTTGCTACATTAAATATTTAAAGAGATGCTTACCGATTTGTTGGTTTCTGTTCAGACACTTTTCCTACGCCGTTACTTGCTTTTCGTAGGCCACCACCACCCCCACCGGATGTCGGTACATTATTATGAGATAAAATTCCAGTTGTCTTAAGCGGACTACTTGGTTTTATATAGATTCCGTTTGATTTACCATTTTGAAGTTGTTCTACTTGATTCCCATTCATATTTCGTGAATTACGATTTAATGTATGAATTGGGCTGATATCGTTTGCATTACCGTTTAATTTATTGGCATTCATGATTCCTTGATGATGTGGCGATAATGGAGAACTTTGATTACTGCTGAATATGGTGGGTGATGGTGTTGATGTTTGAGATTTTGATGAGTTTGGATTGCTCGATGGGGATTCACCATCGGGAGGCGTGATTTGATCTTTAGTACGATAGATTGATGATGAATCTTGATTTCGTTGCTGGCGTAGCGCTTCTTTATATTCCCTAAAAAATTGTATGTTTTTTTTTCAAATAGAAAAACAAAACAGAAAGAAAAACAACCATTACACTACTAGACAAGCTAAATGTAATCTAGAATAAATGGAACACACACTAAAATTCTGAGAATTTTACAGAATTTTAATGTGCGCGTACTTTATATGAATCAATAATGAAAACAACAAAGCAAAGCAATATAATGTTATGAACGTTTATCTGTATACGATAACTAGCAATTAAATTAAGAAACATGACAAATTCTATTGATTGATTTAATTCGATTCAATCAAAATCAATTGTTATTATATTTTTGGATCGTTCAAGACAAAAAAAAATGTTTTATTAATGTACTACAAACCTATATGTTTGAATACCGCCAAGTGTACGATTTTTGTCATGACCATCATTATTATCCCCTTCGGGAGAGACGTCAGTACTGCAAAAAGCATATTAGATACAATCGCCCAAAAATTTTGTAAAACCAACCAAATCAAATTTGTAAAAAAAAATTAAACCGAATTAATTTATAAACGTGTAAAAATGCTTACCTATTACTTTGGCTACTATATCCTGATTTATTATTACTAATATTACTACTACACTTTTGTTCCGGTAGACTAGTTCGTTTACATTCCTCATCAATTAACATATTATGGCTTTCAACTGGTTGTGGTATCACATTATTACAATTATTCGGCGATAAATTTAATCCATTATTAGTCGCCGCCAATGCACAAATATCCGTGCGAATATGGATTGGGGTAGGTGAATACTTCGATGGATTGTCGTCGGGTAACCATCGCTTGTCGATACCACCGTCGCTTGTACTGTAGCCCGAATCAACATGTTGTCGCCGATTATTTAACTTCTGTTCGGGTAAACTATTTGTTGAATGCCGAGATCCAATTTGTTGCCGCCTTAACGTGGCACCATTGAAAGAATTTGTTTTTTCATCTTTTAAGGCAACCGTTTCCAAGAATTTAAAAACATGAACCAGTCCCCGAACACAAAGCTATATTATACAATTTTAATCAATATCATTTTGATTGAGTACTATCTAATTATATTACGGTTTACTTACACTAGCTGGAGGTGATGTTAACGGATTATTATCTAATTCTAAATCCACGAGCGTTGACATCAAACGCAATTCCACAGGTAGCGCCGCAATACGATTACAACTGATATCCAGTGACACCAATTGTAAACACGTTAATTCACGAGGTAAAAACACTAATTGATTATTTCGTAATGAAAGTGATTTTAATGAGATCAAATCACCAATACGAATAGGTAGATGTGTTATTTGATTACACGCCGCATCTAATTCCGATAGGTTGTCCATTCGCCCCAATTCCTCGGGCAGCGATACCAATCGATTGTTTGATACGAGCAGAACCTCCAACGGTAGGAAACATATTTCACGAGGCAATGTCGATAATTGATTATTTCTTAAGTCTAAATAGGTTAATGATTGGAGGCCTCTAACTGTTTCTGGTATTATTTTTATAGCATTGTGATATGCTAATAGGGTTTCTAAAAATGCAAACGATGTTATGTCCTCGGGTAACTCACAAAATCGATTTCGTGATAAATCTGAAAAACAAAACAAAATAAAATTTCATTAGGAAATCACTTAATATAGTCTTTGAATCATGATGATGGTACTGTGTGCTATCAACTTTAAGTGCTTTCTTTTATATTCACAACAAACAAACTGGCGCCAATCGACTTTTTCCATGTTTTTTTTAAATACAGCGTAGCGTAACATCAACCGAAACGAAGAAGAAAAACTGCGTTAGAGGAATTATTATTTCAAGCTGAGACATGGTAAATGGGAATTTTCCATTTTTTGTTTGTTTTATTGTACATGGAAATTAATTACAATTAAATTAAATTAAAATCGTTTCGATTCGCGCCGATGTGATCGAACTAAATCTTGATCTAATTATGATTAAAAAATAGACAAAGACGTGCTATTTATGGCGTTTTAATTTGATTGAGAAATTTAATTGTGCCCGATGTAATTGATCTTTATAAACAATTTGATTTATAAACCACAGCGGTTTGGCAGGGGGATGCAGTCATTTGTTGTTGTTATTCGTATATTTATAAGAATATTCTAAGAAAGCTAAATTATATGTACGTATATGGTTCAAGCAAGACGAGATTTAATAGATATAAAAAAATTTAATTTGTCCCTAGGCCTTCCACCCATTCAAATAAGCAAAAAAATTACTTATATTGGACTTTTAACACTCAAAATAACTGCTTACAAAATACGAATAATTATATGTGCTTTAGTTATTTGTAAGTGTGCTATGTATATTAAAGCTAGAAAAAGTTTACCAAGCAAGGAACTCATTCCTTAAATTTGTCAAATTTTCAAAAATCTAAAATCTCTCTATGTCAACAATTTGAGGAAAAATCTCTCTATGTCAACAATTTAGGACAAGGACATTTAGAAAGTACGACCGGTCAGGTTAGCAGGCCTGTTGTAGCTACACATCCGATTTATTGTTGTTGTAATTATTTTTAGCTATGTTTGTCTTTTTTTTCTAATTTTTTTATTAAGTTGACCACATTCTGTAAGTTGACCAAGAAACACGATGTTCGGTGTGTGTAATGTGTATCTACTCTTAAATACATATTATTATTAACAATGTTTTCCAATGTCTGCGAAATCAAACAGTTCAACAATTTTTATTAATGATTAAAAGTCTTTACCAATTTATTTTTCTACTTTTACTATTACAATACCACCAGTGATTGTTCCGTACAATATACATTTCCCGTATTACAGATAAAATGCACAATCGTAATAATATAGCTTCTTTTAGCGTTAATCTGAGTGATAACAATAACGTATGGGACAAGTAAAATTGAAAAATAAATAAATTCCTAGACATGAAGTTTGAAAGAAATGATTTCGTAGGATAGAAAATAATTCTCTAGTACTACTTCGACAAATATTCCAATTATGTAGTTAACACAACGTCAGTCATGGCGATTGAGGATCTTATCGGAACGAAACTGAAAGCTGTGATTTTTCCAGATTTCCAATATAAGTGTCAAATTATTCAAAATAATCTTAATCAATTTTCATAACAATTTAACAACCCTCCACTGGTCTGCTCCTGTTATCAGCAAAAGTAAGCCTAATATGAAATAGCAATGTCAGACTATGTGATTAGCGAATATATCAGTAACCCACAATAAGTACTACTCTAATACCAATAAAATATAACTGATAGAGTATTCAAAATAAAACTAATCTCAGTTTCATTGTTATCAATTTTGTTACGACAAAAACTTAAAAATACACAAATAGTTCATTAATCATTGTTGTCATTAATACTACATAAAACTTGTATTACATGTAGTTCAGTAAGGTAATTTCGAATATTGCACCGCATACTATTAACCAAAAACTATTGGTTGTTTTTATAGCAATGCCTCGCATATTTTTATAATAAATCCACAATTTTGGTATTTCGAAGAACTTACAGAGGCCAATCCGGGGTCCTATGCTCAAAATAATTATATTATTGGGCGCTTTCAGGAAACCCAACAGTTGGGAACATGTTGAGTAAAATCACAGCCAACGTTATGAAAATGTTAAGCACTATGAAATTTTCAAATTAAATTGGCGATGATTTCACTAATCATGATAGCGAACCCATACCTGAAAGCGCCCATTGATTCCTTAATTATGAGCAAAACCTTTCTTGGGAAAATTCCAACAGCCGTAATATTTAGTTAAAATTAATAAAAAAATAATTCACTTTTTGCGTGAAACATACTGGCCTCCCATTGGTGAGTTCAAACAAGTAGAGCGTGTAGCTGGATCACTGAAAAACTCTATCACGCAGATGTGCGGAAACCATTACGCACTTAAATTACGTTTCCAATATAGTTTGCATGGCACAATATCTTGAATCATGTAAATGTCAATAACTGTTATAAAATTAAAGACGAACCAATCGTTATACAAAAAGAAAACTTTGGAGGAATTGAAAAAAATTGTACTAGAACTTAAAAAATAAATTCATTTAGTTAATTTATTTTCGAAAAAATTACTTAACAATTTTTGTTTGTTGTCTGCGGATAGAAAAATCTACTTTAACAGCCTAGAAAGACTGCGATTTAAAAAAATCGCTTTAGCTTATTCTTCTTACGAAAATAAATATTGTTAAAAATTGGTAATGTGACGTAATCTGTAATAAAGAATAATTTTTCACCTACACTGTATAGAAGTTTCTGTTTTGCCAACCAAAATATTTTGTTTGGGTCAACTTTGCTTTCTGAACATTTTCCATACACAAATTTATAATAAATGTTACTCAAAGCTGGTGCACTAATAAATACAAAATTGTACGTGGTTTACTGCGACTAAATGGTTTGTAAGTGGTTTCTATTTTCCGTGTTGTTCCGGGTTTGATCATGAACCATTTTCTATCCTTTAGTAGAATGCACAGTTGCATAATTAGATACAGACAAAATATTTCTTAATATGGAAATCAAATACAGTAAAAGCCCGATTATCCGACATCCAATTAACCGGAACACCGGAAATTAAATTTTTAGGATTTTATTTTGCTTTTTTCTCTTTCACAAGGAGAATTTTTTTTTGATTATTCGGGGATTCACAGAAAATATAAGAACCAGCAAAAAGGAAGATAAATGTGTTATCAATCCGTGATAAAATTGAAATTATTAACAGATTGAAGAGAGGTGAATCTAGAGGCATTGATGATTTTTTATAATATTGGCAGTTCAACTTTATACGACATAAAAAGTAATAAAGAAAAATTGTTCGAGTTTGCTTCTAAAATGGAAAATGACAAATTCGCTAAAACTCAGAAAATAATGCATAAAGCTAAACTGGAGCAGCTCGATTCTGTTTTATATTAGTGGTTTTTGTGTAAGAGAAATGAAGGAATGCCAATAACTGGCCACATCATCAGAGAAAAAGCTAAATATTTCTTAAGAGACTTAAGCTGACATTCTGATGAAGACGTACAATTAGCTGAAAAGGTACCAATGGCAAGAAGCAGAAGCTGGTTTGATGACGTTTTTCAAATTTGCAGAACAATGCTCGCCGCATTCTGCTCAAGAAGTTATGCAGTTTATGTCATGCAGAACAATTTTCTTGTGAAAAGATGTCTACCAAACAGCTAGATATAAAATCGTGGCTTTTGAAAACCCCATGGAGTTTGAGGTCCAATAATGACGAAGCCTGATTTTTTTGATATTTTATTGGGAACTCGTATGAGTGTACTCGTATACATTATATGTATGTACTTATTATTTGCAATAGACCTGATGTATAAAAAAATTGTTTTCTGGTACATAATTTGGAAATAAATAAACGAGAATCCTAAAAAATAATGAAATCAAGCAAAATTCCCGTAAAATTTCTAGTTTTAATAAAAGATTCAATTATGCGGAATTTTTGATTATCCGGAATGCTCTCATCCCCAAGCATTCCGGATAACAAGGCTTTTACTGTACCACCATTCGTTACAAAATGAATGTTGTTTTGATGGTTTATCTGATATTTCCTTGTTGGACGAAGCTACTGGTTTGTGGTTTACCTTTTCGGTGCTAGCAAATGTAAAAAAATAGCTATGAATATGAAGAAGGGTTTAATATTAAATTCTTATCCGTTTATGCTAACAATGGCTAACGCGGGTTGATGTGTAATAACGTTTTACCTATTAAATGACATCGCTCAATCGTTAGCGAAATCACGTTACGTTTGCGAAATTTTCTATAAGAAATTCATAGTGGTTTTGTTAAAGTTTTGCTTTATGTAGAGAGGATTCGTATCCTCCTAGTTATCCTCCTAGTTCGAAAACTGTTATTTTAACAACAACAACTTAGTTAAGATCGGATTGATCTCGTTACTACGAAACTTGTTAGTGCTGATGTGTTGACTTGTGAAAATTAAAAGCTATGTCTTCCAGTAATGTTGCCGTTTGTGAATCTTGAAGACAAGATCTTTAAATTAGAAAAACTTGACGTTTTAATTACCGCCAAAACTCCCAGCAACAACGTTTCAGTATTGCGAGAACGTGTTCGTGTTGCAAAATGGGTGATTCATCAACCTCGGAGAAATGAACCTAAATGCGTCGTGGACGATGTGGATGATGAAAAGCCAAAGTATCGAGTTCTCTCCATAGCCCAAACTTACATTTAGACAACCCGCAATTTTCACATTCCGAGGGACAGAAGGTATCAATTATCAAATAAAATTAATTGTCATAAATGTTAAATATGTTGGGAATAAACGAACTGTTAAATATCATTATAAATATGTATATCTGTTAGGTTCTATTATGCTCTAACCAAATAAAATAAGAAGATGTATAGTTAGGCAGTCGTTGGCGGTTATTAAGCAACGAAGCACGAAAAAAGAGCCGTTCAAGGAGAAAACATCGATCTACCGCAACTAAATTGGTAAAAATCGTAAATGGAGAGTCTATTCGGGTCAAGAAGATGTAACAGACACTCACTCCGCTGAAGAATTAAACGTTCCAGACCAATTTTACACATAACCAAGCATTGAAACGAGAAGCAGGTATTCGTACTGGAATTGAAATTCAGAAGCAGTAGTACATTAAAACCCATGAGTTTCCGGAGCAATATTGGCCCACCATTCACGGGTGGCACTTTTAAAATCAATTACTGAATTTATTGCCGTCCATTTCCAAACACTTATCCAGTCAGGACTCCCCAAAGGTTTTCGATGGGATACACGCTGGCCATTCAAAAAGACTAATATTATTTTCGAGAAACCACTGTTTGGTCTCGTTCGAAAAATGAATCGAAGCATTGATTTGATGAAAATATAATATTCGCCTGCATTATGATATAGATAATTTAATAACGCGCGCCATCTTTCATGTCGGTATGTAAACATTGAATCACTTTGAAAAAAGAACAACCGATTTCTATAAGTGAGGTATTTTTATTCAATTTGGTCCTTTTTAATCTATTTGGACTAGTTTTTGAATACAACATCAATTAAGTGGCCGCCTTTATTGCCCAAAGCAAAATGTGTTCTTTGTGCTGCGTTGTCCATTACCTTTTCGAGCATCTCGAACGGTATAGCGAAGATTTCGGCACGAATGTTTGTCATGAGCTCGTCAATGGTCTGAGGCTTTCTGGCGTACACTTTGCATTTGCGAGCAGGCATAATTGTATCCAACATCCACCGATATCAATTTCTTTTGGCTGTTTCATTTTCTCTGAAACAATATGGCCCAAAGATGGTTTTTAAACGCCTGCCAAAGAGTCATTTTTTGGTCATGCTATGACGTTTCATGGTTCTCGTGTGGATTATCCGTTCCTACAAATGCGGCAATTTTGCTTATTAATGCCGCCAGAGAGCTTGAAATGGGCCTCGTCGGTCATTAAAATTTGGTTCCAAAAATCAGGTTCAGTGTCAACTATTCGAGCGACTGTTTGGCCGTATTCCAGACGACGTGGACGATCAATATTCTTTGTGTGGAATGGGCACAAATGCCCGAATGTCGAAGGGCCGAATGTGTCGAAGGGCCGAATGTATCAAAGGGCCGAATGGGTTGAAGGGCCGATTTTTTTATGTTTTTAGAAATATAATTTTTTAAATTTGTTGTTGTATGGAATATTTTGCAAATTTTTTTTATTAAACATAAATGAATTTCTTAGGAATTTATGTAAAAGGTTTTCCAATAACAGTGATATGATTTCTTTAAAAAAAACACACTAATACGCACGTTCAATATTGACTTGTAAAGCTTGAAGAGTTTGGTTTATTGCTAAAGACCAATGGCTTCAAATAACCCCACAAGAAATAGTCTAATGGTCTTAAATCACAACTTCTTGGAGGCCATTCAATATCACAACTTCTTGAAATAATCGAATCACCAAACTTTTCTCGCATTCATTCAATTGTTGTACTTGCTGCGGGGCACGTAGCCCCGTCTTGTTGGAACCAAATGTTGTCAAGATCAACTTCTTCCAATTTCGGCCATAAAAAGTTGGTTATCATCGATCTATACCGATTTACATTGACAGTAACGGTGTTACCAGCTTCATTACGAAAAAAATACGGATCGATGATTCCACCAGACCAAAAACCATACCAAATCCTTTCTCAAAATCCGCCAGGTTGTAGTTTGAGACAGTCCCAATTCTTGAAAACGTCTTGGAATCGACAAATTGCGGTCTTCAGCAACACTTGCCTGAACGGCAGCAATATTTGCATTACTTCGAGCGTTTCTTTGTCTTATTGGCACTTGAACAGTATGTAAAGAAAATGTACGCTCAAAATTTTCAACAATTCGACGAATAGCGAGCACACTTGGACGATTACTACGATTATAGAAAGGCAAAAGCGCACGAAAAGTTGCAATTGGAGAACGATTATTTTGATAATAAAACTGAATAATTTGTAAACGTCGTTCTTGCGTATATCCTACCATAATGAAATTGTAAACATTACTGAATACAATGAAACAAAAAATGACAGATCATGACATATTACAAATGGCCGAAACGTCACTTAAAAATCATAACATTCTTATTGGAAAACCGTATACTTTACTATTTTTCATCTTTGGATATTCATGAAATTCGGATTTCATTTGGATATTTTTGTTCACCAAAATGTATCGCTGACTGCGTGGTATCCAGTCAGCGATACATTTTTGAGAATGAACATTTTGGGGTTGGGGTCGCTTGTCCAAATTTCAAAATCCCGAAATCAAAATCCCGGCATTTAGAAATGCAATAATTGCAGAGGCTGACGGCTTCCATAACTCTTACAGACACGCAGGAGGTCGTTGCGCTCCCCCCTCCCGCTTAGCCCTCCGAGGGGCTCTAGATTTGAACTTCGGGGGATCAACGAGCCGGGATCAGCAAACATATCGCACTGTTTGCCGCACGTAAGAGCGGATTATATAGAAACTATTAATGACATCTACTCTAGTAGGAAGGTATAAAAAATATTAAATATTAAATTTTGTTTTTTATCTATAAAAAAAACAAAATTAATATTTAATATTTAAAAAAAAAATCCCGACTTTTGTCGGTATTTTTAAAGTTTCAGCAAAATCTGGATTTTGAAAATCAGGATTTTGAAAATCGGGATATTGAAAGTCGGGATTTTTTGACGGGTTTTTGATGATTTGGTATTTGAACCGACCCCAAAATTTTGTCAATCGCCACCTGAGACATTCGGCCCTATGTCAGCCTTCAGATAATAGGTATATGGTAAAAAAAAATAAAAAAAATAATTAAATTAAATAAAAAAATAGAAAAAATAAAAAATATATATTTTTAAAAACAAAAAAATCGGCCCTTCGATATCATACCGTTTGTTTTAATAGAACTTTATACGGAAACAAGGTTCCAGTTCATTGGAACGGCTTGATCGTTGATCAACGGCATGTTGACGATCTCTGAATATCCCGTACTGAACAAAATCCGACACCAAACGACGAATAGTATTGTCACACGGTGCCTGTTGGACGACGATCAATTCGACGATATGCACGTTGAGTTAACACAACTGAACGACTATTTTCAATGTAAAGCGTCACTATTTCGGCGCGTACTGCCTTTCAAGAGTTCAATGTACAAACTGGAGTTCATTCGAATCGTAATAAAGCAGATGGGAAAGTTCCCTTGATAGGAAAATGCTCTCATACCATAACACTTCCGCCATCAAAATTTTACCTCGACCACCTTGCATGATAGTTGATTTCGTGTAGCTTCTTCACGAATTTAGCCTTTCTGGCGAGCCGAGATGGCATATTTTTACCCTTTTTAATAAAATTATGAACAACGCTTTCAGGACACCAAATCGTCCTGGCCATCTATTGGAATATTGCTCGTGCTTTTAAATTTATTTATATAGTCAGCTGTTATTTTTCAAATCTTTTACCGTTAGACACAATTAAATATCACGGACAAACTGCACTGCATTTAAATGATTGTCTAAGCTAAAAATGACAATTTCAGTGATTTTTGTCCGTAATTTTTTGTTTAGCATTAATATTTTGTTTTTAACGCAATTATTAGTTACACATACAATTAAATGTAATAAACAAAACAGTTGGTTTATGAAAAGTTGCTGATAAATAAAGTTTTAAATTGAAAAAAGGCTGCTCGTCGACCTCCGTACATGTTAGGCTATTGAGTGCCACTTATACCTTGAAATATACGTTCCAAGCTGCTGGAGATAGGTATGAGTAGTTTTTATGTCAAAAGTAGTGATGAAACCCCCCGAGGACATCAAGTCAAACAGTCCTATCAGCCTCACGTCATTATTCTCAAACCAATGGAGGAGGTCCTACAACCTTTTATGAGACTGCTACTGATGAATCACTTACTCACCAGATTAAAATATACCTTCATTCAGAACATTAGCTATGCTGATGACCTAGTCTTGCTTGTTCGGGATAAACTTGAGAATACAATAGTGGAGCGTGTAAAGTGGTCCAGGGAACATGGTCTCAGTGTCAACTCGCACCCTGGTTACGAATCGCAGGAGAACTCAATTTCTCAGTTTCAAGGTGGAACCCTGTTAATATAATACCGGAAGCTAAATATCTGAATGTTTAATTTGATCAAAATCTGGCATGAAACACCCACATTTCGTATATCACCGACAAATCTACTAATGCTTATTTCAGCTGTCAATGAATGACTTAGTTTGGTGGCATAAAAAAAAGTTAAAATTCAGAGGATAATATGTCTAAGTGCAAGGCGCTATGAAAATCTGGCCCACGCCTGCTCTCGAGTAGCTATAGCCGATTCTAGGGCTATCAAACTAAAAATATTAAGTCACTTAAAAAAACTCAACAGACCAGGTCATAAAAGAGTACCTAGTCCAATTACCAGACTTCACGATAAAAACATGTTTGCAGAGGAATTTATCGAACAATTCTCGAACGTCACCAAGTTGAAAAAATTCTAGCTTCTTTGCTCCGTCATACATCTTTATGATACACGAAAAGATCAAAAACAACGTAAACATGAAAACTGAACTTACAATCCATATACTCTTAGGAAAATCCCAAACCATATTTCAAGTGGAAATTTATGCAATAGAGATGTGAACATGTGAATATATCAAAAGAAGAAGGCACAAGAAAACTGAGATATTCAGTCTCGGATAACGAAACAGCACTGCTACCCAATAGGGAACTTATATATAATTTCTGTTCAAATATTTTTTTCCGGCCTACTGAGGAGAAAAGTTTGATGTAAATATTTATAAATTGGGAATAATATTTCCATATCCAAATTGACAGTGAAAATTATTCCCCATTTAATTTTGATTTCAAAAAATTTAACACTAGCGTTTTACCTCAGTATGCTGGAAAAAAAAATATTTCAACAGAAATTACATATAAATTCTTTCCCCTGCTCCCTATTCGCCGGGAATTACCAGAATAGTACCACTGGTCACCCCGGCATTTTAAGTTACTTCTTATAGAAGTATTATGGACTGGATTAAAAAAAACCTTCAAAGCTGGATGGGAAACATCAATTGGGACAAAATAAAAAGCTACCAATTTACAACATCGAAGATCTAGACGGAATATTCAGTTTAGACTGCCAAACATTGAGATTCCTAGTAGGTACAATGACAAAGAAAAGAGAAATCCCAAACTGACAGTTACAGATTCTGCAACACAGCGTCAGAAACATTCAAATATTCTTCACGGCTTCTTTCTTCGGCGTCGGAAACATTCAAACATATATTCGTAACATTAATCAAGAAACTAAATCCTCACTTTACCGGGATGCACAATATATCTAAAGTTCGCAGTGCACTGTGCTGGAATGGGATAATTAGTAGGATGTGAAAAAATGAGTGTTACATAACTGAAGTTCGAAAGTAATCAATAATCATACTAGGAATGATGACTACAGTTCAATAAAATCAGGTTTCATTATAAATTTTTTTTAGAAGTAAATATGACTAAAATATTTCTAGTCGTAAACTAAATTGTTTCATTTCATTAATATTCAATAAAAATTTGATCACAAACTGACATGGTTCACACATGTTGTAAACCTAGCCGACATTATATGATACATCCAACTATAAGAGGGAAACTAAAACCCAAAACAGGCTTCTTACATTTACAATCATTTTAACTGCAGTTTCATGTATGAAAAGCTTTAATTTCGGAAAACTGTGAAAAAATTTTAATTGCTAAGTAACTCATTTTTACTTAGCAGATTTCGAGCGAGAATTTTCATTTTTGAAACAACAAAAGATTCAAAAATGATTACTTATATTGCTGGGAGAGGGATTGTAATTAATTATCTAATGTAATGAGGTTTTATGGTCAGATGATGACTTCCAAAAAATAAAAAATTATTGAAAATTAATTTCAGATTTTCATTCTTCTACGGGTATCTTAGAAAATATTATTAATAATTGCACGTCTTACGCTATCATTATGTCATCATAATGTTCAAAAAAAAAAAATGATTAATTAAATCGGAAATAACACAATGCCTTTGTATACAAATTCGAAGATATTTCGTAACTATCAACGCATAATAATTAAATCGACCTAAAAATAGTATATAAATAAAGGCACCCCAAAATTTTGAACTTTTGACATTTATTTTATTGATTAGAAAATCAAATTGCAACAACAAAACCAATCACATTCTTTAAGCGTACGAGTATAGACAATTTAAAACATACAGAAGAATTCCAATTTTACTGACGTCTAAATTGAAATTAATATTTTAGACAGCCGAGTGGGGTGTCGGGTGGATTATATAAGAAAACTATTACAGCACGCAATGCCTGAGTTAAATCGATATGAATTTTAGAAAACAAATCCAATAGTTTTGGTTTATTTTTACTTTCTACTGATATAACTATCGTCACGACATATTTGGGCAAACATTTCCGGTTTCTTTTGTTATGCCTGATGTATAATTTTTTGTTTGCAATTTAGCATTAAAAGCTCCTTTTGTTATACATTCGCTTATACAGAAAATCTTAATGTAATTTAAAATCCATTAAAAATTTTTACAGTAAATTATACACGAATCCTAAAATTATGAACATATTATAATATTATATATGAAACGTGTGTGTACATAATTATAATGCATCAGCTGTGGGCGCTTATACATTTTTTATAGGCAGATTCTAATAATCCAAAACATAAAACAGGAGTCAAATATTAAAATATCAGTTCATGACATTTAACGTTTCCTTACGATAAAATGTCATGATTACTTCCAATTATCCTGTATTTTCTTATGATTCCAAAAACCAAACCCTTATTTATGTTAACATTTTATAGTCAACCATAATAAAAACAACCAGAAACAAAAAAAATTTGCATTTATGTCAAAAGCATAACCATAAAACATAATATACTTATACTTCATGGCAACGATATTATACGAATCAGCTGATTATTTTTTTTATATAGTGTTGTGTTTATTTGTTTTCCGGCCGGCGCTTTTTCGAGTCGTTCGTCTTAAAAAACGAGGGTCGGTCAAGTTCAGAAAAAAAAAATTACGACTATTTATTTTTACTTTGCTGAGTGTTTGAAAGGTTGTTGTATTTAGTCAAGAATGAAATGAAAGGGATGTTTCTGGGAATTTTGGTAAAGTGGATGGAGAAGGTGGTAAAAATAATTATAAAAAAATAGTTTTATGAATTGAAATAGAGTAATATAATAATAGGGGAAAATTAAATTATGTACAGTAGATGATCGATAAAATTTGGGAATTGCGTAGCGGAATTGGTTTAATCGATCTTTCATTTTAAAATGTGAGCTGTAATAGAGATAAAGAAGATAAAGCACCCTCCTTTCGAAAATTTTATCAATATTACAGTTGTTATCAAATTAAAATTTTCTATTGTGGTTCTTTAATCATTTTACGAACATTTTTAATTTAGTATATTTCAGGTTCACTGGAAACGAATATATCATCAAAATCTAATTTTAATTAAACACAATAAATTTCAATTCCAAACCCCAAAATATATAAATATTTTCTATGTTATCGTTGATGTCAACAATTTTTCATTTCAATATTATGTTATTTTTATTTTGCGTTTGCCGAAATCGATTTTCCATTTTATGTATATTTCAAGCAGAGGAACCCACCTTCTCCGTTTTAACATTATCGTCATTTTAAATTACACATAAAAACCGTATTATAATACGAACATAGAAACATATATCACAATAGCGACATGGCCCTCAACATATCATAAAAATACAAAAGTAAGCAACACACCTAATGATATCGAATATATACCACGCGAACGAAACGAAACTCGAGCTTGTTTCGTACAATATATTTTGTTCAACAAACCGCATAAAACCTATTAATTCAATTTCAATTAATACCTATAAGCGAAATGGAATTTGATCGTACACCTCAAGGTTTGTGTTTTGTCACGTTGTAAAAAACTATTTTCCATTGAAGCGCCTTTGATATGCTTGTCATACATATTATTTTATAAAAATTAAAATTTCCAGACACTATTTTCTTATAACAAAGTAATAGTTCCTTTACAAAACTTTTGTGCCTATGTAGAAAAATGTTTTAAAATTAAATATAAAATTGAATTGTTCGCGTAACACGACGTGAATAACAAATTAATGAATATATTAATTATTTCGAGGTATAAACGTATAAGGTGACATTATGATTTAATAAAACTGCATAGATTCCGTTAACACTAAAATTGGCAATTCAAATGTTCTATTCTCCCCTATAAAAGTAAACATCGAAAAAAGTATTCCCTAAAGCCATATCTGAGGTATAACACATTTCAAAAAAACTCAACCGTACATAAAATAAATCAATAACATTTTTGAGTTTGATTCAAGGGACACAACTTGACTAAGTAGAAATTCATCAACACAGAACAGTGTATGGGTACTTCCCTCTTTCCAATTTACCGTATAAATTATGTGAGGATAAATCCTAAACAAAATAAACAACATTTTGTTCATAACTTCGTTTATTAAAAATTTATCGCCCAAATTAGCAAACTCAATAGAAAAATATTTAAATTAACTGGAAATTTGGTTTATACCTTCAGGCCGGATTTAACAGATAACTCAACATAAAAAAAAAATAGTTTTGAATATTTTTCGGTTTGTTGAGGAGTTGCTCACCCTTCCCATAATTTTATCATTTTTCGTTTTCAGTTTTTACCCATCATGACGAAGTAAAAAACATCAAATTTAATCCTCATCATTTTGATGCAAGATTTTAGCAATTGTCACACTGACTAAAGTTATAATATGAGCGTGCCCCAACCTTAACACACATATAAAACACAAAATTGAAAGAAACACATGAATTAAATGGAATGCTTGATACTGCTCCCCCGAATTACATAGAAAATAATAATAGGAATTTAAAGATTTAGTATAGGGGGACCCAAAAGAATTATGTACACATATTAGGGTGGAAATAATAATAAACATTTAAAGGGAATAGAACACAAAATACTCATTTCTTTTAATTTTCGGGAATATATATACTTACATCCGAAGAGAGACGAATATCTTAGCAAAATATTTATGAGTGTATCATTGGTACTTCGTATACCAGACTGATGACAATAAATAATAATTTAAAAATAGATTTTGATTTAAAGTAGGTTATAAAAATGGTTTTATTCAAAGAGAGATGCAAGACAGGGTTGCCAATCCTATACATTTGACCCGCAGATTCTGGGGTTTCTGAGGCTGAGGGTCTGATCTTTATTTTCTGGGGCTAACTATTTTTTTACTATTTTCCAGTTTCCTTTATAAATTATATACACATCACTAAATTTTTTTCACCGTTTCATCAAAGGGTTTGAAAAAAAAGAAAATAAACTGCTCATCTCACCATACAAAATATTCTAATCGTTAGGTTAGGTTTCAGTGGTTGCTGTCGTAGACGGTGGGTCGGTGCTAAATTCTGCACACCATCAGAGGGTCGTAGTTGTATTTATTACCGTCACCGATCATAATCGATGGCAAACATTTGATTTGCATTTATAGCCTCTGATGGGATTCGAACCCAGTACCTCCTGGTGCAAGTGCCGAAGCTTTAACCACTACACCACTTGTCCGGTATTATAATCGTTAAAACCCTCTAAACAAATTTTCAAGGCCTCACAAAGCGAATCGAAAACGAAACAAAGTCGTTTTATATATGACACAAACACTACCACATTCATATATAAATTGATTTTTTGCAAAATATGTATATATAATTTTTATATTCTTTTACGTGTGTAGCCATATTGCTTTTAAAACAATTGTAAGTATATTCGAACAAAGTAACTACGTGATAAAAAGCAGTTCGCTAGTGATAAGTTTTCATATCACCTGCATTTCGTTTCTGATTCCAAATCGTTTCGCAAATGAATCGAATATGAAGAAAAACGCGAACTTTCATTTGAATTATCATACGCCAAACGAAATACTAACGAATCGCTTTCGCTTCGTTAAGGCGATACATTTGCGAAGTGTTTCATATATACATTTCCTCGCTAGCGCTAAGTTTAGAGGGAAATAGATATAAAATTTTCATAATATACGTGTGTTGCGTACAGTATACGTGCGGGCTGTAAATAATATTTCAAAATTTTACGAAATAATAACAAGTGGAGACCTGAATTTCGAAGCCGCTTTAGAAATTGCCGAACCATTAAATTTAAATTTAGATAATTATGTTATTACATATTACCGTAACTAAATGTAACCAAAATTTGGTAAATATTGATTCTTTTACTGCCGAACAGTTGTGGGTCAATATTTTCTAATCCACCAATAGTTTAATTAATATATACTTCCAGTGGGCCGATTTCCGCCACTCGGAACTCACAATTTATGGAGTTTTAAAGACGACACTAATTCGAAAATTGAACTACGGTGGTATAGCGAGTGGTAAATCTGCAAAAGTCTCGAGGTTGAAAATTTTCCTGTTTACTGAAATCCTCCATTTCATATACTTAATTGAAGTTTCAGACCTTCACGTGAATAAAATTTTCGAACGTAACTTTTCCAGTTAGGGAAACTCGGTAAACCTATTTAAATCATAAACCTATTTAAATCATAAAGGGTTATCCAATTCGAGGTTGATAAAGTAAACTTAAAAAAAAACACACAAAATATTCGGAATGTATTGTAATTTTTATTTCATTTTACAGATTGATCCTTGCCATTTTTAGTTAAACAAGATATCATTCAAATGTCCTCCACGGGACTTCTTACAGGCCTTGATTCTTTTGAGGTAATTTTCAATGACTTTTCGGCACATTCCGGGCGGTATCTCGGCCATTACCTTACGAATATTAGTTTTCAATTCGTCAAGAGTTTGAGGATTGTTTGCGTAAACACGATCTTTCGCGTAGCCCCACAAAAAGAAATCCAAAGGCGTTAAATCACAGGATCTTGGAGGCCAATTGACATCAGCCAATTGCGAAATCAAACGTCCAGGAAATTTATCTTGCAAAAGATCTCGATTTGCTCGTGTTACGTGACTGGTTGCTCCATCCTGCTGGAACCACATATCGTCAAGATCATAATCTTCGATTTTCGTAAAAAAATAATCGGTTAGCCGTTAAGCGGCCATAGCGCTCAGGGGGTCTATTATGAAATTTATCCGTCTCGGATTTTTCCGTTAACGGAAATATCCGATTCGACGAGGATTTACCCTATTATGAATTGTATTATCGGATTGGTAATAAACAAATTGAAGTTAGTAACTTTTTTTTTAATAATTTGAGGTTCGATTTTGATTTTTTATAATTTTATTTATTAAAAATTTCTTATAATAAAATTTTACATTTTTAATCTTTGGTTTTTAATTATTTGTTTATACTAAATACCTAAATAGGATTCACTTTCACTTGTTGAAACGTCAAAATAACATCAATCGGATATAAATACGTCAACTAAATAGCAGTCGGATTTTTTGTAGTGTGATCGGAAAAATCCGATTCGATTTTGCTTTTTAGTTTCATAATAGCACGGATTTATCCGTTAACGGAAAAATCCGAGACGGATAAATTTCATAATAGACCCCCAGAATTGACGGTAACGGTTCGTCCATGGTTGTTCTTAAAAAAAATACGGCCCAATCACACCACCAGACCACAATGCGCACCAAACAGTGACTTTTTCCGGGTGTAATGGCTTCTCTACAATCAATTGTGGATTTTCTGAGCCCCAAATTCTACAGTTTTGCTTATTAACGTATCCACCAAGCGAAAAATGAGCTTCATCACTGAAGAAAATTTTGTTCGAAAAATCAGCATCGACGGCCTGTTTTTCCAACACCCAATTTGCGTATGTTCTTCGTTGTCCATGGTCAGCAGGCTTTAGCTCTTGTGTCAAATGGACTTTATACGGATGAAGATGCAAATCCAGATGCAAAATGCGCCATAATGAGCCATAAGATAGGCCTAAATGTTGAGCTCGACGAGGAATTGACAAATTTGGATCTTCTTCCACACTTTCAGCTACAGAAGCGATATTTTCAGCATTGCGAATGTTTCGATGATGCACAGACCTTACAATATCAGTAACAGATCCAGTTTGTTCAAATTTATTCACTGTATTCAATATGGTTTGCTTTGTAGGACGATTATGACGACCATAATCTGCTCGTAAAGCGCGAAATGTGGATACGACAGAATCACTATTTTTATAATAAGATTTAATAATTTTAACGCGTTGGTCGATTGTTAAATGCTCCATATTCTTAAATGGCAGAATGTCAACTAAATAAATGACAGCGTACTTGACGTTTATCTTTGACAGATGTCGGTATACAGATTTCTACTTTATCAACCTCGAATTGGATAACCCTGTACATTGGCATAAAAATATAGATTTTTTATAAAGAAAATTTACTTATAATTCTCATTTCCAAATTATTGAAAAACTCATAATGGTTTTGTTCATAAGGAGACTGCCACTTTCGAAGGAGCAATTTTTGCCGAAAATCAATGCGGGCCAAATATACAAAAAAAATGAAAATCAGTTTTCCGATCTAAGAAGATAATTTGAATTTTAACACAATAATCCAGAACCTCAGCTCGAGCAAATAGTTTTGTAAATAGTCTGATCTTCAGGTTAAGGACGGCTGAAACAGTTGTCTGTCGTGCAGCCAGCAGCATGCCCAACACAAAGGCCTCGGATTAATGCATGGGATTATTCTTAAACACCACGTCGAAAAAAGTACACGAACAACACCATAAAAATGATAACAAAAAACGTGGTAGACCTTTTAGGACTTAGAGATCTTCAAAACTTTTCGAACCAGGCGGAAATTTACAAGGTAGACGTGCTTGGTCCACTAAACGGGGCAGAATGTGAGGACGGCTTGGCTTCTTCATTCACTGGCGAAAATGGCAGCATATCATCAACTTCGAAAATGTTTACATGTGGATGAGCACGGCTATGCTTTCATCACAATTGGTAATGAATTTGCGCGAACCGAAGAGAAATAAGATAATGTGAAAGATTTATACTTTGTTGAGGTGCAATACAACCTGAATAATTAAACATATTGGTCCTTATTGCTTGCATCAGCTCAGTAACACCAACAGCCAAGTCATCACCGAACTGTGTAAAAGAATTAATTATTTTCTAAGCTATAATAACAACCTCTAAGGTACGTTTTTCTAACATAAGTAATCCACAAAGTGGTGTAGCGATCGAATGATGGAAGAATGTAAAACAATTGAGCATGATCTCTACCAACTCGTTAAAACTATTAGGTTCGAGCCTTCAGACAGAGCTGAGAGTAAAAGTGGTTGCGATATTCTCCCAGTATGGCAATCCTACTTCCAAAACCTACTAAATGAGACTAACGAAGCGACCCCTATTCTAGCTTTTGCTTCGACAGATGAGGAGGTATTTGTCCCATATACCACATGCGGCAGTTAGCGATTAATGTTATCCAGGCAAAATCAACTATGATTTATTCACAAACCAACTGTAATTACAGATCACGCAAATATTCTGAATCTTCATCAGCAACTTTTATTTGCCACAGCTATCAATCATTCAAAGAAACAGATTAACATCTTATCAATAATAATTCCTGCTAATATTGATAAAGAACTTTGAGATCAGTAACAGCAAGAACAGTCTAAACAAGCAGAGCGATCTAGTATTTTATTCTGATAACAACTACTCAGTAAGCGCCGCGTTGTTGCAGATATCATTTTCATTCATTAATTACTAATCGGCAACATCGTTTTTCTGTCCCGATAGAGAAGATTAATTTAAACGTAAACTCACGAGCTTTGAGAACGCTACCTAACTTTAGGAGCGAATATCATAGAACTGATTACGGTAAGAATTAGCTTGTTACTACTTAGGATGATGCGCGAAGCTTTGACTCTGACGGAACATTTTCGTTTTATTTTATTTTTTTTGGTTATTTTAATTTTAAAAATGCATTTATGCAAAATAAAATGAATGAACAAATTAATTAAAATATTGTCCATCGCTGCTCAGGACTTTTTCCCACTTCTCAGGCAATTTTCGAATCCCATCTCGGTAAAACGTTTCATCTTTTGAGGCGATCCAAGTTTGACGCCAATTTTCAATTTCTACGCAACGTCCGAAAATACAGCGGGTGCGGTAAAATATCCACTTGAGCATTTCCAAATATTTTTTACGACTTTTGCAACGTGACGCCGAGCGTTGTCATGCAGAAGAATAACTTTATCATGCCTTTCCTCATATTCCGGGCGTTTTTCTCAAGATGAACGGCTCAAACGAATTAATTGTAGTCGGTACCGCTCGCTCGTAATTGAATCGCCAGATTATAGCAGTTCGTAGTATACACAACGCCTCTTTGGTTCCATCAGATAGATACACAGCATAACCTTCGAACCATAAATGTTCGTCTTTGGTGTTGATGTTGAGGTCGATGGTAACGATTGGCTTAGATTTCAATTGTACGGAAACTGTTTATTGGGTCACTCCCAATGTACCGACACAACCTCCTCTTGCGTTTGAGTTGGATTCATCGCATACGAATTTGTTTGGCTATCATAAGCGAGGCTTATCTTCAACACTGAAATCATCATTTTTGAAGCATCGAAATCATTCTCTACATGATTTATCGGTTGGAACATTGTAACCGTAAACTTCCACAGGCATTCGACGTGCTTCAGCTGCACTTTTTCCAATTAAAACAAAAAATTCCCGCAAATGTTGGTTAGTTATCACAAAATCCGACACATTCAACACCGTAAAAAACTCGTTTTGTATGAAACTCAAGGCAATACAAACTGAATGTTAACGGTAGATGTCAGATCTGTCTGAAACAACGGAAATCAACTGTCACTATAAAAAAATTATTATAGCTGACTATAATGACTGCCACTTTTTGAAAACGGACCAAATTAATTTGTAGTCCCAATATTTTTACGAAATTTTATTACTAATTTCATTTATTTTTTGCGATCTAAATCTGTTTGTACTAAGTACACTCAAGTACCGATTGCCTCGTTTTTTGCAACCGGGATCATTCAGCTTAACCATTTACCTGGTTTGCTTTTTAATAATCAGTATACTTACTAACATATATTTCATCGCTAGTTAATTTAAAAATTTTCTCTAATTTCACAGGTCGCTGGCAGCTCGCTGTTCTAGTTTATAATTCACTTGAATTATACTGGGAGGGATGATTTATCACGGGGAATTAATATTATTAGAAAGGTGTTTAAATCCAGAGAATTCCATCAATCAACAACCAGTCGGATTAGAGTCGCAATATGCGCAATAATAGGACGTCATAATTGCATGGAGCGAGCGATGAATCGAAAGAGTTGATCTCGTGCGGGCTGCAACATTTCTTAAGCCCGAGACAATATAAAATACATAGCGTTCCCATTTTAAATTTTTTGTATAGTTAAGCTTTGAAAAAGTGGTATGAAAAACGTAGCGGAACGAAACAAAATGAATCTTATGTGCCCTGGGTTTTAATATATAGGCTGTGTGCAAATTCTAAGGTAAAACTAGGGTAAATGCCGTTTTAACAGTGTATGTGGAAAATTGAAATACTGTACTAAAAAGTAGCGTAAAGCAAAGACACAAAAGGTAAATAGTAGTTGTTTTTGCCAAACAAATCATGAAAATATGGCGGCCATGTTTCTAGACATATTTTTTTTATATTCACTAGCATTTTCTATGAAATAAAAATGCGCTTGTATATTTATGAACACAGTTTTATTTGTTAAAATTTTTATTTATTTTTTCAATAAGTTGATTGTGTTTACGCAACAAATTTGAACAAATATACAATTTAAATTTATTCGTATAAACAATACGAATAATTGGAACAACAATAAAATTTATGACACTAGTTCGTGTACCTCCTACATACCAATTTTTGTATATTCCTAGAAACCATGTGTCCCTTTAAGCCGCGTTTACCTAATTTTATTTACTAGAGAATTGGTACGATTTGAAAAGTAATTTGTACTAAAATTGCAATTTACTGTACTAATCGATTTACTTGAGAATTGGCCCACAGTCACAGAATGTCAAAACTATAGAGAAAGAGATTAGCTCTGCATTTATAATATCAAAAAAGTAAATAAAAACAGCCTAAAATAATCATTATGAATTTGAAATAATTTGTAATTGCACGTTGACAACTATTTCTAACTAAAATTTACTTACATACGTCATCAATCATATACATATCTTTTAGGAGTTGAAATGCCCAAGTTTACCTGAAATTAAATAGAAGGAAATTTGTTAAAATGTATCTAGGTAAATAGAATAATTAAGCAGTGTTTCGTGCGATATCAGCTTATACCACTTAGCTTGACGCATAGATTCACACTTCTGTATATACCACAACGTTGATATGTAATTCGCGTGCAACACTGTTTCATGTTCATTGTCTGACACAGACATATACTAGAATCATAATAAATTACGTAACATTGTAAAGTTATGCAAATAGTATGGTGCTATATAAATTACAATTATAATGATAAATATTTACATTGTACCTTTTGTATGGTATTCAGTTTACAAAAAGAAAATTTAACATCGTCCTCTATAATGTATCGATCTTCATTATAATTTAAAAAACAAAAAACATAATAATTTTTAGCATGTCAAAAATTGAGAACACGCAGTTAAACAAGCATCATAAAGCAACACAGACGTACACACCCCAGATAATAAAACTAAATTATGAGATTATCAATAAATAATGTGATTATCATAGAACAATCCCATTCAGTAAATAAACAATTCATTATACATAATTACAATGAAACATGTAACGAAGAATCTCCAAATCAACCCTCAAGATTCAAAAAATATTCTTCATTCCTCTGGCTCACGTCTCTTTCGCCAGCATTAAATAATAAGAATTTCTAATTAAATAATCGATAATAATTTATTTTTTGGGTGAAATTTTACCAAAAATAAAAGTGGATACAATATAGTAAGATAATTAAACACTTCGATAGAAAAGTAAAAGAGAAAATGTTGTATGGTGGCACACACGCGTTTAACTACAGTATCGACCCAGAATTCATTCATGTATCGTTGTCTGATTATAATTGTTGGAAGGAAAATCACATAATTAATTCAAAGTATAAAAATGCACATCTTGGAATTGGTGAAAGCCGTCATTTTGTCATATATGTATTTTAAATAAACCTTTAATAATTGATCTTTAATAAATTACCACGATTATAGTGGAATGAGCATGATAAAACTAGCGCCTAGAGCGCACTTGTTTTATTTGCATTTTATGTTGGTCGGTTACATATCCAATTGGAACTTGTACCATATTTTATACAGCATATTCGCAAACAAGTCCGACTTAAAACCAGTTTCCATTGCATTTTCAAAAAACAATGTGGGTGAATAACACATATTTGTATAATGCGATTTGGATTCGTCAAACATTACGTCTGGTTATTAGTGGTATAACATCGTCACCAGTGTAATAAACAAAAAAAATTTAATCTAAAAACTATTTCCTGTATGTAGTATTTTTAGTTGATTTTTTTACCAAGAAATATGAACATTTTAAATCTGTTATTCAATATACATACTCTAGCATAAAATATAACATGAGTTATAAAATGTTTGCTTTATTTCTTGAGTCATTATGCTAAGAAATTACTCGGTATATTGCAAACAAATTAAATTACATAGATCGTATTTCTATAAGCTTATGTGTACTTGTATGCGAATTTAATTTTTTTTTTATTTTAAGTGTCACACTCATACCACACATAACAAGAATGAAGAGGAACAATGATGAATAGATCATAATATTTACGATAATTCCGGATCATCAATATGATAACATAAGAGGTAGAGTTTCACATCCATTGTCTTCTCCGTTTATTGTCTTATAAAATTAAAAATTGCAATTTGATTTTGGCAAAAAATTGGTTTAAAGTGGAATCACTTCATATGAGTATGTGGTAGAGTATATTGTGTCGTCTAGATTAAATTTAATTTATGGAGGTTAATGTCAGTTTTTTTCTATTGTGCGGTATCATAATTTCCTGCAACTAAGAAGGAAAGTTTAACGAAAAAACTTAATTTAGTAACTGGTTATACATTTTTATTGTGAGCAGATGGGTTAAATGTATTAAAATTTACATCCAACGATTATACGTAAATCTAACGTAACTGAGTAAAGAGAACTTTCCAACATAAGCTTGCTCAATTAACTTTTTATCTTACAGGTTAGATTAACACAACAATCTTTACCTTAGTCATTACAACATAGGCCTCGGAAATTAATGGCACGGGTAGCGGCATGTTATCGGCTTCCAGTCAACCACTATACGAATATACCGTTTTAAAACTGCTCAGCATCTACGTTAAAAAGAAAAGCGGAGAAGTTCTTCAATGCCAAAAAAAGCCCAAAATACAATCAAGCTTACGAGATCTTGTAGAGTCCACCGTCATAAATACGCGCGACTACAAGTAAAAAACCTGAATTAGTCGTCAAAATGAATTTAACGTGGTGATTTTTATATGAAAAACTTGACCCATTTTAGTTAATTGTGAAAAGGAAAAAACTGAATTAAAAATTGCATTTCTGAAATGAATTTTTATTCGACATTTTTAAAACGAATCATAACAGTGCAGAACTCATGAGCTAACTTATCATAAACAAATTGTGCGTTATACTTGGTATGGTAGGCCAAATAATCTAAATATGTATATAAAAATGGTGTAAAAAATGTATGTACTCGCATCAGTTGAGAACGGCTAAACCGATTTGGCTGTTTTTGTTGTGTTCCCAATTGCCAGGAGATGGTTCTTACGAAAGACAGTTTTGGGAAAATCCACCGGAAAAGTCGAAAAATCGAGAAATGATTTTTTTGTACGGGATTTCACGCGTATCCGATCGGAAGAGAAAAATTGGAAAATCTGAGTGGAAAACGAAGAAACTTCCGGTAAAAAACGAAGAAAAATGAATTTTTTTCTATGAAATTTTCAATTTTTGAAAATCTCAGAAAAACGTGAAATAAATTGATAAACACACAAAGTTAATGGCGCTGAGGTCTGCTCATTAATGACACAACCCAAAGCCAAGATGGCGTTGTACGTTGACTTATAGGCGTTGTGCAATTTGACAGGTATCTTTTTCGCATTGTTATTTTCGATTGTACGAACGTGTTATTTTTTTTGTTGCTATTAAATTGGAAATTTGAGTATTAATTCACTGTTTATGATATTGCATCCATAAACGGTACCATTATTACAATTCATATGAAGTTCGGTATGATTTTTAATCCGAAGTTCCTTCAAATTTATTTCGATGGAAATTCCGAATTTGTATTAAGTTATCGTCTTGCGCTTTTCAATGCGTCAAAACGAGAGCTAACCGCCAGAACTTCAATGTTTCTTGCACAATGTGCTAGTTCGTTTGTTTAAAACGCTTTGGAGACAACGACTTCCGATTATCACAAAGTAATCATCAGAGAAGATAAAGGACCAACCGGAGCCCATGTACGACAGTACAATGCTCCCACTATCGACGAAGCCGCAGTTGTGATTGTTGGCGAAAATGCGGAATCGCGTGATATTGTACATCGCGTGTACAAAACACATCGATCATATGATGCACTTCAATATCCATTGATGTTTTGTGATGGAGAGGATGGCTCCCACTTCCAGATAAAGATGGTCAATTCGCTGATCGATTAGTTATTGAGCTGGCGATTGTACCTGCATTGCTATACAAATAACATATTTATTTTGCAGGTGAAGAAACGAATAAGAAGGTCAGTTCCATGCATTTTTAAACTTATCGCTTGATTGATCTTTTGCAGTCGCATAACTTGATGCTCAAGACCGGATCTGTGATAATCATGCTGCGTAATCTGAACCATCCGAGATTGTGTAACGGAACGCGATTGGCTGTGAAGAAACTGATGAGCAACGTGATTCAAGCGACGATCATTAAGGTCAAATTCAAATTTGGAATTTCCGTGTTTTTCTCATGGTTCTTTACCAGAATGCATTATACTGAATTAATTCTACTCGAATTAATAAACACATTGAATTCTTTTGGATTCCATCTGACTCCAATTTATTTCCACACTGAAAGAAAAAATCCAAAAAATAACTCAATTTTCGATAGATGCCTGAATGTTTGAATCGACATTTCATTCACTGTTTAATACATTAGTGTTGAGTTCGATGAAAAAGTGAATGGAATGTCCACTCAACCAATAATCTTTTCTTCCATTTCATGAATATGTTTATTCCTTTTGGGTTTAACATCATTTTATAATATTTATATGTGCCACACCCGCACAGGTATCTATTTTTTGAATACTGGGGACATAGTTTTTTTACTACACTGTATACTGTGCTATACTGCTCTACGTCACTTTTTGCGCGCTGTCACTTAAAATCATTGCAAACAAATGTGTTTCGCTGTGTACACCACTGCATCGTAGTATGCTTCCGTCAGTTAAAAAAGTTCACGAAGCCATTTCGACACTATTGCATCTACAAGCCAAACGTTCATTTCAAAATTCATGGACAGGGATGTAATTTGTTGAAATTGTATACCTTAGAAGTGTATCTATTGCTTCTACAGAGTGGGGTACGGCTTTTGCTACAAAAACAAATGTGTACATATAATTTTTTTTAGCATAAATAAGTGGCGGTATACACATTTTTTCAAATTAACAGGATTGAAGATGCAAATAGAATACGAATGGTGCAACTGTATTATGAACGAAAGTCTCCAATTTCGATGTAGCTTACGTAATTTATAGAAAGATGCAATATATATGGCACTGCTGCAATCCAACAGTTCGAACATTAAATAGTATCGCCGCAGTGGCCGCAGTCATTGATGACAATCCTAGCATTTCAACGAGATAATTAGCGTTCACTGCAACTGTCGCAGTCGGAGTGTTTCGGGTATTTTGCACAAAGATTTGAATTTGTTTCCATATAAAATTACACTTACAAGCTATTGATTCGAGAAGATCCACCAATCGACTATAGAGTTCTGACAAAAGTTGTTGCGTTTTGTTCGGAGCAATGTAGACTTTATAAATTGCTTATTTATGTCTAACGGAGCACATTTTAAAGTTAACAGAAATGTAAACAAGTAAACTAGCCATATGTATATGGATCAATGAAAACCCTCCAAACATCCACCCCGTGAAGTCGCATGCAGAACCTGCGGCTGCGTATGGTGTGCATCTTCTAACTGCATTGTAGGCTCTTACCTTTTTGGAAAAACCCGATGCTAATGTTACAGTAACTGGAGAGCGCTAAGAGCCGTTATTGAGGCAATACCCCAATGATACCAATGAACAACGATTAGGTCATATGTGAGGTCGCATTAACCAAAGGACATCTAAATCATTTTTTTTTTAAATAATTAACAAATTAAAAATGTAGTAAAGTTCTGGATTTAAAAAAATACAGAAACAAAAAAATGAAACAAAAAAGCAAAAATATTCAAATTTGTTTTTATAGCAACATTTGTGTCCCATCTTGTATAATTTCTGTAATGCTACATAGGACCCGCCGCTACATGGCTTAGAATTCTGATGTACAGGTAAATTAAAATTCTGCTTAATTTCATAACAATTTTACTCCCGAGAATTCCGTACCAAAAAGCAACTTAGACGTTTGCGTATGATGGCTATCATGGTTGAGGGGTGTTCAGACACACGAACATATAACCTTGACGACACATGTGTTTAATTATATAGCAACAACAAGTATGCGAATATGTTAATTAACCGTCTAAGGCCCTTTTCCATTTACCGACTTATTTGTGGACAACGACTTATTCAAATAAGTCACCTTGCGAGGAGACTTATTTGAATAAGTATGTCTACACAGAAATGCCTCCAAAAATGTGTCTTCACTAAAAGTAATACATACAGTTTTTTTTTCAAATCTAGTAACAACGACCAATATGTCAAGAAATTTTTTTCTTCCATATAATAGAAATTGCGTTTTGTCTTTTTGTTATTACGTCACAAATAAGTCGGTACAATGAATTGGAACAAATTGACTGACTTATTCAAGATGGCGTCAAATAAGTCAATAAGTCTGAAATAAGGCGGTAATTGGAAAAGGGCCTAAGCTAAATATTTTTAGACTTGTATTTCCATGATTTCCGGCTCGGATATACATAGAAATTCATAAGATCAGGAAAATTATGCTCCATATAATTAATAACATAAACACATTTTTCAATTTAACTAGGTAAAATTGTAAGCTCGGCAACTAGATAGTTGTTGCTGCAATCACATATATTAATTTTGTATACAGCGGAGGCAATATATATAGGGATAAAATTTTAATTAAACAATTGAATATTTAAAATAATTATGCCACATTTTGGATTTCGAGTGAATTATTGTCTTTAAAAAATAAAACAAAAAATTCCTGAAGTATTTATAAGGACAGTTTGCAAATCTGTATTATATCAGCATCTTATTGTTATTGTAATATTTATTATTACCTCCTGCTTTTATAATAACTTGTTGGAGGCGACGAGGTATCGAGTTGATATGGTTTTACAGCAAACTTTGATCAATATTTTTCCAATCTGTGACAATGGATTTACGTAGTTGGGTAACCGTTTCAAATTGGCGGCCGTTATGGTACGGCGAGGCATCGAGTTGATTTGGTTTTGCAGCAAACTTTGATCAATATTTTTCCATTTTGTGACAATGGATTTATGGTTATGGTAAAAGCGGTTAGAAAGTAATGCCCAAACGTTTTCCATTGGATTAAGATCTGGACTAATCGCAGGCCACTGTAAAACATCAATACCACGTTCTGCAAAAAATGATTTTGTATGTCGAGCTGAATGTATAGCAGTATTATCTTTCTGGAATACCCAATTTAGAGCAAGCGTATTATCCGCAAAATCAACTAAAACGTTTTCTAACAAATTTACATACTTAGCAGCATTCATTTTAGTTGATACAAAACACATTGGAGCATGTTCTGTGTAATAAAATGCTCCTCATACCATCAGCGAGCCACCCCCAAATTTCGTGATTGACGAGTAAGCCTGTTCTGACGAGTATCCTCCCAATACCATTGCCAATCATCAAGGCCGTCAAGAGAAAACTTTTTCTCATCGCTAACTATGACATTATGCCACTCCTCATTCCAAAATTGGTAACCCTCAGCAAATCTCAACCGAGCGATTTTATGCCTTGGTAAAAGTCGCCGACGAGCATCTCGTTTCATGTATTTTAGATGTTCCGATTCTTTTAAAATTTGCCGAATATGCCTTTTTTTAATTAGAAACTGAAGATACTGCCCTATCTGTACCGAAGACATTGAATCTTTAACTGCACGCCTTTTAATCTCTCGTTTGTCACGATCAGTTATCGTTGATTTACGACCACAACGCTTTTTATTGCAATAATTATCTCGTAATGTTACGTAATTATGCACAAAGGTTTTACTTCTACATATTCTGCTAGCAATTTCCCGTAATGTCAGGCCACTTTCACAAAAAGCATCAATTTTACCGCGCTCCGCCAAGGTTAATTGTTTTCCTCGTGGCATTTTGTAATTATAACCTACAAAAAATATATTAGCCATTTATAAAAATGTCGACCTAATTTGCAATAATAATATTACAAAACTTTTCACTTTTACCTCAAAATTAAAAAAAAATTGTTAAATTTCACTTTTGTCCTTATATTTATTGCCTTTTTCACGTTTGTTTTCAAATTAAAATTTATAAATGTACTGCACCAGATTGTTCTCTCACGCATATTATATAGAAAATACTAAAGCCTCAACCAGTCAGACTTAAGAGCTTAAGTTACACGCCGATTGCACCACTTCGGTTAGTGCTACAATCACCAACTTTTATAGGCTTCTCGTCACAAATAAACAACTGCCCTCTAAAATTTTGGCGGTCGTACCGCTCTCCTAAGTGGTCCAAAACAGAGCACAACTTAAGCTCTTAAGTTTGACTGGTTGAGGTTTAAAACACAAATGTAAATCTAAAAAAGTATACAGTGGTGGATTTAGGATAAATTTCTAATTACAGTTTGTCCCTATATATATTGCCTCCGCTGTATAAACCCAAAGAATTTAATAAATATTAAGTATTTTAAAACAATACTTCAGTCTGTTATTGTCCTAGACCCCACCAGTGGTAAGCGGATAACAGTTCACTAAGCTAACGAACAGCTATATATTAAGTGTTGGCACTGATATAACACGAGGATTTCCTCTCTTTCATGAATCGCGGGATTTATCTAACTCTAAGGAGCCTATTATTAAGTTTTTCTAAAATCGGGGTTTTCGAGGCTTTTCTACTAAAGGTGGGTCCACATTTTATAAAAAAAATTGCGGCGAACGCGTTCGGCGAAAACATTTTCGCCGTAAATTAGGAAGTGTCGACATGTGCGGTCATGAAAACGACACAACAATTTATGCCACAATCCGCACACGACCCAGCACTTGTCGGTTTAAACATTTGCGGCGAAAATATTTTTGTCAAATGCGTTCGGCACAAATTTTTGTAAATGTGAACCCACCTTAATTTGTTGGCCATTTGTTTTGTTATTGGAAAAATTCAAATTCGAAAATTTGCAACTGAATACACATTTTCATTTTTTATTATTTTTGTTTATTCCAACTATCCAATAGATGTTAAAAATGCATATGAAAGGATATAACCATATACAACATCCGAATTGAGCTTAAGTCGAGCAGAATACTGCAGGTGGAGAGTGTGCGATATCGCATTTAATCGTCTGTACCGTAACAGTCTTATTTCATAACAATTTCAAGATTGGTATAAAAATATTCACCAAATCAGAGCGACACATCCGTGAAGAGATGGTGTACCCCTTGCAAATCAATTTCCCTATTCCCGGGGAATTACCAGAATAGTAGGAATTACCAGAAATATCTGTTCTCTAGACATCTAATAAGAGACCAAAAGTTTTTCATAGTTTCAATATAAAGCAATTCAACTAATTTTAGACATGCTAACAGTGTACAGTTTTTAGTCAGAAATTTTGGGCACACCAGGAAGGACCCAGCTCCTGGATTATTTTATACTACCACAGACGCAGCAGAATTTTAAAGTTTAGAAAGTATAGGATTAATATTTCATCGTCCGCAAAAGGTTCAAAACCGAACATTTCCTTCTGAAGAAAGAAGAAGCAAACAAACAGATTTAAAGCATCGGTGATATTAGTGTGGTTGCTAAAATATTTTTTAATGTTTAGAAACTGAAATCACTGAAAATATCGCCGAGCAGTTGGTATTTATTTAAGACCAAATTAGTAACAAATAGATTAATAATTTAATATGACTGCTAACTGCAACTGTTGTTGACATGTCTAAGGATATTTTATTAAGTTTACAAAAGTGCATGATATTGATGTTGAGATCGTCGATTAAAATTACGTTTATGAATCTGTGTAAAACTTCCGAAATAAAATATATCAAAAGCCTCCGAAATTTACACACTGCTCCTAAAAAATGCTAAATGATTCTAATCGAACTACACCAATCCCTTGATTAACGAATTAATTCGTTCCCAATAACTTGTACGTGCACTTGTACGTGCAAATTTCGTTAACCGAATTTTTAGTATATTTTTGAGTACTTGGATCAAATTTTAAATAAGAAAACTAACGAGGGCTGTTTGGAGCTGTTTAACCGTAATAAACAAGATCTTTTGCATCAGTATGTGACAATGGATGAAACATCGATCCACCACTATACTCCAGAATCAAATCGTTAATCAAATGAAAGAAAAGCAGTAGGTGAAAGGAGTCCGAAGCGACCTGTAATATTTTGACCTCCGTATTTTGGGATGCACAAGGTATTTTATTCGCCGACTACCTTGAGAAAGGAAAGACTATCAATAGCGAATTTATTTGGCGTTATTGGTACGTTTGAAGAAAGTGGCGGAAAAAACGGTCCCAAATGCAAAAGAGATGGCAAAATTACACGAATTGAAATTCAAATTGCTTCTCTACCCACCATATTCTTTGAATCTGACTCCCAGCAACTTAAGGGAAAGAAATTTGCACCAAATGCTGAAGTTATAATGCCTATTTTGAGACCATAAAACTAAATCGTTTTACAATGAATGTATCACTCTTGAAGGAAACTATGTATGTATGAATTTTGCAAAAAAATGTTTGTTTAATAGTTAGCCTCAGGACTTACTTACCGAGTTAGAATTCGAACAAAATTTAATATTATTAAGTATTACTTGAACTTTTATTTTAGTCATTCGATAGGTTTTAATTTTATTTACTGATAATTTAGAATTACATATAATTTAAATCTATTCTAATTCCAATGAAATTTAAATTGATAATGAATCAGAAACGATTAGATTAAGCAAATTATTATGAAACACCATTTTAATAATTGAACAAATTTGTTTTGGATTAAAAATTTGATTTTAATTCGAATCCAAGATAAGATAAAACAGTTATCTGATTATGTAGAAGGATTTGGTATGACATGTAGAACGTAAGATATAACTTATTTCTTAAGTTAATCAAATTGAGCGCTCCAACATTTAACGAATTTTTTGAGACAATTTTGCATGATTGATTCAATATTAGATTTTAAATTGTTTAATATCAGACATTGGTTCTGAAAGCAGTATGGTTTAATTGTGTTTGAGATATCCCAATACAATGTTTACTATATTTCACAGCACTTCTAGGCGATAGCTATTTTAAAACCTATATGTATTGTTTACAAAAAATTTGATATTTTCGACAGATTATCCGCGACTCATCAGTCGCTAAAAATGTCGACACTCAAGGAAACAATCTCTTGTAAAAGATTGAAATATAAAATAAAATGTTAAGTCCATTCTAAGCCAGTATACAGCTAATATGTTACCTTAGCCGTGTCTTTTCTTTATTCGAATTAAACAAAAAATTTGGCATCTGGAGTATATCAAGCGATGCACAGCTTGTCGACATTGTGGTATATTTTTAACTGTATTGTTAACCTTTCGTTGAAATTTCGGGGATTCTTCAATTGTAAAACTCCATTAAATATTTAAATATGTCATAAATACTTTGATTTTTTCGGAAGCAATGTCAATATTTACTGAACATATGAGACAAATATCAAACGTTTACATAATAAAAGCTGTGTCATAATTATTTACATAAATACGAGTATGTATATGCGGCCGAGTATCTTAAGTTTATTATGCGAGTAACGTTAGATCAATACATCCAATAAATGTTTAATTTCAAATTTAAATCAGACGTGGCACTAAACATAGATTATTTGAAGACCATATGGTAATCGAGCAAATTTATTTTTAATATCGTGTGGGAATTTATTGACATTTTGAACTAAAAGACAACGCTCAACTGGTGATATTCACTGCTAGTTTAAAACTTTCAATTTAATCAATATCCGAAAAATTAATATATTTACATTATTCACGCAGGATTTTTAGATGACGCAATTAAACACCGAAGCAAATTTTAATCTGATTTAAACTTAGACCCCACCTATAAACTGAATCGCCCACATTTTTTGCTCATAATGTGCTAATTAAGTTCTATTAAACAGTGCCGGCAATTGATTCATAAATCCGATACGTCCTATTATGGAAACTTAACTATTTTATCATGTTGGCCAAAAACTTATCTAATATCTAAATTACTGCGTATATACAAAATCGCGCATGACGTTATTTGCATTAAAACCAAACTAAATAATATTTTAGCGTCCAATAAATTCTAATTTATTCTTTCGAATTTATCTATATGACCTCAAATGGCAAACAAATCATTTCGTAAAAAAAAAAATAATTAAGACGAGTCAATATGATTCTCCCCCCAATATAAATACGTTCGCACAGAAAATAGGTTCCCGCATTCGAAATGTGTGTTTATAAAAAAATTTGCGAGCACGCGGGATCTCACATTACACGCTGCAGCGGAAATACATTTACAAAAATATCTAATTATTTCTTTTAGTATAAACAAAGTCATTGATCCCAATTAATATTCTAATTATAGATTTAAATTTATTACACGAAACACAGACAATACAAAAAATATGAAAGCTTTAAATTTCCATTTTAACTATTTCGGAAAATTTAGAGTGGAAATATCGCATCTAATTAGTAACCCGCGCGCTTTATATGTGCATATTTAACACATTGATGGTCGTTGTTAGTATATTTCATATACATATATATAGTGGCGGCACATGTTGGTTACCTTGATTTCTATTTTATTTTATTACCTGTATATATAATTTAAAGTGATTCATCTCAAGACAACATAAGAAATACCGATTGAAATGAAAGTAAAAGTTGTAATTTGTAAGTGAATGAACACGCGGCATGGGAAAAGCGTGTGCGCACTATTATACAATGTTTTGCGCTTACATAAAGTACAGTGACAACCGACACTGTATATTGTTGTATAACCATAATTACTTTGTTCTAATAAATGACCACCCGCAAAATCATTTTTTCAACACCATAAATGGTATATACAAATCATTATTTTAATTAGCGAGCAAGTGTATATAATTAAATGACGTCAGAGTATAAACAATTTGTCACTTATAGCTAACATTCTTAATACGTTGATTATTTAATGTTTGCATTTAAAATTCATTTGGATTTCCTGCCTCGATCCATAAACAGGGAATCCAACTAAAAAAGGTACGAAATTTATGAATAACTGTCACACAGGTCTGTACTGAGGCATTTGTTGTATGTCCATACGAGAGCTTAAAGAATTCTGTTGATTTAAAATGACCATTTTTCGAGTTATACACCGTCAAACTGCGCGACGCCACGACCAAAAATAAAAATAAGTAAGCGGATATCTTAAACCGCAACAAACATCAAATCAACTTCAGTCTAATCTTACTTTACAGTCCTGTTTTTACATTTATTTTATTATGAAATTCTTAAATAAGAGGAAATTGACCCAAAAATACTTGCTACCTATTCTTTTAAGGTGAAGTGACTTTTAGATTTGGACAACATTTCGTTCAGGTTTATATTTGCGGAGCCATGAAAAATTTATCAATGTATGAGAACACTTGCCATGTTTTTGAAATTCGTATATTTTTTGTCGTGCTCGATATATCAAGGTGAGTGTAGAGTGCTTGCTCTGTTATTCGATGATTTCGGGTTCGATTCTCGGTAACAAGACAAAAGTTACGACTGGTTCTTTTTAATGTGCCATTTAATTTTGGAAAATTGAAATTATAAAAGATGCTTTTTGTAGTATCGATACCAAGATTAGAGGTTTTCATTTAGAGCAATGGAGTTTATTATGATTTTTCGAAATTCATTTTTGTTTAGTTCCAGAGCACATTTTCCCAATTTTCGTTTCTCGTTTTGTGTAGGAGTTTGTACCAAAACAGGGCGGGCATAGAAACGTAGCTCATTCCTCGCCAAAGAGAGTAATTTTTCACCCGATTAAGATAAATCTCTTCTAAAGGGTTGTCCAAATGAAACGCAGGAAAATAAAAAATAATTTTGCAAGCACGCCATGTTTGTTTTCTTTCATTTTGTTTGTTGAATGTTTGCCATTTATTGCTAGGGAGTCGTATTCGATTGAAGACCGTGTCTTAAAGAATCGTCCAATTGATGATCAATTTTTATCAAAAATCATCTGTAGCGAAGAAGCACATTTCACGATGAATGGGGACGGTAAAAAAGCAAAACATTTGGGCCAACCAAAATCTATGTAAATATCAAGAGCAGCCGTTGCATCCTCAAAAAGTGACTGTTTGGCGTGCTTTGTGGTCAAAAGGTATCCTTGGACCTTATTTTGTTGAACATGAGGACGGAAACGCGGGTATCATCAATTTTACGCGATATACCATGCAATGATAACGGACTATTTTTTGACCCGGCTTGATGGAATCGACTTGGGTTATGTTTATATTCAACAAGACGGTGCAACTTGCCATACTACGAGTAAGAATATCGACGAATTGCGGAAGTTCTTAACCTTTAAAATAAAGTACCCAACTTGATTCAAAAATAAATATTTGTAGTTTCAGTTTGCGTTTATTTTCCTGCGTCTCAATTGGACAACCCTTAATGATTAAAAATTCCGTTCCATGTGATTTTCGGATGTGAGTCGAGGAGAAAATGGCATATTTTAATAGAACTAAGCCGAATCAGAAAATTGAACCTAAAGATAAGTTTCGAATATGGTTTCGAAGATTGCCAATATAAATGAAGTTAAGCAATTCAACAACTGAGTGGAGTTAATCCCGCTTTATTATATAATGCAAATGAAATTCCAAGTGTAAGATTTTGTTTTTATCCATGGTTAATTTTAATAGAACTAATTAAACCATTTCTTAAATAAGGATGAAACTCAGTACAATAAGAATTTTGTGTGTAGTGCTAGAGTCCTTAATTAGTAATTAGAATGGAACTAAGTAATGAAATTCGATTCGTTACCCAAACCGCTTGATCAAACTGTTTTAAAGAAATTCACTTGAATATCCAGATAAACTTTTAATTTAAATTTGAGAACAAAAATAGATTGCTGGTCCAGGAAACGTCCACTTCCCCAGATCCGCAGCATTGTCATTTGTATATTTTCCAAAATATGTATCAAAACGTCTCGTTTTACTCCCGATTAAATTTTATATATATATATATATATATATATATATATATATATATATATATATATATATATATATATATATATATATATATATATATATATATATATATATATATATATATATATATATATATCAATTTGATTATTCAAGTTAATTCCATCAAATCGAGTGTGTATTCAACCCATTCTAAAATTTACTATTAGATTGTAACCTCGAAATTTGCTTGTAATTTTGGATACGGGCCAACGTTTTGAAGCAAGAAATACACTAGGCTAAATTATACTAGTAAAATAAAAAAAATAAAAACAAGCAAAGACAAGAAAAATAAATTTTATTTTTTCACAAACCAACAAAATCAGGTATTTTTATCAGGTTTTTCTATTAAACTCGAACGGAACTATTAAAATTCATAACATCCCCGACCGCTGAAAGATGGTGTCATCGTATCGATCAAATAGAGTGTTGAAAGTGATCTCACCAACGAACGAATTTGTATTGCAAACGGAACAAGGCTAAAGTTTACTTTAACTTTACTTTTTACTTTTATCGAGAAAATCAGTACAGACATACAGACATAAATTTTAAAAAAAATTTAAATGCAGGATTGTTTATCAACAGTTTTTAGGAGTGTAAAGCTCAATTTTTTCGGAAAATTGCCCCATTTTCCGGGAAAATTTTCACTAAAAAAGATTGCGTATATTTTATTCAAAATATGTACGTACAAATCTGTAACTTTTATAACAATTTTGACATTAGGATTGTATTTTAACAGTTTTTCGACAGTACAAGTAATTTTTCCGGGAAAATTTTGCATGTTTTCTAGGAAAATTTTGAAATTTTTTGAATTTTTTTTACTTAGTTTAAAATTATAAATAAAATTTGACACTTGAAGAATTGTATAAATTCTGGAAAAGCGGGATAAATTAGAACTTAATTTGAATTATAGATGGAAGATTTGCAAGAATCACAACAATTAGTTTCGAACTTAATGAGATTATTGATTTGAAAAAATCAGTCATCTCATCACGCCGCGGCGACTGACGTTGATATTTTAATGAATATGAAAGAATCGAATTCCGTAGACTAGACTAGGTAGTAATTCGCCTGTGCTGCATATACATGGTATTGGTCTATATATAGACAATATTCCTATGTAAAATATCAACGTCAGTCGCCGCGGCCTGATGAGATGACTGATTTTTTCAAATCAATAATCTCATTAAGTTCGAAACTGATTGTTGCGATTCTTGCAAATCTTCCATCTATAATTCAAATTAAATTCTAATTCATCCGCGATCCAGCGTTAATGGAAAGAAAAAGTATGGGGTGGTTGGGAAGTTGATTGTGTATAAGTAAGTATGAATTATCATAGTCGTTGTCACACAGGTTTGACGCCAAATGGAAGAATTCCCTACGATTGTGTATTTAATTCGAGATATACTGAAATAGACCAATGTACGGTACGGAACAATCAACAAAAACCATTACAATAAAACAAGAACAACGTAAAAATATAAAAGCGAAAGTTTGGAGGCCCCCATCCTCTAAATAAGGTATACAACGAATTAAAATGTATTTACAAATTTGATTGTTTTAACATTTGTGGCACTACCAGAAGAAGCGATAAGAGCGATAGAAACTCTTTGATCTGTTTCTGCAAGGTTGACGAAGCAATTATTATTAATAAAAAAAAAAATGATGCAGAATTTCTTTTACGAATCATCTACGCTACAACAATAAAATTTAAAATTAGAAATTTTTGTGTACGAAATCGTCATTCTACACTAAGTGGGCGTATTTGCACCAGAAAACAAAACCATAACGCATAAATCTCCGCCACTTTCGGCGCAGCACACACACAAAAACATATTTACCAAATTCGTAAACAATATTATAAATTGAACGTCGCGACCTTAAACTTAATCGACAAAATTAAAAAATATTTTTATGATTTAATTAGTTTTCGCACTTATACAATAACGGAACAATAAACAATTAAGCCATATGTGTATATTGCGCGCCGCACTCCATGGGGTTATTTAATGTATATGAACGTGATTTTGTTTATATTTGTTCGATGCTTAGTGTGTATGTGTGTTGTGTGCGATCGAGATGAAAGCAACATGGATTTTCAATTTAAATCGCTCATATAAAATTTGACCTCATTCCCTATATGAAATTTCATAATGTATAGCTAAATAATATTGTTGTATTGACGATTAGTTAAGATTGTTTATATAAGAGTAAGGGATCAGATTCGTGTAATTATTGTAATATAGGACTCAAAAGATATACCTATTTAAAATTAGTAAGACTAATCATTTTCATTGTTGCAGTTTTTGAACAAAATCGAAATGTGAATTTTTAACAGCTGCAGAATATTTCTGAACAGCGTAAATGGTTGGTCGCCTGTATGTACAGTTGAAGAATTATGTATGTAGTATATATTTTCAAAACAACCAAACGAATGCTATTAAATTAAACACTCAATATAACAAACACTTTTATTAAGACAACATTATACTTAGATTGTTCTGTGCACCCAAAGGAAACGACAAAACGTGACAAATTAACGATTGAATTTTGTATTTTTATACGCGCTAGTCTTCTATAAATTCAATTAATGTGAAGAAGAATATAACATAGAACCATATGTAAAAGAAAACGGTGTACATACTTATATGTAATAAACGAAACGTCATGACGAAGAAAGATAAGATTTTTGCAATAATATACTTATACAATAAGACCGGCTCAACGAGAATTAGTCGTCGTCGTAACCCGTACATTTGGAAAATATTTGATTTAATTCATAAACTTGTTTTAAGATATATACAAAAACAGTATGACGAACGGTTATTTAATGATTATTTTATAAGAAAGTACGGTCAAAACTCGTGATATAAACTCAAAAAATTATAATCATTCCATACCTCAATTCGTCTAATTATAATAATGTACATTCGTAATCACTACCAGTACAGTATCTCTAATGCAAACTATACAAATTTTGTATATAAATAATTAACCCATAAGGTCATAAAGCAATTAATTACTCGCAGGGTCAAAGCAATGTGATACGAAATTATATCATCTACAACATTATCTACATATGCTCTCAGCACGCGAATTATAACTCAATAGAAAATTATTTGACTGTAAACAAAAAATGAATTTTTATGTACAACAAGCACACAATGCAATTTACTTTTCCTAATAAGCTTTTGTATGGTGCATAAATTGTCTTCAGGCATTATGAAAAAAAAAAACAAATCATGGTTCGTACATGTCACACAATGTCGCCATATTAGTGTTGTTGCCTTCTTATTCGTAAAACCTAGTTCATCATAAAAAACATTGAATTATGTTATAACAACAAATAAGCGGAACTTTGCAAACAAAAAGTTGGAAAAACTACACTCGCGAGCAACTAAACCAATTCAAACCTTCAGCGTGCACAGAAAGGTGACTTAATTTAAACGGCTTTACCGATTTTCACAAGACGTTATTTTTTTGAAAGCCAGTGTATCAATTTTGTACGCACAACGACAGCGCGAGTTGACGAGGTGAACAAAATTTTTGTGTACATATACAGTGTATAATACACAATTTTATATTTGTATTGTGTGTTTTGCTCTCTTGTATATGTGCATTCTATTTGTCAGTTTTGCGATAGTAAGTATCAAAATAAATGGTTCCGGTTGAATCGGTTTTTTTTTTTGATACTGACGTCTACTCACCTCTTCTATTCGTTTGCTTTTGAGCGGTGAAATGAAGTAATATTTTATGTTTTAGGATTTTTAATATTCAAATGTGTGAATTATGTTCAATTTAATTCAGAAATATGAGGATAATTCGAATTAGTTCTAAAATTGCGAAATGTTTTCGCATAGAAACGTCAATCCAAAAAAAATCAAAACAATGATCATGCGCATGCGTATCGCCTACTAATACAAACAAGATGCTCAATACTATATTTTTCCGGTTTGCTCACCTCGCGTTTGTTGCTTTTCGTACAAAATTGACACACTGATATTATTAATTCCAAATGACAATATTTTCATGAAAATTGATTAAGTATTTTTTTTTAAATGAATTTTGAATGAAAACGCAACCAAACTTGAAGATTATGAAAAAATATGGGGATATTTAAGTTTGAATTACAATAAAAAATTCAAGCAAAACGAGTTCGAGTTGTGTGACACCGGGCATTGTCATGCATCAATATGAAATTTTCCTCTATATATCCAGCGTTGAGAACTACATAATACCCCACCTGTACGGCCTCCACCAGGTTTGAAAACAAGACCCGTTTTCCCCTCAAGCGATATGCCACACCACACCATGCACGAACCAGCGCCATGCGATACTGTTTCAGCAAAACAGTACTGCGAAAATCGCTCTCCTAAATGCCGGTGGACCCGGCCTTTATTATCACTGCCACAGAGACATATTTTGAGCTCGTCAGTGCATAGAACGGACCTCCATTGCTCGATGCTCCAATTGATGTGTTCGTGAGCAAATTCGAGCCGCTCTCTGCGGTAGCGCGCTGTCAATTTTGAGCCTCTTGCGGATTGTTTTCGATTGAGGTTGGCTTCCTTCAAGCGTCTTCTTACCGTTCATTGACTAACAGCTCGATCATGGCTTAGCTCCTGCTGCACATCGACACCCGTCAGGTGGCGATTTCGCAGTGAAGTTAGGACGATAAATCGATCGTCCCTCTAAGAAGTACACCGATACCGGCTGGTATGTGGTCTTCGATTAAAGGTACCTTCCTGAAACCTTCTGAATCTTCTTGAGACAGCAGACGGGATCATATTTGCTGACGAGCGACTATTCGATGATTACGTCCTCCTTGCAATAAAGCAACAACTTGTGCGGCTTTTTCTGGAGTAGTATCCATGATTTTGAGGAAACAACGAATGAAGCTGGTAGAGTGACTGGTGGCCAATATCTGTCAACGTATTAAAATACAGGAGATTGCAGCACGCCAATTTGTTTTCACCGAAACATCGTATTTTGCTACGATTACTTTAATTTGAAAATTGCTGTATAGATTTTAATGACAAAGGTGTCCTTGTAAAGATAAAATACTAAGCGGTCAAAAAAACTGGTTTACGAAATTCGGTTAAGCCATTTTTAAAAAATACGCCTTTTTGTACGCGTGGAGGTTTGAGTCGATTTATGGGGCATTTACATGCGACCAACATTTTTCTTCTGCAAAATGAGAAAGATATAACATTGACTTTTTGCACATGAGAGACAAGAAAAGAAATATATTTCAACAAAATTTTGCAGAAGATTTTTAAGTTACTATACAGCAAAAACCACTATAAAATGTGTTGCCATAAAATATATTCGATCCGAGTATTTATATGCCAACATTTTTAAAATTAACAAGAAAAAATATTACTTTGTATTTATAAATGTTGAGGATTCTTAATAAAAACAGACGCCATAGATAAAAATGTAAATTTCGCATTTGAATTCATTAAAATAAATTAATAATGATCCTATAAAAAAATACGCCATTACTATATACGTTTATTTCTCTCTGGCATATTGATTTTTATATAGCGGATCCTTCTTATTTACCTGCAAAAAGTTGTAGAAGAAAACAATTTTCTACATGTAAATGCCCCATTAGTTGCTCGCGAGTGTATATGAAATGAAAAATGATGTTCGAGATAAAAAAATCCTTGGATTTTAAAATAATATTTAATAAGACCAGATCCCTTATCGCCCCGGTGGCAAAGTGGTTAGCATGCTTGCTCCAGCAACCGGAGGTCTCGGGTTCAATTCCCGGTGGTGACAAGGAAAAATTTTCACGGCTGGTTTAGGATCAATAAATTAATCACTCATACCTCATTTGAGGCGGCCAAATCCCTTGATGGGATAGCCAGAGAGAGAGATTCCTTAAATTTAATAAAACTAAAACCAAACATAATTTCTTTTCCAATACGCCAAAACCAAAAACTGCCACGTGAAAGCTTGAATAATTTATAATTCGAATCAAACTTGATCTATGTATTGTCAAACAAACGCAAATATCCAAGGTTATCACCTAAAATAACTTCCACTGAAACAATCTCTAGTGCGTCAATAAATGGGACTGCAAATACAAACCTACGTTAACCGATCAAAACCCAGTTTCCAGAGGGTATTAGATTTTGATAATACAGTTAGGGAAGAGAAGTTTAAAATAAATAAAACGGATAAAATTTTTGTTACAGTTAACAAATGAAAACTAAACAGAAACGTGAAACCTTAAAAGTAGAATTCACATTTAAAAAGAAGCTCTTCGGGCGGTTTTTGTTTAAAAAGTAAAAAATTAAATATGCTTTGTAATGTTAAAAGATATGATCTATTAGGTTATATTCTCCGGGGGACCTGAAGTGAACGATGTTCAGTAATGTACGAATCTATAAAACCAAATAGTATACTCCCTATAAGAGGACATCTAACAAGATTCGTCTGTTTTCGAGAGTGTCATAATTATAATTAAAGCATCTGGTCTTATATGAAGGTCGTCGTGCCACATTATCTTGTAAAGGTATATTGTGATCAATATCGCAATCGGTTTCTTTAATAAAAGTATGAAAAACTCCGAACAGTTACTGCATATTCCACTTGGGCGCTAACATACGCGAATTATAGCGTACCACTGAAAGAAATTGATTGAAAATCCTAACGTGCAAAAACTTTTGATAAGATAAGAGACTTTTGATAACAAAATGCTAATGCTTTTTGAAGCCTGTATAGTCTACGTCTGTTACGTGATGCTTTTCAATTTCATTGATCACTTTACATAGATCAACCTATAAAGGTGTTGCAGACAAGCTATCGATCAAGCAATTGAGATCTCTCTGAAGCACGAGATGTCATCTCTTTTATCTGATTTAAAAATAGGCATAATTTTCCAAATTTCCCATTAATCGGGAAGACACCGAATACCAATGAATGACTAAATACCGCAACCAACAAGTTTGAATATGGACTTCTTTAAAATTGAGCATGACATATTATCCGGTCCGCATCCATCACCAAACCCTTTCAGTGTTAACGTCGATCGTGTTGGCTACTCGCATTCAAAATCTGTTTTTTGTTTATCTGAATCAAAACCGCTGATGTACATGCATTCGTCCACACATTAACATTACAAGTTGGAATTTAAACGGGCACCCCATATAACTGCTTAGAATTACAGTTGCAGGCCCGAATGGTCAGTTTTATTGTAAGTCGTATGCTATTTCTTGGTTTTTAAATAATTTACTAGGCATAAGAAATTCATAGTTGAATATAATTTTCATCTACTTGTGATTCAACTACGCTAAAATAAATCTAAGAATGACCCACCTTCATTGGACACATTAATTTTATTAACAATGGCACCAATGAATATCCACTCCTTTGATTTATACATTAGAGCAAGAAATTATTAATTTCCATGAGATGTTTGGTTGGTTGAAGTCACCAATTGCAAGTATTATATCCGAAGTAAACATTTTAATTATCAATTTTGATGAATTTTAAAATTTCCGATAGTTAAAGGCCCGAGCCCGAATTTTTTGGTGGATTTCTTGAATAAGTGTAGCCATCCCAAAAAATTGCAAATACATTAAAAAATATAACACCATCCCGAAAAACCATTATACATGAGAAAAACAAAGAATATAGAAAAATAATATTATTATTTAACCCGAATAGCGATAATTTGTGTAGTTACTATGGGTCCACATTAAATTCTATACCGCACTACCTGTGGATAAAGCCACCAAAGGGCATATATGGCCAGACAGGCCACGATAACTAATGGTTTTTCGGGATAATGCTACATTTTTTAATGTCTAATTACACTTTTTCGGGATGGCTACACTAATCCAACAAATCCACCAAAAAATTCGGGCTCGGGCTAACTTCATCGACTTAAACAAAAATGAAAACAGATGCAAACTTTTAACGCAATAAAAAAAATAGCTTAAGGTAAATATGATACTTCACTCCAGTTTCTTCATAGGATTCAGCGGCGTGGCCCAGCTGAATAATACGCAACTCCAGACCTACAAAAGATGTAGGCAGCCTACAACACCGCTGAGATGTTGCAGAACTCTGCGGGTTCTACTGATTAATACATGGTAAATGTTCTGCTGAACTAAAGGAGAAACTACCATCATTCGTTACGCAAGGCAGGGCAACAAGATGAACGATCAATGCACATAGGTTTACGATGAAGCTGCCGAAACCTCGAACAGTTTATTTAGTGGACATCCAAGAAGTGGAACTCGCCTAAACATTTTCGAATCTCCATTTAATTATAAAATCTTCCAATTTAAGGCAGCTATCAACCTTCATTTGAACGATCGCAGTTATAAGAAGCTAGGGCAGTCTAAGTCTGCCCTGCTTTCAATTAAAAATAAACGTAAAAAAAATAAAGTTACCAAACTATGCGGTAATATGTATAAAAAATTAATTTTGTATTTGCCTGCCAGTTTTAACTAAGTACGATTAATTTAATCCTGTATAATTTAAAAATAATCATTCAAAACAAAAATATGGCATAGAAATTCGACGACGCAGTAAATTTATCCAACACTAATTTTTATTCCAAATTTTATATTAACAACCGTTTTTAAAGTGCGCAAATTTTGACCTGGGATGGCTGATGACAACATTACTCAAATTGTCGGACTTCACATTTGTCGTTCAGACAACCCTCGATGATTGTATTCTTTTAAAATATATAGACAGTTAATAAAATGCTATGACCATCCCCCATTAAATTTATATTGTGCAGAATCAATGTTTATTTCTCGTATTACTGATCGCGTATGGTCCACTATAGAATTATACGTGTTGGAGTTTATTTAAAATTTGTTTCGATATACTGGAGCCGGCTCAATCGTAGCAGGCGGTTATCACTGGCACTCGCTCAGAGTCATCATCTTACTCGGCCTCCGTTGACTACTTTTGCCATTTTGAGTACTGTCGAATATATTGAACCAGATTCACATTAAACTTTTGAAAAGAAATCAAAAATATAATTAGTTTTTACAAAATCATTTAATAATGCTCAATTTTATTCGTTTTAATTTAAGGTAATTTACTCAAATACTTATGAGCCTTCTTTATTTTCATGCACATACTTAAATTTTTATATTGAATTCTGCTTGCATTGAGGGCTCACATTTAATTTCACTTCGCGAGTTAATTGTCTTGTGTGGTCTTTCATTTTTAAATCTGCTATTGTTAATATTTACTTAATAGTTAATACTATTGAATTGAATTAACTTGAAAACAAAGCCATTTTTAATCCAGCTTAAGTTCCAGCATTAGCTATTTTAAATTAAGTACCACTTTGCTTGAAAAGAAGAGCAACTTAGTGGAAACTGAGAAATAATACAACAAAGCAATTATTAATTTAAAAGTGAGTATTCAAAAATCAGTACCTTCAAACATTTTGTAGACTGTCTAAAATTTAACCAAATATCAATATTATTGAGTTTTTAATACGAGCCATTAACAATTTTTTTTCACTAATTTAGCATTCGTTTCCCCTTAATTCAACGCTTATAAATCAAATTTAAATGAGTTCATTGCCAACTTTCACTTTAAACCAGATCTTAGTCTAATTTAAAATATTTTAATTAATCAAACAAACAAGTTTCCTCTCTTTTTCTAAATTCGTCATACGTTCACAAATTTATTTAATTAATCAGATTTAGATTTCATTCTAGATCTAGTCTAAACAAAAAGAGCATAATTAGAATTTAATAAATTAGAATTCGCTTAAGCATGTACAATTTGGTTATTAATATTGACAGCTTAACGCAATAGTTCCAATTCAATACAGTTTACCAAATTTAAGATGTTGCAACAACAATTCAAATTTATTAAGTTCTACAAATGAAATTTTATCAATGAAATGAAATTATGTAATAATGAATTGATTTTGGTAATAATCAAAATTGATAACATCGTACGTACTTTACCTACTATAATAAAGATGTCTGGTCACCCTCAACTCTTTTAAGTACTGACTACTTTTTGTTTAATCATTTTGCTTTCACAATAGTAATAATAATAGAAAACAACTATAAACAAAATGAAAAACCATTATGTATGTTCATCTATTGTCATTTTTATGTATGTATACATAATATATAATACAACAGTAAAATAATTTCTTAGAGATTTCGGTCTCCCTTCAAACCTTCAGTTAAACAACATAAAAGATAGCACAAAACTGTAATATGAAGTAACAATATATAGGAACAATAATATAAAAAACTAGCATATTATATAATATAACTAAAAAACAAAAACATTATATTATCGTTTTCTTATTAAATGTAATAACAAGAATAAGAAGTGCGCTGTGCACACATAAAAAACAAGAATGAAGTCAGTGAACTGACGTAAAAAACGTTTAAAAACAACAACACCATTAAAAAATGTTGCACATTAGATAATTAAAGAGAGCGAAGCTTAGTAAAAGTGGCATGGTATAATTAATATTTCTTTATACTTGGTATCTAATGCACAATAGGCACACGCTGCGCTGACATAATATCATTTATTCCCAGCCAATTAACAAACGCAACACCTCTTTCTCTCGCTAAGGCCATAAATTTTAATAATTTAATACTATGGCAAAAATTTCCGGATCTTTACATCTCTATACATATTACAATGTTGTTGCATCTGCAATGCAGATTTATCGTTTCAATTTTGCATAATTTAATTTTGCTAGTGGTATAAATTTATTGTGAATTTGGGATGTATACCAAAATTAGAGTAGGAACGAATAAACTTTCAAAGTGTAATTTGCAAGGCGCGTGCCCTCCATCCAACATAAATTCTTAAAAAATTATTTCTCGTTTAGAATTGTTTCTTCATTTTTTTTTTTATCATCTTAGAGGTCTTCCGGTTATAAATTTTTCTCGCATTGATTCATATCGCCGCGTTTGCTTTGCGATGATGTAAAATTCGCTTCTAAAGAAAATTTAACAAGTTAATTTTAGGTTGAAAATGTTGTGTTTAATATTTAGATGTTTTCTTGTTGGTATAGATTTTGTGATTTGTCACCTTAGTTTAATGACCAAAAACTACTTCTAAAAGTACATAAAAATCCGTGCTATGATGAAATATTGGATTTTTCTGTTTATCTAAAAATATAATTAACGGCGGTGGAAATCTCTTAAGTTTTTCTATTTGATTAATCGGAAAATATAAAAGTAAAAATATTTTCGACTGAATGTTGTTTATCTTACTAATATAATTGGTTTATTTTAGGATTACAAAATCGTTATCCAAAGTAGGTTAGAAATATTTACGTTGGTGTTTACTCACTATATTATAGTAGGATAATAGTATCAGATGGTGTCAACCAAAAGAACTGCATATTATTAAAATAGTATACGATGCGTTTTCTGTTTGTGCGTGCTTACCTGAAAATAGAAATAGACATGAAATTAGAATTTAAAATATTTTTATGTATATTAGGACTTTTATCAAATTTTAAGAATTATGAAAATAACTTAACTAAAATATATGATCTCTTTGAGCTATAAAATAAGTTCAATCAACGTATAAATTATGGTGCCCACCGTAGTAGTTCGGTCGACTAGTTTATGACAAAAAATTATATAAATAAATAAAAGTAGCTAAAAACTATTATATAGTCGACAACTGTCAACATCTCTCGAATACATCCATTTGCATGATGGTACTCAGAAACGGAAAATATAAGGAATCACAGAAGTGCCCCTGTTTTGAAACACAGGTTACCGAAAAGGGATCCAACTCGAAACTAAAATATAATAGGGTTGTCAATTTCGAATCTCCCCTCCCAGTTCTTGTCAACGTTGAAACCCATAATCTCGATACGGGAGGCCGTTCTTCATATTCAAACGAATTGCTATTAATTGGATGCGTTTCTGATACTATTGACATTTGAGAGGTTCGTAATTTACGAAAACATGATAAGCAGGTAAAGCGCAAACGTTAGACCTCTTAAATCGGTTAGAGACTGGGTCTATCTCAAATCCGTGGCAGGGCACTTTACTAGAATGAATCATTTTTACTGATCTAACAGACCTGTTAGTAGTATTTATTCTGAGTAGGATATATTAATTTCTGAAAGATGGATCATTCCTGCAAATTTTTGAGAAGAAATTACACTCCACTGATTGGAACGCCACGAGTTTAGTTTTAATTTATCTCAGTAAAAAATGCTGAAAAAACCAACACAGAAAGGTAATATTAAATCTACAACAGAGTGAAAGAGGAACTACGATTTGTTTATTTTTTTATAGCAAATTTTTATAGTTAAACAATTGACTTGATAACCTAACTAAAAAATTTCATAATTTTTAGTGATTTGTGTGACCTCAATTATTATCGAATATTTTAATTTTTGTTATTTTAATTTTTGTTGCAAACTTGTAAATCTATTTTTAAGATATATGAAACCGAAGAGTACACAACACGAATGACAAAATCAACCCATAAATGAACTATAATCAAAAAAGGTTTGGTAGTGTGGCCCGTGTGGGAGAATTTTGTTTATATTTCAACACAATATTTACTCCGTTGATTATTTCTTCCGATTTTTTATGGCAGTACACTTACTACTACTATTTTGTCAGTAAAATTTTACTGGATAACATTTTTGTTGTTCTTTCACACTTGGACAAATCGATAAGCTGGTCTCGCTTTTTTACTGAGAAAAACAGCAGTGGAAATGGCGCTTAACGCATTAAAAACGTCTAGTCGTAAAACGTCCAGTCGCAACTTTTTTTTGTCACCACTAGGAATCGAACCCACGCCCCCGAAATTACATAGCAAGCGTGCTACTTACTATGCTATCGAAGGCGTGTTGAGTATCACGCGTTGAACAATGGCACAAAATGAGCCTAAGCCCGATTTGATGCAGGCACATTTTCTCATTCCCATATAATCTGGCATATCGCTTGAAATATTGGATCAAGCGAAAGAAATTTGTTATACGTATTTTAGTTCACAAATCCACAGTTATGGCGCTGGTAGTAAATTGTTCGTTTGTTACAGAATATAAAATTGCAGATCATTGAAATGGATTGAATTTCACACATTTAACTGAAGCATCTTAATGCTAAAAACTACCACCATGGTGCAGGAGGCGGATACATTTTCTCTTATTCCCATATTATCATGTGGCAGATCGCTTGACATATCTTTGAAAAGCAATATAAGTGAAAAAGCATATCATTGAAAAAGATCTTGAAGGATGTCAGAATTGTACTCCTGTGGCTTGAGGCAGGCAGTTACATGTTTTCATCCCGATATAATCATGTGGCATACTGTTTGAGACCTCTTGGACTATGCATTAATTTTATCATCGGCACTTTAGTTTACGAATCCACCGTTGCTGGTGTAGAATTAATAGTTTTTTTATAGAGAGTATATAAAAGCTTTAGTGTTTGAATCGGGAGGTATCGGTTTGAATCACGATGGGGGAGAACGTAAACGGGATTTTTCATTAGCTGGTTGCAATCTGTAATAAAAATGAACAAAAATATGACCCCCTGCCGCAATGCACAACTCATTGACCGATCCATCTTCCATGTCAGTAGTACTAGTATATGGTGGCATGGAGCTATGCAATGTTCAGATTACTCTACGTAAGTCGGACCTACATATAGCCGTACATGAAAAGCTTACCGCAAAAAATTGGGAGTGCTCGGCCCCACAACGGATTGCCAATATTAAAAACAAACAAACAATTAACTTTATTTCTAAAAACGATTTCAAATCTGTTGGACCACATGAAACAACAAGGAATTAAAACTGGTCGGTTGTCCTGAAATTTGTTCATATAAATTGTGAACAATATTTTAAGAATATTTATCTTTTACACCAGCCCTAAAAACTCATGGAAATGCGAAAAATCGGAAATAATAAAAATCAAACTTTTACAAAAACAATGTTTGTTATCAGCAATTTTTTCCGAGTCGTTTTTTGCGGTTTACAGTGGAAATGTTCGTCTTTTCCGCACCATATCACATGGATTTCCCGAGGTGGGTGGCTCAGACCAAAATTTTGATTACAGTCCCTAACACATTTCAAAATATTTTTCTCGATTCATGGGAGTAAAGTCAAGCGATTTAATAACGAGGGGAATTCAAGCTACTTTCACGGAATTCGGACACCGTCCTGCCTGGAAATATCTGCTCCAAACTCAGAAATGGACAGAAAAACCTAATTTAAGAACAATACAACTATTTTTAGCGATGTACCCGTAACACTAAAAATTGGACCAAACTTCAATTTTTGGGTAATTTTTTATTTGTTTGTTTGCGTCATTTTTCGTTTTATTTCAGACCATTTTTCAATTAGAGTTACGTATATGACATAAGTAACTTTAAAATAGTTTTAATTAGTTTTGGGTCGCATTTCATTCATTTTTCTTGGGCCTTAAATGAAAAATTACCCTAATCTTCAATCATTTCTCATTTATAATTTTAAGAAATTTAATAAATTAGCAGATACATATTTCATTTTTTATTTCGACATTTTTCATTTTTTTATTAGGGCATTTTTCATAAGACTTTCGGGTTATTTTTCATTGGGCCATTTTTCGTGGAGCCACAAACGACCTATATTAGCAACAATAAAATTTTCAGGCTCCTAATTTAATTTGCTGTGACGGCCCTACACAACCGCAGTAGTTAAGTTAAATGGCAAAGGAATCAGGCATTGAGTCTTATGTCTGATAACTTTTAATAAGATTTGAAAATACTCCTCAAATTCAGGAGTTCAGGAAGGTCATTAAATAGCCAATCAAATAATATTCGAAATCACTGGAGATGAAATGCAAAAGCACACCAGTTATATTAAATTTGCACCGATTTCAAACCAAGAGACTCGCTATTTATGATTATTTATCAGCTTCTGAACTGGTTACACTAATAGGCCAACTTTTTGACAGCCTTACGATATGAAGTTGTTGACATAGCACTTCTGTGACGAGGTGGTCTTCGACAAGGCAACTTCTTGCAAACCTGAAATTGGAGAATTTGAAACACCGGAAATATAATTTAGATGCTTTATAGATCACTTTAACCTTCACCAATGAATATGAAAAAATGTGGGGTGGCAAAGGCAGTTGATATACTATATCATATATGCTAAGAACTGCCCTCTTAGGAAATTTAAACGAACTATTATAGCTTGGCGGAGCAATGAGTTGAGTAGACTGAGGAATCAGACGAGAAAGCTTATGCATTTCGAATATATTAATACCTATAATATTAAGACGCAGTCGTATGTGAAATTTTCTATGTATCAAATGGTCAATAATCGTGAACTAAGTAAGTGTGATTCTAAGAGTTCTTGTTTTTTTTTTGTTCAATTCTTGTTAAAACGCATTAAACTACTTGTTAGTAAAATATACTTAAAATTAATAAGTAAGTATATCCAATCAAAAATTTTGTAAACACACGATAATAAAACCTTAGTGCTACCGCACTTGAAACTTTTATATTACATTTCAGTTATAAATATAATTACTAATCAGATTTCATAATCAGATTCATTTATGATAATAATTAAACAATTTCTTAAAACTTTAATTAAAGTGTTTATTAGCGTTAATTAAAAATTTTCAAATACTCCAAACAAAACATTTTATTTGATAAGTAAATAATCGTTGGTTCGTACGAGTATGCTAAACACATTGATATTCCAGACGAAAAATTTTACGTCTTATATACAAATATAAAATATAATTCTATTCCATTTTTTATAAACCAAATTACAAAATTATTTGAAATATTGCCAAAATTTTATGTATTTTTTGTTTCCTCGCAAAATTACATTCAGACATGAAAAAAATAATAAAGAAAAAACCTCGTGAAGAAAACCATGGTTCTATACACTTTTACTGTGCAGTATATAGGCTTCCAATTTTTTTTTTTTTTTTTTGTTAGAATATATTTGAAACGGTCTTGTGTGTATTAGACGAGAGTCGTAAAGGGGTTTTATAAATGTTTTGTTATTATTTTTAATTTCTCTTGTGTTATAAAAATAACATATTAAATACTTTTGTTTGGGTGGGCGCTTACCAGAGTTTGAGTTATGCTAAAACAAAAAAAATATTTGGGATTGTTCTATGCACAATTATTGTATGTTATTTATGTTGACAGTTAAATTTTTGGGATTGGGCGGATAATTGGAAATTAAATTATATTCCGTTATAGTGGCCAAACAGTATAAACATTACGTATAGCAACAATGGCATGAGGTTTCATACATCATATAGTAGTTTTCCCATGAATCATCAAAATTAATTAATATTTTTTTTTTTAAAAAGACGTTTACAAATAATATTATATATATAATTTTTGTGTCTTAAGAGAAAAATGCAAATGAATATAGATCTATTTATAAAAAAAACTACACAATCGTGTGTTCATTTTATTGCAAGGAAGTAAATGTTATGTTTATCTAACAATTTTATACGAAGATGCTACATTTATATCTTTGTTTTCTATACTGAGTGCGAACAAGTATTTGTGTCTTATTAAATAATCCTATTAATTAATACCGATACCAGTAAATACATAGATTCTAAGTAGAATTCTAATATTAATACACAACACAGTATTAAGAAAATGCCTCGTTACAACTCCAAGGTTATAAAACTTTAAAAATAAAACAACAAACATACTTACACAAAATGATGAGTAATTTGTATTTGTAATGTTTACTATTGTACAAAACCTATGCTATATAATCGGTTCCATATGCTTTTTCTGGGCGACCTAAGTGTTTGGGGTATATAGTTTGTGGTTATTTTTGTTAAATTTAATTTTTGTGTTGACGGAAGCATGCACAAGTATAGAGGAACACGATTTTCCACCATATTCATCAACACTTCATCGAAAACATATAAAAGAAAAATCTTCTATAATTATACATTTCTCCCCACTACAAAACAACATAACAAAACAAAATAAACATCTAAAATTTATTATCAAGCAGATGAGAATAGAAAATGCATATTAAAAAAAAATAAGAAAGGTTCAAAAATCAACTCTTCAAAGTTCATTTTCGAGCGAAGATTTATATCAACAATTATAAGGAATTAAATTTAACACAAAAAACTCAACAAAAAAATGAATGAAATTTTTAATTGGTGATAAATAAAAATATTCGAGTTTATTTACATTTTTTTTTTTTAAATTTAGAATATTAGATAATTGGAGCTCGCCGATAAGAAATTGATAATTTACCACAGATATTTTGACCTTAACTGCAGCAGTTATCACCATAGTTGGAAATATTGTTGAATCGCAATGAATTTAAAAATGCTTTTAATTTTATGAATTTGGTGATTAATCAACATACAAAACATTTTTTTTTGTAGTTTTCAGTATTTTGATAAACGAGTATTTTTGCATTGGCGTGATAATGCCTATTTTGGTCTGCATATCTTTAACAAATTTATAGCTATTGATTATTATCGAATCAAGCCTGTATCTAAGCCTGAGCCTATGAAATTAATTTGTATTGGTAAAAATACTATATTTAATTTTTTTTTTCCTGTAAAAGAAAATAACGATCATCAATGTCTTTCAATTGCAGTAAAAAACTAATATAAATTATTATTACATTTATAAAACAAAACAAAAAGATTTTCTTTTAAATTTGAACAAGTGCGTTGTGGAATTGGCTAATAATACATTATTACATACATAAAAAAATTCCCTGATTTTTATTTATTTTCCCTCAAATTAAACACGGATTCGCTCCTGGATGCTAAAGCGTCCCTTCTTTCCATTTGACCAAGGCTTTTTCGCACCTGTTTTATGTCTGTTCCCAACTTTAGTTTGTTGTATTATACCTTCCACAGAACCCACACCTGTGGGATTACCACCTACATTTAAAATGTGATTGATTAGGCATTTAATATATTGTCGCTAACCCTAAAATAAATAGTGTAAAGAAACAATGTTGCTATCTGAATTAAGGAATATTCCAAAAGAATATAAACATGCGGAATTTCATCATATTAGCATAGCTTAAATCAATCCCAGTTGCGGATATTTCTGAAACTCGTCTAAAACTTATTCAATAATCCAGTTTACATACAGTGCAAACTAAAAAAATCCTACGTCTAAATTGGCAAAATTCAGGTTCAAAAATCATTTCGAATTTCCGTATTCGTCGAATAGACTATATTTTCATGATAGTTAAAAATTAGTCTCATCCCGACTGGTTTGGCCGTATTTCAGAACTCTATTTTTTTTATTCCCAAAGGTGTTGCATCTTAATCACTAGAATTTCACTTATAAAGAGCTGTGTTACTGATAAAATCAAATACAAATTGTCGTTGTTTCCTTAATATTCGTAATTTATTCAATAAACCTTTTGCAGTTCCATTGTCTTGATCCACTTACTTCCAGGTTTGCAATATTCCCAAAAACGTATTATAATTAATTTAAAAATAATTTACCTTTAAATTAAACGTGTAATTCAGAATTTTATTTAAACATTATTTCCAAATCGCTTATAAACTATTCTAATATCATACACAGACGTTAAGAATTAGACTATTCTCTTTCGCGATAATTGGCCACATCCCAGATCGAACAAAACAAATTTTTAAAATCCCATTTACTACCTTGGATTAGTACTAATTTTGGTGAGGGTATGTGAAACATCATAGAAGTACAAAATAATAGACGAAACTTACCTCCCTCATGCCCGTATGCCTGCTGGATAAGGTTCTACATGCTGGTTAGGATTCAATGGACCAATCATTCATTAATGCGAAATTAAAATAATTACAGAAACAAATACTAAAAGAAAAATACAAACATCGACCACTGGCTGTCTTAAAGGGTACAAAGCACTACTCAAATAGAAACGAAACACTTCAACTTCTTTCAAGTCAGAAATGAGCACTAATAGAACTAGAATCTGCTACCAACGTGCTCGGCTAGCAAGAATACAATAAGAAACCATGAATTAGAGATGAAACGGAAGATAATTTAAGAACGCCGTCAGCAGAAAATACAACTCTTTATTGAGAATACGGCAGAAAATCGAAAGAAGTACAAACAAATTAGAAAAATGGTGAGAAACGATCGCAGAAAATGCACTGAAGACATTCTGTAAACTGCAGCAGCAAGTAGTAACATGCGCACATTACACCAATGTGTAAAACGAGTAAACGGAAAATGTACACGCTGACTACCAATAAAGGATACTTTTGATCACCACAGAATATCAAAAAGTAACAGTACTTAATTAGCAACATGATCATCCTTGAGCGAATATTACCAATAGTCAACCAGCACATAAGGTCTTTCCTTTCAGACCAAGAAAGAGCTTTATATACAAAATAAACTCAATTCGCATCATCATCGAAAAATTCGCAACGCGCATTCGAAAACATCGATAGAAGCGCGATCTGGAAGGCAAGAAATTGAAGAAACTTACAGAAATGCTATAGAGTTCAATTCAAACGGCAGCAGAGCGGACTATCTTCACTATATTGTTCATAATAGTAATGGACAGCGTAATGCGCGAACTAGATAATGAAACACCAAATGATATCCAATGAAACCCTATAAGTCGACTCAATAATCTGGTCTACGCAGGCTACATATCTGATATGGCAAAACCAAGCAGCAGAATATCAAGAAGTTGCAAGAAGTTATAAGATTTGGGACAGGAAGGCGATCACAAAGTTAACATTACCTTAGACTACCGATAAGGTGTTTCTGGCTAAACGAAATCACTGAAAAACAACCAGCAGCAAACAAAACAGTTTGAAAGTGGCGAAGGGTAGGACACACACTAAGAAATGGAATGACATAACAAGAATGTCGTTAAAATGAAACCCTCAGGAAAGTAGGACCTGGAAAAAATGTGTTAGTCCCTAATAGAATGTGATGGTCCAGTCTAGTATGTATATGCCCTTGCCTTACGCTTCATAATCGGAGATCAAGGATAAAAACATTCACTAGTGCTACGGATTTGATTCGACAAAATAAAGCTTCAGAATTAATATTTGAGAAATTCAATTTTAAAATAAGAACATAGTAATTTGATTTGAGTCAAACTCACCATCTCATTAATCCTGTGTTCGAAGGTAGTAGGCATAGCATAGGTAACCCAGCGCAAAAAATGAATTTCTCAGAGAGATTTTAACAGGTGCATAAAGTTATTACAAATTTGTTTATTTAAATATTTAAGCTACTAAGCTAAATTGATCTGTGATGAAATGGAACACATCTATGACCCCTCGTCGGAGTGCAAAACATATGGGCCGACCCATCTTCGATGCCACTATAGACTGGCATGGAGCTATGCAATGTACAGATGGTGATGAAAATCGGACCTATTGCCGTACGTCCTCGAATGGGCTGGCAATGGCGTAAAATTATGGACAAAAAAAGCAACCCGCGAAAGAGTTGGAAGAAGCAAACCGCGAAGCCTTGGTCCCCAGAACAGAATGATCATTCATTCTGACAGTGAAAAAAGGAGCTAAATTGTAAGTGGTACATTTTTGGAAGCAATTTTTAATTGAAAATAAATTATCTACCAGTTTCGATTAGAAACAATTATTTCGAGTTTATAAAAATTGACTTACATCAAGCTTTTACCCTAAGTGCTCAAGGAAAACCCCCAATAGCAACTACCAATTTTGTACTATTAATTTTTTAAAATATGTTTTGGTATTTAGGTACTATAATGTATCGTAAATAAGAATATGACAAAGCATAAAACTGACGTCATTGATGACAAATCAGCTAAATAATGAACATATTTGAAATAATAACTGCAAGGCCACGAATATCACATACTCTGTTGATTTGAGCATCTAATAAAAAATAAGGAGCCTAGAAAATTGTGATCTATAAAACGAAATAAATGTACACTTATTCAAGGGAATTTATTCGCGTGGACCAATCACAAAAAATGTTTAGCTCATCTTGCATACGCTCAATATCTATCACAGAATTGATATTAGCATATTTTTAGGTGATCGGCATACAAGTCACTTCAAAATTAAAAATATTGAATGACATCGATCATAATGTATTATGTCTATGATTCCGACAAAGAGCTACCTGTGTACCTGTGTTCAAACCTTCTAAGCTAACTATAATTTCAGAGGCATCGAATTGAATAAAGGTGATGACAGATGATACATGTATCGATTTTGCCTGTAAGGTGCGGTGCGCTGATTGGTTAAAAGTCGGCCTTATGGAATCGCCTTAAAGGTAAAAATTTTAAATTTTCAATTTTATATAAGGCAAATTTTCTTAACCACAAAAAAGTGACAGCTAACAACAAACAAAACCATCAGACTTTATTACAAGGAAAAGTGCCAACTTCAAACAAATTTATAATTATAATAAAATTAATAGAATTTAAAACAAAACCAGCTTTATTTTATAACTAACCGCCGCCCCGGTGGCAAAGTAGTCAGCATGCTTGCTCTAGCGACCGGAGGTCCCGTGTTCGATACCCGGTGGTGACAAGTAAAAAATTTCACGACTGGTTTAGGATCAATGAATCACTCATTATCCGAAATGAAAATGTGATTATGGAACCTCATGTGAGGCGGCCAAGTCCCTTGATGGGGATATGGTGCCAGAGAGAGAGAGAGAGAAAGCTTTATTTTATCCATTTATTATTTTAGACAAATCTGTATACGCACAAAAAGCACCTCATGCCAAAATATTACTCGTATTCTCTATAAAAAAATTTCGTTTTTTGCCTTATAAGGTACTCAGTACTGTAAATTAACCGATCAGAGAGCAGAATAATTATGCCTTAAAGGCAAAAACTATGCATGTGTTAGAATTAAGGCAATCAACAAAATAACCTGGAAAGCTAAACAAATCAAAAAGACCAGAAGAGTTTTGGGAAAAAAATTGCAAATGAAAAAGGAATAATAGTAAGTGTCATAATCCTCAGAAAACCCCGGAAACTAATTCGAATCTTACATTTTGTGGACTTACATTTGCAGTTTTGGTTTTACTGGATTTTGAAAGCATTTAATTCAAACGCTAAAGCCACTTTAAATTTTTAAATGACGTATCTGATATCTTACATCTGAGTCACAATTCGTTTTAACGCCTAAGAACAAATCATCGCTATTACCATTAGGTTCTGAGGTACCCTAAGGATCCAACTTATTTTGGTCTATTTTGTTTTCGTTGTATCTGTAATCGAAACTTCCAGCATACTGTCGCTGCCAGATTATGTCCAGATCTTTTGTGGAACTACCAGTGATAACAAATTATCTATAGACAATATTTTTGCACTAATAAAAACGACTTAACTATTATCAATCAGTGGGCTCTTCAAAATGCTCTTCTCCTCACCTCTTTTGACCTAGTCTTAGATGACCTTAATGACGTAATGTAATCCTGAATTTTATTATGAAACAGTCCCAATAATACCTGCTTACAAGGGTTGGGAGCCCGAAAGGAAACCTTTTGCTCAAAATCAATAGGAAAACCTCATTAGAGCCATTTAAACCCCATTTGAACCTAAATATGGGTTTAATTCAAATCGGATGGGCTAAGTTCAAAAGAATAAAACGTCGCTCCCAGAAAAAACAGTAAATGTAAATTAAATGTTCTCCTAAAACAGGTATAATTTGAAAAGCCATTTAATGAAAATTGAAGAAAGAACATATCTTCTTATGTTAGAAACTTACGATCAAATGGCATTTGGAGACTCGCGATAATATTTATATGCTATTTGTATCTGTATGCTATGAATACTTGCTATGTCGGCAGAACGTGGCGTCTACTAAATTTTTTAATCGCTTTCATACAAAAAACGATGACAAAAGACGACAAAAATATGATTTCTTAACGTCAAATTATAGCAAGTTTACCACACCAGACTCCATCTTGGCAATTTTTGATAGAAAGAGAAAATAGATTGCAATAGTATTCAGATAGCAGGTGGAGAGGCCCGTTGGACATTTGAGCTTTGTTTTTTGACTGATGTGAGCTATGTTTTCATTTTACAGCTGCCCGTTTTGGTTTCCAAAACACAAATGAAAGAAACATTGTAGATAAATCTCAGGATCAACCTAATCTATAAAGCAATATAAGGTAAATGTCCATATTACGGATCGCTGTACCAATTGTGGATCGTCTAACGGAAAAACGGTTAAAATAAGAGAAATATTTTTTGTTTATACGTAGAAAGGGAAAAAATATATAGATCAGGAGGCTGTTCGTAAACTCTACATTGTTAACATTGTTACAAGTGTCATTGTTAGTATGACGTATGTGCTTAACAATGATTTTGTTACAAATGTCAATGATCTCACAGATGATTGTCGGCGATTAAAAAAAATCTATCATAAAACGCAAAACAGAAAACTAATTTCTATTCTCATCAATATGAAAATAATTATTATACTAGATATCCGTAAACTTAGAGTATTAAAATTACAATTTTTAAATAATACTCAATTATACGCATAGTAATTTTATCAAACACATTGACCACATAAAAAAGTTCATTAAACAATTATTTTGTTTAGATATTGATGTGAAAGAATATTTTTTTCGCTTGATTGTAGCATAATTAGTACTTTGACAGCTGGAAAGGCAGTCTCGAGTAGGTTTGAGAATGACATTTGTAACAATGTTAAAACGAGTTTACGAACGACAAAAAGCACGTGCTCGTTGTTACAATGATAGTTTCAGAACGATTTAGAGCTGTCATTGTTAACAATATTGTAACAATGTAGAGTTTACGAACAGCCTCCTGATATTATATTGCATATATTACATCCCCCACCTTTTTTTAATTGATTTTAGTACTAATTTTAAGGTTTAGTAGGTCATCACATCGCAGGTGTTCAACATCTCACAGTAAAAATTATTTTTGCTTAAAAATTTATTAAGAGATGCGCCATTTTAAAATAGGTGTTTTAATTCATATTTAGTTTTGTGCAGTGACTTTATTGTAATTATAGGTAAGTAGATAGTTGTTACTTAATGATAAAACGATTATTTAAAAAGAAAAATGCCTTTTAGTGCCTTTTTAATAGTTTTCTTATTTTTTAAGGACAAACCTTATTGAATATGGTTAAAAAATAGTTAAACTTGCTTAATTATATTTGTAAAATTAGGGTTAAAATATGAACAAGAGTATAGATCCAATTTAGTTTAATTAAACCGGCTACATGTGTAAATTAAATATCACGTTAAGAATAGTTGATAACAATGTTATTTAATGCCGAATACAGAGCTTAATAAAATTGCTTCCTTGTCCATAATGTGGAACAATCGATCCGAATTAAGAACCCCATTAGAATAATTTTGTCCCTAATTGTGATCGTGCTAAATAATTATTTTATTTTACTTAAGGCAACAACTAAATAAAATAATAAAATGGTTCCTCAAACTCCCACTACATCTAAGGAATATTCAAAGACCAATTTGAAAAGCGCCCTAGAAGCTGTTCGATCTGGAATGACTGTTCATACGGCTGGAAAAAGATTTAAAGTGCCGAAAACCACATTGTACAATCATTTTAAAAAAACTTAAATGCCGATACGAAGCCAGGACCTCACAGCATTTTAACTAAAGAACAAGGACATTTATGCGTGTGGATTGACCACATGGCTCAAATTGGATTTCCTATTTCAAAAGATATTTTATTGGATTCAGTGGAAAAACTTGTCAAAGAATTGAAGTTACCACACAAATTCCGAGAGGGTAGACCTGGTATGTCAATCTCTCATCTGTACTTATTTATATCTTTAGTACTTACTCGCCTAGTTATATTTTCTTACTAGGTCGCCATTGGTATGAGGGTTTTTTGAAAAGGAACCCATCCGTTTCCAAAAGAGTTGCTCAATACTTGGTCAAGAGTAGAGCACAGGTTACAGAAACTCATATAAGAACATGGTTTGAAGAAATTAAAACTTACATGCAAGAAAATGAATACATGCCTATTTTCGATCACCCCGAGCGAGTATTTAATTGCGATGAAACAGCATTTTTCTTAAGCCCAAAAGAAACTTCGGTTTTAGTTAAAAATGGGCACAAGTCAGTATATTCTATGGTGGCCAATGACGAGAAGGAAAATATAACCACTCTTGTAATGGGGAACGCACAAGGAATTCTTGGTCCACCAATGGTTGTTCTTCCATACAAAAGAATACCCATTAATGTTGCCAAAAGCATGCCAAATACTTGGGGTATAGGAAGAAGCGATTCTGGTTGGATGACAGGCGAGTTATTCTACGAATATATAGCTAATATATTTTATCCGTGGTTAGTAGCTCAAAACATAAAAATGCCTATTATACTTTTTGTAGACGGGCATACTTCACATATGACTCTAAATTTAAGTCAATTTTGTAGAGAAAAAGAAATCGTCCTAATTGCACTGCTCCCTAACTCGACCTCAATTTTGCAGCCAATGGATGTGGCGTATTTCCATCCATTAAAACAAGAGTGGCGGCGACAAGTCAAGAAATGGCGCATGGAGCATGACGGAGAACGGATACGCCGAGATGATTTTGCACCGCTGCTAAGCTCAATTTTAAAAAATTCAAATTTTGATAAAATTTAAGAAATGGCTTTCGAGCTTGTGGATTGTGTCCTTTCGATGCCAATGCCATTAACTATAATAAACTCATTGGAAATAAAGATGAGTTGTTAGGTGAATTAAAAAGAAATGAGAATAATCACGAAACACTTCATGTAGAAAAATACTTCCAGCATTTAGAGCAGTATATAGGTAGTGAAAAAATTAATGCGTTTGAAAGTTCACTTAAACGCGGCTTCTGGAATGGGTCACGAGAGGATACATCACTTTTTGACTATTGGAAAAGCCTTAAAACTAAAATTTTAGCTAACAGTAGTGAAGAACCAAATCATCACGCTGAAATATCCAATTTGAATATTGATGAATCTACGATATGTAATAATATATTCGACAATCATATTGACATATCCGACAGGATGATTTTAACTAACAGTAGTGAAGAACCAAATGATCACGCTGAAATATCAAATTTCAATATTGATGAATCTACCATATGTAATAATATATCCGACAACGATGCAATGGAGATTGATTTCGATGCTATTTTGGGTGACAATGCCAATGTTACACTTCAATTAGAAAACGAAGGTTCCTTAATAGTAGATCCAACACAAACACCAATAAAAATATGTTTAGAGAATCAACAACACGATCATTACCATGAAGAACACAAACAAACACCAATAAAATTAATCGAAACTAATAGTAACAACTTACCAACTCCATTTAAAAAAAATTTGATTTGGCCAACACCGAAAATGGGATCAACTTCTACGAAACGGGAGCGACTTCCTGCAGTGGTATCATCATTGCAATGGATTAATTATACCCAAATTAAATTAGACAAAAAAGAAAAGGCAATTAATGAAAAAGAAGAAAGAAAAAAACAACGACAAGAAAAGAAAGAAAACGTAAAGCTAAAACGCAGTCTAGAATTTGATAAAGCAAGTAACAACGAAGTAACTGAGATAATGATTGACAGTTATAAAATGCAACAATATATAATTGTTAAGTATGAAGGTGAGTTCTTTCCCGGAAAAATTTTAAACAAAAAGGAGGATGATTATTTTGTTAAAGTTATGTGCATGTCCGGAAATAACTGGAAGTGGCCTGAGAAAGAGGATCTATGCTGGTATAATAAGAAGGATATTATACAAACTATAAAAGAGCCAGAGTTAATGAACGCAAGAGGTGTTTATTCAATCCCGGAGATTAAATCTGTTCGTGATAACAATTGAATTATAATTGTGATTAATAATTTTAATATTTAATTAAATTATCTGAATTATATATTTATTTTGTAATGTAAACATTTATTTAATTTTTTATTTTAAATCAATTGATACAGAAGTATATCTGAAGTTTATTATATTTTTATTTTTATCTTAATAAAACTAAATATTTTCCGCAATCTTTTTATATGGTTTATTATTTAAAGTGAGACCTTTTTCATTAAAATTTTGTATAAAATATCTAAACATACAATGAGATCCACATTTGGGACATAAAACGATCCACATTAAGAACAACAATTTTTAAAGCGATCCACAATATGTACATTGATATAAAATCATATTTTCAGTAATGATGATTTATGATTTATGATTAAAATTGGACAAAAAACGAACAATCAATTTTTAAAATGACGCCAAATATATATTTTAAAACACAAAACTCAAGAAAGACTTTGTTAAATCCTTAAGTGTAAAATAACGATCCATAATTGGGACATTTACCTTATTTAAATGTTTTATTTTTGTCTTTGAGATAATTAATTAGCTCACATTACCCAGAAAATGAGCAATGTGAGCTATGTTTCTAATCCACATTTTTAAATAAAGAAATTAAATAAATCAGGATGTACGAGTGGCTTGAGCTAAGCTACACGAATTCGGTTTCACTTATTCATGCTTTACAAAGTAAACCGATAAGCTGTGATCTCAAAACATAGCTCACTTTGCTGTAAAGACATAGCCCAAGTGTGCAACGGGCCTAATAGTCGGCGTTTTCAACCCTCCTATAATGACTAGTGAAATCATCGGCAATTTTATTTGGAAATTTCATAGTGCTAAACATTTTCATAACGTTGGCTTCGATTTTACACATGTTCCCAACTGTTTGTTGGGTACCCTGATACATATGGAACACATTATCCCGCAAACTACTGCGTTTGTTCTCTAATAAAAACTTTTGTCATATAAGAAAATAAAATACAAGGCAAATAAACTACAAGGCAAATCCTGCCTTTTTGCTGGACATCACAGCTGGAAAAGACAATTGTACGTATTACCAAAGAAAATCTTTATTATGTACAGAAAATATTTTTCCAATTTTAATTTTTACAAAGTGCAAAATAGCTACATTGTTAATGAGCCTAAAACATTTCAAAATCGCTTTCAGTTTTTTCTAATGGCTTGCCATATTACAAATAGGCGTTACTCCAAAATTACAGAAGACATTAAGATTATCCGAATTCACAAATTCAAATGTGTTTCGTATATGACGGCCGATAAAGGACTTGCGCACTCAAGGTTGTTGCTATTCAAATGTCTTTCGCTATCTTGAAAGCTCGCACTTTTCTAAGCCCTCATAAGATCTGTACTGTAAGCAATGATTGAAGATTGTCCTCTACCTAGCGAGAAGTTATGAATATTCAATGTCGGATTCGAATGGATTAATGTGACATTATTGAATACATTAAATCCAAGTGAGTTAGATGACGAACCGAGATAGTTGAGATTGCTGTGCAGTGGCAAAATCCCTTCATGAGAATAAGCTTACATGTTCTACAAATCCAGATTCCAGAAGCCGTACATAACTCGAATCATCTTGCTGTTCTATTAACATTTCATTATTCTATGATCCACTTTTAAATGTCCTACCATTCAGTAATCTTCAAGTACAATTATAAATAAACAGCGAAGAACTGTAATAATCTATTTTTAGCAAACCAAACTCCGTCATGATTCATTATATGCTTTCAAGCATAAAAACACATTAATGTTTACGAACGAAGTACGACGACCACAGACACAATTCAATAGTTTCAAACCCATTTATCGTAATTGCGGCCTCGCGAGGCGTCATCGTCTCGTTCACAACAACGTTATGAGCAAAAACAAACCACATGTGTTGTTATTACTGGCGTGTTATCGTCATAATTGTATCGATCGGTGTTTTGAGTGGTGCAGTGGAAATGGCTTGCCAAATATGAAGAAAAACGAAAAATTGAAAATAAACTAAAAGGAAATAAATGCCGGCATATGTTCAATATTTTTAATGTTCCAGCGAATAAACATAAATATGTATATACCTATGTATGTTTTATCAAGTTTTATGTATAGTTTGAGTATGTGTAGTAGGAAGGCGCGGAGGAACCCCACATGTTTCAACCGTGCAATATGTATGTACTTATGTATTTTAGGGTGGTGGTGATGTTAATTATGCAGGGTAGTTATGGTGACGTAAAGGTCAATTTCATTCAGCACTTTTTAGACTTAAAAAACAGTCGCAAGCCTAAACATTTAGATTTAAACCGAATAAAACATTTAGGTGTTGCACCTGTCTCCATTTTGGAGAAAATGTACCAAGAGACGGTGATACAACAACACACCGGAGCCATTACACTACATACACCGTCATAACATTTCTCAGAATTTATCGCATTTTGCTTTAAAAAGGTTGCTCATAACTATGTATTAATATAAACGAACCTGCTATAACTGTATCACTGAGATTATACTTCCCAGCCGCTTTTGGAAAATCCTTTAATTTACGTCCACTTAATTTTAATTCACCACTTAAATGGGCATCCTCCAGGATACGTTCTAACGATCGTGTCAACTGATTTTGTAAATGTCCACTATTCATATTATTATTATTTTGATTACTAGTATTTCCTTTATTCAACATAACTACAGCCATTTTATTCACATTTCCACATAAATAATTCACAGATTTTATTTATATTTATAATTATAACACACAATAATATTCACGCCCGAATTTTATGCGAAAACCATAGACGCCATTCCATTGTCTCGACTCGACTGAAATGAATGAAATCAAAATTAAACGAAATTTGTACAACAAAATAACGAATTTAATCGTTAAAACACGAATCGTTATTCGGTTATAAAGTTCGAAAAGTAAAATTCTACAAATTTTATATGTAGAGTTTCCACAGTAAAACCAGCTTCCCGTGTTCTTTAATAGCTGTCAGCACCACCATAAATCAGTTGTTTTCTGTCAAATCTACGATGAATATGTGTCAGTGCAAAGTGAAATAAAATTTGTGTTCGTAAATAATATTAATACAGAGATTGTTATTTCTGTCCGTTTTTGTTATTTGTTACATAAATGATTTATGTTTATTATAATTATTATTAGTGAATTTATAAAAATTACGTTTTTGTGTTAGAAGGTAACAAAATAATAAAAAATATTTCGTAAACATAACCTCAAACCATTTTCGTTTAACTGTCATGAATTATTTTTAGAAACCCAGAGGAAAAATGTATGAAATACATTAAAGAAGAATGTTTAATTAAATTTAAAATAAACAAAATTACAGGTCGAACCACCTGTTTGGGTACTATAATTACAAACATAATTTTTAACTTGCAGGCTTAAAGTGGTTTATGGAATGTTTTATAAAGAGTTAATACTTCTCATAATCCTTTCTCAGCTTGTGACCTGTTGGATTTGTAACCGTTCTATTTATAGTACTTGGCACTTGGCCTAAATTTAATTCATATTTACAAAATATTGAAATTCAAAATAAGTTTGTTTTTTCTCGTTTTAGAGCTAATCAAAGTTTATAGTTTTCATAAAATTATGAGTGTCGCAACGATTTTGATGAGTAGCTGTCGGCGGTAGGTACCTTAGCGGCTCCGAAATTCTCGTTTTTGTATGATTTCATCACAGATTTCTATGAGTATGAATTGCTGGATGATTGATGACGACGATTAATTATAAAGTTCATTCCATTAAAAAGAATTGTACGCCCACGCGCGCCTAAAACTATATTAAGTGCATATTTGAGATAGAAATAAACAAGTTATAGTTGTTACCCTCCAATTACGGAGTGAGAACACATGTTAGTTTTTTCGTACAAACTTTAATATATCTAAGTACTCGAGCTGCACCAAAAACTCGAAGTTGTGTTTTATGTATTGTACATACTTTGCTAGAATGAGATTATCTAAATTTCGGTAGATCAATCTAGTTTTATTTGGTATGATTTTGCATTTACCGAAGTTAATAGTTTTTACTTTAGAATGGCTCTTCTTTTGTGAAATCCTCAGGGAGAAATTTTGTACATTCCCGAATACGAGACTTGTCATAATGCGGTATTGATAGGAATTTGGTTTTACTGCTGGTTACTTCCAAACCAAGAACCTCGCGGTCAGGCAGTTTGAAAATGTAGCTCTTTCATACTGCGCAATCACGAGTGCATTACTCTATTCCACACCAGCTGTGGATTTTTCCAGGCTCATCCTCAAGATAAAGCAATGATAAGTGGTTGATCGGTTGGGACAATAACCACACTTTAAATCGCTGATGGTATTTTAAACGAGAAGGATGAGTCTGGAAACTTTGCTCTTCGTAGGCAGTGTTCCTGTGCCACGATAGCTTTTACGTTTAGGACGGTATCTTATTTGTTTAGCAGTTATTCTCGTATGAGCGCAGTCAACTTTCCCGCAGCTGTTCTTGGTCACAAACAGCGACGATGAGAACGTAAAAAATTCGTGTTAGGGTAGTGATTTTTGAAATTCCCGTCTTTGATGTCTGTGCTTCTTGGGTGGATGTCTGTGAGTTTCCTGTGTTAGCAAAACAGTCGCTTGATTTTTCTTGTTTCACTTGAAATGTGATGTTTTCGATGCATTTTCTTGTATGAGCCACGTTTATTTCCAGCTCTCCATGCCCTGCGTCTCTGAGATTTCTGACATTAGCGAAAAAGTCTCTCGTATTTCCTTCGTCCGCTGGAAAGCTGATGTTTTCGTTGAACTTTCTCATACGCACTTGTTTTGGAAATATTTAGTAGTAGCGTTTCTAGCATGGAGATATTCTGCAGAGTGGTTCTAGTGTTACGAGCTCACCATTTATCATAAAGCTTTATCACAATAAATACATTATTACCAGTTCGTAACGCATCGGCCGTTGGTAATACTGGTGAGATGCAAGCTGTGAGGTCCGATATGCGATGTATTTTCTGTACTCCTACCAATTTTTGCAAGACACATTGAACTGTCTAGCAGGTCGATTCTGGCTTTCCTATAGGAAAAAGGAATTAGCAAAAAACTTTTCATAGTAATTTTGTCACAAAATTTTTTTTCTGGCATACTATGCTAAATAGTTGGTGTTATTTTTTCAAAAACAAAATTAAAATGGGAATATTTTTTCTATCCAATTCCGATACTGAAATAATATTTCCTAAATTAAAAAAAAATTACATCAAACACGATTTCTCAGGAGGCCAGAAAATGATATTTTGACAAAAACGCTATGTAAATATTCTTCCTAATTCCATTTCCTATAGGAAACCCAGAATGGAACTGTAGGCCTCCATAATATTTCCCAGGCTTCTATGTTGGCATATAACTCTAACTTAGTATGGTATTTTGTAGAAAATACACTGAAAACATTCTGAAAACTGAACACATTACACTAATTTGTAAAAATAATTACCGGACAGCTTACAAACTTACCATCAATAAAAGATAGCTCTCTGGTCAAGTTCTAACCACAGAAAATCAACGCTAAGTAACTGGAAAAAGTATTCGGGAACAACTGCATGGATATAGCGAATAAAAAATTGATCTTTGTGACGACAATTTTATAGCAAAACAATCACCCAAGGAGCCCGAAGTTAATATACGAACTGAAGTACTCAACGACAACGCAACTGTTAGTGCAACTACTTTAACTTTTTCTTGCAGAAATATGCAAGCCATAAGAGCTTAACCATAACAATACCGAAGAAAAGCGATTTAGAGAATGCTCTGATGAAGTATCGTGCTCCTTAACAGTGTAATGAAAATATTAGCAATGCTCATCTTTGACCGAATATCCAGCACATATGTGCTGGGAACCACTTACCCATAAGGAATGAACAAGCTGATTTCACCGCACAGTGATCATGGCACAGTAGTTAAAGCTTTGGCTTTTGGAGCTGGAGGTACCTAGTTCGACTCCCGATACGAGGCAGGATGCAAAGTGAAATTTTATCAACAGATTAGGATCTGTAAATATAAGCCTCGAGTTGCCTGAGTAGGCATAAAGTTAAGAGCGCTACACACGAGCCAATTTGGCCGGACGGTTAGACCAATTTTGTTGGAAATCGGATCGTGTGTATGCAAGATGGACCGTTAAAATCAAGTTGGATGTGTTGGATTAAAATTCCATCCGACCGTCCAACCAACCAACCAAATCGGATGGTGTGTATCGTTGTTGGACAATTTTATTTCATTTGTGTGTTAAACTTGTTTTTAACTCGACACGTAATAATAACAGATGCTTATAAAGAATTTGGAAAACAATGACAATGCCACACAAAGTAAAATAAAGTTTAAACCTAATTATCAAAATTGGATAGTAAATCAGATGGTAAGTTGGATTGTCTGTAGATAACACCGATTTAGTAACCGACGGTCGGTCCGACCAAATTGGATCGTGTTGCGCAAACTACTTACGAAACACCAAAGAGCATCCAGTCAGTCAGGATTGTTTCGACGATATATGTCCACTATCGCACAAACACACGTAGATGCAACAGAAAATTTTAAAATCAGATTTAGCACAGAAAGTTAGTCTCAAAATTTACATCAAAAAGACATAGGTAATGAGACTGAACACGAACATTCGTACAGGACATTAGGCAATGCATCAATAAAGCTAGAAATACATTTAATCAACAATCTTCATAAATTCTGGAATGCTCCCGTCCTGTCAAGAAACACAAATCTTTCAATATTCAATCCATATGTAAAATCAGTACTGCTGTCTGGCTGTGAAAGGTAGAAATACGCAGCATATTACAAGAACACGCCAGGTACCTGTAACCAACCAACCTTACTTACAGGGCTGACTAGATGCTTCGGGAAAAACAAGATCACTACCTAAGAACTTGTCCGGCATACTAAAAGCATAATAATATTTAGCTTCACCGGACCAGTTTTGTACGGAGGGTGAATGTAATGTGTACTGTTTTTATTTGACGCAATTTATAGTTAATTGGTTGAAATTCTGAAGCTTCAATTTCTTCATGCAGTGTAATTCTGAGGGTCCATTATTCTCGTTCTTTCAGTTTTCCACAGTGAGTAGTCTGTTTCTTCAGTCTCTGTAAGTTAATGTTCCTTTTATTATCGCTATTTTCAGGTTTTTGATAGCTTTGTTTAATTTTGAAGTCCAGTTGATCTATGTAATTGTCACTTTTTCCGCAGTTACTAAGATGGCCATATCCGCAAACGTTGCTATGTTTTTCTCTATAGTTGGCAGGTCCTAGGTATGTACAACTTATAAAGTTAGTCTTAAGTCGGTTAGCTATTTAAGCTTTTAGTACTTCATAAAATTGCTTTGGTAAGTCGTTGTAATTTATATTCTAAGGCTTGCATCCATACTCGGTCGAAGGCTTGTTCTGCATCCAAGAAGTTTTTAAAAATATTTTTATTTTCTAGTACACCTTCCATTATGTTTGTAATTCGTTGTACTTGTTCTATTGTTGAATGGTTTCCTCTGAAGCCAAATTGATGTTGACAATAAATTTGAAGATGTTTTATATTCTAGCGCTCGACTTCTTTGTCAGGCCTTTCTTGCTTTTCATTTTGCTGCAACCAGTTGTCTAACTTCCAAAGGATAATTATCCACACCGCTACTTGTATGCTGTTAGTAATATCCCCCAATTAGTACCTGGTGATGAATATTATCATCAACTAGTTTCTGGAATTTCTTCTAGTGGGTTTTGTTATTTGTTAGAGTAGTTGGATTATTTCCTTAACTACCATCAACTATCGTATCATAATAATTAGGTATGTGACCCGACATAATCCTGTTTTCATAAATAGCTTTGATGATGAAGAAATCTATAAGATCGTGTATATTGTTTCTATACGTCGGCATGTTCGTTGTTATTTCATGTTCGTTGATCTCCAGAATGAAACACAACTGCATAGTCGACCTACTGCAAACAGCTCCTTTCACTTTTAAGATACCACTCTTGATCTCCTATACGTATTTTTTACAATAGGTAAATTTTAAGATCTATAAAGTGTTTGATGTAAGACCATCGACGATGCTCCTCTAGCTGTTCATGCCGGATGAAGGGCGTGGATGTTTCCATATATTTTAAAATATGAAGTTCTAGAAAATGGGTTTCCGATATAAGGCTTTTATCTATTTTTCAGAATTTAGAAAAGTTTCTAGTTGGAATGTGTTGCATTAGCCCATTCGCATGCCAGTGGCACTATTCTGGCTTTCCCTCGGAATAGGGAATTGGGAAAAATATGTTCATAGCATTTTTGTTTAAATTACATTTTTCTGACCTACTGTTAGAATTAGTTGAGTGTAAATAATTTTGAAGCAAAAGCTGTTTTGCTTTCGCAAAGCCGGCTTAGCTTTAATATGAGAGGCCAATTTTGATTCCAGCAATATTTGCTGGCGATTTTCCAGTATCATAAAATAATGGTTCATCATAGTAGTTCTAACATCACCATTTTTCGATATTTATCGAAGACTATGTCTCTTTCTGCTAGAATTAATTTGACTTCTGTTTCGCTATCAATTATTTCTTCTCTATTGCTATCATACCTACTAAAATATATTTGAACAATATCTGTTTCACTTATTTTCATTCTAGAATCGAAAATAAATTATTTGGTGATAGAAACGCAGTAGAAACATCATAATATAGCAATCTAGCAGGCTGGCAAATTTCGCGGCTTTGCGAATTTTGTGCAACAAAATTTTCTCAAACAACTTTGATTCGAAAATATTTATTTACACCAAACTATTTCCAACAGTAGACCAAGGGTAGATTCCGACAAAATGACAATTTGTCATGACATTTGCTTATGGTACAAATTGAAGTCATTGAAAATTTACGATTCGGATAAAATGATTTATGACATTATCAGCAGTTTACAGCAGCTGCATTTTTAAATTATATCAGATATATTTATTATGAAGCTTTTAAAATTATAAATACTCACACATAGGTATTTTGTATGAAAACTTATAAGTCACGAAAACGAAAGAAAAACAATGACAATATTATTAAAATTGTCAGCTTCTTTTTGGTGACATTTCGGAAAAGTCACTTCATACGAATCGAAATTGATGATCCCTTTGCTTGAGATTCTCAATAATTACCTCTTTTGCGCTGGTTGGGTGAAGAGATCGAGCCATAACTCTAGTTGTCGGGGCTATATTGTCCGATTTCATAATTGGTTGTGTAGTGAAATAATTTGATGTTCCAACTACGTTATTTGGTGGAAGTGCTTTCTCTTTAGGTTTAGCTGGTTGTTGTTCTGAAAGTAGTAGTTGTAGTAGTTGTAAAATTTTTGCCATTTCTGGATAGTGTTGAGTTTTTATTCTCTTGCTTGGCCTTTTATTTAGATCTAAGCCAATTTATTTCTCTTTCTAATTCTTCTTCATCCGTATGGAATGTATTAATGACATCATCGATTGCAGGTTTAGATGTCGTCCCAGGTGCTGCACTTGTTTGAACAGGATTTTGAGTTTTTTCGATTTATTTCTTTAAAAGAGAAAATGCCTCTAGGATTTTGTTTTTTTATTTAATAAATTTATTTATTTATTTATACAATATTACAACTGATTCAGAGATCATCTATAATTTATCTTTCTTAAATTAAGTTCTCGGGTTAAGATGAGTAACCTATTGGTTACTAATTTTATAATACTTTCTTATTCTAAAACAAACTGCCCAGCTCCAGCGGTTTCTGCCTTTGGAGTCTCCTCACTCCGCTAGTGGTGTTCAACATACGACTGATATCTGCATTTTCGTGTAGAGATAAGCGCTGTACGTGTTTTCTTGCTTGGTTCTTTATTTCATCGGTGACGTATTCCATCTTCAAGTCTCTATGGAGGTTGTCATTCCTAATTCACAATCCCTCGTAGCACTTTATTTTGGAAGCATTGTATCATTTGTATATTGGTCTTCTTGGCACAACCCCAAAGTTGGATACCTTAGGTCCGTACTGGTTTAAGCATTTGTCTGTATAGAAGCAATTTGTTGTGTATTGAGAGCTCAGAATTTCTACCCATGAGCCAGTACATTTTTCTATATTTGATGTTTAACTCTTCTTTTTTCTTCTTGATGTGTTCTTTCCATCTTAGCTTAGCATCGAGGGTCATGCTAAGGTATTTAGCTGTATTTGCATATGGAATTTGGTTTGAGTTGAGAACAACGGGAATACAGTTTACATTTTGATTTGTAAAGTTGACGTGTACTGATTTGGCTTCATTTAATGAGATGCGCCATTTTTTAATCCAGTTGCTCACCTTGTTAACTGCACTTTGAAGTTTGCTTGTTGCTTCCGAAATATGTTTTCCAAGTGCTAGAATAGCTGTATCGTCTGCAAATGTTGCTACTGTAGTACCTTCAATATTCGGTAAGTCTCTCGTATAAAGAATAAACAGAATATGTCCACGATAAAGCACGAATAAGTACGCTACCTTGTGGCATACCTGCTGATATTCTTTTTATTTCAGAGTGCTCATTTCCAAATATGCCTCTAAAATGTCGATCAGCTATGTAGGATTTAAGAATTTGATAAAATTGCTTATGCAGGTCTCGATGCAGTTTAAATTCAAGCCTTTGGTACCAAACTTTGTCGAATGCTTGAGCTACATCTAAGAAAATACTGGAGCATATTTTCTTATTCTCGAGTGCATCCTCAATGACATCCGTTATTCTGTGAACTTGTTCAACTGTAGAGTGATTTTCTGTAAACCCAAATTGGTGTGGTGGTATTAAGCATCTCTCTTCTATTATAGGTTTGAGTCTTTTCAGCAACAGTTTCTCAAATATTTTTGATATGACTGGAAGTAGTGATATCGGTCTATATGATTTTTTATCGTTTCCTGGTTTACCTGGTTTAGGAATCATTATTACTTCGGCCACCTTCCATTGTCGTGGAACATATTTCAATCTGAAAGCTGCATTAATTATTTGATTTAGCTTACGCAAACCTTTCTCGGAAATGGCTTTCACAATTTGCCCAGTTATTAAATCATAACCTGGAGCTTTTCTGATACTTAAGTTACTATTGATTTCAGTTTTAAGCTCCAATAAAGTCACATGCCTTATGTCAAGATCATCTGCTTTGTTTACGACTGTTGTATTTTCATTTGCTGTTAGTCTCGGCAACGGTTGAAAAGTCTCTACTAAATAAGCCAGCAAATAGAAAGATTTTTCTGTTTGTCACTTCTGGCCCATGATCCGTCATCGCATTTGATAGGCGGCATTTTGGATCTTTTTAGACCCTTCGTTGCTTTCCAAAGCGAGTAATCATCGTCCTTTAGTTCAGAAAGACCTCGTAGTCGCTTAGTTATGCTTTCGTTCTTAATTTTCTCTATTAGTTGTTTTAATTTGTTGCACAAAAAATTTAGAATAGTTTTGTGTTGCGGTGCACGAGAGTGCTGCCAGATTTTACGAGCTTTCCGTTTCTCTCTGAGTAGCTCTCTGATTTCAAGAGGATAGTTATGTTTCATTGTAGCTTTGGTATGAGAAATCGGTGAACTTTCCCAATCAGCTTGTTGGATATTGTTATTAAATACTTTTAGTTCATCTTCCAGCTGCACCTTCGTTCTAATTGGTTCGCCGAGATTTGTTCGATCTTCTACTAATTTCTTGAATAGATCCCAATTGGTTTTATTGTTTGTTAACGTGGTCAGATGATAGTCCTTCACTATTTTCAATGCATGTGTAGTCCTCTAAAACTCATTTTGTTACAAAGAAGTCAAGAAGATCTGGAGTTTTATGTATGTCAGCAGGCCAATATGTTGGTTTATAGCCAGAGAGGAATTCACAGTTGTTCTCGCGAGCTACATTAAATAACTCTTTCCTTTTAGAGGTTGTAAGTCTAGATCCCCAATATGTATTCTTTGCATTAAAATCACCGCCTATGACAAAATTTGGTCCTAATGATTTAAAAAGTTGACTGTAGTCTTCTTTTTTTAATTGATGGCGTGGGGGACAGTAAATAGAGGAGATACTGAGTTCCCTATTATTGATTAATTCAACTTTTATGGTTTTAACATGCATAATTTCTTCCTCAATGTCGGGCACTTCATAATGTTTAATATTATTTTTAACAATTACGGTAGATCCGTCTCTAGCATTTCCTCCTGCATGGTAGCTTTGATAGTCACGTATTTTAATAAATTAAGTTTCTGTTAATTGAGTTTCCGAGACATGACATATATCTATTTTTTCTAAGTTTAGAAAAATTTCTAGCTCTGGAGCATGCTGTGGTAATCCATTCGCATTCCAAATAACAATTCTAAGTGATCTACTCATTTGATTAGTATAGCATTGATGTAAGCTCATTCGTAATTTCTAGTCTATCCTGCTGCTTATATATAGCTTCTAGACCACGTTCTTGTTTTGCTAGGCGTACATTTATCGTTTCTATACTTCGAAATATCCTTTCTAGTGGATTTTTTTTAGTAGTATTCTGCTGCGTTATCTGAGAGTAGGATCTCCTCTCTGGCCCTATGGGCTCTGGTTGTGTCGGCACTCTAGTTGTAGTTGGAATCCTTTCTCTTCTAACATTACTGTTTTGAGTCGATTGGCGTGTTTTATTTCTTAACCTTTGCAGTTGTACCGCTACTTCGCATCCTCTATAGTTGGCTGGGTGTTGTCCTTTACAGTTTATACACCTTGTAGGTTCGGTTCGACTAAGAGAACAGTCTTCCGCGTTGTGTCTGCCAGCACATTTTATGCATCTAACATCTCTCCCGCAATATCTTTGGGTGTGGTTATAACCTTGGCATTTCTTGCATTGAGGTATTAACCTCGTGTTCTTTTTCAGTGGTTCTATTTTAACCCTCATATTAAGTATTGCTTTGATATTAAATATATTTTCATTTTTTTTTGCTTTTGTTGAATGTGAGCATGAATAGCGGGATCCCTCTTTCAACGATCTTGGTTCCTTGACTATTTTCAACTTTCTTTGACATCTTCTATTCTATCCTCCTTCTTGCAGGTGGGATGTAGACCTCTGACCATAACCTTGATTTCTCGGTTATTTTTGTCTTCATATGTATACCACTCTTTACCTTCTTCAGTGAGCTTTGTGACTAAAGCTGTGTATGCATCGGGATCTCTTGTGTTTATCTTCCAAACATTATTGTTTAGTGCAACTACTCTATAGTCGTTTGTGGATTTCATTAGAGCTTGGATATTCGCAAACTCAGTAATACATATCACATTAATTGGCGATGGTGCTTTGGTCTTCATTACAACCTTGCGTTTTTCTTGTCGCTGGTGATGTTGGGGTACAGGCACTGGTTTGACAGTTTCATTAACTTTTGCTTGCGAGAGCTCCTCAACTTCTTGCGAGAATTCTGCTCTTCGTTTTTTCCTTGGAATTTTCTTCTGTTTGTGTATCCAATCAGTTTCTCTTGCAAGTTCCTCCTCATCTGTGTGAAACTCCCCGTCAGTACGGGCAAGTGTGTTGGTTTCGTTATATCAAGTAAGAGGAGTTTCCACAACCTCTGTCAGATTGGGTTTCTTTAGCTCGTCGTTTTCTGTCTTTAACTTAGCGATTTCATTGCTAAGTTGCGATGTGACATTTTCTATTTCACTCAATCTTCTGCGTAGTTCAGCATTTTCGATTTCCTGCTGAGTTGCGAACTCTATTTGTCTAGGTGGTGACCTAGCTAATTTTGAACTTCGATCGAATGTGTATAGCAATGGTTGGCTCACCCCAGAATCCTTTGAGCCGGCCTCGTTAGAGGGTGGATTTGTCAACTGAGCAGTTGGCGTACCACCTGGGGTAAACATTCCTTTTTGTTGAAAACTCATTGCATTATAATGACTGGTTATTGAAGCAGCTACCAATCTAACAAGTGAAGTTGGCAGTGGGTCAGTGGAGAGAACATCATTTGCTAGGTTCTCGGTGTTCGGTTATCCCGCCGTTTCTCGGTTGCCAGAGCCTCGATGGTTAATTAGCAGGGAGCACCACGTGCAGGTGAGGTTGACATTTGGGCTGGTGTATTGACCTTCTAGACCGATGCTCCTTACCCCCCATGCCTATAGGATGGCAACAATTTTACAATAGTCACTTGATTCCTGGTTTCACAGATATTGCCTTGTTTAATTGCATGCAAAACTCTATCTGTTCCATTTTTAAGCGTGGGACTGTGGGTAGTTCATGAGACGCTTTCGCTTCTTCTTTTCTGGTTCTTTCTTGGTTTTTACTTCCACACAGAACTTGGAAACGGTTACCAGTTCTTATTGCTGCCGCAAGGTTTGGAGTTTTGCTGCAAACTGCAACGTAGTCTTGAGATTATCACTGGAGTCTTGGTATTTTCTTTTAGATGTTAAAGTTAACATTCAATACCCGGTTGCCAAATGAATGCGAAACCGTTCCTGTTTCGTTAATGTTACTTTTTGGGTCGGTTAGTTAGCTTTATTCATTATATCGCAATATCGTGTGGACTCATGATGTCATTGTGATGAATGATGGATTAACTACACTTAAAATATTTGTTGATGTACCACTTTTTAATTTTTGCCAATCATTCACAATTCTCTGTATTGCATTTTTATTTATGCCAGAAGTCGATGAAACTTGTTGCTGGGTTGTAATTTATTGAGAAAATAAATGTTCCGCACATTATACACTGCGTTATGCAAATCTTATGCAGAATTTTTAGAATACCTATTTGTATATACGTCAACCATTAATAGCAAAAGAAGTATTAAATTCAATAGATCTAGACTAGATATGCTGGTTTCCCAAATGGAAAGATCGGTTGTATTCTGTCGATCTTGTGTTTTAAATACAAAAATTGAAAAATAAAAACATTTATTATTTTCAATTTTCCTAAACTTTATTTTAGTGAAACAAGCGAGTATACATTTGGTGACACAATTTATTAAAAAGATCATTTTTAAATATGTGCTTTCGGTCAATACCGACATGACATTAATATCTGGCCCATTTTATATATCAGTTCTTACAAGAACGTCAAATTTAAACACACGTATGCGATGAACAACGATTTTGATATCCTGTTTTCATATTATGTTTTCTGAGTACTGGAGATTTAACAAATTATGAATTGACGACATTGATTGCTGATGAGAAATTCGATACCAAACTCGTGTTTGTCATATTGTTTGATAATTAGTTCTGTTTCTTGTAGAAGATTCTTATCTGAGAAGTTTGTGGTTGGCTTCTTGTGCTTCAACTACATTCCAAATTAAAAAAAGACAAATTTTGAAAGCTCCAACAGCTTGTGCTCGGTTTTTACCGTCTTGTTACTGACTAACAAGTTAATGATTTTAAGTATAACCTAAACTGGTTCGATTCTGTGTTATTTTGAAGCTACCTGTAAAATAATTTCATTAAAAATTACTTATTTAAAATTTTCCACTGATTTCTAACATTCATTATTTTTCGTTATTTTCAGTATACATATCTATATTATTTGCAACCCGTCTTTATGGGTCAACCGACAAGGTAAGTGATAAGCTTTATATTTTAGTTTAGTTTGTTTCGTTAAACAAAAGTGAAAATAAATAGAATTTACTCGGGCAACAAAAATGGTTATGTAAAGTGAATGCAAGTGATATTATTAAATTAATCAAATATGAGTGAAACGAACGATAATAATAATAAATCAAGTGAATCAGTAACCAATCAATCGGCTGCTAGTACACCAGCTGCAACACCAACAGCAACTAGCGATAATAGTAATAGTGAAAATAGTGGTAGTAATACAAATAAAAAAAGTTTCTTGCCAACACTACAAAAAGCTTCTGGCTTAAAACCACCGACTACATTATCGATAAGCACGACTAATTTAAATACTACATCAGCCAGTGGTATATCACGTATTGGACGACCGTGCCAAGGACACACAACACCTAAGGCTGGCATACCACCACTGCCTGAATCAAAACGTAAGTAAAACATATAAAATTATATGAGTTGTCATGTTGCATGTCGCATGCCTGACGTTTTTTGTTACTTCATTAAATCTGCGCGTTATATTCTCACGTGTCGCAAATTGACACTTATAATATATAAAGCATAAACTGAACAATAATGATAGCAATAAAATCAAAATCCATTTAACAATAATTACGACCGGATGAAGATTTAATATCTCGTTTGTGCTGTGTAGAAAGAAATCTTGAATTGTCTTAAGAGTTTCATAATTTGCATATATGTGTTTTTTGATAAAAACAAATAGAAAGTGATTCAGATTGTTTATGTTTCGCAGTAATTATAAGACATAGCTGAGATTTATGTTTCGTGTTTTTTTCTGGTAAAATATTTTCGCAAAGCAACAATATAATCTCTCATTTATAAAATAACATAAGATTAATGTGTAGATCACCAATTTTCTAGACTATTATCATATTGTTGTCTGAATCATGTTCCCTATAAATAACTGACCACGATAATAATTTTTTAAAATTTGCGATAAATTTTATAATTAATGGCTCTTGAATATTATGATATAATTATAATCACGTCAATTGTTCATAATTTGCAGATAAGAAATTACAATATTCACAATTACTTATAAGTTCACAAGATTGTGCTCTCTCATTCAATATTCATTAACAAAAATATAAAAATATATTTCTCCCACCACTTTCATACGATGCGGGTACGTGTATCTATATCGAGTTCCTTAAATTAATTGAAAATAATTAAAAATCCATAATCTTAATTAATGATCCAAAGAAATGAACGAAAAGTTACGTAATAACAAAATTAAAATTTAATTCAGTTTGGTAAGTGAATTAATTAGTTGTAGAATAGTTATCGTAAATAAAAAAGGCAATTTCCACTTTGTTGTGTGAAATGTGTTCAACCGGAACCAAAAGTATGGTGGAAGTATTGAGGCGAAAATTTATTCAGCGATTTGTTTTGTATTGATTACCGGATTTTATCTATGCATTTTGGTGCCAAGGTATAACGCCTTTTAGAAATTACCACCAGATCAAAACTTTGGTATCAGTTATGTTTTGATACTGATTTTACTTCTATATACATTCTTCAAATTCAGTTCTGGGTAGCTGTGCAAATTAAAAAACAATTCATAATGAATTATTTTTTTATGTTTTGTATGAATGACCGGCTACTATTTTGGTAATGCAATTAATTAAAATTTTTAAATTGTATTCATTGATGTGGTTAGTTGTATGTTTCGACTAAATGTCTAACCAAAAATGTAAATGTTTTTATCAAATACATGTTTGTTGAATTATTTAACATAGTTTACGCTGCTTATGGAAAGGTAAATTATACGTAACCGTCACCAAGGCGACGAATCTGTACTGATGGAACTGAGTTGATTTAAGACCGGTCCACGAGTAACGAGAACGATATGATTATTTTTTCCAAATAAAGAACGAAAAATAAAATATGTTTAACACATCCGTTTAAAACATTGCGACCCTTCTCAACGTTATACTGAATTCGAGCAGCAATGGAGCACCGCACTGGTTGTTGAAAATTTCAAATACTGCGCCACCCACATAGCTAGCTTTGCGACGCTTTTGTGATGACCTATACACTTCACAACTAGGAAAACCTTATTTTCATCTGTTTCTAAGACGCTTATATTTTCTAGCATATACAAGAAAATAATCTTATCTAAACAATTCGACCTCCAGCCAGTATTTCTGATATTGTTATGTTGCCTTCTATCAGGAGTAAAAAGTTCGTAGAATATAACTTGGAAGCCACTATGTTTTTATCGCTCATTCGCTTTCCAAGAAACGCCTTAATGATGTTACTAATCCAAATAAGAGCAATTATTGATCTGATCTGATCCAATCATCATCCGAAGCTTTGAAGCCACATGCGACAAGCACCGTCGATTTTCACCATTTCAAAGCCAGGCTCTCTCCACCTAGTGTTTTGGTATGTTCGTGGACCATCGTTTGACGGCTGTTCTAATTTCACACATAGTCTGGTTAATCAGATCTCGCGCGCCTCCACAGTGATTAAGATTTAGCCGTGACAAAATCACAATATACTTGCTTTTTTTAATTCTTCGCAAGACATTTCATACATCGCAGCCCTCCTTTGCATGTATTAGATCCAGCTATATTAGAAGTGGCCACTAAATATTTTGAATTGAGATTAAACGATAAGTTACAAGTTGTAATACAGGATGGTATCCAGTAACTTGAAGAATCCGCATATATAGTATAAGCATAAATTTGATTCGATCATTTTTGATGTCCATAATAAAAAATCATCTGTCTCACGTCAAACGGCATCTTTGTTCTGACTTTGGCGTGTCGTAAGGAAAAGCTACTAGAAAATTTGATGAGCGATTTAAAAAATCGTTTAAAGTTATCTACACATATCAAGTGGAGAAGGAAAGAAATCAAATACTGTATTGCACCGATAGTAAAGTTTACGAGAATGAGACTCACGATGATTTTTTTAAATTAATAAAATCAGCGATATACAACGGTATAAACTATATGGTCAAAGAAAAATCCAATTGATCGAAGAATTAGATTGTGTTGCATTTTTTAAAAACATTAAAAATTTAAGACAACATTCGTTTTATTTTATTTGCTTACGGATAAAAATCCCAGAGTACAACTTTTATTTTGGTGTACCTTCTTATGGCTCTCAATCGGGAGTTTCATTCGCATGAAAATCCATGTCGTAAAGATACGATTATAAAGATGAATCCCATGGCTGATAGTAGCAGACGGTTAAGTTTTGGTTTACGGTTAAGTTTTGGTATGTGTCTGATCCAAAATGATAAATCCAAAACTACCGACCGTAAACAGAAAACCACTTGCTAAACCTTCCATAATATATTGCCCGTCTTCCTTCTATAGTTGATTCACCACTTGAGGGCTCAACAATTACATCGTAAATAATTCCTATCTGGATTACTTACACCGGTAACCAAAAAATACGACAAAAAACATTTTCATTGTAGATAGCTGATGAAATTAACCATGATCGACTTAAGATTTTTAATTAGGAACTTCCAATATTGAGAACGGTGAACTATACAACGTTTCTAGCATTTTTAATTAATGAAAACAACTAACAAACTACACTAAAAATTAATTGACCACGAGCGGCACTTAGCGGAAAAATTTGAAACTGAACGAGTTATCCCAACTTGATAATTCGAAATTAATCGTGCTATGCCAATTTGAAAATACGCGTAATTTTTGTTATTACGAAATGTCATTGAAGGATAGCTAATTTATTTTTTATTTTTTCCGCTAGCTGGATTTCCCAACTTTTACAATCGTCAATTGAGTACATGTTTTGACTATACTCACAGTACTTATTTACTTTTTTATTTTGACAAACAACCTACACAGTTTTATTTTTTCACTAACTGTGTTGATTTTCGAATTGTTTTCGAACTTGTACTAAAACATCTAACTTCACTGTTGTCTTACTTATAAAAAAAAAAAATTGACACGATTTTACAAGGCAGTGCAGTGATGGAAAAGTCGGTACAATTGTACTTTTTTCGATACAATTAATTTGTAAAAGTACAAAAGTACTTTAGAGCGGAATTCAGTACAATCTGAAAAATTTGGATTTCTTTATTTTTTGCTTCATTTTATCAAAATTTCACTATTTTGCTTGTATGTATAGTAAATTGTTACGTAACGTTGTTTGTTGGTTTGTGGGTTGATTTTGTGTATACAAAACCCTTCCATTTAAAAAAGTATAATATCCCAGTTCAATGAACATTGAGAAAATAATATTTATCTGGAAACTCTTCCATTTAAAAATACTTACAATGGCAGTTCAATGACTGTTGAGAATTTACCATGCATTTTTCGGTAGCTTTACGTATATCACAATTTTTAAGTTCGTTCGCATATAGCCCTGCCCCTCTTAGAAGAAAAATATTTGTTGTATACATTCTCAGATCAACCCCCATTCCAAACGACCACAACAGTAAAACTTCTTTTTATTTTTTATATTCCCCTGTACCTCAGAAGCCCTGTAAATGGCAAATCCCACCGAAGCACGGGCAAAAACAAAAAAACAGAGCCTGGTCCACAATCCAAAGCTGTAAATATAATAATAATAAAAAGACCAAAATAATTTCATAAAGCATTCTTTTTTTTAATTAATATGTGATTATTTTTATAAAAGGAGTATCAAACTCGTCTGACGAACCATCAATAAAAAAGTATATACCTAATTCAGTTCCATATAGGGAGGAATGGAAAGTTCATTACAAATGGCTCGTTCAAGATAATTCTCTGCACTGCAAAAAATGTATGTTGTGCAATATGTATGTTGTGCTATTGGTGCGGTAAAACGCATATAGAGCCACACGCCGCAAATGATTCACATAAAAAGGCATAGCAAAGCGCAAAGCAATCACCGAAAATTGAATTGCTTCTGGACAAACATACCGAAATTATTTCGGATAACGCCAAGAAGTTAGAAATTTGCCTGGGACCCAATTTTGGTTGAAATCGGGAATAAAATTTATGAGTTTTACCTTTGTTTCACATACGTACTAGACGTAAATATTGAATTTTTCCGCTGTTTGTATCAAACAGTTATATGATTTAACGTTTTAGGTCTAGTAGGTAAGTAAAACTACTGTAATTCTCATAATTTTTATTACCATCGTTTGAGCAAAATTCGGACTCTGGGGTTATTTGTGGCTGAACATAATTTACCGTTTGCGGTCTTGGATCATTTGAATTTTGTGTTGAAATCCTCAATTACGGATTCAAAAATTGTTAAAAAATGATTATCAATCGCCAAAAAGGTCAAAAAATAATTAAAAATCTAACAGGACCAGATAATTCAAAAATTGTCTCTGAAAAGCCAAACGACAATATTTTTCAGTCTCGAAATTAGACAAAAGCACCAATATACGATGGCAAAACATTTAGCCATAATTGTAAAGGTATTTGATAAACAATGCCGTGACCGATTTTTGGCTCTTACTAATATTGTAGATTGTTCGGCGTCTGGAATTTAATTTATTTCTTATTACTTGACAAAATATTAATTTTGTTAAATGTATTTATACCTTTTTTTATTTTATTTGTGATTTATAATTTTTTAAGGCTTGAAAAATTTACTTTGTATAATTTTTATATTTTTATTTATTTTGTAAATCACATAAAATAAATTTTCAAATGTATTTTACGTATTCTACATTTTGAATAAGGCAGTTTTCATAATAAGTTTTGAATTAAAAACTATTTCTGGATATTTGATATAAAAAAACATTAAAAAAATTTAAATACAATTTAACTCGATTTAGTACAATTTCATTTCAATTTTCAGTACAAATCAAAAAATCCATTTTCCATCACTGAGGCAGTGTCCTATATTGATACTATTTAATATTTCCTAGTACTCTCTCCGTATTGAGCTCAAGCTCATTTGTTACAGAGGACACTGCAAGAAGTGCGACTGTACCCCAATTAATTTGGAGAGGCAGCCTACTTGGCGATCAATATGGAATTCTAGGGCACCCAGAAAAAAAGTTGAAATAACGTTTTTCATATGCAAAATCAATAAAAAACATAGATAGTTTTTACAGGATGTTTTTTCTACAAAAATTAGAATATTCACTCCCTCCTCTTTAACCTCACCCCTTTACTTGTGTAAAGATACACACACAACGAACCCTTACAAAAATGAAACTTCCTCAAGTTTCTTTCTTGGCAGTTGGTTTCGTTCTGATAAAAAGTTAGTTTATACGCATCAGGTTGCAACGACCAAACTGCAAAAATTCAATTCTTGCTTTATGCCTATAGTACAACAGAAGAACTTATCGATTTGACGAATTACTTATATCACCAAATCAAAAACTTCTTCAAAACATCACTATATGTCTTCAGATAAAAATTTCATAATTAATTTATGGGCAAAATGTAATTGCAATAAATTTTATGTGAATTCAATAAATGAAAGTTATTGACAGAATAACGACAAGAATCACGTTGCAAATGTAATAACTTTGGTTATTGAATTAGCATTTTTGTACAACCCTTAAACGATAACAAACTTAATCGTACAATAAAAATGGAAAACGCATCAAGATAAATTTTTGTTTATAACGTCATGTCAAAATAAGTGTCAATTGGTATATTTCAGGTCGTTAAAAGATTTTTTATGGATGAATTTAGTTTTAATTTGAATGGTACAACGATATTACGGATAGTAGCGGAATTTTGGATAGATAATTTCCCATTCAGCGCTCAATAGCCCGCCCAGATAGCGAATAAATAAACAGCAATTGTTAAAGTTTGTGTGTCGGTCAAACAGGGAGGTGCCTTAAAACCCGTTTTAAAAAATATGTTGATGAGACAAAACTTACTCATAACTGTTTTCTTATTAAATTCAATTTTGACACAACATTTAACGTGGCGGCCCATCTACCGTTTATTTCGAGTGTGGCAACACATATTATTCATGTTATGACAGAAAGTTAGTTTAATGTTTTACATTCAGGAAATGGGTTGCTTTACGCCTGAACGGAATTTTGAAATATTGAAAACTTATACTTTCAAAGTGCGATATCCAAACTGTAAGGAAATTTCGCAGAAAATTCAGTAGAAATGAAATGCCTACAAAGCATTTTGTGTATCAATTTGTAAAGCGAGTTCATGAAACTGGATTGTTATTGGTTAAACCAACACGTGCACGTGCATTTACAGCGCGTACAGTCGAGAACATTGCAGCTGTTGCTCAGTTCAAGAATTAACATTTCACGCAGTTCTGTGATGAGAACTTTGCATAAATACCTCGATATAAAGGCGTACAAAGTTCAATTAGTGCAGGAGCTGAAGCAAAATTGCCATCCGCAACGTTTTCGGTTGGCTAATTGGGCTGTGGAATGCTTGAAAGAAAATGAGCTTTTTTACCGAAAAATCATCTTTTCCAACGAAGTCATTTTCATCTATTTTCGTCCACAAGCAAAATTGTCGCATTTGGGACTAAGAAAATCCACACGTATAATAAGATAAGATAGGAGTTCATACAATCGAAAATGTTCTGGAAAATTGGGTTTACAAAATGGGGTACTGTAAAGCCATTCGTGGACGTTATTTGAATAATACTTAATGCCAATATATACCCTTTTGAATAAAACAAACCGCTTTGAAAAATATTTATTCGTCTTTGTATTAGAGCCTAATTAAATTGTAAACGTTAGATGGACCACCCTATAATATAAGAAAACCATACAGTCGGCAGCATAGACACGAACCTCAAAATTCTCCACACAATTAAGAAAGGTTGCACGATGAATAGACTGGAAATTTATAAACAGTGCAATACCCCTTTCTTGCTGAATGGTAAAATAAAATCGCGCATTTTTATCGTGATATTATGTTAATTTTATTAATTTTAATATTTTTGACGTCTTAATAAAATTAGTAGTACCTTAATAATTGTTTTAAAAATATCAAAATTGTGTTTTATAGTTTGTAGATTACATCTATCCTTTAATTTTCGGAAACTCTTAATTTTTAATTAATAACTTCCGATCAAATTAAATTCTTACCTTGGCTCTCTAAGGCCAGCCACGACCAAGTCGACACAGCCTGCATACAAAAATATTTTAAATCATTTGTAAAATATTGCTTTAATACTATCGAGTAACATTGATAAATTTACGTGCCATAGCTTTAGTTTTCGAATGCTACGCCATTCTAAAATTGCATGCACATTTTAATAATATATGTTATGAACATGTCCGTTACTCAAGTTATAAAATGTCAACGGTGGTGAGGTAGTTTGATGACCTCTTTACCTTTTAAAATTTCTAAAGATTTATCGACAGAGAAGTCCATACAAATTTAATGTGCTTTCCAAATTTGGTGAAACCCCAATTTAGGAAAATGTTTACTTTTTATAGAAAATTTTATATGCCGAGACCCAAAACTAATATTTTGTGTAAAACAAATCTCAGAATGTTTGGCCACTTTTATGTAAACACGATAAAGTAAATAACGATTAAATATTTATGTATTTACAAATACCTGATATTAAGGTAAATACCACGCGATAACCGAGCTGCTTGTGGACATCTTTACTCACTCACTGATAATAATATTTTATTAAATAACATATTAGATTAAACACCAACACGTCATACAACTCGTAATCTAAATCATTCATATATATTAGAATGGAATAAAACGCCACTTAATATTTTCGATTTATGTGATTCATTGCTACAATTATTACTGAATGAATGTAATATGACCAGGTCAGTGAATTTAATTAAATCCACATTGTGTTGCATTTCAAATATATAAGTATGTACATAAGATCACTATCAATATAGTGCTCAATTAACTATTTTGATTGACAGCTACGCTACAGTACTGTGTATATATTTAGTTAGTAGTAAACCCAATATTGGAATGACCATGAACATATCAAAATCGCGATTTTATAAAATCACGCCGTATAATCATTTCTTATAATACAAATAAGTAATTCGTTGCTATTTAGTCAAAAATTTGGTTTTTGTATAAGAAATTAACTTCTCCATAAAAAAAAACTAAAAATATGATGATATTTACTTATATTTACTAAGTATAAGATTTATTTTCGTATAATAAACATCTAAAGTTATTTTGAAGGTGACATTGCTTTTATTTAAACTCTGTCATGTCAGCGCAATTCATCCATCCAAAATTTATTTACATTTTTTTTGTTCTAGAGCGTTTTTAATGTATTACGTCGTTTCGAATTGTTAATAACTTTATGATGTATTGTTAATCATTTATAAGATACGAGTACATGGCATTAACCGGTGTTTAGGTGTGTTGTATGGCGAAAAGTTTAAACAGAAGTCATATTACCAATTATTTATTAAATATTCACAATGTTTTAGAAATTACTTATCACTTCTTGACGTTGTTTACTTATCTACTTTTATAGAATTATTCGAAAATTAGAGCTTGGGAGTTAAGCAACCCCTAAAATTTTTATTTAACGGTAAATAATATAATTTAGCTAAAACCTTGATATCCCAAGTTTATTTTGTTCCCGATTTTAGCGTTTTACATGAAAGAAGCTATAGTTTCGTGTACTATTGTTAACTGTCACATTACAAAAAAAAACTAACAACATTTTTACAATGAGTGGTGGCAAAGTGGTCAACATGCTTGCTCCAGCGACCGGAGGTCCTGGGTTCGATTCCCGGTGGTGACAAGGAAAAAATTTCACGGCTGGTTTAGGATCAATGAATTAATCACTCATTATCCGAAATGAAAATATGATTATGAAACCTCATTTGAGGCGGCCAAATCCCTTGATGGGATGTAGTGCCAGAGAGAGAGAGAGAGAGAGGTGAATGAAAAATGTTCTTCGTTAACACTAGATTGCCCAAAGAAGTCATTTTGACTGCTTTTTAATTTCAATTAGTAAAAAAAATATATTTATAATGATACAATTTCGTAGGATTTTGTGACTTTACATGATATAAATGCATTTATTAAAGGTGGTATTTTCATCCCCCCCTCCCCTTCTTTATTTGTGCTATAACATATATAGTATGTATGTACCTTTATTGCCCAAAAACAGTCATTTTGACTGCTTGGGAAATTTAAAACAATTAAATGACTGTATTGAAATAATATTTCTCATTTTTTCTCACTTAAAAAGATATTGTACACTTGCTTATTTTATATCATTTGCGCCCTAAATTCATGAAAGAAATGAAAGAATAGAAGTGATATATTAAAAAAGCTAACGAACATAAGTGAAGAGTGCTCCGATATTGAATCAGATGCAATACGTTTTGAAGTATCATCTGATAATGAAATGGTGCACATTCAAAGTAAAGCACCTTAAACTAAAAAGATCGATGGAGAATCGACCAGTAATGATGAAAATGAAAATGTCATCAATGTGTCTAGAAAAATGTGTATGATGCGAAACTCTGATGAAAAAACTGAAAACACTTCTCAGGAGATCGAAACAGCTACTGATGGTACTGTGAGGTTAAAATTTGGCGAAGGTGGTTTCCTGGCAGTTTACCATTTCCTTGTATTTTCAAGGATGTGAAAGGGCCAACAAGCCACACAACAAAGAATATTATGGCAGATAATGTTATCAGCGCATTTTCGTTGATAGAAGATGACCGAATTATGAAGAATATAAGAATGTTCACAGAAGAAGAACGCCGAATTGTGAAAAATGATTGGATAATATCATTACCGGAAATACGTGCATTTATTGGGATTGTATATGCTCGTGGAGCTTTTGAGGCAAAGCTGGGGTCTCGATTTTTTTAGAAAAACTATGGTCGGAGAAAAGTTTATGCAAATCCTACGATTTATTCGGGGCTTTAGGAGCTTCAGATAAATTTGCCTTGGTTTCAGAAATATGGAATAAGTTCATAAAAAACAGTCTTGCTATAAACCAGGGCAAAAAATAACAGTTGACGAGCAATTATTTCCTTCAAAAGCCAGTATATACTTAATAAACCCAGTAAATTTGGCATCAAATTCTGGCTTGCAGCAAATCTCAGTAGCAAATATGTTTTGAATATGGTTTTCCTTATTTGGGGAAAAATGAACAACGACCATCGTCAATGCTTCTAAGTGAATACGTTATTCTGAAACTTGTCCAGCCATATACAGGATGTGGAAGAAATATTATGACCGATAACTTTTTATTAGCATATCGGCTAGCGACAAAAATATTGGCTAAAAAATAACATAAAATGCAGCCAAACAAAAGAAGGATAAAATGCCTCGTTTTCCACAGTTAGAACTACAAAATGTAGCCAAACAAACGAAGGATAAAATGTCTCGTTTTCCATTCTGCTATTTAAATCAAAGAATTGTGTTCTTACAATATATAAAAGCAAACCAAATAAAAGAGTGGCTGCTCTAAGGCCCTTTTCCAATTACCGACTTATTTGTGGACACCGACTTATTTAAATAAGTCACCTCGCGAGAAGACTCCATAAATATGTCTTGACTAAATGTAATACATGCAGTTTTTTTCAAATCTAGTAGCAACGACCAATATGTCAAGAAAATTTTTTCTTCCATATATTAGAAATTGCGTTTTGTTTTTTTTTGTTATTACGTCACAAATAAGTCGGTACAATGAATTGGAACAAATTGACTGACTTATTCAAGATGGCGCCATATAAGTCTGAAATAAGTCGGTGATTGGAAAAGGGCCTAAGTTCTAAATCTAAATTTGTGAAAATTGATAAGAGTAATAAAAAATGTTTTTCCAGAATCTATTATTCGAGTGCGGTTTAAAATGGGCCAGCTTTATTGTGGTTTATCGCCAAATTGTTTAAAAATGTTAGTGTACATTTTTTAAACCAAGTGAATAATATGAAATTTCACAAAAAATGTGGTCTAAAACGATTCAAACCATGGTCTAAAATAAACCAAATTTAAACCGAGTGGGTAATATGGACGTTAATAATGTATAAAGTACTTTTGTTTTATTTTATAAGTGCAGTAAATTTTATTTATTACTTAATATTTATAATAACATATTATATAATTTTAAATATTATGAAAGAATATTAAAAATAATCGTACTGCTTTTGGGCAATATAGGTATCGATTCGTAAATCGATTAGTACAGTAAATTGAAATTTTAGTACAAATTACTTTTCAAATCGTACCAATTCTCTAGTAAATAAAATTAGGTAACTGCGGCTTAAAGGGACGCATCGTTCCTAGGAATATACAAAAATTGGTATACAGGTACACGAACTATTGTCATAAATTTTTGTTCCAATTATTCTTATTGTTTATACGAATAAATTTAAGTTGTATATTTGCTCAAATTTGCTGCGCAATATACACAATCAACTTATTGAAAAAAATAAATAAAAATTGTGACAAATAAAACTGTGTTCATAATTATTCAAGCGCATTTTTATTTCATGGGAAATGCTAATGAATATAAAAAAAATATGTCTAGTAACATGGCCGCCATATTTTCATAATTTGTTTAGCAAAGACAAAAAACCATTACTATTTACCTTTTGTGTCTTCGCTTTACCCTACTTTTTAGTACAGCATTTCAATTTACCATACACTGTTAAAAACGGCATTTACCCTAGATTTACCTTAGAATTGGCCCACAGCCTAAGTTTCAGTCTTTCTAGTGTTAGTTTACTTCCCCAGTAAATCGCGCTCGCGCTCCCTGCACGTCACAAACACAAATGCTACTATACTATATCTTTCCGATTACACTAATTTTGTTTCATACATTTTGGGACAAAAACGATATAATAAACAATCTCGCGAGTAACAAATTTGACAAACTAAGCAAATAAATAACCCATAATGAACCACTACAGTCAGAATACGTTACTAATTTGCAAGAAGAAGATAGTTTATTTCACCCCTTAATTATCAAATAGGTTTCAAATATTAAAAATTAAAAGACTTATTAACTTTCCCCTCAATTTTAAAATTATTTTTATTAAAATATTATATTTTAAATTAATAAAAACAAAGAAACAAAAAATAACACTAACATTTTACGTAAGAACATGATTGATCTTTAAATTAAGGTTAAGATATCCGGATTCTACATTTCCGATTTTCAATAGTTTGTTTTAATATAACTAGAATTCACCTTTTCATTAATAAAATTATATTTGTCATTTGCTTACTTCTATTGTTAACGATTCCGTTTTCTGGCACTTTGGTTGTCAATAAAAAGATTCACATTTACCTTTTAATCATCAACCAATTCTAACAATGTACTCTCTCCGTATTTGAAGGGGTGGAGAGGATGCCTCCACATGTCTCCGGCATAAGCAGCATCACAATGTGCCGTCAACTTTAAATCGCTTTCGAAATTGAACTTAATTTCATCACTAGTACCACCATTCAAATATCTGAAGTTTCGTTTAATAATAATAATAATAATAATTCCTAACGACCAATCACCCCTTCCTGATCGCATTCTACTAAGTTAAAATTAAAAAAAACACAAAAAAATGAGCTCAAACACCTCATCACCTCATCTACTACTTCACCTACTCTGGGATACTTGGACGAGTACTCTTTTGCCTGGTGGAGCAATAGCTTGAATAGAGGTCATTTCGTTGTTCAGATTTAGTAAAATTTGGAAGTAGGAATGCCCTACTGAGATAACTCTCCATTCGTATGTATTTGGTTGGCAACAACAACGACACTGATCGTTAAATCAATCAGTTCTCTTGGTGGTCTTCTTCCAAAAGTGTTTCTGCTGCGGTTAGTTATGGCTGACTGGATAGCTAGACACGGCTCTTGGATGTTTGGTGAAGTTTCGTAGTTTTCATTGTGCCGGTTTAGATTTTCGCTGATAGGTTATTGGCAACTTTGCAGAAAGTCATCATTTTTAGTGCATCGATATTCCAGCGCAACGTTTTCTTTGCTTGCCGGTTAAATGTGGATGATTAATTGCACTTTTATTTAAACAGAACGAGCATATGATCACCATGCATGCCCGCACCTATATAAGATCTAACGTTAGTTATGTTGGCGGAATATCGCTTCGAGATCATGACGTGATCAAGAGTAAAGTGTGTTCACCTTACTGTCATGCTAGATGTCTTTAATTAATTTTCGGTGTAAAACAGGTTTTATTCGATGTCTTCAATTGAAGATTACGGTAATTGGTTATTATGTGCGACAACAAATAAGTTCATGTTAAAATATCATCAGATTAATCAGAAGAACATACATAAATCCGTTTCGGATAATGTGACTAATTTGCCAATGATACATAATTTTCTAATTTACGCAGCCATTCAAATGTAATTTTTCTTTCATTCCATCAAAACGACATTTAATTTTAAAATGTTCCAGTTTGTGCAAAACGCTATGTAGTTTTAGCGAGACGCTGGTTGTTAATATTTTTTATGATGGCATAAAATATCAAAATATTCTGTTCATTTTTATTTTAATGACTATTCACGTGATGCCACATATAATTTAAACAAGCCGACAGTATATCCCGCATAGAAGTCTTAAATTGAAAAATTCATAAACTATTTAATTACCGATTTCAGTTCTATATGGCAATAAATACACGCAGGCGAAATATGTGAGGTTTGTTTCAAATATCTTGCAATAACTAGAAGCGGAATCGAGTTAAAATAATTTCGAAATTAAAATTTAATAGGTTTCGCCGAAACTAATTATCTAAAGATTAACCAAAAATTAAAGTGGAAATCATCGTCTTGAACTTGAAAATATTTTTATCGTAATTTTCTATATTTTGCTATACTATATTCTTCTAAAACATATTACATTTGCTATTTTGTACATGTAAAACATAAATTTCCTAATTAAAACGTACAAACCCGAACTATTTGTTGGTAGGAAAAGTTGTGCATACATATGTTAGACAATAATCCGTATATGATGTACAATTTTCGTCCAACTCATAATTCAAATACAAAAATTCAAAAATTCGTATCTGATTTGCTGTCCGTGGTTAGGTAGTTTCATTAGGGCTGGTTGAATGAGAATTTAACAAGTTATTTCAGATGGTATCGGTTCCTGAACCCTAATCTCTGGAAATAATAATAATTCGCAACGTACCAATTATCCCTCCCTGGCCGTACGCGGGAGTTTCAATCAATATTATTATTATTTTGTTGAATATTAACAGAGATGCTGGACTAAGAAATGAATGCAAAGTACATATAATGGACTAGTTATAAGATAATTCAGAAGAAAAATACCCTGCCGGAGGAAAGAGGAATACTGGGAAATGAGTCTTCTTAATTCAAACAGATTTAATTGAAAAAAAACATCAAAAGAAAAATAATGAAATAAAAGAAAAAATTTGGAGGAAATTTAAATTTTAAAAGTTATATTTGTGAAAATAAGTGCACAACAAAAAATTGACAATGAAATAAATAAAATAAAAAATTAGTTAGTTAGATGTATGCATGTCAACGTTTCTTTTAGGTATTCTTCCTGATATTAAAATCAAAAAATTGCTAATGATTGTTTTCTTTCTCGCAACAATCTAGTAATGGGCTCATTTTAACCGTACTCAGTTCTGTGAGGTACAACCCTAAAAGAGCACCGTCCTCAAGGCACGAGGATTAAAATTAAAATTTGTTTGTTCGAATATGACCCAAAATTCAATACCGCCAGCTAGCAATTGAGGTTCAAAAACGGTATCTGCAACTCCACGCTTTCTAAAAGTGTGTATATTAATCGAAGGTCACATTAAGCGCTTTAGTAACAGATGGGTCTAGAAATTCAGTTATCTGTCACATGTAACACCAAGATTTCTGATGGACTGACAATGACAATTAACTGATATACAGTTTGTGTGGGTTCACATTTGTCTGATAATTTTCATATCATCGACGTAAACTGCGATATTCGAATTTTTGCTATTGAATCCAACATGTTTAATGGACAGAATAAAAAATATTGGGCCGGCCCAAATGTCTATCCTAGGGCTCCGGTGTGCCCTAGTCAGCACTCTATATCTACCCAGTCCACTCAAAGAAGTAGATGTAGTGGGAAACCCAGGGTCTTAAGTTTAAACAGCCTTATCAAATGCTTTGCTGAAGTCTGGGATAACAATTAACCTCGTTTCTTGTCTCCATGGTGCTCAAAGTAAGTGATGTGAAGTCTATTAAATTGTTGGTCATGCATGGATCAACCCCGTAGAACTAATGTTGATTATCCGAAAACAATGGTGGTGCAATCGAGGCACAGTAAATTATACACGATACTCTCGAAAAGCTTGGAATGCATGACAGTTTTTCAATTGGTCAATTCAAATATTTCATCTTAGAGATGTTTTTTAAAAAGGTCCAAGCGGTTGAGTCAAACTAATCCATTATGGGACCGAACGAGAAATCGTGTTTTCCCAATCACCGTAATACAATCGATGCCAATAGGCACAAGGAATGTTTGAGTGCAATCATCCAAATATAGAGCATTGAACGCCATATTTTAATGTTGTTGGATATTTATCGGACTTGTTTTTAAGATTAAGAAATTGCCAAAAGCGTTTACAAGAATTAAGCCATTATAAAGCTCATTAGATGGGCTGCTAAAACCATTGTAGACATTTAGATAATTAAAATAATTGGCTTCTAACTAAGATTTTCAAAATGTATGCCAATGAGTGCTAGTTGGGAGGAGATTGCTGGCACCATAAGGAACAACTCCTACAAAATATTCAAAACTAGCAGCATAAAAGTTAACGGTTAAAATTTCAATATCGCTGTTATCATTAAAAATCACATTAAAAATAGATATCGGTGGGTACTCCCAGGTGAGACATGATATTCCACTCTGTCAACATCTTCATTGTACAAACGATGTCGATGCAATATAGGGGAGCGGATACGATGACAGGTCAGATTTCTACATTTACTCACATTAAGGCGTAGTCTATTGTCTGTTGACCATTTACAAAATCTATCTAAATATCTTGGAGCTTGTCGGCGTCGATGTTAACCCGACTAGAAGTTTCATGTCATCGGCGAAAAGAAGGCAACACCCGAATTTCAATAATGATAAAAGCAAAATTCGTGAGAAGATTGACCAAGAAACCCTACAGTTTGCCGGCGGTGCGAAAAGTAAGAGTGCAATCACACTATAAGAATGAATTGGTACTCCAAATACCTCAACTTAGCTATAAGAATTAGGTGATCAATCTTGTCGAACGCCTTCGTAAACTCTAATAAGTAATAATTTTCGTAACTGTTGACCGCCCTGCATAAAAACCACAGAAAAAAATAAATATAAACAGAAGTAAAGCTGCATACAAAATTTTTACGCATTTTTTCATAGTAAAATATGGGGTCACGATCCGGTTTTATGTTTACTAAATTTAAAATTACGGTTATAATCTGAACGAAAAAAAATGAAACAAAAACAATATGAAAAGTCAAAGAAACGCTAAATGAATATTCGAAGAGTTGGATATTCTAAGTTTATTATTTTAGTCGTAAAATGAGTTTGTATTTTGGGGTTACAATCTAAAAAAGTTGTTTCAAAATTTTGTATGCAGCTTTACCTCTGTTTATATTACTTTTCTCTATGATAAAAACCGTGCTGTACCGAAAATATAATTGGTTTAATGAGGAAATTATACTTTATGAACCATTGATTCAAAAAGTTCAGGTATCACGGAAAGAATGGCTATTCCTGGATAATTACTTACCTTATTCCGTCTTTTTAAAGCAACTATGCTTTAAAAATTGGTTAAATGTACGAAATTTTGCAGGATTCAGGAAATAGATCTCTACTTTTCGCACAATACTTAATAAGAAGCGGAGGAAAGCCATCGTGACATGCAATTATGAACTTCCTGTTCCGTGAACCTAATAAAGCTAAATTCTTCAAAGACGTGAAAATATTGCGATACACATAAATCACAAGTATCCGAGTGATGACTATAGCGACCGAACTCTGGTAGGTCATATTGGAGATGGGAAACCAACTTTTTCCTGGTATTCATGCAATTCCAGAAGTTTTTAGGACTTGTTGTCAACTCTTGTTCAATTTGCACTATATAATTACTAACGAAAAACCAATTTAGGCTTTTGAACTTCATCCGGTCTACATCAAAATCTGGGTAGTAATCTATGTCGTGTAGTTTGAACAATCTATGTGCCTTGTTGCAACGTTTCTTCAGATTCACTAGCTCCTTATTATACCAAGGCCCCGAAATCCGGCTTTCTTTTTAATCAACGAAATGCGTCTTTCGATACCATTTCTGTGTAAGTCGACAAACAAAAGCTCATCTTGAATGTACATTTAATCCGACAAAAATTCAACGGAATCAATAAGGAGGTGGTGTGTCTCAGTTGAACTACCCAGATGCAAACAGGCACATAAAATGAACATATTTTTCCAACGGTCTTCAATTTGAATTTTCACAATTAACACCTCAAAATTGTCTCCTTCCAGGAATGCGTTGTAAAGAACGGTCACGGTTGAGATGTGTTAAAAGGAGAGGAAGGAGAATCAATATTTACCGACTTTTTACCGTTTTCGTTCAAAGTCGAAATTCAGCTACAGAATGAAACCTCACGAGGTAATCAAAACTTCCGGTAAGAAAATTAGTCGCAAAACGGCTCAAAAAATATATTCTCAATATAAGATCATCAATCTTCTTCCTCGCTGGTGCTTCATATCCCATGAATAGATTTGGCCGCTTCGACAATGCTGTTCTCTAATTCGATCCGCGACAAGAGGGCGCCCGACATGTTAACCAAGAGTTTAAAAGACCTGTTCAACGTAGTCCATCCAAGAAGGTATGATATGTTGTACCAAGAAAGTGGTGAGAATCCATATGTTGGTGTCGCGTTTGGTCTCAATATCTTTGATGCTAGAAAAAGGCCTTTTGGAGACGAAGATGTGGTCGATTAGATTGACCGTAACTCCATCGTTTGATTTCCACACGCCGTTATGAATTCGCTTGCGTGGGATATATGAGCTGACTACTAGTAGATTATATAAGAGAGGCAGCTACGTGGTGCGCGTCCCGTATGTCGTGTTGGGGAAATTTATTTAAAACACTTTCGAGGTAAAAAAAATAGAAAAACGATTGCTCGTGGATAGGTGATTTACTTCGTATAAGATTATACATACTCACATTATTAGCAATATGCCGACAAGGCTACTCTGTAGTTCCAAAGCTGCTGCTAACAAAAGTTTGCATGGGATGAACGCTTAAAAGCAGGTTCTAAAGATTATGCTCTTCAAAAAAAATAATTGAAAATTTGCACACCCAGTCCCAGTTACGACATGGTTTTTTGATACAACAAACCCATAAGGAATCTTAAAAAAGAATAATAAACTTGACTAAAATTTCTATATCAATACTAGATGTTCAGCTGCAGGTCGCTTTGCATCCCAACCGCAGTTCGCAGCCCATTTCTGCTGCATCTCGGCAGTTATTAATAAGTTTAGGTGTTAATGAACCAATGGTTCACGAAGTAACTTGTAGCTGAACATCTGAGCCAAGTTTATATTATTTTAATAAGATTCCATATGGGGTTGTTTTATAATGAATCCATTAAACCATTTCAGATAGTATCGCAAGTTAAGTTCATATATTACCTAAATTTGTGTCGAATATACTGTCTTTGTTAGGAAGTTCCATATGGCCTGGTTGAATGAGCAATTTGACAAGCTGTTTCAGAGGCTATGGGAATCTGGGTCCTAATCTCTGGGAAGGAGAGTTAATGGCAATTTGTCCAAAATTTAAATACAAAAATTCATTCAAATTTTCTATACTTGGTCCAATGCTATGACTGTAAAATTCAATGATCATTTTTCTTTAAATCTCTATTTAACATTTGAAAAATGTGGATTTGGAAAGGATACTCGGACAAATACTGTTAAGTTGGTCAAACGAAGCGCCAGCAATAAATTACTAAGTTAAACGCGTTTTCAATTGTGATAAATTGCGTAATTATTGCCTTTCGTAAATATTAAGTTTTTAAAATGTTTGTGTACGGTGTTCCACTTCGCATGGAAAGATGTGTATAACATTTTGGAAATGTTCTCAGGCCCATTAAAATTTCTAGTTAAAATGTTTCTATTCAGATTCATGCAATACCAGTGAGCAATCATCTTTATATAATAATATTAAATACGTCATATAAACGAACATGAAGCTTAAAGATACTGATCGTAACGACCTATTTTTTCCCATTCTTAAAATCGTATAGTCCGATCACGATTTATATTTGAGTGGTTTTTACACTTCCCGAGTACATTTTAATAACACATTAAACAAAACATTTGCTGGCGATCTCCACTTTATTCTACAACAAGCTAAATGTTAATTATTTATTTATATATTTTCTTAACAACAAAAAAACTTATTATTACTTTTAAAAGAACTTTTTTTTTGTTATTTATTTATTGTTTTTTGTTGCTATCTTTCACCGCGCATTCGTTTATTCGCGCCACGCTATGGAAATGGAACTTTATAGTTTTTTATTTGTATTTTATGGGTAAGTTGTTTTAGTTTTATTCGAGATCTCAACTTGTTAACATCAAAGTCTTCTGTATAGATATATAATTGCAGTTTCTGTATAAAAATTTGTATTTTATAATTTTTTTTTAGCAAAATTGAGCTTTTGTGTTAAAAAAGCGTTATATATTTATTTATATTTAAAGTGAGTGAAACCTATTGATCTGGTGTTGTTGAGTGCTTCAAGAAGATTTACATATCCTTATTTTGTGCGGGGAATTTTTGTTTGTGGATTTTATTTGCCCAATTTTATATAAATGTAAGTTGGAATATTCTAGTTGTACAAAGTACAAATGCCATTATTCAGTACACCGTATAGTTAGTTAAACGAATTTTGATCTCATATTAAATATTTAATATATCATTCGAATTCAAAGTCAAAGGTCGAGTGAATTCGCAATTTTTTTTTCGAGTCATTCACTTTAATCGGCTTAATTTTGATATAAATATTATGGCCAACGCCAAGCGACATCTAGTAAATCGAGTTTGCTCGTTATGGCACACCATTGAATCGTACGCGTATATAGAATCCAAAGATCACGGAATAATTAAGCCCTTATTTAGCACAAATCATCATTGAGCTCCATTTAAATTTAGTAATTGACATCCTCTAAACTAAACAATGATCTTAATTTCATTTAATTAATTTCTCGACACTTAATGCTTGTGTAAGTAGCATCGCATAATTGTTTTATGCTCGTGTTGTTAGTTTTATTGTGATCATTAAAGAACTAGATTGCAACATCCGCACATCATATTTTTGGTAAAAAGAATGTATTGAATTTAATTTTAGAAATTGACATAAATTTTACTTTTTATACAAACTCATTACGTTTTGTGTAATTTATATTGCAATTTTTTTTTTTTTACATATTGATGGCCTATCGTCAATTATATAAATTTGGAAAGGCATAGTTGTATAGGCCAATTTCTTAGTTTAATAAGGTTTATTATAACATGTACAAATCATAAGTCGCGTTAGTATGACTTAGACTTAATGTAAACTTCTTATCTTATCGAGTACATAGCGCTAACACTTAATCGTTTGTTTACTTAATTTATTCGCCAAAAAATACTTAAAATTTCAATGTTTTGAACTTTTTTTATTTTGGTTATACATATGTGTGTAGAGTGCGATAAGTCATTCCATTTTGTATGGGGCCAAACATTAAAATTCTGATCGCGAATTTACATTGACGTGTTATATTTAGTTTTACATTGTATGTGCAATTTAAAAAGTGTCACAAGATACTATAAACACGCGTGCACCACAACTTTTACTATCTAATTAAGAAAAGTAAAATAGTTTAGTTCAAGGTATTTATCTAAATTACATTTTCATTTCAAGTATAAGAAAATATTTAATTGTTTTAATTGCGGTATAGTACGATTGTGGTTATGACGGATTTGTTCTAAATTATTGTGGTCAACTCAATATGTTATAAAAATAATCATAAAGTTTACTGATAGTAGTTGTTATGAGCGCGGTGTGCCATACCTTACAACGAAATACTAAGACAGTAAAATAAGTGTCACGTATCATAAATATAAATTGCAATTTCATCGTATGCATTTTAAATTGAAGGACGGTTGTTTTTGTGCGCTATTTAAAACATCACTAATATTGTGTTTGTAGCAAAATTTGTTATATTTTTGTTTTACAAAACACAGCACATCGCGAATTAGTATTGCGGAACGTGTTTTTATGTATATCTATGTATACCTAACTTTCTTAGCTGAAAAATAAATTAAAAGTTGATTTGAAGGTTAATTAAATGAAGCATGATAGTGTCTATATTATATTATAATATATAATAAGAGGACATGAAAATGCCATTAATAATGCCAATGATGTTATATAACATTTTGTATTGTTACTTGTGCGATGGAAAGTAAATACTTTATACACGAATTGCCAATTTGTTACGGAATATAAAACGAAAAATTGTGTGCTGTGTGAAACAGCTTGGCAATATAATTTTTATTTGTTCATATAACAAAACTATTATTTTTAAAATTTAAAAGTTGTAATTTAAATTGCATGCAAAGACGTAAAAATTTCAAAAACTAAATTTCTTGATAAATGAGGATACAATTTCCATTCCAAGAATTACAGTACAACATGCATACAGTGCATTGATTTGCATCGATAAATTGATAATATATGGCTACTAATTCGATGTAATTGAACCTCTAGAACTTGTTGTTTTGACTGGACAAAGTTCATTGCAATTGAAGAAACATTTCTTATTTAGTAGGATTTTGCTTGTGTATAAAACATTATAGTTGGATCGTGTAATTTTTATGATTAAATACTCCATAATTTTTTGCCACCTTGATTAGATATGTAGAATATTTTCGATAAAATATATTGCCTCGATATAAAGTTGGAGTTATAGGTTTTGACCTGAATGTGTCACACCTTATCATTGACTATCGTCATACGAAGTGAATGATTTTTTTTTTAGTAAACCGAAAAAAGAATTAGTGCAATTTTTTCTGAATTTAGGATTACAAGGATGTCTGAAAGTTCTCTTTCCCAAATCTGGTTTAGTACCTGTAGTATCTGTATTCGGGTTTAGTATCTGTATTCGGACGTGTTTATATATATTTTACATCATTACGGGAGAAGTGTTTAAGGTGAAAAACGATTGCTAAATTAACCTTAGTCTATGACCATGTCGCGCATGCAAAGTAATTATAACAGAAGTTCAATATGTTGAATTTATAGTATTCTAGGCCTAGCTGTTGCTTCGCATCTGTGGAGGTAGTGAGCGTTACGCTTAACAGCCTACTCGGCGCTACGCGTCTAATTCGGCTTTATATACCCATATTATTAGCAAATATAATTTGGTTCCGGTTTGTAATTATTATTAAACTTTAATACTATCAAATATTTTTTGTTGTTTCGTTCAAAATACCCGCAATATGTATATTAAAGCTGACTATCAAAACAAAGGTAAGTTGCTCCTTGTGAACTAGTTTTATGATAGCAGCACGAGTCGCAGATTTAAAACATTAAATTTTCTATAATTTCACGTCCTATTTTCCATATGCGATTGAAAAAGGGATAATTTAATGTAACCAAATAAAACGCTTTATGTATTCTAGTAGAATTTATTCCCGATCGATATCCCGATGTCAGCAATAAAATCGGCAAAGATATATTAAGCTCAAATAACTATTTTTCTTTTGCAAAGAGAGAGATAAATTAAAAACCTAATTTTTGCTCGGTGCTTAAACATTTTGCCCGTGGAACGGAATGATAAGCATTTAAAAAATAGATCTCAATTGGGCCGAATTTGTAAAGTTTCACAAAAACTCGATAAAGAGTACAATATAAAATAATCCTATACGCCTAATTTAGATGCGGATTTGTTACAGCCTTCAGTTAAAGGGTTGTTAATTTTGGTTTGATTAAATTAAAACAAAAATGATGTTCTGAAAGGCCTAAACCCTCCACAGACCAACGCTAAGCTTATATTTTGCGAATTTCTAAATCAATGGCAGTGGTAGAATGCGATCGATTACAATCGGTGATGTTAATAAACACAACTAAGACCCTCTGATGGAGTGCAGAATTCAGCGCCGACCCACCGTCCATGTCAATGTACAAGTTGACATGGAGCTTGCAATGTGCAGGTGGTATACTGTAGTTGTGTGAGTAGGTGAATGGGTTAATGATGTAGCATGAATGCGTGGTATCACAATGGGCCAAAAAATGGCCTAAGTGTAAACCACTGAAACCTAAAAAGAAACCTAACTCAATGGCAGCAATCTGAAATTAAGCTGATCTTAAATTACAACCCCATCGTTACCTGGTTATTTTGTAAATTACTAATAAAGCAGGTGTTTTTTAAAATTCAAGTTACATGAATATCTGTTTACTGGGAAAATCATACTGAAAACTTTTAAATTTATTATTATTATTTGAATTTTTTCAAAAATAATTTTTTTTCGAAACCAAAATTTAAAAATTTATAAAATCAAAACCAAAAATTATCTTTTACTTTTGGTTTTTTCGATAGTAATGGTGTTTGTGATTGTTCCGTATATTGGTCTATTTTCAGTATTCTCGAATTAAATACACAACCGTAGGAAATTCTATATATATAGACAATATTCCATGTAAATAGACAGTAAAGTGTGGCGAAGGAGGTTGATAATAAGAGCGTGGTGTGCTCCAATTATGATTCTCGCAAGAAAAATATTATGCAAAGATGGGACGATCCATACAATATCACGGATTTTATTGACAGTTTCTTCAGTTGTGACATTGCAACGTCCTGGTTGTAAACCATTCCGTCCGATAGAGCATTCTCCATAGTATTTTACTAGCTTGCATTTGTTCAGTATCCTTTTGGTAAAATGGCAAAATGACAAAAATAAAATTATACTGCGGTAGTGCGGTATGAGTGTCATCTTTTGTAAAAGTCACCGACATATCAAAATAATAACCTTACAATACGATACTGTTAAAGTTAACCTGAAAAATGTCGGCAACGCAGATTCGGCAGTAACAGCACATATGCAAATTAACCGAAAAATGTCGACAATGCAGTTTCACATTTTGATTAGAAATATTTCAGCCTTAGAATATAGAATGAATGTAAGCAGCTGTCAAGTGAGTCAAATTCAGAACATAAAAACAGCATATAAATCAACAGGGCCGTATTTAGAATTTTTTCGATCGAATGTAATGAAGTTGGAAGTTGAAATTAAAAACTACACAATTTCAAAATTATTTTTATTCCTCCAATAGAGTACATTAATTGTTTTTATTTTCGGTAAAAATTGTACTAATAGTATTCCAAAATAAAAATAAATTTAATTAAAAGCAAAGCACGTAGCACTTGAAATAAACGACGTTTTATTAAACTAAAATACAACAACAAAGTTAAAACCCCATGCCAATAACCAAAATTGTTTTCTTAAAAATTTCTGATTTATAACTTAAATTAAGGATAATTTTACCACAAATCACTTTCTTCTTAACATAACTTACATTTTGTTTTATATAAACACTTCAGGTAAACATTCCAGTTCCATTCTGTAATTTTTGAGGTGTGTTTTAGCAGATTTTCACAAGACACTTCATGTTAATTAAAATTTGTATTACCAAATGACGCATTACTACACAGTCCACTAACTATTTTATAATATTATAATTATTTTAATTAATATTTTCAGGATATTTTAAGAGTGCAAAATTGAACGCGCCGCTTTGTAAAAAAACCAAAAGTAGTTTGGTGGGTGTTATCTTGGAAATATGAGACCGCCATATGCATTTTTATATAACCATCCTGCTCTGGCTGTTACACATGAAATAGCACATTGTATGTTGTTTATATTCATTCTATAGTATATAGTTCTATGATTTCAGCCGAAATGTCGGCAAATTTTGCCAGGAAAATGTCGATAATACTGATTTAGTTGTAACAAAATTAACAACATAATCATAAATCTGCCAGCCAAAAATTCAATAAAAGTAACAAACAGGTTTGGCGGTGAAATTAAGATTTTCCCATATTTTGTTACTAAAATGTTTGCCATTCGAGATTTTTTTCTGATAGACTAGATTGGGCCCATATCTCAAGTAGAATTTTATTATAGGTTTAGGATGAGTTTAATGAGGTATTGAGAATAAGTTTTGATTTTTCCGATATTTTATCGAAAATCGTTTGCCTTTCGAGATTTTTCCAGATAACACCGATCTGGTAAAACCTCCCACCCCATTTGCAATCAAATTCTACCTAGGGTTCTGGGTCATCGTGGTCAGATTTGGCAGATTGGTGTCCAAAAATTATATTTCTTACAAAGCTATATTTATCAAATTACACGAGTAGCCTTATAAGTTGAAAATTGTTGACTAGATAAAAAGTGTTATCTTTGTTTTTCCGTATGTAGCTTATTTAAATAATTATTTTTATTGAGGCTATAATATAAACACTATTTTCATTATCTATCGATTACTTTCGGCTGGCATAGCAAAGACGCTATCTACATTATCGTTTTCAACCTTTGGCTAGATAATTTTCTCTAACTTTAATAGGGTTCGAAATTAATGCTTTCACTGGATTGTAGTCGGCTGTCAAGTAAGCGCTAATGCTCTCCAAAAACCGAATTTGTTATATTAAATTTTATCAAAACACTCAAACTGCCATGCTATATAGAAATGATTTCTGGATCGAAATAGGTCGCCTTTGCATATTTCAATAATATTTTAATACTTATGTGTGTTGTCTCGTAATCAAAGACGACCATACGGTCTAAAATAGGATAGACTTTCATTAAAATTCAAATCAATTTTATTACTGTACGATTACTTCGTTTACAACTTAGGAAAAGATGCTAATTTCATTATCTATCTAAGTTGGATAGCTGGGCTTAAGGGGCTCCCATAAATTGTTGTCAATTATTCTAAGTATGAACTATGTAATTCTAAGTATTCTGAACTATGATCAACTGATATACAAAGTGTTAGTCTGCCGAAAATGATATTTTATGACTCCTGCAGCTCAATTCTGGTTTTTCCTATGGGAAAAGGAATTAGGAAAAATATTTTCATAGTATTTTTGTCAAAAATATCATTTTCTGGCCTACTGAAAAATCATGTTTGATCTAAAATTTTATAATTTAGGAAATATTTTTTCCGTATCGAAATTGGATAGGAAAAATATTTCCAATTTAATTTTATTTTTGAAAAAATTTGCACTAACTGTTTACCATAGTATGCCAGAAAAAACATTTTTGTGACATAAATACTATGAAAATATTTTCCCTAATTCCTTTTCCTATAGGAAAAACCAGAATCGAGCTGCTGTTCAGTATTATCGAGACAAAAATGCTGTTACTAGACTCGCGATAACATGAACAAAATAAACCCCAAGCAAGTTCATGTTTGCGGGAGTTGATTTTTTTCATATCAAAGTTGGGTTTTTACAAGTTTACAGTGTTTTGTTTTGATAAAACGTACACATAGCCACATATATTAAAATATACCACTACATGTAATATAAATGAAAGATTATGCTCTTGTTTAATTCAGGATTAAACCAGTCTTTAAATATTGCAGCTGTCATCCACGCTGTTTTTGAATGCTTATGGTACACAGGACAGATTTTTAGATTCCCAGTCCATTTGCATTAGTACATGCATTGTATTTCGTTTTTCCTTCCAGGCGCGTTCTTTTCTAATGACAAAAAAGTCGTCTCTGGTAAAAGTTTTCAGTACAAGCCTGTTTCATGTGCAGTATAAATTTCGTTTACAGGCAGACCAAGTTCAATTATTTTTGCTTACAATTTTCTTTTAAATGGAGAGGACAACTTCTCTCTAGTAATTTTAAGCAAGCGCACACCAAAACGAATTTTAAAACTTTATAGGCACCCATCACTTGCTTGGAAAGTGCTTTCATTTTCTTTTATTTGTCCATGTAAAAGTTTAGCCTTTTCTTTAAGCAAATCGCCACTTAATGGGACATTTTTATCGCGCTGCCCAAGAAAGCAACGATATTATTTCTTCTCCATTTTAGGAGAAGATATTTAAACGACATTTTAAAGGTTCTTCTCTTACCAAGCCCCATAAAAGTGTTGTTCACCGCGTTTAAAATTTCATCACTTTTTTGTTAATGGCACAAATAGTAGACTTAGCGACATTATATTTTTTTGGATATATTTGTAACACTGGCTCCTTTACGAAATTGTTCAATAATTGCATATTTTTCATTTACTGTTAAAACTGATATTTTTTACCCATTTTTGAATTAAAAACTATTAATCGCAGAGCAAATAAAACTTTTATAAAGCACAAAGTATTTTCTCTTACTGCGGCACTTTAAACTTTACTTAATTCAGATTATGAAAAAAAGAATAAATTGGGAATCCCCGAATTGTATTTTCAACTAAAAATTTAGTTCTTAATTTTAATTCACTTTACTTGTTCAAACACAAACAATTCAATACTAAAAAACGTTGCAACGAATGAATCTTTATATAGTAAACAGACAAGCCAAACGGGACTTTCGAAAAAAAAACTTTCCACAAGTTGTGCTCGAATTTTCTACAGTGTTTTGTTTGGCGTTATAAAGGACAACGGCAATATCTGGGACTTTCGAGAAAAAAACTTTCCACAAGTTGTTGTGGAATTTTCTAACTCGTTAACTCGTTTCAAATTATGAAAAAAAAAAACAAATTTGGAATCCCCGAGTCGCATTTTCCATTTACTTGGATCAAATTATCGAAAAAACACTGGGAATCCTCGAATCATGCGAGAGGACATGCGAGAGTGTACAAAATTTAATTCAGATTATCACGCTTTCCAATTGTTCACGTTACCGAGTTTTGTTGACGTTACTCGGAGTTCACGGTATACGGCGTTCATGTTACCTCGAGCCTACTGTATTTTTTACTTTCGTTTACGTAGTAAAATAAAGCATTGTAATCATGAAAATTTTCGACCTTGAGATTTTTACAGATATACCATTCGCTATATTGTCGAAGTCCGCAAAAGTGGTTTTCAAAAATTTTCTGTAGTGACTGTGTTGCCGTGCTGACTCAATTTTTATGTCCTCACCGCGGTCTTGACGGATTTGCTATCGGAATGAAACTTCAGACTTAACCTTTTCCCATAATTTTAGAAATCCCAGTGATTTTTAGCCGAAATCGGTCCACCGTAAGTGGCAGCTTGCGGTTTGCTTTTTAGTTTTGTACAAATATTTTAAATAGTACAGCATTTTCGATATAAATGAAAATTGTTTGTTCAATTTCACTATAACAAAAAACCTCCAGTAACCAGAAAAATGTTCGCCTCTAGATTTTTGTAGATTTACCTTTCGCTACTTAGCCTTTTTTAATCCATTCCTTTATATACGATGAAGTATTAACTCAATGACTTAGCACTACCGCCATTAAACATAACCTCGTGGATCAGAGATAGCCTGTTTCGCTCTTTCGCTACGTGTTGCTGCTATTTTTTAATAGCTCCAAGCGACGCAGTTAACTCATACTGCTCGCACCTAAATGTTGTTAGAATAGTTGGACTAACTCTGCGGGCGTAAGCATAACCCCAACAATATTTTCAACAATCGCGAATGCATGGAGCATTCTTACGAGCTGCTATGCCTGTTCGCTAAAGCACGGGCAGCAAAAAGAACGATTGCTCTGTATCTTCTGGTATATCTTCTCTCTGACGACCAGACTAAATGGGATGCTCTCTATTTTACATTTATAAAATAATCTACCTAACCATGTTCCGATTTATCCACTGGTCAATACGAGGCGATGCGTCTATCGATTCTTCTCCGTGACATCCGATTAATGTTGCAGCTCTTTCTAATTTTCTCAGGTTATCTTTCATACATTTTGAGCCGCTCATCTACTAATAGTACACTGCTGCCATGTCTTTAGCAAAACCTTTTAAAAGAGAAAGAAATTAAATCTAGCGGGACAGAGAGAATGAGTTAATATTTCAATAAAATCTCAATCCATGAATTATATATTTTTTTTTTGCTAAAGTATTTTTCGAGTGGGATAACACTATACTGGTTAGGGATTGTAATAATACCGGTAACCAAATTTAACAAAAAATTTCCATAAACAATTAGTTTGTCGATTTTCGTAAAATTTTAACGCAGATACGTTTAAAAATTTTCCTCTGCCATATTTTAAAATGTTTAAATATAATTTTTGAAACTGGTGTTTCGGACTAATCATTTTGCACCCCCGGGCTAAACGTCATATGTAAGATATTCAAAATAATTGGTAGGTCCTAGTGAACGAAAGTTCTCTTTACGAAAATAGGGGTGTATTTTATTGTGTAAGGATGAGTGATCTTTTGGTCTTCTGGAAAGGCCTTAGTGAGGATATTTTTTATTGACGTTTGTGTCTAAATGTTGAAAACAAGAATAATTTCTCCACAAAACGATGAACTGGGAGTGGCAATTATGGCAAAAGGTTTTCCATTTTTAAAAGGATTTTGAGACTTGTTTACAAAATTGATAAGAAATAATTTGATACCTTTAATAATGAACTCGTTATCCCAAGTTAACATTTTATGATTTTTTTTTTTTTGATAAATTGTTTTTAGGTGAGTTGGTTTACTAATGAGTTTTCGAGAAATAATAAAAATACAACTTTCGTTTAACAATCGATAAGAATGGAAAATGTAGACTTTGTGCAGTACAATGTAAAGCTATCAATCACAGCTGCTTAAGCTTTTGTGAAGTTGTAGAAAACGAAAGCGAATAGTTTGTGGAGTAATAAATAAAATATTTTATAAATAATTTCATTCTTTATGCTATTATTTACTTTTCTTTAGGCTGAGCCCAGCCCAGCAGAGATACACACAATTCACATTTATCTTAATTCAAATTAAATTGTTTAAGAATTGTATTTGTAGACAGTTGTAATTTGAGCCGATAATCCATAATCCATTAAACAAAATACTTACGAAATTATACAACATGTGGCTTTCTATTTTTAAGTTGCTTTTAAGAACTTAATTTTAGTTATATGGATACACCGGCTTACGTAATCTGCCAATCTTAACCAAATTCAAAATTCTATTAATGGGAGCACTCCATGTATCATCGTGTAAACGGAAATGTCATAGATAATGCTAGTTTCACTATGCTACCTAATTTATTAATCAAGGTATATATACGTATAATTGCACGTTTCTCATGTGCTTCAATTAGTATTGAAATTTTAGTAATAAATAAATAACCAGAAAGAATTTAGAATTAATGTACTATTAATTAATAAATTTAAAAAATAATTACTTTTTGTGCGCAATATATAAAAGAGGCCCTCCAGCAATTTTTTTAATTGCAAAAATCAGGTAGGTGCACCTAATTAAATTCTGAAATTGAGTACCATAAAATGCATGCATTGTTTATTTAAATCAATGCGATACGGTTTTGAATAAAATGTTCCGATTCAGTCGACCAATTTGACCTTTTAGTTATTAATATGAAAATTCAAAACTAAACTATTCGTTTTATTAATGTATAGTAAAAGTGGAGATTAAGCTGACATTAGAAAATATAAACAAGAGAGAGTATAGATAAAATAGTTCCAGTTACCCTATACACCAGTTAATATAGACAGATTTATAGAAGATATCTTCAATATAATTGCTTAGACATATTATAGTGATTTGAAATAAGTTTCTACTCATTTAATAAAGATTGATAATTTTGATTGCCATATACAAAAGTATGCGGAATTTTGTTAAGATGTTTTATTTTATACCACAAGAAACTTCCAGATAAAAAAGTATATGAAAATTTTTCTTCGAGCACGGTTCGAGCCTGTTATTATGTAATAAAATTAATTAAAAATCAATAAATTTGAAAAATGTGCGTGTTTGTTTGAAATACACGGTTTAAAGTTCAATTTACACACGTCAGCATTTTTTAACTAGAGCAATTCCGCTATTTAAGTTGTTTACAAATGATAACATATAAGTATAGTTTATGTCTCTAGAGGTAATAGTAGCTTTAGGCTATAATTATCGGGTAGTTAAAAGCTATATTTAAAAGTGTTGGGCGCCACGGTGGTTGGAAATTCCCTTCCAACTATATCGAGCGGATCTGCTACCTGCAGAAAAGTTAGTTGCTTTTTTTTGCCCCATACTTTTTTTTGACAAAGCATTGGACTTTTCCATTTTAAATCTAGTTGAACCCAAATTGAGAAAATGGTTAGAAATCCTCTTTAGAACGCAGCATATTTTTTATGCTCAATTATCTATTGACATTCAATTAATTCAAAATGCTTTTTGGCATAATGAAATACCCGCAAAAAAATATTTAACTTCACAAAACATGATCTAGTGGTATATAAATAATTAAAGGTTCTTTATAGGCTAATCAAAAAATTAAAAGATTGAGGCTCCACTCGTTGTCAATAAAACTTTGAGGTTTTCTAATTTTTGGGTTCCGCTTGGGCCACTTTTTTGTTTTTGAAAGTTTTTTTACAAAATACAGTTTTAAAATTTGCTCGATGACCTCAAACTGTAGAGTTTCCAGTCTAATGCAATTTGTATTGATATATGTACACTAGATTTTGAACCAATTCTCGCATCATATTTGAAATCAAATTATATTTGGGAAAAACTTGGTACTCGTACATCTACAGAAGATCAACCCCTTAACCCATTAAGCTAAACTCTGCAATTTGTACAGGGTATTCGAATAAGAACTGTAGTGTAGACAATTGACTATTTATGGAGGAAATATAATATCTGGCAAATGTTCGCCACGAGCACGTTTGAAGAAGTTAATCCTTTGGTCGAAATTTTGCTTCACATTTTTATACATAATGGGGCTCTATCTCACCAATGACGCCTTCGATATTGGTTTTAAGACCTTCGATTAATTGTGGATTCCCTGGGAATTACCACATCACGTTTAATTAATTCTGTAAGTAAGTAAAATGAAAATATTTTGATTCATGATTTATTTTCTTAACCCCGATGACAGCGTTGACAATTTTAAGCATCTATACAGAAAATTATTACTTCAAGATAACTATTTGGGAAAATTTCTCGAAAATTTCATACATAAAATGACGGAGCTGGAGCGAAATTTAGATGAATTCTGAGATCTCCAGGTCCAGCTTCGCTTCGGGCAAAAACCCCTGATTGTGATCATAAGTTTAACTTTGAACTGCACAATTTATGTTTTGAGCCTCAAACTAAAATTTTTAATTTTCAACGGACTATTATTCGGAAAAATAACTTACCTTCCTTGCATTTGTTATATAGGTAAAAAAAATTTTGTGACCTTCAATAGCAAATAATTGTATAAAACCCAAATAAAAATTTTCCATAAATAAGATGTGATGTACCTGAATCTACGGAACGTTATTGTGAGTATAATTTTGCTGAACGAAGCACTGGTCATAATTAGTAATAAAAAGAAGATTGAAAGATTGGCTAAGCTTGACCACACGGACATTTTTCTTTAAATATTAGACCATATTGAATGAAAAATGGGCATTCATGCGTAATCAAGTTTTCAGTAACCTTTTGAAATTGAATAACTATTTATAGACCAGAAAACTAAATATTGAAGAAATTTACGAAAATTGAAAGGTATATAGAAACATTGATCGCAAAATCGTATTATAATTGGTAAACATAATTGTATCGAAGTGATAACCAAGTATTTCGTTTATTTGTAAGATTCAATGCATGGAGGTCTTTTTCAGTTTTGAGACATTTAGTTAAATAGGAATCAATTAGAGTGAATTTAGCTTGACTGCCTTCTTCCCGCTCTTAAAATAGTCTCTAAAAAAATTCTCTCTTCACGCTCCTTATTTAAGAAATTTGATATAAAACATAGCTTACCACGAAAGAAAGTTCAATGAAATCAAAATTAGATTAATTATTTAAATTTAGGTATTAATATTCTTCATTTATTAAATAAAATAATAATTTATATGCTCATGATATTAGGCTGTTCCCTTAAACAATATTTGGATCATATTTCCAGTACATGGATTGGCGTTTCTGAAATATTATTAAAACAATTTCTAATACTATTACAAAATGTTTACTTACCTATTCGATAAACAAAATGTAATAGTTAATAATTAACCGTATAAAAAATAGTATTTTACGTATAGAAACGTCGAAGACATGTCATACATGTTTCCCTTAAGACATTGTCACGAAAGAAGAACGTCATATGACATGCCTCACTCTTATCGTCTAACGTTGACAGTTATTGAAGAAGTCATTTGGGAAAATAATGTGACTTGTCATATATTAGTCAACATACCAACAAATATCGATAAAAAATTTTGTTTTTCTTTGGGATAGTATTCTTTTTAACTCAATTTTTGTGATTTGAATAACTAAGAACTCATTGCCATTTAAACACCGCCTAGTTGTTTATACCTTTTTTATTTTATAGATAATATTTAGTTTAATTATAATCAATTATAAATTTTATATAGTACAAAAACTATTATTTTCGTAATTTACCACCTTTCGGTCTAGTTTTAAAATATTTCACCAGGTGGGCATTTGGCCACTTTGTCCTAAAAACCTATTACACAACATGTCATTGCTTCTTTAAATTTTTATATCGGCTGATCCATTTAAAATGTTATAGACAAATATTTCGAAAACACGCCATGTTACGAAAGAATGGTTAAGGACAAAGTTGGCGTAAAGATGTATCAAGATAGCTACAGCTATTGTAATAATCGAGATACAGTCTGTAAAAAATAGTTGACTTTTTTAATGAAATAGAAACTATATTTTTTAGAATATTATTATACATTAAAAATAGATTCAAATATAGGCTTGAAAATTTGTCTTCTCCGCTTGAACTACACCACTTAAATAATGTATTGTAGAATAATGTTCTGCCATAAAAAATAATAGTTCCTACTTAATTTATAAACTTACAATTTTTCACAGAATTTATCTCGATTAGTTATATTAACTATTTATGTTCAAAATATTAAATTGTATAGTTCGTTATTCCTTGATAAATTGAAGAAAAAATCAATTAATTTTTTTACCGAAATAAAATGGCTATGATTTGCTTGAAAGAATAGAATATGTTTTTCTTTTTTTTTGTTTAGGAGCACAAAGCTCTCCCTACTCTTCTGCGGGTTTTGCTTTTTCGTCCTTACTTTACGCCAGTCGGCCTAATCGAGGACGTACGGTTATAGGACCAATTTAAGACCATCTGCACATTGCATAGCTCCATAGCAACCTATACTGGCATGAAGATGGGTCGGCCCATGAGTTTTGCATACCAACAGGGGGCCATAGATGTGTTACATTTCACCACAGATCGTAATCTGTTGACGAAATTTCACTTTGCATTCTGGCTCTATCGGGATTCGAATTAATTAGGGTTGTGGTATTCGATTTGAAGTTGGGAATACAATAAACTATAAAATACTGTAGGGAGTGAGCGAGATGTACAAACGATTAGCTTGGAGTTAAAACATTTTTCGAAACTTCATGAACGACGAATAAATAGGACGAAAATCAGTGAAGCAATAGGTATATATTCACCAAATACACAAGGAATTATATATAATAACCGCTAATTGTAAGTAATATCCGTATTTATCACTTTGACCGTAACATATAAAAACCCATTATAAATAACCATCGCTAATTTTATTCATTCAGTATTTATTGTATTTTTGATGTGTTCACAAATTTTTGTTAGTTGATTTCTAAAGTTCATAAATCAAGGTTAGAACACGTTATTGCATCTTAACGTAATTGGGTCACCCAGAATTATTTCGATTATTGTCGAAATTGTGACTTGTTCTTCTACCTTTGTAATATTCATTTATTATTGTAAGATACCATTCGTAATAGTTAATTTTTTTTGTTGGAAAAATCTGTCAACTCGAAACTTGTAATTAAAACTCTATCGATAATAATACAGCGATGTAAGCTTGATTGATTAAAATAAATATGTTTTAGTGGATTAGATCTTATTGTAATCGGAGACTGGATTATTATAAATTTGCAATAAAAAAATGCTCCAGTAATACTTAGCTACAAACAAAAGCGGGCCGATTATTCAAGCATTACGAATTTCGCCAAATACGTATACATTTACAATTCCGAGATTCAATTCGTTTCGGTAGATTGTTTTTTGATTTCATAAATTTGCGAAAATTAATTTGTCTCGTAGCTCTTATTCGCAATCGAATACAAAATTACATAAAATGTACATTTCACCCCCATTTTAATTTTTTTTAATCATATATAAATAAATATTCGCTAAAAATATTATATAAAGTTAATATACATAGTACTATGAGCCTTGTCCAGGTGTGTCATTAGTTTTTTATGTCAAAAAATTGAAATAAGTTGGCTTCAAATTAAATTTAAAAGTCGCCTCTGTTATCGGTGGTAATTTATTAGTCTTCTAATCTTATATCAACTTTTTACCGAAAAGTCTAGCCGCATAAAATAATGAGTATAATGTCATAGCTTCTCTAGCCACACGAATTAATAAAAAGTGTAAAGGCTCAAACAGTCAGTGATCTCTAACGGTATCGCAAATAACCGAAATTCAGTGCAACTTAGGCGCTTACGGACGACGAATTGAGCTGCTCCATTGCTACACTTTTTTAATTGTCAAGTTGAACCAATCAATCTGGTTCATCCTTTATTAAAAAGTGTAGTCTATACTTTGGCCGATTCCAAGAATCTCAGATGTTACAAAGTATGGGCATATGTCCTGAAATAGTTTACGAATATTGAGCTGTTTAAGCCAGTAAAGCAACCCCAAATCTTTTTATTTTAATGTTATGTGTATTTTATTATTTTTTTTTTGTTTGTGTGTTTTAATGTTTACTGTTTTGAACATTTCAATTCGTCCACTGTTACAGGACAGACACCCACACTTGGTAATTTTATTCTATCATATCAAGATTTTTCTCCGCAACTTAATGGAGTAGAATTGGTTTGGCGTGCACCTCAGATATGTTTTTGATGAACTTCTTAGTGAAGATATGTTATGTACACTTTTTCACTGCTACATTTTTCGTCAGTTTGCGTATAGCTACACTTTCCGTTCAAGTTCATTTGGGTTCTTATCTGGTATAATAATTTGTAACAGTTATTGGAATCGATATTTAATTAAAATCATGAATAAACCCAATTTCATCGGATTCTTCTTTACAAGAGCTTGTCCGGTCACGATGCGGTGTAATTTGAACAGGTGGTTAAATCGAATTTTTTATGTTATTTTTTGAAGCCTATACTGTCTGAAGCTATTTTGTCAAATGTAATATAGTTTTATTTATGAACCAGATAAATAAGGCTCGTCTGCCATTAACAAATCGCATATGTATGTGTACATTTCATAAATTATACAATACGTTCAGAAATACATAGTACTTATTATAATCGCTAAAATCAAAGGCGTCAGAATACCTGAGTGTCGATTTTGTGCCAAAAATGACACCGCGAGGTGAGCAAACCGGAAAAACATAATAGTGTTTTTTTTATTAATATTGGTTTGCTTGAGCGCATGCGCGTCATTTTGATTATATATTTTTTTTAATTGATGTGTCAAATGAGGTTTCGTATGTTGTTGAAATATTTGAAAATGAAAAATCAAATCACATAGCAAACAATCAGTTCCACTGCTTAAAAGCAAGCGAATAGAATAGGTGAGGTGAGGTATACGTCATCATCATAAATATTCAACCGGTTCAACCGGAACTTTTCATTTTGCTACTTGCCTTTGCAAAATTAACGAACAAAATGCACTGACACACGAGAGAAAAAATACAATACAAATATAAAATTGTATATTATACAGTGAATATGTACACACAATAATTGTTCACCTCGCCAACTCGCGCTCAAATTTTTGGTACAAAATCGACACTCTGATTTAACCTCTGACTTAGGCGAAGAAATATTAAGTCCCATTATTTTAAACAATAAAAATTAATTTAATTTAAGCAAGTCACTTCAATTAAAATAAATATGAAAAGGTGAACACTTTTCAAAAGAAGTTGTCGTGGAAGTGCTAAACGTATATTATATTATTGCTATATTGTCAAGTTTACATTTTATGTTAGTTTACACGTTTGCTTTTTGCTTTTGGTAACCATGACCAATGTTTCGGTAAAAAGAGGGTTACAATAATATTGAAACAATAATTTCGTTGAATTGAAGTGCAGCTTCGAGACTAAAAGAAGGAAGAGCTTGAGTAACATCTCACACATTAACAAATTCAGATACATTGAAATTGACTGTTTTGAAGTACTATTGAGTTTCCGTTTATCGTGTATACGTCATCTTAAATTTGTGCTTGCTGGAAATAACGGATTTCACATATTATTTTTATCTTATTTAGTTACCAGAAATTAGCCAAAACTAATAATCCAAATTGGCCATTCTAACAAAAATTCAGAATATAGTCAGGGAAGAGGAATAATACTTTGATTTATTCACCTGTCATTTTTCACCACTAACGTGAACTGTACTACGAGATTTGTCCTATAATATAAACTGCACACTAAACAAACTACGCTAAAACAAAGTGTACTAAAACAAAATACACTGAGGAAAATGCATTAAACAAGGTGAACTAAAAAAGTGTACTAAACAAATTTCACTAACCAAAGTTCACTAAAACAAATTGCACTAAAACAATGTGCGCTAGAAAAAGTGCACTACACAAAGTTGATTAACGTGTGGTGTTAGATGTCCACCATGAAAATTTTGATTTCAAATTATTTTTCTGGCTTGATATTTAAACACCATAAAACTGTAAGTTTATGTATTTGTATTTACAAATTTCCCGGCAAGAGTTTCGGAGAGGGTTAGGTGTTTTGATGAAATTAAGACTATTGTGCAATTTTGCAATTCCCGATTTTCGATCGGCTATCTTCTCGTGATAGGTGTGAAGGAAAAATTTAAAATTGGTAAATGGTCATTTTCTAGAACCAACCACCTTATTTCAATCAAATTGGATCAACTCTAGTTTTATCCTAAATTGGACATTTTTCTAAGCAACCTTCAGGAAATGAAGTGAGTGAGTTCACTTTTGAAATTCCATTTTCATCATATCATTCAAATTGATATTTTTCAAGAACAAGTACTGAAACTGATGTTGGAATTTCACTTTCAAAATCCAACTACATTTTATTTTTATCTATTAAGAAAAGTGTCATTTATAGGGTTTTCCAATAAGAGTTATATGATTTCTTTAAAAAAAAAACACACTAATTGTTAAGGAAATTGAAATGTTTTTTATTTAATGTGAAGTACCATGAAGTACGGATGCAAACCCAAATCCTTTCTCAAAATCCGCCAGGTTGTAGTTTGAGACAGTCCCAATTCTTGAGAACGTCTTGGAATCGATAAATTGCGGTCTTCAGCAACACTTGCATGAACGGCAACAATATTTGCATTACTTCGAGCGTTTCTTTGTCTTATTGGCACTTCAACATTATGTAAAGAAAATTTACGCTCAAAATTTTCAACAATTTGACGAATAGCGAGCACACTTGGACGATTATTACGACTATAAAATGGCAAAAGCACACGAAAAGTTTCAATTGGAGGACGATTATTTTGATAATAAAACTGAATAATTTGTAAACGTTGTGTATATCTCACCATGATCAAATTGTAAACATTACTGAATACAATGAAACAAAAAATGACAGATCATGACATATTACAAATGGCCGAAACGTAACTTAAAAATCATACTGAAAAACCCTATAAATAGTTTATTTCAATGTCTTTTTCATTCCAATTGGTCTGTTGCAGCATTCAACCCAAGTTGCTTCTCAATTGGTAGAAAAATTCAATTATTTCATGTACTAAACGAAGTGCACTAATCAAGGTGCACTAAAAAAACTTCACTAAAACAGATTTAGGTGCATTCAACAAAGTGTACTAAATAATATGCACTTTGTTAAGTATAAACTAACTAAACAAAGTACGCGAAACAAAGTACACTAATGAATGTTGAATAAAACAAATTGCACTAAAACATTGTGCACTAAACAAAGTGGGCAAAAACAATGTGCACCAAACAAAGCTCACTAACCTGTGTGTTAGATGTCCAGCTAGCCACAAATTGTTTGTTAGTCCAAAACCTGGCACAGATTTACCTTCAAATTTTGTTAAATTTTTTTTCTGGCTATATGTTTCTGTATTTATATTTACATATGTGCGCGGCGAGAGTTTCGGACGGGCTTAAGTGATTTTGATGTATATGATGGGACTATTATGAAATTTTTCAATTTCTGGTATTCGATCGGCTAATTATCGCATAGTAATTATTTTAATACCTCTTCTATCTACTCGTAGTAGGCAGCTAATTTTGTGGACGAAAAATTCAAAATCAAGAAATAGTTATTTTCTAGAACCAACCCCAATTATTCCAAACCAATTGGATGAACCCAAGTTTTATCCTAATTATTTGACGAATGGTTTACCTCCATTTAAATTAATCAAATTAGTTCCATTTGGTCATTTTTCAAACATTCTTCAGAAGTGAAGTGAGTGAGTTCACATTTGCATTTCCATTTCACCATACCATTCAAATTCACATTTTATCAGAAGAAGAACATGAAGCTCTTGTTGGAGTCTCACTTACATCCTCCAACTACATTTTATTTCAATTTTTAAGAAAATCCAATTGAAATTGTTTATTTCATGTCTTGTTCCATTCCAATTGGTCTGTTACAATACAACATTCAAACCTAATTTCGAAATGTTAAGTGAACTTTATTTAGCGCACATTGTTTAGTACACTTTGTTTTAGTGCACTTTGTTTTCATACATTTAACAAATATAATTTCCAAATTTATTATGTACAGTGAGGCTTACTTATCCGCTTTAATCTTGGTTTATTGACAACATATAAGCACAGCCAGCCTTTTATAATAAGCAGAGCCTAATAATATTTACTTGCCACAGTAGAAATACATTTTATTTGAATAAAAATATCGCCGTTTTCTGTCGCACTGTAATATGAAATTTATTATTTTCTTAACAAATTGAACTTTTCATCAACTGTAATTTAATTTTACTGTTAAACTACATTTACAAATTGAATTGTTCTGTATCCAATGAATGAGAATTTATTGAGTCCCGTCAATTTTTATCTTCAGTTTCAAATATACAATTTTTTAAACAAGTGTATTTAAGGCGAATCTAAACTATAAATTCAGAAATCAAATTACAAACGGATGATTTTTATCGTTGGAGAATTTATTATTGTTCCTAATATGAATTATAAAGACACAAACCAAACCGCCTTCGTGAATTTCTTTCAATATATTCATTTTGATCACTTAATTGAATTTATATACAAGCATTATTTGTTGTTTTGTTTATTTATTTATTTGTCGGCTCAATAGTAAGTAAATTCGATTGAAAATCAATTTTCTACAAATCACAAGATTTTAATCCAAATTTGGTTTTAGTTAATTAAATTACATAAGAAATGTATAACCTTAGGTTGTTCTTGAGAGCATAATTTAAAAATAAATACATGTCGAAATAAGAACGTAACCGCGCGCTCGATCTGAAACTAATAAAAAAAAATTTAGTAATTAATTATTGAGTCCTAAAGATCATCAATCATTGTATATATGTTTCCATATTAAGGAAAATAGATTTTAATGGAAAATTAATTTTAGGTGATCTCATAATAATGATCAATTGTGCGAGGTATATCACATGTAATGAGCTCATTGAGGTTATAAAGTCGTGTACTCGAATAATCCTAATCCACCTCCATTTTTTCTAAATTATTGCGACTAGTATCTGTGAAAATCACGATCAATGACAATGTGGATGGTGTTATGTAATACGAATTAATTTAAACGTGTGTTATTTAATAGTTTTTTTTTATCAGATACAGTGGGCTATGCATTTAACATATTTTTTTTTTGTTTGCTAATTTAACAGTATTTTTTACTGTGGTGGTCGATCATACAAATTGATTGGCATTTTGGATCACCCACAATTAATGTGGGCCCTCATATTAAATAACAAGCGCATCATCATTCGAATACAGATTTATTACTTTAGATTTTTTTTTATTCGTGCTATTGCGGGGATCTCCGCGCACACCATCATCAAATTATCAACAATAATATTTTAAATACAATAAAATCGATATACGATCGAGATACGGTGACGATCATGATGATCGTTGTGTTAATGAAATTCTTTCGCATCCCACCACTAATATTTTGGTGGGTCCATGTAACATCATCAAAATATGTATTTAAGAATTTTATATAAATAAATAAATTTGTAAAAAAAAAGTCATTTTATATAAACAACAATATTTTAATGATCATTTTGCGTCTCTTTTTAAAATACAAATACAATATCAATTCATAATATACTCGTGGTATATGATGTCATACGTTTTTTGCGGATTATGTCAACTAAATTAATTACCAATGATCTTACATAGAGCAGACCTATAGTATATTTAAGAATGAGATCAAATAGAGATCAGCTATCTTTTATACATCAATTGATCGCGAATATTGTAATTAATGTTTTGTTTGCAATTAAATTTATTTTGGGGTCTACATGCGGTCAAATTTAATTTTGTGCGCAAAATGTTTTTTTTTTTGTTAAATTTGATGATCAATGATCCATCCTCCACACGAAATCACACCTTTACATAGAAAACGTATAAAATGTAAACAGAATTAACAGTTGTAAACAACGGTATTGCTATCGACGTCGAAATGTCTCTTAACTAGTCGATTCCTGTTTATATAGCTGCGGGATCGTTTGTCTCTATGTAATTGCATTATTTTGCGCAAATATTTACACAAACTTAATTATTTCTTAATATACATATAATTTCAAAATTCTTAGAAAAAAATCAATGTATATCCGTATAATATTCATTCATTAGCGTATTTATCGCATTTTGTATCTTGTTTTTATGAATATTTATTCGAATGTAATAATATTGCACAAATAAATTATTGTGTGTTTCTCTAAGATTTCTTATCGATTTCCATCTTGCATGCAATTTAAATAAAATTTCTCATGATCAAATAAAAAACGTTGTCTATAAAATTTACTTTCTTTTCATTACAAAATTACAAGATAGTTCATTAAACTATATGTGTGCGTAAAATTGCATCGCGATCCCAGTCGTTTAATGGTGATCCCATAAAAACTACGATCATGATCGTACACCAAAATCATGTTGTAATTTATATAACTTTGAAAAACATTTTATGGAAATTAATGGTGGAAAAAAAATCTAAATACAAATTATTTTTCACCCACTTATATACAGGTGTTTGTTGTGTAATAGATTAGAGACGAAAAAAAAATACCATAGGTGTTACTGGAACTAATCTATTTCGTATATAGTTTCTGTATACGTGCTCCGTTGTATGTGGGGATTTTCAATGAGATTTTTTTGTAATTTGATATGGATCGTGGATTGCTAATCTAGGCATCACACAACTTGTATGCAACTAACACTAATTTTACAAATGGATAATTGTATTCTAATTCCGGTTGCACATGAATCATGTTATATAAGTTAGATCGCGTGTTTGCGCTACTTAATATTCATCACAACAATCGTAAAATAAAATAAATAAATAAATAATCTTTTTTTAATAATTCAATTATGACAAACAGTTTACGATTTCTTATATTCTTTTGCCGTTAAATGATCATGTCATCGTATTTATTGACATGATCGCGCAACGAAAATGCCCCCACATATTACGAGTTGTATATAAATACATAAAAAGAAGCTTTTTGTTTTTTTTAATCAAAATTTTAAAATAACAATTAAATGTACAAGTTTTCCCACACTTAAAATCGCCCAGAGTACTTAATACCGGTAATGATGATGATTTAAAAGATTTAACGCAAAAACTTACTATAGATTTTCTAATAATTTAATTACACATTTTAAGTACCTACACATATTTTCTACTTGCTTAAATATAATTTCATGCGCTAATTACTTATTTCATTATTAATTAATAAAAATTCTAAAATTTTATAAGAACTTGATTTTCGTTTTTAAGGAAATTATTTATCTTCTTACACTACATTTCATTACGTATGAATTGTTATTGTTGCCATTATGACCTAATAGCTTAGATACAGATTTTCCATTCTATTTTTCTGATCAAATTTTGCGAGAAAGTTAAGCAACAATAATTTTGTTATTATTTTAAAATGATTTGGTGGAACTAATTCGATTGTAAATGGTTTCAATATTTTAATCTAGATTTTCCGGGTTTTTGAATTCGGTGGGATTTTCGTTTTAGTGCGCGATTAGTGTTTTGTGCGAAACGTTGCTATAGGAAATACCACAATTTTATGAGGTGTTTGCCATGTAATTGGTGTAACTTTATCTATAATATAAACTTTTGCTTGTATATGCTGTGTAATTTATAACCTACAATGCTATAAAAACCCTTCACACGCACATTGCCGCGATTATTGATAAAGAATTGATTACATTGAAGAAAAATGTGTATCACTTCAATGCAGGCAAGAAAATTGTAGGCAGCTCAACATTATACATATCTAAGCGGTCTGTAAGAGGCGTATTGATGTTAGTTAACATCTGATAAAAACGGATACTCTGTTGGACTTGTTAAAATATAATTTGTTTTAATGTTTAAACCTACCTTAAAACACTTATAAACATTCGACTTTCATATGGAAAATTTTTAATACCAAATTTGTGATATCAGTTCGACCTGAATATTCTTACAAAATTTTAATTAATTTTTTATGTTTGTCATTTCATTATTTATTGTTTATATAAATAAAACGTTATCGTTTGAACTATAAAAACTAACAAAATTTTGAAAAATTATGGACACACAAAGGTTGTAAACCGCTATAATTTCATTGTTTTCGGGTTTCGCAACGTTTGAAATAAAAGCACAACTTCTATCAATCATGGTTAAATGTATATAGCACGATTGTCGAGGCACAATATGCCTTTGATTGTGGAGTCAGTACCGCACTCTAACTCCAAATAAATAAATTTGAATTATCATCAATTTAAGAGCTATATACGCATTTAATAAATCACTTATCAAGGCGATATGATGGAAGGGTTTAAAAAGTAAAACTTGTCGAGTACGCTCAAGCGAGTGATTCTAGCCCCTATAGAAGGAAAACAGTCATACTTAACACTTTGCAACTCAAAGTCAGTTGAGGTCCAATCATATTGATACTTTTGTAACACTAAATTTGCATATTATATGCAATGTTTGCAAGAACACATCCAGCACTTAATGACTTCTAGAATATCGTAGTTTTGTGAATAATTCATAATACTTAGTAATCTTAAGAATCCCAAACTTATAATGAGTGCAAATTTGCCGATATAATATTAATTAATTATAAAGGCTTAGGTTTAAAAGATAATCAGATAATCAATACATTTTGCTCTCATAAGATAAGATGTTTACAACGCATATCAAAATATACGGACTGTTTATGAATACGGCTATATAATATATTGACTTTCTCTGTACGCAGGTCCAAAAAACGCAAACGCACAAAAAAAACTCATACAAATGGTACAGAAATTCCTCCCGCTCAGCTTCCCCCGACTCAACCCAGTCATATCTCGCAAATGTGGCATAAAAACCAAACCTCTTGTTCCCCAGCGTGAAGCTCGTTTAGCTAAATAAATATATATTAATGAACTATTTTCCACTTCTTAGATATTTTTCATTCAGAATTTTACCAGCTTCCGCTAAGATGTCTTTAATCTAACAAACGTCACGCAATAAAGAGCAAAGTTTGTGTGTATGCAGGAAGAGTAATTATTGTTTTCGTTTTTTTCTCCTCTATGTCGCCTACTCTTCATGCATACACACAAACATTGCTCCATATGTTACACGATGATCGCCGAATTAAAGACATAATAGAGGAAAATGAGAAACTCTGAATGAAAACCACCTTAAAAATTAAAAACAATTTATCAAAATTAAAATCACTCAAGATAAAGAATACTTATTCCCCTGCCGCATCTACGAGATATGAACAAATTAAGTCAAAAAATCTCAACAAAAAGAACCTTCATAGCATTTTTTTTATTTTTTTTTAATCTGTTTTGAGGCCTAGGCACTCCCAACTCTTTCCCGGTTCGCTTAACCCGTCCTAATTTTTCGCCGTTTGCCAGCCAATTCGGGGATGTACGGCTATAGGTTTGATTTTCGTAGAACCATCTGTACATTGCACAACTCCATGCTAGCCTATAGTACCTCCCGATCCAAACGCCAAAGCATACAAACCTTTTTTTGTTTGCATTCGGCTTGGCCATATATGTATATACGCAATGAATATACCTAGATAACCAATGCACCTAGAGTACCAGGCAGTTCTGTTTGATACGTCATCAAATTTATGACTACAGTTTCTTTTCTGAAGTGATGTTCGTAAAAAATACTTGGCATTTAGGATTTTAACGAAATGTTTGATGTATTTTTTAATAATATAATATAATAAACTAATTCTTACCAATAACCCGTAATATACGTCACATACGTAAAGTGAATATCGTATCGTAAGTACTTGTATATACGGGGCGACCCAGAAAGAATCAATAAGCCTGAAACACCTTATAGTAGAGCTATTGGGCACTCAAAATAAAATATATCCCAAGTAGTACCTAAGATACATCATTTTTTTTAAAATAGTTAATTTTTTTACTTTTTACATTACTTTACGTTTCCGATCACCGATTTTTCCGATAAATTAACTCCATCGGTTTTTTGGTGTTATAATATTCTTAATGGACTATACTAATACATATGCAGTTGCAGTAGCTGTTGCACTTTTTTTCAAAAAAAATCTAAACTTCAGTTTTCAGCATGAAATGTGGTAAATATTTTTTTTTATAAAAGTTTGAGCGTCTTTGGTGAAAAAAAATGTATGAGAACCTAAATGGCCAACTATTTTAAAAATATGCGTGTTTAATGCAGTTTCTAAAATGGTATAAATACATCTTTTTATCTAATGTAAATACGAGGTTATTGCTATTAATATGCAGATGGAGTAAATTCGATTAAATAACAGAATTTTAAAAATTCGATTATTTCTTGTCTTAAACTGTACCTGATAATAAGGGCTTCATAAAAAACAACGTTACTCATTGATAATATTTTATTTAACCTATGTACATTTACTGTAAAATGCTCAAACTGTCTGCCACCGACTCTGATTCACGCCCGACATCTCCGAATAAAAGCTCTTTTGAGAAGTCGCGCATAACTCTCTCTCTCTCTCTCTCTCTCTCTCTCTCTCTCTCTCTCTGGCATTATATTCCATTAAGAGATTTGGCCGCCTCAAATGAGGTTTCATAATCATATTTTCATTTCGGACAATGAGTGATTAATTCATTGATCCTAAACGAGCCGTGATTTTTTTTTTCCTTGTCACCACCAGGAATCGAACCCGGGACCTCCGGTCGCTGGAGCAAGCATGCTAATCACTTTGCCACCGAGGCGACGCATAACGCCGTTGAGTAATTTTTGAAGCGGCTTCCTGGACACGGCTACGTAACTCTTCTACACTCCTGATCAGTTTAGAGTAGACCTCTTCTTTTAAATATCCCCAGACAAAAAACCCAGCGTATTTAGGTCCGAGGAACGTGAAGGCCACAAAATGGGCCCACACGACAAATCCATCTATCTGGATATGTAGAATTCAAATACGCCCGAACGTTTCCTGCATAGTGCGCAGGACACCCATCATTCTGGAGCCAATGGGTTTATCTCCCCTCCTCGGACACCTCTTCCAATAAATTTAGCAGATCATTTTGAAGAAAGTCCAAATAGTTTTGGCCAGATAAGTTCCCGGGCAGTTCAAATGGGCCAATTATCTTTCCGTTCAATATGCCGATTCACTAACTTATTTTAGATTTGTACTGGGATCTGTTTTCTTGCATAAGATGGAGTCGAAGGTTTTTCAACAAAAGTTCAATGTTCAACTCATACTATTTACCGCATATCAATTTATTTGTAGCCTTGGTGATTGGAAAAGTAAAGTAATGTGAGAAAAATGGACTTTAAAAAAAAATGATATATCTTAGGTATACTACTTGGGATATATTTTTTTTGTATTTTATTTTGAGAGCCCAATAGCTGTACTATAAGGCGTTTCAGGCTTATGCATTCATTCTGGGGCACCCTGTATAAATAATAAAAAAAAATCACAAATCTTATCTTCATATAAAATTGCACGAATACCTGATTAACGGGCTAAGCACCGTTATGACACGTTACGATACTTTATTTATAAATATGTATGTATTTCAATCAATATATTTTCCCCCAAAAATGTTAAAATACAAATTTCATTTATTTGGGCACGGCTTAAGACGAAAACTTCAAAAAAAACATTCAAGTGTTACTTATTTTAATGGCAGTGTTTTTTTGTCTACTTGAACACTTGTTTAATTTACATTTGAAATATCATTTTCGCCATTCTCTAAGATGACAACTTGAGATATAATTTGCAACTTGATCATGTCGCACTGTCAAGATTATATATAAAACGACAGAACAACCAATTTTGATAAAGTTTTGCCTTTAAATATCGCTAGTTATCGCTAGATGTCTCTATTACTTAATAAAGCAATGGTAAATTTTTCTCTGTTGGCATTCATGTATTACGTTCTTGTATGACTTTAAATGATATGAAGTTTTAACATTTTAAATTTTTTCGATTAGTGCTATACCATCTTTAATAGGAATCTCTAAGTTAATCACAACCGGTTTCAATAATTAATACATGAAACAAGTATCGTGTATCGGACAACGTGATCTGTACAATATTTACAATTTTAAAATGTTTTGTTGTGTAACTTATGTTTGAACTTGTGTTGACAATTACGTTTGCGATGCCAAAAAATATCTAAAAGGCAACTATTTCAAATCCGCATTCAGCAACCGTTTGTTTTTGTGGAGATGCCATGATCGTAACGTATGCAATAAACTGTTTTCTTTTACTGTACGAATTAATTATATGAACTAACTGCCGTATGTTCTGTGTCAAAATTTTGTTGAGCTACAATCGAGTTAATTGTTGGTGCTGATGCAACTTAAATGTTTCTTAAATCTATCTTTAATAGTTCTGACACACTATTTTGTATATTCCAGACTTATTACCTTCAGAAATTCTATCCTTTGTGAAACAAAACTATAGTGAAAGTTCACAGTCAATTTTTCCAAAACGTATCCAAGAACCAATCATTATATTTAAATTGGTTTGAATGGACGGCATCGTAATTTTCCGAATTCTGATGTAAGTGCATACTATTGTCTGATAAGAGGTACTCCATTTTTTCTATATATTCAGTTTTGTACATAAGTATGGTTACGTTATCCTTATCAACCTACACTACATATTGGGAGAATAACTTAGTTTTTTGTAGAAAAAAACGTTTATTTCTAAGAGATGGTTAATTTTATTTTAATCAAAACATTTTCCATCATTATCATTGACTTTCGACCATATTTCTGGCAATTTAAGAATTCCATCGAAAAAAAATGTTTGTCTTTTGATGCGATCCATTCGTTGAGCCATTTTTCGATTTCTGCGTGCGGTTTTTGAAGTGATGTTCTTGAAGATGCTTTGCATTGATCGGAACAAATACTAATCTGATGGGACATAATCTGGTGAATAGGGAGCATGCGGTAGAATTTCCCATTTAAGTACTTCAAGCGTATTTTTAACTTGTTTTGCGACATGTGGTCGAGCATTGTCGTGCAGCAAAATCACTTTACACTGTTTGTTGGCTGGAATCGGACGGTCTTCTTCCATTGTATGGCTCAAATCTATCAATTGTTGGTAACGTTCATCCGTAATAGTTTCGTTCGGTTTTAGCAGCTCATAGTACACTCCTTTCTGATCCCATGCACAACATAAACTTAATTCGCTTGGGTGAACGCATGATTTTTTGCGTTTAGGGTTATTGTAGTAAATCCATTTTTCATCGCCAGTTACAATGTAAGCAAAGAGTACAAACCATTAAACGATTTTCAATGTTGGCTTCAGTCAGTTCATGTGGTACCCATTTTTCTTATTTTTGAATCATTTTCATGGCATGGCTGCTTGAGGGACATTTAACTGTTCTGCAAGTTCTTTTTCTATTTGGGCTGAGTTGTCCAATAATGCTTCCAATTCTTCATCTTCGAATTTTCACACAATCATAACTTTTGAATCGTTTAAACCATTTTTCGCAAGTCTGTTGAGTTGGTGCATGTTCACCATAAGTTTCTTATTAAAATTTAAGCAAAAAAGTAATGCTTCCCGCAAATGCTGTTCTGTTCGTTATTCTCTCGCCCATTTATATTTGGATTAACTTATAAATTGCTTAATTGCAATACACTGATATCTGAAACTGGTTGCTGCGCTTATCCCAATAATTCTCGTACTGTGTCATTTGGGCTAAATAAATTCAGGAACTTCCTTTTCGTTTCTGTTTTATATCCGCGTTTTTGAAAAATCTTCACAATCACTGAAAATTTGTTTCGTATGAATTCTTTTAAATGCTTCACGAATGACGGCTCACAAAAAATGATTTTTTATTTATGGCTTTGGCTAGATTCAAATTTTTTCTTAAACATTTTTTTCATAATCTGAATGTTCTTCCCTGAATGATCTGCCAAAATCTCTTCTTAAAGTTGGAAAAATCTCTTACGTTGCCATCTATTTCCACCAATTGGGTAATTATTTGTGTTTTAATTTAATAAACTTTTTTTTATTAAAGTATTATTTTATTTCACTGGATTAAAACTTAACACCGATTTATGATAATTTTATTAATAAAACCCCGACGTTTCGATAGGGTCTATAGATGACGCTGTAATACATATTTGATAAGGAACAAAATCTTACTAAGCGGCAAATTTTGGAAAGGATTTATATCCCTTTTCCTGCCATACAAAAAATTGTTTTACTCCAAATTAAGTCCAAATGGCAGGTTTTAATGTCTTCTGGATTTTAACGGATCTTAGTTAAATCGGAATTATTTTGCATCTTGAAATTTATTAAACGTATTTATGTTTGTTTTAAAATTATAATAAATTGGTATATATTCCATATTAAATGAATATTTTGCCACTATCGCCAAAAATGTATTTCCAGCGCCACCAAAAAATGGTTACTTTCCTTAAAACCTATTTAATGATATGCCAAAATGGTGGATTTGTTTACTACTAAAGTGAAGCAGAATTCTTCAATTTTCCGATCTCTGGCAAAAAATATAAATTCTACAGCACTTTAAAATGCGCGTTTATTTCAGTAATTACCTCATCGTTTAAGCCAACTGTTTTTCCACAAAGCGATTTTGTTACATTCTAAAATGTTCTACTGAAAATCGCTGCCATTAATCCATGTGGATTATACTGCGTACATAGAAAGAAATTGCCTCCATCATCTTGATGGATATTGAACAGCAAAATCTGCTTTGAAGCCATTCATTCCTTTGAAGTTGTCATTCGAACGGATAGTTTTTCAATGCCCAAATATGAAATGCCCACAATCTCAGCAAAAACACGTACTTCAACTCTCCGATCATGTAATATCATCCCGAGGATTTTATCGACCATTTCTGGCATAGTGCGACGTCAATTGCAAGTCCCGCACGTTCTGCATCATTAGGACTTGTACAACCACAGCCAAGTTCAGCAAATCACTCCTGATCATTCCAAACGATGGTGAAGAGGCCCCATAATGTTTGTTAAGAGATTTTTAGGTTTGTGTAGTATATTTTGTTCTACAAAAAATAACGTTCGATCCATTGTTTTAAATTCAGGAGATTATATGATTTCAAATTTTGTAAAAACTGTAGTATTTGATAGATTTTTCTAAAAAATTGTATATGGCCTACTTGAAATTTGAGAGGTGATTTAGCCTTTTACCTAGGTCGGTTTTTGTCAGGATTTCCATAACATGGTCCTATAAACCGAAGCTAAAATTCAATTGATTCAACCTGGCCTGGAATTTTGTACGCTATTCTCATGAGAATTCTCATGAGAATAGCGTACAAAATCCCTGAACTGCTTGTTTCGATGAAGTTTAGAGTTAAAGCGTAACAGTATTAATAAATATAATCAAAACAAAATATTTAATTAAATTAAATAAATCAAGCTTTATATGATTTCTTTAAACTGGCTCTATTCTTTTGGAACAAAAAACAGCAAACCTGCATTACAAAAAAATTCCTTTTAAGTTAAATTCAATGAGAAACAGTGAGAAATTTACAAAAGAAAAACTCTAGCCGTGTAACGCGAATAATATCAATAAGAAATGCTTCCCGCCAATTTGATCAATATAATTAATTTGCCTTCCTTAAGATAAATTTTGAGGTTAAAATTTATTATAATGTTTTGTGTATTAAGCATTGCTTGATCGGCCTTCCTTTTCGTTTCTTTGTACTTCATAATTGGCCTTTTGCTATCTCTCTGGAAAACGCTTGATTGCGTAATGAATTATCATCATATTTTTCAGTGCACTGCTATTCAATGGAGAGCGGATGACAAAACACGTATATAATGTGAATGCACATTTATGTTGTAAATTGCGCTTTATAACATTGATAAACGCAGATCACTAAAGAACCAACTTCAAAATGTTATTTTACGTTGAAGAACCATCATCAATTTGCTGTTTCACTTTTTGTATTATAAATACATATGTATTTTGTTTTGTTGTTTACTTCTTGCTATTACCAAACTCTAAACAAATTTTCATGGTCAGCTTAAGATTGACTTCCTACTGATTTTTGTCGGGTAGAAATTATGTAATTTGTAAAATGATTTATTTCAAAAATTTCCATAATATAGATTTTTCTGACTTACGCGTATCTCTTCCGAAGTCCAAATAATAATACATAGAAACATATTTAAATGCAATCAACATTAATTCATCTAAAAGATAATTAAAGTGTCAAACGTGATGAAATGTTAATTAAGCCATTCCTCCCGCATCCAATTAGAACTCTCACAATTTATGATTGAGGGGTCGAATATAGGTCACACCTAGAATTATGTTGTAAACATGTAAACGTAGATTAATTAAAATTAATTCAATGTACGATGTTGTTCTTAAAATTCTGATATTCTGAATATGTTTGCCCACACACAAAAAACCACGTATTAAGTTTGTGTATGAATGATATACGAAAATTAGATTAAAGAAATGCAAATATGTGTCTTAAGATGATTTCTCCTCTTATTATTTTGTTTACATAATATTTGCACACATGTACGTGTATATCGTATTTTTTTACATTCTCGAAGTTATTTTAGCCTTTCATTGATTCTAAATTGTAATTTATTCCGTTACAATGCTTTCCATTTTTATTCTACACTAAATCATAGTGATACTCATAATTATACACTACATCGAGCGATCTTTGGATTTTATTGCTATAAATTATTGTTGTATATAGATTTTTTTTATTTATTTTATTTGTTTTTTATACAAATTGAGAAAACATAACCTATTTTTTTTAATTAACTGTTATTGTAATTCGGCCATTTTTTATTTTTGTTGCATTGGCGCATGTTTTATATTTTTTGAGTTTGTTTCCATATTTTTTTGTTTTTTTTTTTATTTGCTTGCAGAAGAATCTAACTCAATATTAAGCGCTAATTTAATAATGCGACGACAAAGTGATGAATTTTCACGATCCCAATTAGCAGGTATGGTATATTTTTATTTATTTAATGTTTTGTATGTATATGTATGTTTATTGTTTGTATATTTAAATTAAGTAGCAACAAAAAATAATTTTTATCTGTTGTTTATTTGCGGGTAAACACGTGACGTGTCACATATTGAATTTAATCTTTTTAAATATTGTCAAATTTATAAACGAACTTAAGCGAGCTTCTCTTCAATACCAGCAGCTCAATAAGAAACATAAACAGACATTAGAAAATATATTTTTACGCGGAAATAAATTAGAAAATTTAAGAACGACCATAACGTGAAGTGACATCAATAAATATTATTTCTTTTAATTAATTTATTTCTTTTATTACATTTGTTTTTATCTTAATGTTTTTGTACAAATAACAGAAACCAGTAAAATACTGTAAAAATTTTGTTTCATTTTCTTTGGTATTCACTATCTTGAATAGTTTGTAGCGGGAAATAAACTTATTTATGACAATGACTGTATTATGTGCGTTGCATTGGGGTAGGTCGTAAAATATCTGTTAATAATAAGCAAAATCGAAATATCTTAATAAAATAGATAACAAGATCATTTGTTCAAACTAGTTCTGAAAAAATGCAAGTTTAATTGACTTAAATATTATTAGTTTAGTGAACTATCGCAACAAAATTAGCATTTCATTCTCGTTATCTCCGCTGAAATTGGTTAGGTTAAATTAGGTTATATAGAAGAAGAAACGGTTCCTATGCTTTTTCATAGATTATGTGTTATTTTAATCCTACGAGGATTAGCAGTCGTTTGTAGTACAAGTTTTTCGAAACTAATGGAATAAAAAATTGTTAGTCAGGAATGCTTTAAATAAGATGACTGGTTATAGTTAGAATAAATGTTGGGATCCTATATGCATTTATGACAAAAAATATAGAAAACAATTCATAAAAAACTGTGAAATCCAATTTTACTGCTTACAGAGTTTTGTATATAAGTTTCCGGCATTATGACAGATTGCACTTTAACAAATCTGAATGTAGTAATCCTCCCACTCAATCCCACTAAATGTTAATTACTACGTGTATCTAATGAATTTTTTAGTAAATTTTATTTTAAGCAAACATTTATGCCAGCACACATTTTATGCAGGGAAAGGGAAGAAAAATAGTACGTGGTTAATAAAAATTTTATCTTAATGAAAACCAGTCGTCGAAAAAAATTCAAAATTAGGCATTCGAGCTTTTCTTGGAGATTAATTTTTAGCTTTTAAATATCATTATAAATAATTAAACTGTACCTGTAAGGCTATAGTTTATAATATAAACTAATACAGAATTATCGTGCGTATTCGACGTACTATAATAATTCTTTGGTTTACATTTATGGTTTACTAGATTTACTTAAAAAATTAAAAGTAAAATTGTAAAACTCATAAGCTATAAAGTTTAACAAATTTATGATCCATGAGAATTTTGACATTTAGTGTAAATTGAATATTTTAAATATTCAATTTATATAATTACAAAATATAAAAGTAATGATATGCTCTATTCCTTGTCTCCGGCCTTGAGCGATCCGTTTGATTTGCGGTCACATCCATTGCTATTTTTTCAACAAAGGATTGTTGCACTCAAGGAAGCACATACTCTTCCTTCCTTCTGATACATTAATTGACGAACACTTAGAAATATTTTTTCAAGATTTTCGAACAATACTCCTCTAGATCAGTGAAGTAGAGCCTTGAGTTCCTATTCGTAGCAGTTTAGTTTTATTCATATTTACCTTTAGTCCGGCTCTCTGTGCATAATAGATGAATGACTCCAGTTTCAATTTCATGAAATTATAGTGGACCAATCAATGACGTCATTGTCGAAATCGTTTAGCTTCTGGAATGAGTGAAAATTTGTTACGTTTAATTGTTTGCGGTACTTCGCAATTGTGCAGCGTTTTTCATATAATCTTGTGATGATTTTAAAAGTCCTTTCTAAATCGACAGTAGATCTTCATTCGATTGACTGATGATTCTGCGGGTATTTTTGTGATTAGACCTAAAGCCTGCTTGTTTTGTTTGAAAAACAATTTCGAGTAGGGAAAGTATAATTCAAAATTATGAACGCAATTTGCGAAGGGGTGGTCTTTCTTTAGGATTTTAGGTAATTATAACAACACTTCCCATAGTCGGAGATGTTATTTGTACTCATTCGCAATGTTCTGTCTTCCGCTGGGATTAGGGAATTCGGAAAAGTATTTTGATAGCATTTTTGTCTAAATTATATTTGTCCGGCCGACTGATGGTATTAGTTTGTGGTAAATATTTTAGAAAGTATGGGAAAATTCCACAAAGATTTTATAGGAATAATAAATCCCCAATAAATGTTGAAATGAATTTACACTAAACTAATTCCATCTGTTGGCCAGAATAACAATTCCGATATAGAGTAAATAATAATATTGGAGCGAGTGAGAGCATGTAGGTGGAAACCATTGCGCCAAATATTGTACAGTGAAATGTTATTGCTCTGTCATCAAAAATGGCGTGATTTTTAAAATCTCTCTGCTTTTAGTACATGGATTACATTGTACACTCAGTTCATATCGTTTCCGAATGCAGCTCTAGATTAGACTACACTAGTATGGTTTTTCTGTATATCGTATCCTTACTAAAATATAAAAATAATTAAATTTAATATTTATAACTAGTACGATAAAACAACAGTAGAACTACCAACTCTCAAGTTTTCGAGAAAAATCCGTCTGCAGGGGTGAGATGTTGTAAAATTGCACATTGTTTCGGGTTTTCTTTTGGTGATGTTTTCTCTATTACTAATTTTACTTTATGTAAAATAAGTATAACTGATAATGGGGTAGATACTCGATTGGTTAGCAAGCAAGCAATTTGCTAGCCGAAATCCTGGCTACTCGATCAATTTTACCAAGAAAAATTTAATTTCAAATAATATTTTTCATAAAATTTTTGATTATTTTTGCGATTGCACAGTAAAATTCGCGTCTTCAAAAATGAAGAGCAAATTTTTATGGAGTTTTACAGTGCAATTGCAAAAGTAAAATTTTTTGAAATTCAAATTTTCTTGGTAAAATTGATCGAGTAGTCAGGATTTTGGCTAGCAAATTGCTTGCTTTCTATTTGATCGAGTATCTACCCCAAAAGCAGAGTAGGAGGACATGATCTTTCAATCGATCACACTCATATTACAATAAAAACAACACAAATGAAACAAAAGCTAGTATCAAAAAATGTGATCTTACAACATCCCACCCTAGGTTTCATAATAATGCTTACGCATGGACTTAGCTATCAGTATATCCTCAAGTAGGTTTTCCAAGGGTCGTGTATAGACTATAGACAATCAAATTTAGAAAACCTAAATTGGAGTCTCAGCCACGCTAGCCGGAAACATATCAACCAGAACCAAACCTAACCGGAACCAAACCAGCTATCGCAGAAGTAGCACAGTGCATTGTCCGTCACTGTATTATACACTGTCTGAGTTTTGAGTCGGAACTAATATTATGCCTGCCGGAATCTTATACATCTAGCCAGAACCAGATGTATTCCAGCCAGAACCGTTCACAAAATATTTGAGATCGATTTACAACATATAATTTGTTTAGCTGGAACTATAATAACGTCAGTCGGAACCACTGCAATGTGTTAGCCTGGCCATATAAATCCAACCGGAACCGCGGCCGCCAGATCAAAACCAGCTACGGCACGAGTAGCGCGATACATGGTGCACTATCTGATTTTTCAATCGCGTTACTTTTGCCAAAGTTGGGTTGATTCCGACGAACATGGTTAGGGCTATCTTGATATGGCTCATATTATAGTGGTTCCGGCCTCCATTGTTATGCTTCTGGCTGATAAATTATATATTGAAAAATTATACAGTAAATATATCGTGTTTGCGGCTGGTAAACCTGTAATTCCTGCTGAAAAATCAGATAGTGCACATTGATGCTCAATGCATCGTGTTACTTGTGCCATAGTTGATTTGGTTTCGGGTGGTATGGTTCCGGTTGGTTTTATGAGTGAAGCCATTTCACTCAACGAGCAGTGAAAATTAAGCCGTTGCTTAAAGACCCGCCATAAAATATTGTGTTAAATACCTTAATTATTTCGATAAATATCAATAGAGTCGTCGGCCTTAACAAAACAACAGTAATTATGCTAGTTACTGTCGGTAAACAGAAGATAAAAAATCGACGATATACATATACCACTAGATTTCCGCAAATTGGTATTTAAATTTTTACATAATCTACACAATTTATTTGGACCAACGTTGCCTGGCCTGCAAAAACTAAATCGACATTACATCTATACTTGTGTGGAATTATGCCCCTGTTATATGAAACGATTCAACGAACGACATCAAGATATCATCGGTTCATTACCAGAGTCCGATAGGAACAGCATTATTGTGTAATCATTATAGACCGCTTTATTAGATGGCCTGTTTATTGTTTGACCTCATTTAAATCGGTTTACAGAATGGCATTTGGATTCTACTTTTGACCTGTAGCTTCGTCACAGCGCTGGGCTTTGCTTATGTTGAAAATAATTCTGCAAATTCTTAACGGAGTGTGATCAAATTTGATTTGTAGGGGGCATTGTGATTCTTGAATTGAATTCAGCCGGCTATGGGTATAGGAAGATATTATGATAGATAGATATTTATGCAAATTCGAGATTTCGAATAGATCTCATTTTGCATACAATTACGACGATCACGTTGAGTTTATAAGATACGTTATGGATTAAAATACATATACAGACGCTGATCAACAGATAACAGATTGGTCACCTTTGGCCAAACTTTGAGATATAATACTCCCCAAACTTTGACTGAAGTTCTGACGTCCATTATAGAAACAGTTCTTGTTTTGAGACAAAGTTGTTTGTATTATCGTCTAATTATTTTTTATACCAACGCCGATTGATATTTTTGTACATATAACGTTAATTTTATAAATGCTATTAGGTTACATAACCCTGAACTAGCTGAACAAAACAATACAATATATTTAAGAATTTGGTAATCAGTTGTGTCAATAAATTAGATCGTATAGGTAAAATGAGTATTGTGCATACGCAAATGGCAACAATAATAATATAATGGACTGTTTATGTTTCTTAAAGATACGTCGTTTCGTTTAAGTGTATATGTAAGTATATAATATTGTGACAAGTGTTTTGTGTTTATGCCGCATGTCTATTTACTTTCGGATGGGGAATGCGGCTTGCCAACATGATACAATTTTTCTATACTAAAATCAAATTGCAATGGTCTATCGAACGAATGGCGGTATTTATGTTTAGTTTTATTAATGATGCTAATTTAGTATCATTGATCACGCTCCTTATGTAAAATTCTAAACGCTCCCATATACGTGTATTGCGGAGGTGTTTTGTTTAGACGATCGTACAAAAATTAGATCAGGCCATTGTAAAATGATTTATTTGTTCAAAAAATGTATAAATATGTGAATTTTTATTATTTTCAAGAAATTGAGAAGGTTTAGTCTTTATAATCTTCGCACACCCACGTTTAGTTGAACAATATATGCGTATATAAAACATATATTGGTTATGTTCGTGTAACGGCCGCAGTTAATTATGAATTAATTGTTTTATTGAAGCAGTACATGTTTGTTTTTTTTACCAGAATCGTGTACTCAACATAAAAGTACACAATAATATGTTTATTATTTAATTAACGTAAACGGGAAGGGAAGAATTTTTACGGTAATTTTCTAATTAAAATTTATCGTATGCGAATTTGGTGGGAAAGTTTTTTACGCATTAGATTTTTTTTTTATAATCAGCACCAGCACGTAGGTTGGATGTGACATTTTGAAATCTCGTTAGTCAATCAAATTAAACGAAGTGGTAAATAAATATGTAAATATGTATGAGGAAATATGTAAAAGAATATTTATGATGACGCCCTAATAATCAAACGGTTCCTCGAATATCTCGCAACAAATTTAATTCACATTATTTAAAAAATGACTTGAAGACATTTTTTAAATTTCTTGTTTTTCTCCTTTTTTCTTATTTTGGTGCCCCCCAATACGATACTTATGAAATTCTGTACTATATTAATGTGGCCTTACGTCATAAACTACGTAATTTGTTTACTTTAAAACTTTTCCAAACTCTAAAAACCCGAAATTGCAAGTTTAAGTTTATTATAATTTTTATCATGAGGTGCGCTCAATTTTATACAGATGTGAACAAATTACATCATTTCGCGTGTTGGAACAGTTTTAAAAATTTATTAAATTACATTTTTTCATTTTTAATTTGTGGGCTTTTAAACGATTAAGCCGAGGTGTTCACAAAGTACATTAAGAATAATTTCCATTACTACTGACTCTGATGGTAGCTACCATAATATGATGAGAAGATACAATTTCTATGTCAAATGACAATTTGACAATTTCAGAAGCGTTAACCTATTGAGTCTGTTAACTGGTATTAATAAACTTCCGCATTTAAGGAACTTAAAGCGAATTTATGTATTTATGCCTGATTTACATAATGGAGAAATTAAGCCTAGAGTATTAAAAGAGAGAATAAACACTTTAATATAGTTCAGAAATTCATACCAGAAAAAATTAATAAAGACATCAATAGAAGGAACACTAAAGATATATTTTAATTCCAGCCCGGGATTTTACTAAATTGATTTACATTGTCCCTAATTCGGTCCAAGAAATAGTAAAACCTCGTGATAAAATAATATGTTGTATGAAGGTGAATTTATTTGACTCCGTAGCTGGATTTGCTGGAGAATAAAAATCGAAAAGAGAGAGAGCCAAAACAACCAATCAAATTAGACAAATTGGTTATATTTTTGTAAACAAATTTCCTCTCAATTTCATTTTGTAAAACTTATTGCCCCTTCGGAATAAAAATTATATATTCTATAGATTAATTTGCTGCAGGCAGGCACCTTAACAAAAATAAATTCCTAACTTCACTTCATGGCGTGGAATTGACGCCAATCACAACGGTAGAATTAATTTGAAAGTTTTACGATGCATAGTGAGCATACACCCCGATTACGCTAGTCGTGTCGTTTGTCGTTTCAAGTGACTCTTTTAATATGAAACAGTAGTCGCCTGCCTTGTGAAAATAACTATTATGATTATTATCGTAGTCACTTCAAATGACAATCGACGAATTTTATGTTTCAGTCACTTACACGACTCGAAATGACAGCTTTTAATTTGTTTCTCCTCTCAAGTCACTTATTGGCATAGCAAGGTTAATTTTTCGTACAAATAGCAAATTTGTATAGTCACTTGAAATGACAGTCGACTCGACTGCGTAATCGGGGTGATAATGACGAGTTGCTAGTATCAGGTTTGATTTTCAGAAGGTGTTAAAACCAAGTCGCTATCAAATGTATTGGCTCATTTTGGTATGAGCCTGGAGCACTAATCACAACGACCATCTTAAATGTTTTATCATACGTAAAGGCATTAGGACAAGTGGTTACTACACCTCGGTTTGGTTTCCTGAACTTTCGGTTTCTGGGAACCTTGATAAGGATTTGGGATTGGAACCCATCGTCCGTAAGGTACAGCGATATACGGTTCATCCAGGAGTGCGTGGCGGTCGACACGGGGACCCCAGCTCTAGTTATCGCAGCATCATGTATTGTCCACCGTTCTCTACTCATATCAAGAAGCTCATTGTGGGTAGAATTTTGACATTAAGGTTGTCCAGAAGCCCGCAAGGAAATGTGGCCACTTCATATGTACCAACACTAAATCCAGAATATATCCGACGCATGGGTATACATCTGGAACAACGAATACAAGATCAAAAGAATGATTTTCGTCTAAGAAGAAGCAACGGATCGGGTACGGCTTTGTCTACGACCAGCGGTTCTCAAACTTTTTGGTCTGCGGAGCCCTCCAAAGGCATAATAATTTACACGGAATCACAGGGGTTCAGTAATGACTAATTGTGTGTATGTGCCAATCGATGATGCCTAACACCGTAAGATTAGTTTATTTTTTATACATTTTATTTACAAATTCATAAATAAAAAGGAAAAATGAAATTATTTGTATAACAAAACTTAATTATTTATTGCAAAATATAATAAATTTTAAAAAAACGAATATTGTTAGTGGGACGAGTGTTGTTGTTGTTTCCTATTTTTACATAATTCTTGTATGTCTGGCTTTAGCGTTTTAAGTTGAATCCTCATGTTACCTTCTGCATCGAGTCTGTTGCGGTATTTTATTTTTGTTACAGCATACGAAGAAAATCGCACAGATGAGTTGTAGCGAAAGGGAGAATATTTTAACCAGCTTTCATTGAAAATACTGCATATTATTCTCTTAAAATGCACAAAGATACTGTTTCAAATATGGGCAGTAGTGAGAAATCTGAAATTATGTCAATGAAAACTTCGTACTCCTTAATTGTGAGTTCTCTTGGTATTTTCTGAACTTTAAACCCATTTATGGTTTCGAATCCATGTGTAATTTTGAAGCTATTCATTCTACTCATCTGGAAAAAAACTGTTTAACTGAGTTTAGAATATCTTCCAAATGTTGTCCACTTTCTTCAATGTGCCCATTAATTTCATCGAAAAATTCTTTAAGTGTTGGGAAGTTGTCTAGATCACGAGCACGATTGCAAATGATCCAAAACTTCAATTTTTAGTTAAAAAATGAATTTTATCATCTGCCGTGAACACTGTTACTTGCCTTCCTTGAAGTGACATAAAATATCGGCGAGGTATCCAAGAAACAACCACAGTTTATATGTCAGTCTTTCTTGTAAATCTATTTGGTTTACCATAAAAAAGTGCTTAATTCGGAACGGAGCTCGAATATTCGAGGAAGAACTTTTCCTCGTGACAACCATCGTACTTCAGCATGGAGCAATAAAGCTTTATGAATGGTGTCCATATCATCGCAAGGAATCCTAAAAGCCGTGTTTGCAAGGGTCTCGATTTGATGAAATTGATGGTCTTTACTGACTCCTTTTTCAAAGACATTTTTCAAAGATATTGACATTTTTTTACTGCAAGTACTTCTTGGTATGTAGAATGCAATGGTTACTGGTGCAGGGCCATCGGTTTTTCCTATCGCAAATATCAACACAGTTTTTCCAATTTAAACCTATAGTCTTAAAAAAATCATTCTTCACGACATTAAATATTTCGGCACCAGTTGTATTATTTGGCAATGGTTCACACAAAAGAAAATCCTCTTCAAGCAAATTTTTATGCTGATATTGGGCAAAAACAAGCAGGATTGCAAGCCAGCTACACTGTGCTTTCGCCCATTTGCAGAGAAAAATTACAATTTTTCAGACGAAATATCAATTGAGACTTCACGCTAGCTGTTAAATCTTTACATCAGTAATTTCTTTTGCCGACTTTTCATCGAATACACATTTATCAATATCTACTGCACAGGGCTTGATTACTGTCTCAGCTATTGTATGAGCTTCTTCTGCCAGTGAAATACACTTTCTAAATGACGGCGCATTTCGTCGCCCTCTTTGTAAATATAAATCTTGGAATAGAACCATGTGATGCGCTATATAGTGTAAAAATATGTCTGTATAGAATTTGCTTCCAGGAGCAGGCGTGATCAGTGATGTTTCAAAGCAACAAACTAATCTCATATATTAATTATTAGCGGATTTAAATTTATAAGTTTTTTTCAAATTTGATTATTAGATTCGCGGAGCCCTTTGAGTTGGCTCGCGGAGCCCCAGGATTCCGCGTTAGAGTTGAAACGTAACCTCGATTTTGATAACCCTTTCATTTTGGCCATTGAGCAAAACACATCGGGAAAGGTGCTATTGGAGGTTTTGTATATCATCCATCCAATTTCGTGAACTTTAAGGTTGACACCCATTTAATACCGAGCGATGCACGCCAATTTTCATCTTCACGCGCTTCTTTATATGTCGTGGAACTGTGGTAAATTTTTGTTGGGGCAATTTCATCTAATTTCTGTCTTACGTTACCTCCAATATTTTTGTTATTTGTATTTGTAGAATGGAATAAATTGTTTTTTTTTTTCGAAACGTTGTGCAAATAATCCCTTTTTTCTTTTATATTACACATATGTTCCTGAACATTACATTCCGGATTACATCGGCCGTATACAAATAATACATGCGATAGGAATTTGGGTTAATAACTTCTGTAAATCAAACCTGTAAGCAACTACTTCTCATAACCAGTAAACTACCTAACTATATAAATCGAGTTTTGGAGACGATTTAGAGATTTGGTTAATAACTCCTGAAAGCCAGAATTTTCTGAAATCAAACCTAGAACTAACCAATACATTTGATAGGGATCAAGAGTAAACCCATTGAAGTTGCTCTTAATAAGTTTAATACACCAAGGTCTCGCTATGTGTCTATTCTAAAAAAAAATTTTAAACGGACTCCGTTAGTGGAATAAAAAAGCCTGGATAACCGATAATTTGTTTCATGATTGGGTGTCCCTGTGACACACCACCCGAGCTAAGATCATATTGCGAGAAAGAAAACTTAGAGTTTAAAATTTTGATTTTTTTTTTTTTTGAAAACGCTTTTTTTTCGAAGTAACCCCACCCCATTAATGTAATGGACTGTCAGATTTTGTTGTTTTTTACAGGCAGGTTTTGTAAAAAATCCACATTAGATGGAATTAAATTTATTGCATTATCTTGGGATGAAGTAACCACTGAAAAAATGAATGGGTGTTGGTGTAAATTATGGCCCGAATGTATTCAGTATCAATATTTTATCTTCATATTTGTTTTATTTTGAATTTTATCTGGATAAATGTGTCGTTCAATATATTTTAAATTGTTTGCTATGGTTCGAAAATCAGTTTGCGTTTCTACGTATGGAACCGAATTGCGACACCAAGGTCCCATGGTGTATACATTATTTTGTTCCGTTACATGGTCGTCATAGTTGTCAGGAATTATTTCTTAATTCTAGTTCAATTATATATCTTGATGGCCTTTTCAGTTCACTGGAAATAATTGAGTATATCAAAGTTGATTGTGGAAATGATTTAAGCTGCCTTCACCTACTGAAAAAATATTTTCAACGTATTGTTTATGTTAGACAAATTTGTGTGCACAGTGTGATATTTTAAAATTCTATGTCTTAATGGTCCCATTTAATTGCTAAATCAATATGAGATCTATTTCCCTCAAAATTTGACCAGATCTTGTCAATTCTCATATAAATTTGTTTTTCAGACTTTGTATTTCTGTTGAGATTGTAAAGTAGAAATAAAAAAATTAATCCCACTCTGGTGGATACACCCCTATGTAAATGTCCCGAAATATTTCATTTATATGCATTTAGAGTTACTATTTGCCTTGCAAAATGAACTTATACGACCACATACTTGTTTTTTTTTTTCCTAGTTGAATGTTTTATGCCATAACCCGGTCTCTATTAAGTTATATGCGAACAGTTGCGAGAGAAGACAAGTAGGTCGTGAAGCTGTATTGTAAAAATATAACACCATAAACAATAATTTGTTCCTCTTTAAGATATTTTTAATTTTTAACTGATACCATTGCGAAAATTTTCATCAAACATATCAAAATTCAAGTTAAAATAATCTTTTTATTCCCGAATGTTAAGTAAGGCGACACTCGATACGATATTCGATTCTTATAACAAAAATCATTAATGGTAATGGTATCAAATTATCAGGTGGCGCGAAACATAACTGATTTGTTTGGAAACATTAAGAAGACTATGTATATTTTTTTTGTAAGTTCATGTGTTCATGGAAATTGTATCGAGTACATGTATCGAGTGAAGTGAAGTACATTTCAGCCGTAGCCGTAGAAATATAATTCAATTTAATTCATGAATCTTTCAATATTTCACAGATGTAATGATGTGCATGCGTAAAACGCACTTTAGTTGTCATAAAATATTAACGGCCCAGGTTGATTTTTCTCAACTAAGTCCGCCCTTCAAACTCCGCCTTTGTGCTTGCTTTCGGTTGTTGTTTTCAATTCATTGATGATTCTGCCAACAGATATATAGAACTTCATTCATCAATGTTTGCAGCCCAATTGGCATCACGATGCAACGTACAGATGGTATACTGTGATTGTGTGAATAAGAGAATGGGTGGTCACCAATTCACTGGCTTCACCAGGTGCGGGTCTGACTGGGGCGGTAACATCTTTCGAATAATAATAAGGGCAGTCAACCGATAGTGTCATTTGTGTAAATGGTCGAATCATTTTTATAAGCACAGGGCGGTTTTAAATGAATGGTTCATAGGAACCTGAAATGCCATCGATCTATCAAATTTCACATGCTCAGGTATCGATATAAATGATCTTGCTCACCAGTTTAGGTTCCACTTTTGGCTCCAGGGTCATAAATACATATTTAATAAAATCGGCCATACTAGCATTCTTTCGCGCCAATCTCAACGGAGGCCATAGCACCAAACCTAACATACTGAAAATTCACGTTCGCATTCTAATATGCTTTGTCAGAATTCATATTAACTCGACCATCAGTACTAAGGGCAAATGATAAATCCAGTTTAGACACTTGTGCTACCAAAAGAGCAATTTTAACTGCCTCTTGATATGGAACATTTATCATCTCATTTCACTCAATATAATTCATCGGGCACTTAGCTTCTGTTAGCTTCTGATTTGCATCGAAGCGTGTTGATACGAAGTTGCAGCCCACCATATTATATTTCTTTAACATCTCTTCAACATATCTGCTGTTGATCGATAGATATTAAACCCTTCTTCATATCACGAGCATTTTTTTGCTCACTTCGCTCAATTCAAATCCAACATCTTGAACCGTTTCATGTCTTCCTCCCTCCTATGTCTGCTTCATGTCTTTATTCCAAATGCTTCTCGCTTGTTTCAGACCATAAAATGATTTTTGACAAACCTATTAGGTTGCAGCTTATAATTTTCCACCTGATTTACTCTGCTAAACGCTTCTTCTGGTGATTCAGGATCACGCTGCTCAGCTGGCTTACCTGACATAACCGGGTAACTGTTTTGATACAGGTTGTCTATTTTTTACGTTGTTGTTGTTTTACTGTAATGGTTTTGTTGTGATTGTTCCGTACATTGGTCTATTTCAGTATATCTCGAATTAAATACACAATCTTAGGAAATTCTTCCATTTGGCGTAAAATCTGTGTGACAACGACTATGATGATTCATACTTACTTAGACACAATCAACTTCCCAACCACCCCATACCTTTTCTTTCCTTTAACGCTGGATCGCGGATAAAAACCATTACAGTAAAACAACAACAACGTAAAATATAAAAGTAATTCGTACACAACGAAAAGTTAATTGGTAAAAATGAAGTATAGATGGAGAATATGAAAGAATCGAATTCCGTAGACTAGGTAGTAATTCGCTATAGTGCTACATATACATGGTATTGTTCTATATATAGACAATATTCCTATGTAAAATATCAACGTCAGTCAGAAACTGATTGTTGCGATTCTTTCAAATCTTCCATCTATAATTTAAATTAAATTCTAAGGTTGTCTATTGTTCTATCTTGACGATACTGAAGTATCCTAAAATTGGCGTGTCACATAATCTTCTTCTGAAAAATGCAGATCCATTTCCTCATAAACATTCGATTTGGATATGAAGATGACCACGATTTAGTATTCACAGAGCCCCGATTCAATTGACTCCCAATTCTGATAATACAAAAAAAATTATCGTTAGAGTCAATATATTGGCGATTTTCATCGAATGTAGATAGCGTGCGGGTTTCGACGTCTACAAGAGGGACGAAAATTGTCAAATCCATTGTTATGACAGTTTTAATCCCCCTTGCTTCATAGCAAACTATGATTCACGAGTTGTTCACCAGAGTATCAATTTTTTACGCAAAATGACAGCGCGAGTTGGCGAGGTGAGCAAGAATTTCGTGACATATACGACGCATAATACATAATTTTATATTTGTATTGTGTTTTTCCTCACTTGTATATGTGTATTCTATTTGTCATTTTTACGATGGTAGGTACCAAAATAAATGGATCCGGTTGAATCGGTTTAATTTTTTTGATACTTATGTCTACTCACCTCTTCTATTCGCTTGCCTTTGAGCGGTGGAATGAACTAATATTTTATGTTTTCAGGATTTTATGTTTTAATATTAGTTTGTATGTTTATGGTTTAATATTTAAATCTGTGAATTATTTTCAAATTAATTCTAAAATATGAAAATTGTGAAATGTTTACACATAGAAATGTCAATCCAAAAAAAATCAAAACATGATCATGCGTATGCGTCTCGCCTACTAACACCATCAAGATGCTCGGTTTGCTCACCTTGCGCTTGTCCACTTTTCGTACAAAATCGACACTCAGATGTCAGCTACTTTGTTGGAAATCGCGAATATCGGTCACTAGAAACGTTGATTATAAAGTAAACTGACATCTCGACCGATGATGATTGAAATACTTATTGAAATAAATAGACGATATGCCTTCGATTTTTTCGAATATTCCATCATAACCATAATTTGTTTTTCAGACGGGATCAATTTTTTCCGCTTTTCTGTTTCAGAACATGTACCATGGCTCTGGAATCAAAAACTCTCACATGATCCAAACGTACCGCCTGATCAGTTTAAATTTTATCATGAAACTTATTTACTGGTAGTCTGTGTGTCGATGAACGGTTTGGTTCGATTTTCGAACAATGATTTAAATTTCATGAAACAACTCAACACTTCGGTTTTGGATCGCAGAATGTCTAACCACACTTTCACGCTGGGGGCTTAGCAGCATTTACGTGAATCTGAATTGTTGCAGTTATAGCAATTATTACTGAGCTCTGGATGCCCATAATAATTGGATTGAAATTATCGGTCAACAACACTGTTTCAATCCATTCATCCTAGATGCATATCAGTATTCCTCAATATGTGAGTTATCAAAATAATATCTTGACATAATTTTGCACAACTTTCGAAAATGTCGAGATCAGCTTTCGAAAACGCCTTTTCAGTAACCCCTATAAGCTTCTTTTGTTGTTTTATACGAACGAGCATGAACGTAATGTTTAATCATTAAAATAATTTTAGGCTTTGCTTTGAAATTTTTTCTGCATGCGTTTCTTCATAAGTGGCACGTTTCCATAATTGTCCATCTTCAAAATAGGTCAAAATTCAATTTATCTGGGGAAAATGTATTTGTGGCTAAATATATTGAAATGTTAATACAACAAAAGAATCGGAGTATAAAATATATTTTGTTAAAATCAGAATTACTCAAGATCTTAAATAAGACATAATGTAGAACAAATCATGTCTTTCGTTATGATAAGTCATTTTTCATCCACATTTATAAATTGTCTTCAAAAGTTCTTCGAATTGTGTTTTAAATTTGGCAGAAATTGTCACGCTTGTGCGTTATTATCAATTTTGGAATATCAATTATTTTATAAATTTTTGATATTTCAAATTTCTCTGCACAAATTCGGAGATTCTTAAAGTCCCATTTCACAAATGGGTTAAATATCGGCGATATTGAAACCAATATATTACCAATAAATAAAATATAACAATTTTTTTATTTAACTAAACTGCCACCTACAGTCAAAAGTCAGATGCGTCGACATAGGGTTACGTCATTTACTAAATTTTTTAAATCAATCAATCCCGTATTCTAAAAGCACTGATGATACTTTCGAAAACTCACATTGATTTAATATTAATGCTGCCATCTCTTGGGAATAACAAATACTTATCACATTATTTCATCTATAGAGAAGCTTTTTGAGGCTGAAATTAGCAAGATATGATTTAGAAAATGTACTTCAAATCGAATCCTCGTCAGAGGTTAAGTGTTAAGGTTATACAAAACACCTTATAATGAATGGTCTCTAAAAGTTTAATTACAAACTAGAAAATGTTTGAAATTGAATAATTAGATTTCAACGTAGAGTCACGGGGCACCGACACAAATGTTTGATCAATAAAAATATTTCGATATATATTTCTTGATTATGAATGTCACTGTAACTAAACTTGAGATCACTGTGGAGAATTCCAAACTGATCAAATATTAAGAAAATTCGAAAATTTATTACAATAAATCTCATGATCTCTATTTATGATCAAAACAAGTTTTTGCCTGTGCTCAGAATGATGTGAATTTCTAAAAATACATTTTCAAGTATATTGCTACATGGTGAATCAACGATCGCTTGATAATTCGTATTGTTTCTAGCCTTTTTTTTCAACTGGCAACCGCTGTCAAATTGTGTTAGAACAAGTTATCAAAATCGACATTTATATGCAAATTTCAAGTATAAAAAGTACTATCACTTTCAAAACTAAATGCCTATTGTTTAGCTGAATACACACTAAAATTAACATACAAATTATGCAATTAATTAAACTATTATTAACAATTTCGGTTAATTGTGAAAGTCGTCGCGGTCCCGCAGATCTTGATAAAAATTCACATATATGTATATTTTTTTTTTATAAATTTTACAAAAATAAAAATTGTATTCCAATACCTAGTAGATTTTATAAATAAATTAATGCATGAATGAATGTTGTTTGTCTCTTGTTGTATATCGAAAATTTATGTTTGCTTTTAAAAAAAAAACACTCAACTCAAATCGGATCTTCAAACTAGATGTGGATGAGGAATGTGAAGCTGATTTAACAATGGAACGCCGTAATAATTTTTCACGATCATCCCGTACCCCGGAAATGAATTATGTTACATCGAAACCACCAAAACCATCAGACAGTAATCGTAAATATTCAAGTGGGTATTTTTTTAAAAGCACAACAATTGAATTTCGTAATTTATATATATTTGTAATTTTTTTTTCTTTTTTATATTTTTCATGTATATTTATGTAATTTGGCACAATCATTGTTTTGATGCACGAACTTTTGCACAATATCATTGTTTTATGTGTAATTTATGTTTTATGTCTTTATATATGTTTTTGGGTTTCTATTTTATTTTATTAAATTGATATACGCGATCAGTAAGCTCTGAACACTATTTGGAAGCAACCGGCCGCCGACGTAGCTCAGGTAAGATCATGTACTTTGTTCTTGTATTTAATTTGCGGCTTTGCATTTAACTCTATACAGCTTATGCCTTATATGTGCTTTCGTATTTCGTGATTGCTAAAAAATGTATAATGATCGTGACTAGTAAATATTTAAAGATCATCGATATATTTATAAATGTAAATGATCTAAATATTTTTTTAAAATAAAATAACACCTTAATTTCTTTTATATAATGGTATGATGTTAGATTTACTTAATGTTTTTAATAATATTTTCAGACCAAGGAGTTGTTTTGACAACAGACACAGATAGTTTTATAATTGGCCAAAAGGTATGGGTGGGTGGCATCCGGCCTGGACAAATTGCCTATATTGGCGAAACACATTTTGCCCCTGGTGAATGGGCCGGCGTTGTACTAGATGAACCAAACGGTAAAAATGATGGATGCGTGTCCGGCAAACGATATTTCCAATGCGAGCCGAAGAAGGGTATATTCTCACGATTGACCCGTCTAACACATGAACCGCTAGCCGGTGTAACATCCGGTGATGTATCACCACTGGATCAAAGTATGCGCTCATTAACATCACCGTCACGATCGACCACAGCTTCGCCACCTGGTAGTGTACGCAGTGTAACACCAAGATCCAAAATTAATATGGCTATTGGTGATCGAGTGATCGTATCATCTGGTTTAGGAAGCCGTCCAGGTTTATTGAAATTTATTGGTGAAACTAAATTTGCACCAGGCACATGGTGTGGCGTACAACTTGATGAACCGAACGGAAAAAATGATGGATCTGTCGATAGTGTTAGGTGAGCTTTGATGATCTTATCAAACTTAAAATAATATATTTAATATAAAATTTATTTATTTTTTTTTAAACCAGCTACTTTGAATGTCCTCCCAAATATGGAATTTTTGTACCCCTAGCAAAGGTGACTCTATCACCATCGGCAAAAATCAATCGATTATCACGTTCCGGATCAAAAGAATCTCTTCTATCTGTCGGCACGGTGGGAAGTGTCCAATCGACTACGACATCACGAATGAGAATGAGCGCACAGGTACCGCTCACCGCATCTTAAATATTTTGTTGAATTTGAATTATTAATGTCTTTTTTTTTGTCAATCACTAATGTTTCTAATTTAATTTTACAAAATACTCTCAATTTTATAATTCATTAAAAAAAAATTAATTATTTTAGAGATTATCGACGCCAATGTCCACAAAGCCTTTAACATCACAAAAAACTACATTCTCCCTACAGGTACGATCGTAATACTCGTTTATTACAAATTTAATTTGCCTATTCCCTCTCCATTATACTAATTCTTAAAATGTCTATGTGCCATTTGTTTATAAATAAAATTTTTTTTTGTTATATTCTTATACCGATTGTTTATTTTGTTTTATGGTACACAATTAGAATATTGGTCAAGGTTACAAAAGAGATTTTGATTCCGATCGATCTGTTATGGTATATTCATAATTACATTAATAAAAATTCCGCGATCTCATTCGATCATTCAAGCAAAAACAGTTGTTGTTCGATCAAACACCTGTCAAACTATAAAATAATTTAGCGCTTCGCGATCTCTTATATAGACGTGTTTAATGAATTCATAGAAATTAATATACAATAGTACGACATTGATCTTAACTTTTATATATGCGAGTGCCTTATGTATATAAAATATATAAACGATCACTTATACTAGCCTCTTGGCTAATAGAAAAAATATTTATTTGCTAATTGCGGGAGATACCATACAAGTATTCGCATAGTAAGATTTATGACATATCACATTAAATCGATGTATACGATCGTGTATATAGAATATAATTGGAAAATTGCATTCAATTTTTGTGGGAGAAAAATTGTTTCTTATATACACGATCGAGATCAATGTAAATTAGAGTGGGTGGACATCATGGACATAAACCCATATATATTATATGTACATATCTATATATATATATTTGTTTTATCAAATTTTTCATTTTTGTTTATGTTTATTAAAATTCATATACTTGATCGACGAGTGTGTGATCGTTTGTTTCTCGTGATTTTTTATTTTTATATTATCTGTATTTGATTGTTGAGCGCGATGAGATAACGGTTGGAATTGAAACATTATACGTTTTTTTTTTGTATTGCCTAGTGTCCTCTATAGTTGATCATAGTAAAATTTTTAAAAAAGCTCAATCTTTATAAATTGCTGCGTGCCCTTGACTAGTATTATCTATATTAAGTGTTACCATATTTCAAAATATACGTTAAATTGTGATTTCCAGATTGTTTAACCTAATTGCAAATTTACATATTTTTTAGGACGTATTGCGTGAAAAACAGAATCACATCGAACAATTGCTGATCGAACGTGATCTCGAGCGACAGGAATCCGAGAATCAAGTGTTTATGTATCAAAAAGATATATCACAGGTAACTGTGGCTTTTATAAAAGCTTTTAAATTAAATTGTTTTTGTTTACTTTTAGAAAAGCTTTATATCGTTTTATGTAATTTAAATTTTATATTTTTAATAATTAGAAGAATTATGCCGATTTAACACGATGGGCTGATTTGATACGGCGGCGTAGCGTACGCCTGGCGCGATTGCGTCGTGATTTTCAAGGATGGCATGGTAATCACGAACGACATTGTATTTTACATGATGTACTTTTAGCTTAAGACCGATTTCATTAATATAAAATATTGTTATTATGTTTTATTTATATTATTACTATTATATTACGAATTATTAAAAACAAGAAACAAGACATGGTTTTATTTGTTATATTTTATATAAATTTAAATATAAACAAACGAAAAATTATTTTTAATAATTACATTTTGTTGCTAAAATAAAAACTATAAAAACTTTTCTTTTTTGTGGTACTTATTGTTTTAATATTTGGTTGCGTTGTGCTGCACTCGAAACATGTACATGTTCAGTATGTTACTTTCAATCAATTAAATTCATTATGATCGTTCAATTAAACATTATGTACTGATTTACTTTGTATAGCCACTTAAACATGTTCTGTTTGATTAAGTTTTGTAATGTCATGTCCGCATGCATTTTATAATTTGACCACAATCAGAGTTTTGTGACCTTTAAATTTTTTGCACGAGAAAAATACTGACGTAGAATTGATTGGTTGTGATCTCCGAGTAAAAGAATTTTATTTTTTGAGAGTTTCTTTAAAAAAAAATCTATAACCACCTATTTTTGTGCAAAAATTTCTCTATTCACATAATGGGTACTAATATTTTTTGTATTAAATAGAACGTTTTTGAAAGCATCAGACCATAACACATCTAGTCAGTTTAATGGACGACAAAAACGTGAGAAATAAACTTTAAATGTCTCGCATCGCGAACCAATAGGTTTGTTTCCGGATCTGCAAATACAAACGGCATATTTTAGCATCCCTTTACGTTTTCGCACTTTATATTAATTATCAATTACGTCCTGCTTTCCTCATACCCTACGGCATCTTGACATTTTCGGGAGTGAAATATTTTGACGCTCTCCTACTAGAACTGAGATAATAATAATTCCCAACGACCAATTACCTCTCCATACCACACAGGAACTGTCGCAATCTACATTTTTATTGTATTTTTAATATAATTGAGGGTCGCGATCTCGGACAATATAGCTGACATCTAAATTACATCGAATCGCAAAACGGGGCAGAACAGTCAAAACAATTTACAGTTATCATCCCGCTGTTTACATTCGATGGAAATGGCCAATTGACAAGGTTATCAACCTGCTGAACCAAAGCAAACTATTTGAATTAAAAACTTGGAGGAAAAGCAATAAGATGTTGAAATTCTAAAAAGAGTGACTAAAAATATAGCTCAGAATGAATAATACTCATACGCTATCAAAAAAAATGAAACTGGGCGTTAGAACTGCTTTGTAGAAACAGATTAAAATGAGGTTGAGGAACGCTTGTGAAAAAGGAGAAAACCCATCATAACTAAAACAAAATTAAAACTAAATAAAATCGGTAATTTAAATGAGCAGAAAATACAATAGGTTTGGCAATCTAATGGGTTGTCCCATAATCCGTTCTGTGATGCGATATCTCAGAAGCGGGTCCCACAACAGTTCTGAAACAAAAGAATTTACATTAAAGTTTATCTTTTCTATCAGGCCTTGACATTCAATACCACTAGATTAGGCTCCCAAACTTTAGATGATCCAGGTAGGGCGGCAAATTGAATAATTCCGCTCATGGTAGTCCTGTTTCGTTCTTGTTTCGTCTGTAAAACTCAATTCAGTAATTGAAATGACTAGCAAACCTCAAACGGAGATAGCCCTAGTAACAACATCGTTCTTTATTTCGAGTAGAACGTACGTGTTTACGAGAGCAAATTATTCATTCACATTTTTTACGTTAGGTGTAAGCTTATTTTGCACAGTAGAACTATTCCTAATCCGAAATTTTCATGCAGTTGGTGCAGACAGAAATAACTGATTCATAATCATCGTTGTTGATAGACAAGGAAAAATATTGGTCCTAAATGACCTGCATGGACAAAAGATGACCTGCAGCGCAATTGATATCTGCATTCCTATTAACAGCGATGAGATAATTTATTGAAGTTTATAGGTCTTGTTTCTCTAGAATAAAATTTGTCTTTATTTTTATATCATCTACCAGTCTCTGCTAGTTTAAAATAAGGTGATGTTCCTACTTCATTTCTTTTACATTGATCTTCATTATTAGAAATATATACACTAATTAGGTCGTTAAGAACGTGATAACTTATTATTTTAAACAATTTTGAATTAGATTGTTATGTTTTTGTAGTCCTCAATAGCCAATTCTCATGTAATTTATTTTCGATACTTCAACAAAATTAGAGAAATGGATTTATTCAAAAATAGTCTAGTAGGTTGTGATAGCAATAGAACATTGTGATCAACAAAACAGTCGTTAAATAGATTCTAGAAAACAGAGCCGTACACTTTGATAAAATATCTAAAAGGGTGTTGTTAGAACTTCTCAGTACAGGATTTAAACCATAGTAGAAATTGAGCTGGGAAAAACAGCCTGATCTTAAATAATTTTATTTAATCAAGCAGGAAACACTTTTAAATGCCTTATTAAAGTTTGTGGCAATATCACCAACCGCCTTTCCCTTCAATGTTGACTTGTCACAGAAGCCCTTTTCATATTCGGGATGGTTTGCAGTAAACTGTCAACAATCATACACTAGGTTTTCAAACCTTTTAGGAATACACAATAGTTTGGTAGGTCATTTAATTTGATGCTACGGACAATTGGTTTAAATCAGCGCGTTGCCGAGAAATAATATGACAACAACTTCATTATCTACGTCATTGGGTTAGTACAAATTTGAAAGAGAGAACATCCCCATCCCACTCGGCATGTCAGAATGCCTCATCCAGCAACCCTGGGATTTGGCTAGCGCCAGTAAAATAAATAATTTGGATAATGGCGTTTTGTTTTTGTTGCAAAATAGTAGACAAGGTAAATCATAAATTCTACTTATTACTGGGCCTTAAATGTATGCCATATAAGCTAATTCTGAAAATTGAAAATTCAATTTCTAATATTCCTTATTTGACCAAATTTGACAGACATAGTTTAAGAAAACAACACTGCGACTCGACTTTGAAGTTTTATTCTAAAGTCTTTAATATTCCAAATGAAAATTCATTTTGCAATCCTGGTGCAGACAATGTTTAGTCTGCTTTTCTATAGTACAGTGAAAACCAGCGTCCATTAAATTTCTTAAAATGCGAAGCAACTTACAAGAAGAATAATAATCTTTCACTCAAAGATCTTGCAAAGTCTCTGTTTTCTACGGAGTAGTTCCTTATGCACATATTTTATCACTGTGATATGGCCTGACATGTATTTACAATGTACATATCAATATAGGAAATATTATGATTTGATACATATACTAAGGTCCATGATATGAAACTGGCCTCGGCCAGAAACGAAATGTATTGTTCGTGTCAGTGATAACTTCGCCGTTAGAGCTAAATCTCTAAAGTTTAGTATCACAAAATAGTAAGAGAGAGCTAAATCTACAGAATATAGTGAATGCGGAAGCAATACGGAGTCTAATTAACGGTGAAACGGCCCAATAATTTAGAATAATATTCGCCGATAATCGTTTTTCCCCTTTTCAAGGTAACATGCTAAATAAACTGACTGCATCGCTTTGGTGTTACGTTGCACATACTTGCTATTATTTCTATTATCCTGGATGCTCAGAGATGGCAGGGTTTTACTATATATTAAACAACACCAATAACATTATTTTCAAATGGCATGTAGAATGCAAAAAGGAATTAATTGCGCAAAAACTAAATAAAAAAATTAACTGTAAATTAAGGTTTTAGGCGACACATTCATTAGTTTAACTACCGCCCAGTATTACACTTCTCCCATAGAATTATACGATTAAGAAAACATTATCTTACCAATACATTTCCTTATCTGTTCAAAACGATCGAGAGGTGCTTGACATAAAAAATGAACGAAAATAGAAGCTACCAAAAATTAAAGGAAGATGGCACGCAGAAAGTCGGTTGCCATCTTTTAGGGGTAATCTAATCACGAACGATGTGAAAGTTTTAAAAAAAAATACTCAAATTTTGTGACTGTCAAGATCACTTTGACAAAGTTTTGCGGCGCCTTGTCTGGAGATGTTCACTGTTTCAACTCTTTCTGGATCTGTAACTTGTAGTGAATTCATGATTTGTTTGTGCTCGTTTAATTCAGTATATGGATTTTGTCTCGAATTGTGTGAAACGAAATGAGTGTAATCGGAAAAATATAGTAGTAGCATTTGCGTTCGTGTTAGTTTCGTGCGTATGAGTGTTTTACTGCATATGCAAGCCACGTGTCATTCTTTTTTTGTTTATTCGTATTAACCCTTTGAGTGCCAACATGATTTCGGCTAGTGTATTGAGGAGCACGATCGCGCTTTTTAGCACTCAAAGAGTTAACCATTGTAAACGCCATATTTTTGTATTGTTTATGTACATATTTTCAATTTTTTTTAGTCAACATTTTATTTTTAAAATTTATAAAATTTAAAATAAATTTATTTATAAAATTTTATTAAAACATATAAAATTAATTTATGATAAAAAAAATTAAATATAAAATATATTAGCATGTTAAATAATGACACTCCACAGCTTGAGAGCAGACGTAATGTGTTGAGAAAAGGAAATAAGCACCATAACAATTAAACCGATTCGCGAGCGGATCGCGTTTTTTTGATACTGTTCATCATACAAATGACACAAATACGAACAAAAGAAAAATACAAATACTAAGACATAATTGTGTATTATACACAGTGTAAGTATTCGATTTTTTTTGCTTCACTCATTTTAAATGAGTAACTCACGAGACAAAACCGATATACAGATGCCTCACTATATGACTTCTTTTAATTCCTGATAATTCAGTGTCGTTTTACGGTCTCGTTTAAAGTAGTTTTCGGCAAATTTAATTGCACCAAAGAAGTAGCTAACATTCCACAGTCGGAGTTCAGGGTCCAGCTCTCGCTTCCGAAAGCCAGCACATATCTAATGAGTGCTTTCTAAAATGCGCTCGAACTACTGCAAAAGTCCCAATTGTCATACTTTAGTCGATCGCGTTTTTGATTCACGCGACTATGAGATCGTATAGACCTGAGACTCAAGAACAGTACCTCCGCATTTAATCAATTTTGCAGGGATACCGTAAGAGACTCCTGGTGTTTTTGCATTTTTCAATCTACTAATAGCTGCTTTTTTTCTTCTTTTATTTTAATCCCTGCCATCTGTTCTGGAACCGAAACATTCCCTGCTCTTTCGTGGTTCATTTTCCCGTCCTACTTTAGGCAATTACTGCAAAATCGAGGACGTACGGCTATAGGGCCGATTTTAAGTTATCATTTGCGCATTGCATAGCTCCATGCCAGCCTATAATACTGGACATGAAAGATGGGTGGGCCCTTGAGTTTTGTATGCCGATAGGAGGTCGTAGCTGTGTTCCTTTTAATCACAGATCGTAATCTGTTAATGAAAATTTCCTTTTGCATCATGCCTAACGTGATTTGAACCTGGAACCCATCGTTCCGAACGCCAAAGCTTTAATCACCGTGCCATTTGGTTGGTTCTTTTTCTTCTACTGTGGAATATTCTACAAAGACCTCCCCACCCGGCAGAGCAACTGCCTATAGGTGTGCCATACTGAGAAAAGTTCAGCCACGTTTGCTCTCAGTTCTCCATTCCTGTCTTTGATGGCAGGATTTGGTGGAAATCTTTAGTGATATTCCTGGCGTTTCAAGAGAGTCGCTTGAAGCTGATATTTTCGATGCATTTTCTCATATGTTCGCGATTCTTTTGTCGGAGATATTTAGTCGTAGCTTTCCTAGCACGGAGATATTCTGCTAGAGTGCTTCTAATACGAACTTTTCGTTTATTTTGGACGACCAAGTGGCACTGATCGTCAAACCAATCATTGCAGCATCATGGTGGTATTCCTCCTATATTATTTTGTGCCGCGGTAGTAATGGCTGTACAGCGAGTACACTGCACCTGGATGTTGGGTGGAGGTACTTCGTTATCACCTTGTCGTTTGTGCTTGTCTATTTAATGTAGATGACAACCTTGATCTAACGTTGGACATGCTGGTCTTCTTATGAAGGAAAAACGTACTTGATACAACTAAATTGTGCATTATTACCAGTTCGGTGATGCGTTGGCCATTGTTGTTACCGGTGAGGTGCAAGCTGTTAGAACCGATATGCGATATCATTTCTGCACCTCTACCGGTTTTTGCATTAAAGCCACCCACGATAACTTTAAAGTGGGATGTTATTGATGACCTCTTCCCACTCGACAAAGAATAGACTTTTGGCGTCATCCGATTTATCTTCGGTGGGTGCATGCGCATTAAATTTCTTAGAGCGGAGTCTGCTCAAGCATAGCCGGATATTGATAGAGTGGAAGTCGATATGATGTGTTGTTTGACGCTGAGAAAGCTATCTCTAAACTCTTCCCCCGGTCTGATGGCCTCTGCATTGGAGAGTGTAACCATTGGTGCCATTTCTAGATCATCGCAGTTCTTGTAGTACGAGTTCATCTAATGTGTAAATATTTGCCTGGTTCGAAAAGTTTTGCAGATCTCTAGGTCTTACAGTTACAAGCCTTAACACGTTCCATGATTTTTTAAGCGTTTGTTCGTGTACAGCATCGTAGGTCGTGTTTGCGTTCAATAGATATGGCAATCCGAGGTCTTTGTATAGGGTTCATAACACACTATTTTTGAGGAGAAGGCTGTTAGCCTGTCGCTAAACCCACGTTTTACGTGTGTGGGTCACTTACTGTTGAAAAATTGAATACCTTGAATACGCTTATATATAGCGTGCCGCTTTACACGAGACACACCCGCTTCAGCCGCCCCCAATATTTAGTTTTGTTCACAATCGGCCTTCTTTATCATTCTTAGATATTAGGAAGTGGGAATGTGTCTCCATTGCCTGACGTAGTGTATCCGCTCCTGATAGACGATCATTTATATACGTAGAAATCACTTCACGTAATTGTTGAAGCAAGTGAATATAGTTTTCTTTTTCAACATAGGCCAGTTGACATAAAACTTTCGTTGCTAAATTTGCTGCGACCGTTGTCTCATAAGTAATCGTGTTAAATTAAATCGTTTTAATTTCAGGTTTTCGTGATTCTCTGCAAAGCAACTAAGTCAGTCTTAAAATTAAATTTATATTATCTGCATCGCGTTAATATCCATAACATATCTTGTTGTAATGTGAGACCGTTCAACATCAAATTATTTAAAAATACCCCCCCCCCCTTCTCCTCCCCATATAACCGAATTGTTCGTATTGCCGCGAAAATTTGGAATAACCTTTCTCGAGTAGTGGTTCCCTGTACAATTTTTTTCGATCAAAAGAAGTCTAGCTACTGTCATTCGTTTTGAATCTCCTAAAAATGCCGTTGGATCCTTCTCAAAAGGAATATAAGCTTCGTAGTTGTGTGTCTGGGTCTCTTTTGAAAAAAGTATCCACGTTCCATCTCTGGTTTAGTTAGATTGCGTGGAGAGTGTAGTTTCTCTTATTCTCATAATTTCTTTAGGAATTCGTCTATCTATTCTCTTGAGCAGCTGGTTCATTTTTATTTGCTTTGATGGGTGCTGGAATATTGTAATTTTCGTTTACCAAAAGCAGACATTGTTTGGCGTCTCTTGTTATGAATAATCCAGTGTCCATCAGAGGGTCGATTTTGTTCAAAATCCGACAGACGAAACATGACGATTTCGTATACGTATCAGGAGTATAGTATACAGTTTTACATTAGTGTATGTAATTTTTCTGCGGTTTGTTTGTTTTTTGTGAATGCAAGCATCAAAAATTATGAATCGGTATAAATCGGTTTACTTTTTTTGTGCTTATATGTCCTTTTGTCGTCTCACTTTTTTGACATCTCACCAAGTTTTTGAGTGGCGAGTTAAGACGTTCGCACAAATGACTGCTACAGCAGTCATACAACTTTTTCGTTTTTTAACACGTTTGCGCAAACAACTTTCATTTTTTAAGGAATACTCGTCATATTTCGTCATTTTATTTCAACAATGCATTCCTTTCTGCGACGAAATAGCATTGCAATTACAAAAGAAGGTGTGCGGCAATGTGTTAAGAAAAAAAAAATTAACCACACATTTTTTATTTTTTTTTCAACGCGATGTCGAATAAATGTTTTGTTTTTGTTTCTGCGAATTTCAGAGGTAGAAATTATTTTAAAATTAAAATTAAATAATTAAATAAATTTAATTTTGTTTAAAGCATATTTGCATTTACAAATTTTAAATTATAATTTTGAACAAAATCGACCCCCAGATCTCTGTAAAGCTCGTCTCTTACATTGTACTTTGTGCTTTTGACAATGGAGGTTGCAAGTGTGTTTGTTTTGAGTTTTATCAGCACTTCCGCCGTTGCGTGAATGCACTGAGTGTATAGTGTCCATTGTAGTTTTAACGATGAAAATCATTCATTGCTATTATTTTTGGTAGATGAATAAATTTTATAGCTTGATATCTAAGCTCTAGAAATCCAAGTAATTCTTTGGTTGTTTGTATCTCCTTGGAATTTTTCAATTTCAACTCATAAATTTTTAGGGTCTCGTTATCCAATTTTTTCGTTAAGTAGAATACTATTTACGCACCTCAGTTTGAAGGTCAACATCCAGGTTTATACTGCATACATATTTCGGCATCTGATTATTAGTATTCATATTGCACTCATATGGCAGATACTGTTTTTCAAATATTCTTGATCTTGAAGATATTCCTCTGTTGTTTCTAGGGTGATTTCTTCGTGCAATTTATTTATTTTTGCTATTGCTTCGTTTATCTATTTGATTTTTGTCTTTGGTATTCAGATGCCATTTGCTGTTGTATATAACCGTATGGTTGTTTTACAATATTTTCCACTTGGTTTCTCTTTATCAGCTGCTTTCTGAAACTATCGGGATTATTATTTTTTGAATGCTTTAGTTTTAAATTCAAAATTATCCAAATTGGGGTTCCATGAAATTACAAGAGTCTTTAGAGTATCATCGACATTTATTGGACATAATCCGCCTTCTCGATCACTCTTAGGTACATAAAAGTGTAATAAGCTAGGAGCCTATTTTGAAACTTTTGGAAAATACAAAATCGTGAAATCTGATCCGTTGCGGATTTGCCTATTTATTACAAGACAAAAAAAAGATATTCATTAATTTTGTCTTGTGCTAAACTTCAACAAATATTCATAAAATCACTTTTATTCGATTTACACGTTAAACTTTAATCTGTCAGCTAAGACTTGTACTTGTACCTCAGTCACGATGGCCTAACTTAACGCTACCCAAAATACCGACAAATTATATTTTGCGATAGTGCTACATCTTGTGGTGAGTAGTATAATTTGATTTTGTTTTCGGTCTTCAGACTATCAGGCATTTGACACAAAGAAATTCTTAGTTGTTTTTTTATACTCAAAAGTGCCTGCAGTGAAACAGGTGTATAGATAAACAATAGTGGAGAAATTGTATTCTATACCGTTGTTTCCTCGTGCCTCTCTTGAGCTGCTCCCCCCATCTTGTAAAATTGAATAAACAATCAATTCAAAATTATGAGGTATTGCTGTCTAACTAAATGAACTTAAAATTCTTGGTATTTGCAAACCAAAAATTTTAAGTTCGTTCAGTTTGACAGCAATTTAAATAATTTTAGGGGCTGGGGAAGGGGTTCTAACTGAATATTTAACCACCCTCGCCACTAAAACCAAAATATTTTCAATAAACTTATTGTAAAATTAGGAGCTGTTTATGACCTTCCAATTAAAGATAATTTGGAGGTTTCGGCTCGCCCTTAAAACCATAAACAATCCCAATTTAGTTGCCACAATGAAAAATCTCAAAGTGTTCACTTATAAGCGACGTATAAAAGATTAATTCTTTTAGAATAGCAAAAATTTCATATTTCAACATCGGATATGATCTATCGATTTATGAGCTCGCAAATTACGTGTAGTTTCATTTTTGAGCTGGTTACCCGTTAGCAGGTATTCATGACCCAAACTTCTCAAATACAATCGACGTTTGAAGAACACAGTTTCGAACAACACGGATCCCTCGACTTACGCGGTTTCAAACTACACCATTTTCATTGATTCTCTTTTATTTTGTTTTTTGTATACCATCATAACAAAAAAAAATTTTCGTCATATTATAAACTCATAAATCGGTACAACTGTTATACCTCCTCTCTGTGAACGAAATATTTAATATATGCTATTAAAAAATTAACGTTTGTACTTGAGAAATTGAGGGTGGTATCCGTGCTAAGGGATAGAAGCTCAAAAATCGAACTGCAATATTTTTTGGGCTTATGTTTTTAATGGTGAGCTCAAAAATCGAAGCTTTCTTAAATTGACGGCTCATAAATAGCTCCTAATTCTAGAAATTTGATATAATGAAAATATTTTTTTTTTATTCAACGTTGACGCAGCCGCCACAAGAGAGGCCCTAGTTCAAGCGGGATTTGTGTTATAATTGAAACAGACTAATGCTTTGGCATCTTCATTGTTAATCAGAAACCTCAAATGAGAAGGTTTCCAAAATAACAAGCCTTCATATTCATATATCCTCGCATACATATATGTACTTATCTAGCATATCAAAGCCGATCATATTAGAAATCCGACCTAGTTAAAATGTTACAGAGGCATGTTTAAAGATACTATTTTGTTCCATGAAACATCTGTTAAAAACCACTGGAACAGTATAGATATCCGGAGTAAAAATATGTTAGTGTAATTGTTAAGCCGTACATAGACGATACGGAGGAATAAACTTTCATTTTTTTTAAACGCATTAGACACGAAACTTTTTTTCCATCTTAACGATTAGTCATGGTCCGATAACAAACTGCTAACAATTTTATTTTAAACTTTATTTTTTGACAATTTTTACGTTGTTACGATTCTTTTGAAAATAATAAAGCGTGAACCGCGAAAAGAAAATTGTTTATTAAACGTATAGGTCGTGGTCACCCCCACCCATTTATTTTGAAACAAAATGTATACTTTCGGTTCTAATTTTCTTTGTGTGTCTGTTATTTATTATAAAATAAGTAATAATCATTTCATAAGAAGCGAAATTGAAAGTTTTGTTGTTGGCGAAGAAAAAATTTCGATCGCAAAACATAAAAATTGTTTTTATTGTTGTTCGTTTAGTAGCACAATTACTTTGCTGTTGTTATTGTTTATATTCGTATATGAAGTGGAATTTACATGTTAGAAAATGATAATTAAGTCGATAACCTTAACTTTATGATAAAATTTTGCATGTTTTCGATCAAATCAACGCAAACGCGTTAAAGCGGAAATGTTTCCGAAATAAAACCATACTCGCTTATCGTAAACTACTGCTTGAAAATCACGGGCACGTAAGAAATGAATGCTCTATACAAATATAGAAAACTGAGCTCTTTCTTTATGTTCCCCTGAAAATAACCTAAATAATGATCATGTAGCTTAAATTACACGATATCAATCCAAATACAAAGTTCTAATTCTATTTGGTCACTTGTTAATGTTTAGTATATAATTTGATTTTTCAGTTTATCAAGTAATTGTATTGATCGGCATTCTAATTCAACGAGATTCTCTATGTAGACTGTAGAGGGTGTACTATAGCTTTACTTGATGTGTCCGACTATTCTTCTAACAGATGAGAAACGTGTATATACTGTATGCGTCACGCCAATTTGTTTGTCTCAATTTTCGCCTAGCTAAATCAATGATTCGTTCACGCCAGTCATTCATAGATGACACTAAATAAATTAAACATTTGATAAATAAATATAAATTAACCAATCGCCTCAATATTTCTAATCGGTCGTTGATAAATTTGAACTAAGTTTGTAGTTTAAAACTAAATATCAGGCACATTTTCTACATGAACTTTGGCGACATCTATCAATAACTGGTATAACTAACCATCAATTTAGTTAATCGGAAATTTAGACAAAAAATGGGCGTCAGTGGGCCTTCTTATGTTGGTTGTAAAGCAGGGTAAGCCTTAATCACTAACGTAAACAAAATCGCTATTATCGATCGATTTTGGAACAAATATACCGTTATAAGATTTTCCATAGTGGTTCGTGTTGATCGATGACTGTGCCGGGTGAGGGCAAAGGAAACAAAAATTATCCGATAAAAAACTGGGCGGGAAGCTTAATGGTTTCATCGTAAACGATTTCTGTTGGTGAGCAGTTTAAGATCTTCTTTAATTATTGGTCGGATTCCCAGTAAGGCAATTGTAACTTCTAAGCACCAATGAATTGTATAGCCTCAACCGCTGAAGCGTTGAAGCTGGCAATGCAATCATTCGATCATGAGTTGTGTTTGTGGATGGTAATCAATCGTACATATACGATTAGAACCAAGGAGTTTGTTAATTGGGCGAAAAGCTTTGACTCGAATTGAGTCCCTTGATTTCTTATGATGTTTATAGTAAAAAGCGGAATTGGTAATCGGTGCATTGCTCGCGAAAATGTTTGCAACAGTTTGTGCTGACATTTCGGCCATGTAGTATGCTTCGGACACAGAATAATCCATTGGAGGGTAAAAGCGGACTTACTATATCCAAATGGAAATGTTAGAATCGTTTATAAGTTGGAAAATTTTGAATCTGCCAATCGGTTCTTTAGTATGCCGTTGCAATTTCGGTCGATGGCAGGACACACAAGATTGTTTGCGTTTTTATTAGGCCAAAAATTGCGCGAATGCCAGCATGTGGAATGTCATAGATTTCGAGACGTAACGATTCGGCGATGTGAGGATGATTCGTGCTCGTCGATGTTTCACACTAGATTTCAAGGCCAAACAGGTTTAAAAGCTCTAGTTTTAACTCGATCTATAGCGCGACATTCGGAACCGATTTTACTTATTAGGAAAAACATCCTTACAACTTTCGAACTTCTATTCACCGACCCCTGAAACATATACTTCTCGTGTAAGTTTCTCTATGAAGTGTCAATAGTCAGTAATTCGTTTACTACGGTTAAAATAGGCTAAACTTAAAGTTCACGACAAGTCTAAAAATAATTAAATATACCGAAAAAATACTTAAAATTGACTTTAATTGATGCACATTCGAAAGTCTTCTTACCGTTTTAAGGATGGTCGAAATTTGATTTAAAACAGTGGTCAAAATGAAATCGAGTGAGTATATAGGTTTTAGTGGATGTCCCGATTCTTCCGATTGTTCACATCGAATTGACATCGCATTTTGCGAAGATTCAGATTATTGAATACCGACATGTAATGAATGTCGCTTACCATAGCGACCCAAGAAAACTTTGTTTGCTGTGGCTAGCAGAACGATACTATTGGTATGGAGTATGGATAATTGTATATAACTCGCTGTTCATCATTGTTCCTTACTGAATATCATGGGCGACTGGCAAACACTCCGATGGCCCATTACACAATAGTGTATTATGTTTCGGACAACTATACAGACATGCTTGACACTCCCCATATGATTGTGACCCGAAGTTAAACTATTAAAACACAACCTGAGGTTCTACGCTACGTCTCAGCGCTGAATGATACTAATGTTAAGAAGTCGTAGATACACTGTGATCCTGAACAGCACGGGCAAATTGCTACTGTCACCCCACATTTGACGAACCTCATTGTGGTGACTTTGCTGCAGCCACATTCCCGCGTATCAGTCGGTGGAGTGGCCGACGTTTGGTTTCTGGTTGGTTCGATTAAAATCAGCATGTCGTCAACCTTCGGCATCTCCTCATTCAAAAGACTCATGACGGTTAATGTTCGTAATGACGGTTAATGGATGATCGTGCAAATTCAGCAAGTTAACTACGTGTGTCTCAATTAACCGGCGTGGATTATCATATCGTCGGTTGGTTGATGGTTCCAAATCTGTTTCAAATGTACGTGCGTCTCGAACATGTCCTTAAACACGAACCAGTTCTCTGGTCGTCCATCGAAAATAGGTATCGATATTGGATCGAAGCGCACATCCACAGCATGGTTGCAAATTTTTCATCTCTGGTTTTGGCATACAATCCAAAGGCAGACGACGTAATTTGATGCTAATATTGTCGAAAACCGATTCAATCTGGGCTAACAACTTTTACCGGACAAGTGGTGCAGTGGTTAAAGCTTCGGCACTTGGAGCGGGAGGTACTGCCCAAGTAGCACAAATGGGTTGGGATAACGTCGTACCGCCGTTAGTTGAATGACTAGTGGTCGGCTAGCCGACGTTGGTACAACGGTATGGTAACGGTGCTACAACGGTATTGGGGAATAAATCTTAGGTTGTTATAACGTCGTAATAACCACTATTTGTCTTTTCAAATGACTGAAGTTTTAGTTAGATGGGAGTCGCTTATACAACTATTACGTTCGTAAAAAAACTAATTTCGTCCGTCATTCGGATTATAATTTGTGGAAAGGGAACTTTTTTTTTCAATATATGTAAATAATCGTGCTGTCTTTTTCATTATATTATTTATTTCTTTTTCTTGTTTTATAAAAAAATACAAATGTCAAATGTTCCTATTTTGAAAGGTTCTTTATAAAAAATAAAATTTATAGAATCATTGTTAAACTAATAATTCAAATTTGGTGTTACGGCTTATTTTTTCAAACAAATTTTGTTTTATAGTAAATATGTACCTGTCTCCCAACTCAAAACTTACGGGCTTCCATAATTTCTTTATTTTAAAACATAAGTTGATGTTTCAAAAAAATAAAAATAATTAAATATGATTAAATTACTATAAATGCAGAGAAAATCTGTTCAAAAACATCCCCGTCATTAAAATTATGATACTATATTGACATGTAGTCATGAAAATTATCAAATTAACAAATTTTGTTTTTCAGAAGTAAATAATTTTTAATGAAATCTAAAGAAAAAATGGCGAGTTTCATAGGTATATGAAAATGACAAAAAAGTTATAATAAAGACTCAAAAAACACAAAAAAGTTATTTCAAAATCAAATAAACTATTTACGCAACAAATTTGTCACTCTGGCAACAACTTGGTTATTTTTTAACTTAATATTGTGAAAATTACCTTTTCTATTGACTTTTAGATTTAACGGTTTGTTTAAGTAAAATTTCACTTGCCGGAAAAATAATGTCGAATGTTTAAATGGCTTCTTTTTTAATTTAAAATGATCCATATTTAATTATTTATAAATAATAAATTTTTGTACATTTGACGTTTGTCGATAAATAATATTCTCGATAAAATTGTCAAGCGAGTCAACAAAATTGTGATACGTGAAAAATGTTATTTCGTCATCGTGCATATGTCAAATAACTTATTTAAGTTAGATTTCAGTTTTTAAATGACAATAAAGTCGCCAACTGGTCATTAAATATCGGGTAAAACGACCGGTAAACTAAAGAGTCGGCACGTCGGTAAATAATGACCATTAAGTTATAGTAGTCGGATAATAGTTAGAAAATGTGAAATAAGTTGGTCAACTCGATAAAAAATAACTTGATACTGACTGGTAAAAGATACCGTCGTATGGTGGTCGGACCGACCGATAGATAAGAAATTTTAGTTTTAAGATCAAAATGTCTAATTTTTCATGTTTCTAGCGGTTGCATCGACGTCGGGATTTGGTCATAAAACTATAAAGTTATTTGGTGCTACTTGGGTGGGTTCGAATCCCAGCAGAGGCAGGATGCAAAAGCGAATTTTCTTCATCGAGTACAATCGGTAAAGTTAATAAACACAACTTAGACCCTCTGTTGGAGTGCAGACCTCAGCGCCGACCCACCGTTCATGTCAATGTACAGATTGACATGGAGCTTGCAATGTGCAGGTGGTATTTACGTTATTATGCCCGCTATTTACTGTAGTTGTGTGAGTAGGTGAATGGGTGGGTGTGTGCGTGAATAAAAAGGGGGTATTAAATTGACCTTAAAAGGACATTAAATCCATTGGATAATTAATACTTTCTTTTTATTTAAAAACAAAAATAAATAAAACAAAAACAAAAAAAAACAATGCATTATGTATGAGGACCCATAGCTTCTTCCTTAGTCTTGCCGCCTAAAATGATGTGATTCTCAATGAATCGAATCGATTATTCGATTTCGGCCTGGTCGGGAGCATAATCATGTTCTTTTATTGCTGCTAGCATGTGCAAATTGGATGTACGCGACCATCTTCTCAAATTTAATTCTGCCATCTCTATTGTAGGGGGTCGTTAGTTCATTTCTCACAGGAGGCACCAAAATGTATAATAGTTAACTGAGCTATTTACTCGGAAATAATGATACTACTTTTAACTACAATTTTATTCAATAAAAATTAACCACAAATAACAACACGTGTTGACTGCATCCTTCCTTTTTAAATCTCTTTCTTGACTCTCCTCTCAGGAGAGATATGCTATGATAAGCATAGATGATAATGCTATGATATTAAAAGTACTGAATTTTTAAGAAACAGAGTATTGAACCTAATTTGAAAGTACTTTCCGCACATTTCCGCACAGACTAACTATAAACAAGCAAATTTCCAGACAAATTCACTTCAGTCTGTTTGACGCACATCAAAAGAGCATGGAGCTGAAAGAAAAAATGTATGCAATTCTTTCGTATTTGTGGGTAATTTGATTTCTACTGGTTTATTTCAATATAAAGATAGGCTCATAAAGTTTTTATATACAGAAAGTTTAAAATGATTCGTTATGGCTGGTTGGTTCCACTCTCCTTCAATATTCTTCGTCTTGAAGTTATCCCGCGATTTGAAAAATAATACCACTAGCGCAGCGTAAGTGTTAAAAAGCTCATCCCAGATTTTTCACTTTTATAATTATAATAAGTATTTCATCATTCTACTCGTACGAGTATTTAATAATACATTACAAAAAATAAAATCAAAACCAGGAATTTATAACAAAAAAGGTTAAAATAATCCTGGTGGCCAGCATTGAAAGGTTCGTATATCGCTGTTTAAATGCTACAGAGGGAAATATAATAATGAAAAGTTAAATGTTTGACTTCAAATCGTCATGAACGGTCTCGGTTACATATGGCCGTTATAAATTGGCCAACCGAGTACTTAAACTATTTTTAATGATAGATCGGTGGACCTTTCAATATAACGTGACCACCAATCCCGGACAAGTTTTCGTTGCTCAAATCCGTAGAATATCGTACAACTCTCACTCAGATTTACAAAGCGAGGACTCCCTTGATAGGCGGGTCCGCATACTCGCACAGTCGATTGCTATAAGAGTCTAGAACTTATCTAAGTTAATTGCTCTATTTTTCAACGGAACCGATATGCTTCCCGTGTCACTATGTCAAATTTACATAGCGTGAATTCTCACGACTAACGGGTTCTCTTACTCGCACCGTAGATGGCCATTGGAGTCTAAAAGTTATTTAAATTAGCAAATTTGCAGACCTTTTTAATTCGTGGGTGGTAGAATTTTTTTATTTGTAAACGGTACAAGTGCGATTCCCGTGTCAAATTTATTTGAATTGTGGTGATTCCCACGATCTCCGGGATTTGCTACCTGGGCTCGAGACAGCCAGAAAGGTGCAGTACACAATCTTACTATTCAAAATATTGCTTTGAATGGGAATAGGAAGTGTGGGATGAGAAAGTCAAGGGAGTATGGGATGAGGGGAAATCGTGGGATAAGAAATACGTATTTTGTGTATAAAATGTAAAGAGTCTCGGATGAGTTTTTTAACGCTGGTGCTGATAGTGTATTTTTTATTTGAATCGTATGATCCAAATCTGAGATAACTTGAAGGCGGAGCAAAATACCCTATCGTGCAAACAAATCTACCCCCTTCACACGTTTTGTGTTCCCCTGTGCAATAAATTTTTTTTTATGTCACTTTAAATTTTGACACAGAGATACAAACTCATAATTAAATTTATTTATTTTTGTGCAATAAGGAAAATTTTGGTTATTGTTTTTTAGAAATTTACTATTTTTTACAAAAATTCAAATTTTGTTTTGTGAGTTCATTTTAGAGTAATAAAAAATATAACGATTATCAGCTTACTTCATTTCTAATTGTGCTAATTTTTCCCGACAAAACACTGACTGAGGGCATTGAAAGAGATTGAAACTAGCCAACCAAAACGTTTTGTTTGGAATCAAACTTCTCCTTCGAACGAAACATATTCCCCTTTGAATTAAAATAATATTTTTTTTTCGACAAATTTTGACGCAGGGATGCCAATTCACAAAACAAGAATTGTAAATCCTTTGTGATTGTTAGGACAAATCTCAGCCAACTTCACTTCAAAGTGAGACAAACTTTTCCAGAGAAATCTAACGCATACGTAACATAAATTCGACTTTAGCGTTAACTGAAAAAGTAGAAAATTGTCGAAATTTCTATGTAATTTCGCTACGCTAGGAACCAAAATAATTAAACGCTTAATTGTGAAAATTTGGTTAGAGCAGACCTAGAATGGAAGCTCTGTGTCGCAACAAAAACAATCGTAATCACTATATTTGGTGATCGTACAGGACAAGGTACCGGGAATTTGGGTCCAATTCAACAGACTCAAATATGAATTTAAATAATAAATATTTAATGAAAAAAGCATTTTTATTGGTACATTTCGACAAATGTCACCCCCCAATGTTGAAGCATTTTACCGAGAATAAAGACATTTCAATGTTAGATTTTACACTTAAAACTTTTTAAACCAATAACCGACTAATGCTTTGCTCAGAGATCCATAAGAAAGAGTTGCATTTTGCACGCGGCTCTTACAAAATTTTGCATTTGGCTTAAAATATGAAGCTCAAGCTAGTACAGTGTGGCCCATCTAACGTTTGCAATTTAATTTGGCTGTCTCGGTAACGCTCCCTTGTAAAGGCAGCTCCTTGCTCATTTTCGAAAAAATGAAACAATGATGCCGCCCGTCCAAAATGCGCACCAAACAGTCACTTGTTGTGGATGCATCGGCTTTTCCATGGTTACGTGTGGATTTTCTGAGCCCCAAATGCGACAATTTTGCTTGTTGACGTAACTCCCGAGGTGAAAATGAGCTTCGTCGGAAAAATTGCGGATGGTCATTTTGCTTCAGTTTCTTCACTAATTGAGCTTTGTGCACCTTTATACCGAAATCTTTTTGCTAAATTCTCATTACATAACGCGTGAAATGTTCAATTCTTGAACACGAGTTAATGATGATGAATGATGAAATACATTCTGAGCAACAGTTTCAATATTCTCGGCTGTACGCGCTGTAAATGCACGTGCATGTGTTGGTTTATCCAATAAAAATCTAGTTTCACGAACTCGCTTCACAAATTGATCCATCACAAATTGCCTTGTAGGCATTTCATTTCTACTGAATTTTACACGTAAATTTCTTACAGTTTGGGTAGAAGACTCACCACTTTGAAAGAAAGATTCAATATTTCCCAATTTTGTTCAAGCGGAAAGCGACCCATTTCGTAAACGTCAAACATTATATTACTTTTCTGTCATAACACGAATGACGTAATTGAAACGAAATCCAAAGCATTGCACTAAGTTATTCATTGCACTAACTCGTCGATCGTCTACTGCATTATGACGCACGATTGGGATGGTACAATAAGGACAAGAATTTTATACATACTTCAGAATAGTTCCATCTTTAACCGTTGGCTTTAGATATGTTTTGCAGGTAAAATTAATTTAATAGTCATCACTAAGGACGAATTATGGTAAGCTTCATTTGTAGCTGCTCTTAAATTTTTTTGAATGTATTAATATTTTTTTTTAGAATATTTTAGCAACGTTCAACTACATACGTGCTTTCATCTCAGTTCATTGTGCTGTGATTACCATGACATCCTCGAAATTGATCCAATTAACCGAACGTTTCAATTATTATAATTTATGTAATACAATTTCCTCGTTTACTTACAGTTAAAAAATAAAATCATATCATTAGAACGAGATTTAATCGATGAGCGGAAGAGAACTGAAGATCTGCAATTTAGTATCGATGAGGCGACATTCTGCAAAGAAGAATCTAACGTAAGTTTTGAATTTATATATTGTCATGTTGTTAGATCCTTATACACTGTGATTAACCGAACACACGATAAATTAGTAGATTAGCAGTATGCTAAGGTCACATATCCTAATTCTTTGTAAATAAATTATTTTTTCAATTCGTCTAATTACTTTCCAGGAAAACTCTAAATCAAATCTAACTGATGATGTGAGTAATTTTTAATTGGTTTTAGGTTTCACAAAATTTGTAGTCTTTTGTTGTTTGTTTGTGTGTTCTTTGACTTGAAAAATTTTCTATAAAACTCGATTCAAATATTTTAATCGCTATATTTATTTTCCAGGCACAAACCATCGAATATAAATCAAAAATTGAGCAGCTTGAAAAGCAATTGCGTGGTGCAAGCCCAATTTTAAAGGACAGCTTACCAAATGCCGTTCCAGATTTTGACCATGATGCCTTCCACAAAGAAATGGATCAATTACGTGCTGAGCTTAATCGTAAGGATGCGATTATTCAACAGTCTGAAATTGTACAAAAGACAATTGAAAATGAAATTATTGTGCTCAAGGAAAAACAGGTTGAAGCAGCAAAAACATTGGAACTTAAAGTGGATGGGCTAAGTGTAAGCGAACAAGCGCTTCAGGATGAAATTGTGTATCTTAAGACTCAAGGAGATGATCTACGAATGGAACTCAACGAACGAAATGAAGCGATGGAGAAGCAATATTTAAGCATCAAAGACATTGAGCGCACTTTTAAAGAAGAATTGGACTTGGCCCAATTCGAACTGAAAGAAAAAACAACGATAATTGAGGAACACGAAAAAGAGATTGTGAAATTGAAAGCGCTCGAGGCCGATATTCTAGCCAAAGATAATGAGTTGGGACAAAACGAATTGCTGATTAATGCGTTGCAAAGTGAATTAAAGGAATTGAATTTGTTGAGCACTTCAATAAAATCAGAAAAGGAGGAACTAAATAATAATGCGAAACGATTGGCAGATGAAAAGCATCTAGTTGAGAATGAATTGGAAGTTCTTAAAAATTCTAGTACCGATATTAGCTCAGAAGTGTTAAAATTATCAAATGAATTAAGGGCACGCGACGAAAATTATCAAAAACTATATAACGAATCGCAATCGTTAAAAACACAACTCGAAACAAATATTCGAGAATTACAGGGATCTCTGAATGTTAAAAGCGATGAATTAAATAAAATAAAATCAGAAAGCGACGGGCAGGTACAAAATTTACAAAAAGAGTTAGAAGCGACGAGAGAAAGTCGCGAAAAAGTGTTAAACGAATTGTCTGGTAAAATGAAGGACCTCGAAAATTTAACCACTGCTCTCAATGAACTCAATGGAAAAGTCGAAGAGCGCGATACAAAAATGGCCCAGCTTACTAAAAACTATTCGCAGTTAGAGTTGGATATGGGTGATGTGCAACGAAAATATGAGTCGAGTCAAGTAAAGCTCAGTCAAATTTTGGAACAAAAGGAAAATGCTGAGAAAGAACTGGAGCAAACTAAAACTGTAAGCCTTGGCAGTAATTCAGAAGTATCGCGACTTTCTGGTGAGCTAAAAGGTAAACAAGATGCATACAACCAACTATTTGATGAATCAAATAACGCGAAATTACAGTTGGAGAAACAAATTCACGAGCTTCAACAAAATATGTCGAGTCGAACGAATGAAATCGAACAACTTAATATAAATATTGCCGAAATTCTAGCCCAAAAATCTATACTAGACTCAGATTTTGCCTCTGTACGAGAAACTGCTGAAAATGATCGAAAATCGCTTCGTAACGAAATCGAAGCGATTAAAAGTGAAAAGGAGTTATTATTAAATCAGTTTAATGAGAAATTAAAAGAAAACGAAAAGCAGACAACCACAATTAGTGAAATTTCTAGTAAATTAGAGGTAAACGAAATCAAATTGAACGAATTGAGCAAAACATATTCAAAATTAGAATTAGACTATGGTGATATTTCTCGAAAAGCAGAGACAACTGAAGCGAAACTAAATCAAGTATTGGTCCAGAAGGAGTCTGTAGAGACAGAATTGGCAGCACTACGTAATTCATCACTCGACATCAATTCGGAAATATCAAGATTATCCACGGAGCTAAAATCGAAGCAAAACGAATACAATCAACTGTTCGACAAAATGAACAATGTGAAACAAAATCTAGAGAAAGAGATTCAGGAGGTAAAGCAAAATTTAAATCTAAAAACCCAAGAATTTGATCAGCTTCAAACGCAATACAACGAATTACTTAGTATTAAATTGAAACTGGAGGAGGAATTGGCGCAAACACGTGTATCGACGGAATCCGAAAGAGCCTCACTGAAAAATCAGTTTGAAACGGTGCAATTACAAAAAGACACGTTACTTAATGAGTTCAACTCGAAGTTGCAAGAAAATCAAGCACTATTGGTTCAAATAGCAGAGCTCACGACTCGCCTCGAAACGACTGAGAATAAATTGAATGAGATCACAAAGACGTATTCTAAGTTGGAATTGGAGCATGGTGATTTAAGTCGCAAGGCCGAATCGAATGAGATTAAACTAAATCAAATTGTAGAGCAGAAGCAAACGATTGAAAACGAGTTGGAATCTATGAAATCATCGAGTTATGATTCAAATGCGGAGATGTTGCGAATTTCAAGTGAGCTAAAAGCGAAACAATTGGCGTACAATCAACTATTCGATAGTACGAATGAATCTCAGCTTAAGCTTGGTAAAGAAATTCACGAGGCGGAACAAAACCTTACATTAAAATCACAAGAGTGTGAAGTGTTGCGAAATGAAAATGAAAATTTAACGAAATCAAAATTAGAACTTAGCAGTGAGCTTGAGAATTTACGAACTACTTTAGATATCGAGCGGGGTGCGATCAAAATGGAAACGGAACAGGCATCTATTCGAACTAAACAATTAACTGAAGAATTACAAACAAAATACACGACGCTACAATCGCAGCATGATGAATTGCAGGCTAAGCATGAGTCGAGCGAAGCCCAGTTAAAAGAATTAACGGAACAAAAACTAGCAGTCGAACGTGATTTAGAATCAATTCGAAATAATAGTTTTGATAGTAATGTGGAATTAACGCGTATCTCGGATGAGCTTAAAGTAAAAGACGAATCATATACAAAACTATTAGATGAATCAGTTAGAATCAAGAACGAATTAGAAAAACGTATTACCGAGTTGCAATCGACACTCAACTCAAAAGTTACCGAAATCGAGGAACTCTCGAAACTTAAAATTAAAAATGAGAATGAACTCAACAACGAACTGATACAGTTAAAAGAGATATCAGATAATGAAAAAGTTCAGTTGCATGTGGAATTAGAAACCCTTCGAAGTGATAAGGAAAAATTGGTACTCGAAATAAATCAAATGCTAGCAAATTCTGATGTACGGAAGACAGAAATAAATTCATCTATATCGCAATTAGAAACACAAATATCGGAATTATCGAAAGAGCTTGATATATCGAAGGTGAAATTGGCCGAGAGCACGAAAACGTCGGAAGAGGTGATCCACGAGTTAAAACAAACGGAGGCGCGACTAAAAGAATCGCTTAGACAAACGGAAGAACAGTTAAACGATGAAAAACAGCGATTGGAAAAGGAATTAGTGCTTAAAAGTGAGAAATTACAGTTGCTTCAGGACGAGAATGTCGATATAGTGAATAAAAATTCGGAATTATTGAACAAAATCAATTTGTCGGACGACATGAAAAATGAGCTGCTGACTAAACAACAGGAAATTTCAAATTTGACTGAGAATGTTAAAAAGTACGAAAGTTACGTTGCAACGCTGGAGAATGATAATAAAAAACTAAAGATTAGTGAGCGAGAACTAAGTCACTTGAAGCTGGTGTTGAATCAAAAGGATCTGGATTTAAAGGTAAGTTTGTTTTGGATATACCTACTTACGTACGTAAGTACTTGGTCATCTTGTTATTTTATGATAATTTTAGGCCACGAAAGATCGAGTGCTAGCCCAAGCAAACACTAATTTTGAGGATGATACAATGGTCCAGATTGCTTTTCTCAATTCAATTATAGCCGATATGCAGAAAAAGAACGAAAGCTTAAACGAAAAATTGGCTCTACTCGAAAGTGGGATTACAAATGCTGCCGCACCACAGAATCTTTTTGAAATGCCCGGACGTCGCAAACCAGCACCCCGCCTTTACTGTGACATATGTGATGAATTCGATAGCCACGATACCGAAGATTGTCCTCTGCAATCGTCAGAAAGTCCAACATCTAGCGTACCGACACGGGATCCAAACGCTGAACGAATAATTCCACCACCCAGAAAATATTGTGAACTTTGTGAAGTTTTTGGCCACGATATAGGAGAATGCGAAAATGATGAGATGACCTTCTAAGAATAGTTACCACTAACCCAACCAGATCGACCCAATTATGCCAAAAAAAACGGGTTTTATAATTATGTTTTTGTAATTTGTTTTTTGATTTATTATGAGAGACGAAAAAAGTATTTAAATGAAAAATATATAATTTATTTTTAAAATTAAAATGTTATTACACGGGTTTATTCAATTTAATCGCCACCCTCTTGCTTTTCTTTAAGCGCGTCCTGGAATCGTTCCTCAATCAACGATAATTCAGACAAAAGATCAGTGATTGCACTCGAAAATGCATCTTCTGGTGAGTAATCGGATGCGGTTTGAATGCGAAGAACGAATTTGTGTTCCAATGGATGGGGTAGTTTATAACCAGCAAACAGCACTTTCGGGTCTTTTAAGAGTTGACTGGAATACAAATTTATTAGAATATGAGATGAGAATTATACAAATTTTATTTATTACTTTCTGATTAAGTTTCCTAGAGTATGATCTTCTTTATTCACGGTAAATATAGCGGCATTCGTTACTTTTGTATCTACTTCCTTGACGACTCTGCGAATTGCAAAATATAATTTTATAGGTTATGACTACCCAAACAAACATTTTAATTTGGTGTTGCAACGATTTCACTTACTTTTTATCGTCTTTGTACAACAGAAATGATTCGAAGGTCGGTGGCGCGTTCATTTTGATAAGATTTGATTATTTATATCGCGATTAAATTAATATAATTGGTAAAACGTAATTTCTGTGTAAAATTTGACAAGTTATAGATGGACTGTAAAATTGAATAGAATGGTGCACGTAGCGCTATCTTGGATAAACTGAACTTCAATCTATTATAAATTTAAGGTGGCCAGAGTACCTCATTAATAGTTTATAAATTGGTTTTTCATTCAAGATTTTTATTGAAATAACTAGTGCATCTTAACAATATTATATCATTTTATAAAATTTCGTCCATTTTAAGAAAAAATCGGGTCTAATTAAATTATTATTTCGTTTATTTACAATCAAAATAAAACGATAACAGCGCTATATTTGTTAAAACGTACTACCACACTGTAATACAAATTTCGGTTAATTGGGCAAAATCCCTCATGTCAAAATTGATGCAAAAACACAATCATTTTCAATTGTGTTTCTGTTCGTGACAGGTGTGAGTTAGTATAGTGATTGTAGCATTTTAAGAACATAACATTTTTAATATACACCTAACATACATTATAAAAGCCATAATATAATATACTAAAATAATATAATAAACGTAATTAATCAAATATTAATGCCTAAATATTGTTGGATTTTGTTACGCATACACACACAACTATATACCAAGCAAAATTGTGCGCCTTGAATGTGTATTAATGTCCCACCCAATGTAATTCAAATAGTGTTCACATCAAAATTGTACATTAATCCAACAATAATTGTACATGTAACAAGTTCAAAACTATATTCAATAATAGAAATCGTATTTTGTACAAAATAAATCAATAAATTTAAATATTTATTAATAACAAAAAATAATATAAAGAACGCACAACTACAAACAAAAATTTTACTACATAATCAGTTTCTATATATATATATATATCGTATAATATATGTGTATATACGTTAAAAGTGTCAATTTTAATCGCAATCAACTTATCTCATTCTAACTTTAATACACTACACTGTATGTTAAACAAAGAAAGGAATATAAGCAAGTGTAAAAAGATTGACGTAAAAAGTGCGCGTCGTCAAATTTCTTAATTTTTTGCATAAATAAAATAATTTAATTATAAAGTTATAATAATAAATATTATAAAATTTTAGTTTAATTGTAGTTAATATATTTAAATATATATTTATATAAAATTGATTAATTTAATTGTTAAAGTTTAAAGTTGAAAAAAATCAAAAAATAATTTTGCCATCTTTTTATTTTCGTGTAACAGTTATACATTAGTGTGAAAGAGATAACAATACAAAAATATTTACAGAAGTAAATAATAATTTGTGTGTTTAAAATAAAAGTAAAAAAAATAAAAATTGAATTTTAAATTAAAAGTTAATTTAAATACAAAACAAAATATAAAATTTATATATTTTAATAAATAAAATACCATAAATAATAAAATAAAATGGCGGAAGCCTGTAATAATGGTATCAATAATACAAATCCCAATGCTGAAGTAATTCGTGGTCAATTATTTGAAGTTGGGCCACGATATACAAATTTGGCCTATATTGGTGAAGGCGCATATGGAATGGTCGTGTAAGTACCAACCAATATTTATTATTACATAAATAATTAAAACTATGTTCTATAAGTACTTATATGATTATTATTTTGTTCGAAAGCCGGCTATTTCGAAAGTTCATTCAACTAGCAATGTACCAAACACAATTCATTGTGTAATGGTATCCTTGTTTCTCCTATAGGTAGCGGAAAATCAATTATTCAATAGTTTTTCACATATTACATAAACAGAGAGATAAAAAATGAGGATTTTTCCGGGCTGCATAATATTGCAATAAACGGTTGACAATGTGTATGTAATGTAAGTACATAAGATGGAATGATGACGCAAGTAGTTTGTGTGGAGGAAAACTATAGGCGATTTTCACCATATTTTGTCATGTATTTGTTTTGGTTTTACTTGGCTATTTCGAACGTCATGATATTATCAAGATATAAAAGAAAACACTCAGAACCTATAAAAAATGTTGACCTAGAAATTGTTCGTTATATAATCCGCTCTATGTAACTAATCGGTATTTCTATAATATCCTTTCCCTTTCTATTGGTTAAAGGGAATTGTTTTATATAAATTGATAAAATAGTTTATCTTAACTTCCCACGAGCTTTCTTTATCAATTCAATTAAGTTGTTCGCTTATCATTGGTTAGTCTACCGTACGTTTTTCATATGTGGACGAAGACTTCATTTCGAAACACCAATATATTCCCGACAGTATTAACTCCTGTATTATTACGAAAGTTAATGACTTGACTGGATATATTGGATTATTTTTGATATACACAAGTAAAACCATATCGTTTTATTAGCTAATGGATTTTTAACTAATTTGTGAAATATACGTGCTCTAAAAATTTAGAAATTCAAAATAGCTTCGACTATACTTTATTACACTACACATATTACATGGCATTGTAATTACATTAGATAAGGTGCTGATTGGCATAGACGTTTTAAGAGGATGTGAAATGGAGAGTCTTGGTGTTTTGTTCACAAAAAGTAAATTTTAGTAGTAATGTAATGTTCCGCTCTGGTGTACTAAGTATTTTTCGGAATGTATTCGATATAAATTGCAAGCTCCCTGAGCAACAGCTGAATGTAATGTATATATTTCCCTTGAATAGATGTTCGATCGGAAATGGTTTGAGATTGCGAATTATTCATTAGAATGTGTTTACAGCACTTCCTTAAAGTGGAATTAAATAAATGTTTATTCAATGCGGTTTTCGAATTCTATGGATCTGTTTGGATTAAGTCTGCCATTAAAATACTTCATATTAACCTCCTATTGCTTATACATACCACGAATAACTAAGATCAATTGTCAATTGTTCTAAGATCAATTGTCACCACCACATAAAAACAAAAACGAAAAATTCGTCAATTGGATAGTCAGAGATGTGTTAGGAGGTTTAAGAGAAACTGGTAGATTTTTTTTTTCACAGTAAATCAACATCCAACTCACCTTTGGCGGGGGTTGGTATTCATTATAATTCGGACGTTGATCTTCATGGGTTTTGCCCTGATATCCCAAATGCTCATTTTGCGTCATACTTAATATAGTTCGAAATCTGCCACAAATTAGGCTCCTCCGTCTAATAGTTTATTCTTATTTTCGTACAGCAATATTTCTCTCGAGGAGATGTGGCTCACAGCAATGCACCCAGAATCCTAATGATCTGATTGCTTTAAAAGTTTTGCTACATGACGTCATTTTATGTCGATGATTCCAATATTTCATTATAGATGGCAGTATAATCAAAGCTCAATCTATTTACCGATTTGTTGGAGAAAGTTGTAAAGCACATTATACACTTGAGCTATGACTGATGTGTGCTATCTTTTCCTTTTAGAGCTTCCCGTTTTGGGTTCCAGAACTCAGGAGAAACATTTCAGATAAATCTCAGGATCTTCCTAATCTGAAAAGGACTATAACTATTTAAACGTTTTATTTTCGCATTGGAGATAAATAATTAGTTCACATCCTTCAGAAAATGAGAGATAAGAGCTTTGTATCTATCACTCAGGTTTAAATAAAGAAATTAAATAAATCAGGGCGTACGAGTGGCTTAAGTTAAGCTCCTCGATTTCGGTTTCATTTATTTCGGCTTTGCAAAGTAAATCGAGAAGCTGTGATCTCAAAACATCGCTCACTTTGCTAATAAAACATAGCTGAAATGTGCAACGGGTCCAACGGCGCAAAATAATTTTGAATTCAAAGAAATAAAATATGTTAACGTACACGAATCTGTTAAAAAGAAAAGGATTTCAACGCAATTATTGAAATGGATATTGATTCACATAAAAATGTTTTTCAACGTGGAAAGTTAACTATTGAATGGGACTGCTGTTTAGTTTTGATCGTGTTGTTCCAAATTCAGAGAGAACGGTCATATTGCTAATAATTGTAGTTCTAATCAAATCATTTGTCTGAGCTGTAACAGAATGAAAGAAAATTTACAGCTTGTTCATCTCGATATTGATCATGATTCATGATACAGTGAAACCTGTTAAGTTGGACACCTTTTTAAGTTGGTCAACTGGCTAAATTGGACGATTTTGTCATGCACCAACTGGCTAAGTTGGACGATTTTGTCTTGCATTTTTAATTATTCTTCAACAAAAAATTTATTGCGTGGACGCCCTAGAGCTGTTAATTTTGATTTTTGAGTGTCCAACTTACACAGATTCCACTGTACCAGAAACAAACAATGTTCATTTTCCTACAAAAACTCAAGCAACATCAACGTAAATGCGGTCTAACTATAAGTATGTGTTTAAATATTCGTGATGAGTTGGAATTGATACCAATAAAAAGTGATTATTGTTAAGTGAAATGCATTTAGTAGATTTGGGCATAAATTCTTTAGTAAAAATAAATGAATTTATGTTATAAATTACCTATGTAGGTAATTTATAATTATTTATTTCTACTGAAGAATCTACATCCAAATCTACTAAATGCATTTCAGCCGATCTTTTGGGAAAAGTAATTAAAAAAATTGATTTAGTATTTTATAGACTACTGATTTCCTGAGCCCTAACCAATTTGGTTTTAGGCCAACGCTTAGCGACCTGGCACTTTTGAAATTAGAAAATGAAATTAGAAAATTAATTGGTCTTTTTTTTTAATTACAAAGCACTTGATAGAGCGGGCATTCGTGATATTGCACGGGCATTGATTCGTTCCTGCCTTGAAACTCGATCTCGGAAAGACTTGGTGTCGGATGGATACTTTGGTTGAGTAAGGAAACGAGATTAATGACATTCATGATGCGGAATTAGGGGGTTGGTGTCCCTGCATCCCTAAGAATTCATTCATCTTACAGTGAAATTGATTGCTTATATATTATTATCAGAAAACCATGCAATTTAAATATTTAGGGTTACTGAAAGCTTATATTCGTAACCTATAACTCCTTAGGGTCTTGTGTGCAGGAGCTGTTTATTACGCATGTATTGTTGGATCGGTGTTGGGATTTTTCTCTGCGGTGTTGTTTGTCTTTCATGTTTTGAGTAATTTGATTGTGGTTAAAAATCCCTAATTCGTGTTATCGAAAAGTAGAAGAGAGTATACGTTCCCACAAATTATAAAAATTTAAATTCTCTCCATCATGTATTTACCTATTTGTCTTTAAAGTTTTAAAAATTTTTATCTTCAAGCAGGGTATTTAAACGTACAGAGGAGTAATCAGCATTATTTGTGGTATAGGGACTTTGTGCGCTTAGGTTCACGCGGATAGAATACTGCCCAACAATGGTTGGGCTGTTTTTCTTGATCTTTTTGGGTCATTCATGTATTTTAAACCTAATCGCGTAGTCTAGCTTATCAAACTAGATTATTACGATTTTTTTTCGCGGTCTGTCACTACACGATTTACGCCAAAGCAGGATTTTCCTGTTTATAAAAACGCGTTTGTTACAATCGACTTGACGTATAATTTTCAAAACTTCATTTTTATTGTATGTAAAGTTAGATGAATGATAAAAATTTTAAATTTTGATATTTATGACATGACTTATTTACAATCTAGGTTAAAGTAGGTTATCGTAATGGGGTTCGACGTAATTTAAAATCAGTTAATCCAGATTAAAATTGAATGCGTATTTAATTATTGAGAATTTGAACGTTTGACAGAGTTGCTAAATTGTATATGTGTTTCCTTAAAATATGCTTGGAAAAATTTTTTCCCCGAAATATAATAATTTTCTTGCTTGCAATGAGTTGCAACAAATGAGAGCCTTTGAAATTTATCATCAAATTCGATAGCAAGGTCCTTGGTTGACTTAAAACCAAACTCCAACCAAGTGGCTGATTCAGAATTTAAATGGTTAAAATTTTGACGATTGATCGCGGTAATCCTTTTTTACGTCATTTTATCGTTTGGATCGGCGCCAAAACTTTACTTTTAATCGATCAATTCAAGGCTTTATTTGACAATTTTAATTTTTTGATAGACCAATTTCTGGTAAGCAATAAAGATCATGTGCCGAATGTGATGTGAATTATTATTATTATTTTGGGTATTCTAATTGGAATTAATATGCCGGGAGCCAGTGAAACTAGTTATTAGAATTTTAATCTGAAATATATTTTCATTTAAACTACACGACCTTCGCTCGGTTTGCAATGCTCAGAGTTACGTTCGGTTTGAAAATATGAATTGACAAATAGAACCAACATGTTCAACTGGCTTGCTTTGATATTAAAAGTTTTCGGCTTTACAAATTCACAGCCCAAGAATTTGACCAACGTAAAAGTTTGAAGAGGGCGCTAAATTTCCGTGAACTTATCAGGCTGAAATATCATGATGTTTTTATTGCTGGGTCACGTCAGTCGCGTGTATAACTTGAAGAAATCTTGATCTTCTAGGGCAGTCAAACGTGGAAATCTATTACCATTAATAAAATAAAAGATAGTTGTACTGAAAGTAATCAATTTTTTCGTGTTATAATAACATAATTTAAATATGCCATACTCAGTTTTTAGTCGTCAATCTCAATACCGCTCTATTTTAAACTAATCAAATTAAGGTTTGGCATGCTTTATCTTGTTGAATTATGCTACAAAAACTAATAATAGTCCAATTATCGCACCAGTTATAAGGCCCTTAGGTTTTTCAACATTTTCGGAGAAAAAAACTTTGCACAGCAGCAATATTTGTTTTTGAATACCTAATTACAATCTAAGATGATGCGGTTCTACTTTTATTCTTAAGTGGTGGTTTACGTCAGTTTTTATTTTTTTGTAACTCGAGTGTGATCTAATTAAATAAAATTGTTATTTTTCTAAAATGTCGTAATTGTGAGAAATCGTGGGTAGATTTGTCTTCCATAACATTAGATTGTGATTTGATCATTTTTCCCAATTTTTTTATTGAGAAAAGTTGAACTTTTCAACGATGATGGCATATACATATTTTGATTGAAAATTGAATTAATAAAGGAAAAAACTCATACTGAGTTTAAATATTAATTGAATTTATTACAAATTTTGCAAAAGTTTTATAAATTGTATTATTCTGCTCTATACAACTCTACACACATCTATTATTCACTCAATATCGTGGTGGCAAAGTAGGACTTTTATGCTTATAAATTTTTCAACTTTTTATAATCTAATATTTTTCGCTAAACTTTCGCTTTTCTCTGAAAATTTGTTCGTGATATTCTGTTCTGTTAGAATCACTTTTGTTGATTCTACATTAAAATAACAAAATAGTAAGAGGGCATTATCTCGAAACACTTTGCGGGACTTAGTTGCCAATATTTATTAGTATTTATCATCTGTATTCTCACTACAGTGAAACGTTCAATAATGTTGAGCAATACGAGTATCACAATGATTCAAATTCATTTATAGTTTCGCTCTATAGAAATCGTTATTCTACAAATAGAAGGGGCTTGACTTTCTGTCAAACTTACTGTGCGTTAAATGTTATTTAATTTTCAGTAACTAGTCCTTTTACTTATGACTAAAAGCCATAATAAATATTTGGATTAGCCCTACATAAATGGTTCCTTAATTTAACGCTTGTTTGTTTGCTCATATTAAAATATATGTTTGGTAAATGTTAGAATTGATAAAAACTGAAAAAGCTATCACTTACCTGTGTGGGATTATTACAAGTCCTTAACCCAAGGTTAGTTTTTTCTAGCAATCGTGTACATACTTTTGTTGAAATCGAAAAAACGAACAAAAAATTTCGAAAGTTGAATACGAAAGATTATCGATAACTGGTATGATATGAAATATTTTTGTATGATTTTAACACACAAGGCGTTATCAAGAATATGCAATATCATACCAGCTATATTCTTTTATGTACCTTGATTGAATACTTTGTAGTGAAATTGACGAGTAGCGTGGTTGTTCACTGATACTTGGGTAAATAAGAACGTTGTTCCGAACATATAATTTCAATTTATTTTTAATTTTGATGCGTCAGACGAATTTTTCACATTAATTTTTAAATTTCGTTATATGGTTGCAAATCGAAACATTCGGCTGTATCGGATGTTAGTTTGGCGATCTACTTAAACGTAAGCTGACGTTACTGTTCCTTGTAATAAAGACGATTAAATGTGGCATTTAAACATTTATCCAGATTCACACCATTAACTATTGAAAACAATATTTTGTATCTTGCGAACAGATATTTGGGTATCAATCTGAAAAGCTTTTGGAGATCTTTATTATTCGTGCTTTAGGTTAGAAATAAATAAAGTTCTTCGCGATAAATTAATAAAAGCAGAGACATGGGTCACTGGGGCCTATGTATTGAACTATTCCTAACCCGAAATATTTCGGCCAGTTGCTCAATTATAGAATTTGTGATACTGGTTGTGTGGTAGACCCATCCGATATTTAAATATCACAGTTTCAAACAAAATAAGACAAATTTCGGGCAAAACACATTTATTTCAATTTACTAGTGCACTGACAACGATTACGATTGTTACCTGTCAGACATGGCTTTATTTTTTCATGTGGAAACGTTTGTTTACTCTGTTCAAGGCTCACGGTTTCTAATTTAGTTTCATATTCTGACGTTTATTTAAAATTGGCAACAAGTTTATGTGGTTTACTTATGTGAAATTCTATTTACTTTTCCAAAATGTGAAATTTATGGTTCAAATAGAACAAAAACTTAAAATTGATGTGGTTTTATGTATGTATTGGAAATATTAAATAGGATTTTGAAGTTTAGAGAAATGTCACATCAAAACGACATCAATTGCGCACTGTATTATACGAAATTTTATGTATATATTTCCGAACGAGTAATCGTCACATATTTATTAATGAACGTTTAAAATATATTTCAATTAAATTTAAAACACATGCTTTAATTTATTAGTAATTTAACGCACCAATTGACGTTTCTACAAAAATTGACGATTCATTTGGTATTTATTGGTATTTCTCCATCAAAAAAAATTCATGAAAAAATTCACTACATCAAAAAAAAATTGATTTCTTCTGCCAAATAGAACAAAATTTTTGATGTACATCATTTTTTTTTGCCGGATTTTGGTAAATAGAATTTCACACATTTTTAGATTTTTCGAAAACTTTTGATAAAATTTGTCATTTGATTCTTATCAATAAACTCGAAATTGTCAGTTTACCCCTATTAGGTGGGTGCATTTTCAATGAAGGCAATCATTAACAATTTGTTGAGGTTAACGATTCCGATTCTCGTTTATTTCGTGTTACCTCTGTTGTTCCACAAGGAAGCCCATTGGTCCACTATATTTTTCATTAATCATTAATGATGTTAACATGTTTGAATACACCAATGTAGGACTGCTTTCGCTTTATGCTGATGTTATCAAAATGTGTGCCCCCATTTCTGATGTATTGGATTGCTTGAAATTGACGAGGAAATTGGTTTAAGTATGTTTTGCAGTTGGTTGGTTAGTAGCAGAATGTTTTGAATATAGATAAATTTAATTTTTCTGTACGTATCGTTGCTTACAAATATTTTCTTTATAACTGTACTATCGATAACATTTATAAATCATATATAGATCCTATTATTTCCAAAGCTTACATTATGTTAGGTTTTATTAAAAATTAAAGGAAGTGTAATACTGTTGTGATTCTATCACCTTTTGTAATTTATGTGTAATTTATTAAAGTTACAATGATTTGATCCCAAGCAGCATCTGCTATCATTGTTCGTGACGTTTTATCTTTCCGTACCGATTATGAAGAAATTTTTGCTCGTTTCAATGTTTTTTTTAAATGGGTTCTGTTTCCACAAATTTGGCACTTTCTGATCTAATCATGAAAATCTTGTGTCAAGAAATTGATTTAAAAATGTTTTATTCAAACTCTTGTCTATACAAACATGTATTAAGTTTTTTTTTTGTATGGATAGAGATTTTTCCTTATTTTCTTTGTATTTGTTATTGCATTTTTCATCAGACACCTGCAAACTGGATTGTGTGGATGGATGTGTATATTTTAGTTAGTATTCTTTTTAACATATCTATTTTAACACATGACAAACAATTTTCAAATATCAAGAAATCACGTAGATTTTATAAATGATATAAAATACAAAATCGTCCTTGCGGTTTCTTCAGTTCATGCGGTTCATAGGTTCAGCATTAGAATGATAGTCCATTTTAGTCGTTGTAATATACTATACCTATAGAAACTAAGTATAAGACAATACTTAGAGATACAGTTTGAAATGTAGTATTCAAGCTGTAGCATTTGAATCGGAAGGGACTTGATGGTCATAACTTAATTTTCATTTCACGATTACAATCGGCGATATTAGTAAACAAGATTATGACCCTATTCGAAAAGTCAATTGGTGAACTGCTTGTTTCTCTGACAATGTGTTTGAATAATTTTGAAAAATTACAGCGTTTTTTTTTTGCTTTTGTTTGCATTTAGAAATAGATAATACTTTTATTAAGTTTATTGAATCTACGTAGTTTCAGTGAGACTAATCCAAGGATGTCCACTAGGTGGTATACTCTTCCCTTTGTTATGGCTTTTGTTCGTTGACGAGCTCCTTGTAGAACTACAGCATTCAGGAATAGGGAACATATTTAGCATACTCATATTTTATATCTAGTTTGTGGTAGGTAGATCTTCATATTGTGGAGTGATAGTTCGTTGAAAGTCTTCTCCAGGGCAATCAATCGAAAACTGACTGTAGTTTTCACTGCATGTCGTAATTTAATGGCCTAAAGATTACTACTCTCTTTGGGGGCACGACTAACAAATCAGGTAGCGTTAACCATCTGGTTGTTATTTTTAACTCTAAATTATTATGGAAATCTCATCTTGAAATAAACTTCAAAAAGCTAATTCTGACAATGACGTAGCGCCTTTGGAAAATTGTGATCCAAAAACGGCCGCTTTTCATTTATAAATAACTTGAACTATTATCCTAAGCTTCGGTCGTCTGGTGGCCTGTAGCTAGCCTACATTAATCACTTATCGTAGTTTACATATTATAGCTCTAGAGCTATCACTGGGAGCATGTGAAGTTAGCCCAGTTTTTCATCCCAGAAAAAAAAATCCTTAGACAAGGCTATTTCATTTCATCCCAGTTTTTCATATTTACACTAATAAGACGGATTTTTTTTAATTTTTTTTTCTCAAAAACAGAATATCCATCCCAGATTTTTTCATTTAATTGTTGTTTTAGTACTATGCGTATGAATAAATGATTAAAAATAGTTTTTCTAAGTAAAATGTTTCGTAGGTAATAGTTGTATAGCTTTGATTAAAGATGAGAACAATATCAGTCCCTATAATGTTACAAGTTGGTAATAAAGGGCTAAGGGCTTACAATGACTAATAGGCAGTACCAGCCGTATAGTAAAATGATTTTCCGGAAATGATTCTTTTTCAAAATATAAAGATATTTTGAATAACCTATGGTACGGACGAACTGTAGCCAGTCGGACAGTACCAGCTTTATGGTAGGATTCGTGCAATCAGCCAGCTTCCATATGGCCTAATATAAAAATTAATAATTGCCATTCTCCTAGAAATATGATTTACCGGAAATGATTGATACAGTTTTGAGTAAGGGCTTACAATGACTAAAATGGAAGTACCAGCCGTATGGTAGTATGTGCGGAATTGGCCAAGTTCCATATGGCCCCATATAAGAATAGCAGAAAGTCGAGCCATTCCCCTAGAAATATGATTTGTCGGAAATAATTAATAAATAATTTATGTTTTGAATAATTAATGGTACGGACTAACTGGTACTGTTCTCTTAGTCATTGTAAGCCCTTACTATTACCAACTCAAAACTGTATCATTCATTTCCGGCAAATCATATTGCTAGGAGAATGGCAATTATTAATTTTTATATTGGCCCATATGGAAGCTGGCCGATTGCGCGGATCCTACCATACGGCTGGTACTGTCCGACTGGCTATAGTTAGTCCGTACTTTAGGTTATTCAAAACTAAAAAAATCATTTCCGGCAAATCATATTTCTAGGAGAATGGCTCGATTTTCTGATATTCTTACATGCGGCCATATGGAACTTGGCCATTTGCGCCAATACTAACATACAAGCTGGTACTGTAAGGCCTTACTATTACCAACTTGAAAGAATATAGTGACTGATATTGTTCTCATCTTTAATCAAAACTAACAATTATTACCTATGAATCATTTTACTTAGAAAAACTATTTTTAACATTTTCTGATACGTAGAGTACAAAAACAACAGTCAAATGAAAAATCTGCGATGGATATTTTGTTGTTGAGAAAAAAAAAATAAAAAAACCTTCCGTCTTATACAAGTTTAAATAGAAAAAAGAACTGGGATGAGATGAAATAGTATTGTTTAAGGATGTTTTTTTTTCTGGGATGAAAAACTGGGCTAACTTTCAATCATTATCGGCATCGATAAATTTGTTGGTGTTTCGACGATATACTGTCCGATTCACTGGTATTATAAACCTGTAAATCTCGTTGCTTGATCATAATCCAACAGGCAGCTTCGGTAAGATTTGAACCGTTTAAAAAGTGAGAACAACTTTACCTCTCTGCGTAATCACAGGTAAGAAAGAAGAACATGAATGACTTTAATATTCTTTTTGCATCGACTTTAAGGCCGTGCTCATTTCATTGAATAACCCTCTGGTCCTTTCCAATCATTTGAAAGGGTTTCATCATCTCTTTAGCACCTAGCAATACTAGCAAATCCAGCAGGTCACTATATCGTTGATCAAACTACGGTTGTGGATCGTTGATCTTGAATCCATTATACTTTTACCATTCAAAAGTGGAAAAGATGAAATTAAAACAATTTTCCTGTATGCAGCAGGTGTGGCTTGACATTTTTAGCTAACGCAAAGCCAAATATTTCATTAGTGAATCAAATATTATTCTTAGGAAAATGCATATGCTTTTACTTTTAGGAAGCATCAATTAAGAATATTTGGATTATCATGGTTCAAACTTGTATATTTGGTTGTTGAGCACACCTGCGTTCTGTGATGGAATTAAAGGTTTGCTTTTTACCAATTTAATAAAAAAAAGTCCCTATTGGTGTGTACGAGTAGGTTTAAGTAGTGTCTGAAATGCTGATGTGTGCGTGAATTAAATTTTTTTTACAAAGTATATTCCACGTCTGAGAACTAGAATTTAATTAAATTTTTAGGATTATTATTAAACGAAACATTTAATTTCGACCAGTGGCCCTATTCTGGCTTTCCCAGAGAATAGGGAATTGGGAAAATATTTTGCTGTAATAATTCCCATTTTTTGGAATAATTCCCAATTATTTATTCCTCGTTCCCAAATGTATATTCTGGTAGACTGATGTTGCGACCTTATTACAAGTTTAATTTATTTTTAAATATATATTTATTACAAAAAATAATGTTTAAAAATTCGAGAAAGTACGAATTACAATTCCCTAAAAAAAATTGGGAAAAATTAACGTCAAAACTGCTATAAAATGGAATTATTTTTTCCCAATAAAAAAATTCCCAAACGCCAGAATACACTTTGGGGAATAAATAATTCCCAACTGCTAGAAATACGTCACTAATTCCCAATTCCCTATTCCCGGGGAAAACCAGAATAGGGCCACAGAGCTTCTTCTGATGCTGCAGCTTCTGGTATAAATTATTTGAAAGTTCGAGCTCAAGTTATAGACAATGGAAATTTATAACATACATACACAGCTCTCCAGTCGAATCATATGGACTCATTCGTTTAAGTTAAATATATTAAGCTTTAAAGTTGCATAGAAAACATGTAATTGAACTTTCGAGTTTCGTTTTCAGTATATTTCAAGAGTCTGTCAACAAAATCCCGGTTTTATAGTATCCGAAAGAATTCTTCCTCTGAACATTTATTGTGCAACAAATAAAACATATCCACAATGAAAAATTCTCCGATTATTTGTGTGCCAGTATTATTTTTACATACAAATTAGTGTAATGATGAAAAGGAGGAAACTTACATACTTAAGTCTGACCAGTTAATATAGGCAGAAGAAACGCTTCGAAAAAATATTCCAAAATAAAACAATATTATGTAAGTAAGTATTACAAAATATTTGTTATGAGTCGTTTTTAATTTCACTTTTATTCTGGCCCCATTATAATACGACGGTCATTTAAAATGTTATTTACTTAAGCTTTCCATTTTTATGCTATTATAAATTAGGAAACCAGCTGTTAATAATGGTAAAATCATAACATGATATTTTGGTTGGTCCAAGACATCCTCCCTATTCAGTTCAGAATTTTGTTTGCATTTTAAGCAAATATTCAAACAAATGTTCAAATTAATTTAGAGTTAAAAAATATCTTTATTGTTTCTTGGTCCTGAATCTAAGAAATTTCCCGTTTTCAACAGTTTGCAGCTTGTTTAATGTTGGCACCAGCCTTCTGTCTTATATTGGCTTACTATTATTTTCAGATAAGGACCTGTTTTCTCAGATTATAGTCGATTAAACTTTTAATATGACACAGCCGTCGTTATAACCGATCTGGAAATGAATAAGGCATCTTCAGAAAAAATTGACCGTCACTTAATTAAAATTAAAATTATTTCTCAAACCAATTTATCGCCAACTTGCATATGATAACCCAATATTTAACTCTTTATAAACGCAAGCTTATTTTATAACTAGAATTTTCTAAACCACCTTTGTATTATATTTAGTTAAAATAATCATCATTAGTTGTAACATAAAAGCGATAACTATTTTTTGTTTGTTCGATAGTGAAAAGAAGCCTTTTTATTTAAATTATTCAAAATATTCGAAACATTACATCAAACGATTTTCAGTCAGAGTTCTTGGAAAATTTATAATTTTTAGATTTCTTTATTTATATTTCGATTTATTTTGTATATTGCTGTTGCTGTTGTTGGTGAGAAGGTGGTTAAAATAAAATCAACCCATTTTGTAGCTTAAGCTTGGGGTATGAGAAATGAAAAATGGAAAAAACAATTTGCTTCTCATCAAAATATTTTGTATTTATGTATTGAGGTATACTGCGTCTGTTTATATGTGTGTTTATAACCGCAAGGAAAATAATGTTTTCATTCAATATGTTGTTGCTGTGTACATAGCAAATTTTTTGTTTTTCTTTTCTAATCTCTATAATTTTTTCATTTAATTTTATTGTGTTTCCTATTGTGTTAATATTAATTGTAATATGACAACAATGAGTGTAATGAAAAACGATATCTAAAGATTTTACTGTCAAACTGAAAATTATTATTATATATGGATATATGTTTTCGTTCGCGTGTATTTTTTGGGTATTGAGATGCCTGGAAGAATCGGTTTATTTAAAGATGGATGATGCGTAGCTTGAGGTTTATCTTTATATTCTAAAAATTTTTTAATGATAGCAGTTAAACCACAATCTTAATGTTTAGCTATGTTTATTAAGAAACTAAACGATAGTATGCCACCATAATCTTAAAGCGATGATCAGGTTAATTTACAAATACTTATGGCCTTGAAATTTTTTGTTTTATTTTTATAATATTAATATTTTAAATTGAAGTTTAGTGTTAAATATTTTTGCGGTAATCTTGATTTATTTTTACTAAAAAGAACCAACAATTTTTTCGTTGATATTTCCTGGTGTTGCAATCGATTTATACCAATTTGATCAATTTTCATTCACTACTTAAATTGGGTTCTAGGTCCTAATCTAATAAATTTTCCAATGTGTATCATAACATTTGAGAACCTTAGAGAGAAGTTTTCATTTAACGCAATCATGCATTTCAATATATAAATCAAGTATAGTAAATTTGAAGATATCGGGTTTATGAAGATAACTAGTTTACGTTTAATGTAAAATAGATTCAAAAAAGAAAAACTTTACATTGAAAAATTGTTGAAAATATTCTTGATTTTAGAAATTAAAATAGGGTTTGGGTTTATAATTTTGAATTTAGCTGAAAGTAAATCCTACGTTTTAAATGTGGAAATTTTAATTTTTACAATTAGCCGGAATATTACAACAAATGTGAAAAATAAAATTAAATATCTTGGAGGGGGCGGGGGTAGGTCCATTTTTAATATTAACTGAGAAACAGGGTATCATGTATCATATTTTACTTACTAGCTTGTAAACTAGGGATTCAATGGCTCTTAATTTCGTGTATCATGCCAGCCACAGACTTCATCTCTTCATTGTTAGCAAATTTTTTACCATAAAGCCATTTTTTTTTTCAAATTGGGAAAGTGAAAGTAATTCAGAGCACATATTTTGTTCGAAAACTGAGAGTTGGGAGTTTTGCTGCTGTTTCACGAACCTACTAGATGCACAAAATTAATGTTATTGTTGATTGATGTAAATAATAATTTTACATTTACATCTAGTAATTTCGATGTATTATACTAGGCAAAATTTTCGGAATACCCGGTTCTAACTTTAAAGCGTGTTTAACTAGGATTTAACCTTTTGTTTTGTTTATTTTATATTTTGTTTAACGATGTGTGATGTTTATTATTTGTAATATGTTCCACATTATGGCGTTATCATTTATTATTTTAGACATATCACCGTGTAGTTATATTTGTTTCGGGATTTTCAAATTCTTAGGATTTAATGAGTCTAAAATATTATGGAAGTAAACATTTCCTTTTTAATTAAAAAAAAAAAACTCCTAATAATGTTTAAAACTTTATGTTCCGCCCATTTAACCCTGTTTCTAATTTTCAAAATATTTCTCCATTGTTCTGTAAGTCTGTAAATCAATTATTACTTCTTACGGTCTCCTTTCTACCATCCTATTCACACTGGAACGAAAATCTATAATTGCTAATTTTGATCATGAATCCATATAAAACAAAACTGATTTTTCGCAGCATAATAACTTGAGGCCAAATAAAATTATAACAATATTCTATTCACAAAATTGATGGAGTTGAAGAGTATAAAATATCCCATTAAATCTATTTCCATCAGTCATAACTACTCGTATGTAAATTGACGAGGTAGGCAAACATTATCCTATCCTATTTTAAAATCGTTTGGTTATGGTTTCGTATAAAGCAGAATATTAAATTACATTAAAAATAAACGAAAAATTAAGAAGAAAAGAACAATTTTCGATGCTTTCTAAGAGCAAGAATTGATAAAAATCTTGTAGCTGTTAAACTTAATGCTAACGTATTTATGGCACGCATCTTTGTACAATGTCCTATATACAAATAAACCTATACGAGAGAACATGCTACATATTTATATGGAAAAGAAACTTGAAGAAACTGTATATGTATATAGGGTGTCCCTACAAGAGCGCCGGATTTAAATTTGCCGCCATTTTGGTGTTACTGCAGACTAAGTTTCCAGGCCGTGTTATTTCTCGATTTTGCGATCAACATTGGCCATCAACACCGTGCGATCTAACACCGATGGACTTTTTTCTTTGGGGATATGTGAAGGAAAAGGTGTATGCGAATAAGCCTAAAACAGTTGAACATCTTAAAGAGGAAATACGGCGCGTTATTGGTGAAATACAGCCACAATTTATGCGAAAACGTTATTGAAAATTTCAACAAAAGAATAACTCTGTGCCAGAGGTTTCGTGGTGGCCATTTGCCTGATGTTGTATTTCACTACGTTAATCGGAACTATTTTTCTTTATGTTGAAATAAAAATGTTTGATTATTTCAAAAATAAATGTGTTTTTCTTTTAAATTAAATCCGGCGCTCTTTTTGGGACACCCTTTACATATGTATGTCTTTCAATTTTTTTCTTTCTGGAAAATAAAATTTTATGTGTTGAAGGAAACGGTATATAATGGGCCCTATATACGAATATAAATACGGCATATAAATACGGAATATAAATACAGCAGCAACAGGAGACGACATATGAAAAAATCGTACATTGTTCGTAGGTGATGGGGGGAATTTATTGGAAAACTTTTGAATTTATACTAACGGCGAGGCGAGTAAATAAAACAATATTCATTATTTTCCAAGAAATCTTAAATTAAACAAATAATTTATTGGTTGTTTGTTACATTAGGGTTGATTTAGACCACACTGTTGGCATTATTTATAAAGCTCTCTGGCCTTTATTTTTTAGTATCCTAAATATTTATAGTCTGGTCTGTTACTATAGCAAATAAATCTGACAATACGTATAGTTTCTTTTTATTATATTTATTTGTGAGTTGGTCGTATCAAATAAAATGATGTTACAAACAGTGTGTGTATATAGTATTTTATATCTGTGCGACTAAATTATACGTATTCATGTCATCAAACTATAAATAAACACAAATTTATAATATTTCGCGAAAACAATTAGTTACGCGCGATGATAGCGAATATAACTTGACAATTAATTTGTTATTAAATTATATATTTGTGATAAGTCGAGAAGAAATTAATTGTATGCAAATTACTGCCGATATATTCGGTCACGTTTCAAAATTCTTTATCATAATATTTATAGTGATGCAAATCACATACGTAAGGTATACAATAATATATGATAACATGTATTTCCTTTCGTCGCTCTCACTTTCTGTACATTTGATTGGGAGGCAGCTGGAAACATGTTACAGAAAAATGTTTATTTAGTTATTGATAACTGTCGTTCATCACCAAGGAAAATGTTTGCAATATTTTTTGGAAATCTCATTCAAAATAAAGTTTTTTTTTAAATTTGATTAAGTATGTTTCTTTAGTAACCGAGTTTTTGAAATTGATTTCGAGAATAGTTAGAAAATTCTCTAATTTAAAAATTATGGAATCGCACGTGTATTAAATTCTAGAAATTTAATTAGGAAAAGAAATCATATGTGATTCATATGCGAATTCATTTTTAATATCTATGTATATTGTATCGAATCTCGGGCGTTCGATAGGATTCGTAATATAGGGTTTTGCAAATAATAGAAGTCAACGCGAAGTTCTAAACTTTATTTATTCATTATTTCATTACCTTTTGTTACTCTAGTACAACCGTTGACTTTGAGCTCCTCTAAACTATGTCTGCGTTTGAAATAGCTCGCGCATTGAGATAATTCCAGTTATTGCATTTCGTCGATCGAGATTATTAACGTAGATGTTAATTCTAAGAATAAAATTATGTACAACCTTCCGCTGGATTCGTCCCATCGACCTTTGGGACGGTTACACTTGTTGATGTACGGCTCGATGGTCAACCACGCAAATATTGTAAGTTATCCATTTTGAGATAATTAAACACAAAATTTACAATTATTTTACAATTTGTCGTTTGAATGAAATCTTACGTGTTCTATTGTTGAGTTTAGAATGAATCCTTATGCGGGCACTTGAACAATTAAAACTGGGAAGTTGTAAATCTTTTTTGATTTAATCATGTTATTGTAAATAAAATTCTTTCCGCGCTTACAATATTTACGCACTCGGTTGGTGTATTTAACACAATTGTGCTTTACATTTTTTTTGACGTTGGTATAAGATAGTAATTTTAATAACTTTGTAAAAAATGCATTTTTTATGGACAATATATTTTTTTTATTGTAATAATGGCTCTTAAAAATATTCGTAATCTTTAGGAATAATGCCGACTTGTATCAAACTCTTCGAATCCTTTTTTTCTCTTGGGATCCTCAAGTAAACTTATTCCCACGTTTCTTGCCATTAATGTCGATTTCCAAAAATATTTCGCCTCAAAGATTATACTTGAATAAAATGTCTTTCGGCTTTACCAAAACGAAGCCATTTGATTTTTAGCCAATTGGCTTGGTTTCCCTCAGTAATCTCTAATGTATTCTGCAGCGTTTTTTAGGAAAAACCGTTAAATCGTAAGAATTATCTTTTAATATGGTTTCCACAATGTACGCGGCGGGGTTTTTTCTTGCTCCAGATATCAGTAAAGCCCACTCACGGGTTGTATACAACATTTTATGTTTTCTGGCTCGTTCAATTATTGAATGCATAGAGTCAGCCTCCTAAATATAAGTGACCAGACTCCATGAAGTTTAAATCGATGGCATCAACATTGTATTTATTTATTTAACGTTTTTATTGCGGTTTAAAAAATAAAATTTTATTTATTTATTTATATTACGACTGAGTTTTGCACCCATTTAGTAATTTACATTGCATAATAAAGTATTTTGATTAGTCGGCGTAATTAAGTGATTATGCCCAGTTTCGTGTAACTCCTCATATTTTTCACCACAGTAAGTCTACTGACCTCCTGGTCGCGATAAGTCCACTGGTTTGGTTCTTTGCAGTCTTCTTGTTGATGTAGTAGTCAGCATACAGCGTATGTCCAGATTTTCATGCTGGTGCAGACGTTGTAAGTGTTTTGTTGCATGATGCTTAATTTTATCCGCGACAAGCTCGATCTTTAGATCTCGATGGAGGTTGTCGTTTCGAATGTACCACGGTGCATTAACACATCGCAGGATTTTATTTCGAACTGTTTGTATGATTTTGATATTTGTCTTCTTGGCACAACCCCAGAGTTGGCTGCCATATGTCCATACAGGTTTCAGGATTTGATTGTGTAGCAGGAGTTTGTTATGGATCGCTAGTTCAGATTGTCACCCTAAGAGCCAATGCATTTTTCTAAATTTTATGTTTAGTTCTTCTCTCTTCTTTTTTATGTGTTCCTTCCATCTAAGTTTAGCATCTTAAGTCATGCCAGGGTATTTAGCAGTGTTTGCATGCGGTACTACAATACTATCGAGTTTATCATTATTGGTATATGATTAACTTTTAGATTTGCAAAGTTGACTTGGATTGATTTTGCTTCATTTAATTTGATTCGCAATTTCTTTGTCCAATTACATATTTTGTTAGTAGCTTTCTGTAATTTACGACAATTTCCTTTGCAATGTCGCGTTGTTCCCTCCAGAATCCGTGGAGCAGCCCGATAAATCGTTGTGGGATTTAGAATCTAAGTTCTGACCCACCTGTGGCACTATTCTGGTAAATTCCCTGGGAATAGGGAATTGGGGAAAGATTTTATATGTAATTTCAGTTAAAATATTTTTTTTCCGGCCTACTAAGGAAAAAAGTTTGATGTAAATATTTATAAATTGGGAATAATTTTGCCATATCTAAATTGGCAGGGAAAATTATTCCCAATTTTATTTTGTTTTCAAAAAAATTTCCACCAGATTTTTACCTCTATGCCAGAAAAAATTTTGTAAAATATAAATTACATATAGAAACTTTCCCCAATGCCCTTTTCCCATGGAATTACCAGAATAGTGCCACTGGAGTATGTTATTGTTTATACTCGACATCTCATCTTTTTGTTGACTATCTGCTATACGGTTTCTCTACTACGTAGGGATTGGATACCACAACCGTTCGATATACAGTACATTGCCCAGGCTGTTTGATTGAGAACTAGGGGAAAAATAAGATCAAATTATTAGAAAATTTAAAGCAATCTGATAGATTTTCTGATGAAACTCACCAATGTGATCCTTTATTGAATTATGATCGTTAAGTAGTGTTACACTCCTTACTACGTTCGTACCCCCGGTTACCACTAATTCCATCCACTTGTTTTTCAGCGAAATCGTTGTTATTATCGGTATAAATAGTTTCAGATTTATCATTACAAATACTCCATTTGTTCCATTTTCACAAAAACACTCATATCGACTCACTCAAACGATTATTAAGAGGGTCCTTTACTAAAATAAATTTTAATTTTGAAGCTAACCTAAAATTTAAAATACGCACATGTACAATCATACTATATTATTTTCCTACGTAGTAGTGGTAAATATGTATACTTTTGATCTCTTGTTAGTTTTGCTTATGAATTGATTGATTGATTGATTGATTGGACTGTAGAACCAAGTGCTAGCCAAGAGTCCCGGATAACGCCGGGCCTATTCCTACAGCCTGTTTACACATAACAATAGGAAGGATAGGAAAGGTTTTTTTTTTTTTTTTTTTTTTTTTTTTTTGGGACAGAACGATCCGGTTGCAGACACCTAGCGATCGTACGGCACAACACAATTCTAATCTACTTCTAATCTACTAGAGGAAGGATAAAGGCTTAATAGGTTTAATGGATAACGATGGTATTGCTTTGATCGTCAACAATTGCCTCACTAAATCAAAACCTGAGAAAAAATAATATTTCACGTGCATCTGGAAATTTTCTGTAATATAATTCTACATTAATACTTATCAGCTACCTAAACAAAATTGATTAATTGATTAATTGGATCAGTTCGGTTACAAATACCTAGGTAAAGCCAATAGTTATTAACATAATGACAGCACAATTCTAATCTACACGACCAGCAATTAATATTTCAAAGAAATATTTCTTCATAACATCTAAAGATTTCTGAAATTCATTCTTAATTAATCTACCGGTTTCCTAAATAATATAAATATTTATTAATTTAATCCTCTACAACTTAATAATTCAATTTATTACTAATACAATTCAAACAACCATGGGTTCAGAAAATTATATTGTAAGTTAATATAATTTTCTGAACCCACAGCTATCCGAACCACATCAATAACAAATTGAATTATGTATATTAATAATTAATATTAAATCATTAATAATTTCTCTAAAGTCATTAGCATTTGGCAAACTGGCCGTTAAAATAGTCAGTAAACATATACTCGTATTATTTATTAAACCTGAAAACAAACTGTATGCTTATTATTGACTTCTTAATTGTATTCAATATATTCAAACTTATGACTTACGCTTCACGGTTCAAGTTATTAATAGCGGATTCTTTTACGTTTTTGATGTAAATCAAATTTCGGATAGTTAAAAAGAAAATGAAAAAAAAATTTGATGTGTGGCGTAGTGTGTCTACCCGTGTCCAAACCCGAAAGGGATACCGAAAACAATAACAAACCATTTTGAAAAAATTTCAAATGACGCGTTTGACGTATTTGACAATATTTACGGTTGACGTATTATATGTGCATATATAAATATGTGTACGTGGTAGTTAAAATGGAAGTAAAAATCTATATTTCCATTTTTTGATGTACATCAAAAAAAATTTTTTTTTGCTATTTTTTCCGCTAAAATGTGATTTACATCAAAAACAAAATTTTTTGCCAGTTTTTTGTTAAAAGAAAACGCCATAAGAAACATAAAAACAAGATACTAAAACATGATTTTTACACGCAAAATGACAGAAAATAAAAATTTAGTTAAAATCATTAAAAATTTGAATTTTAATCACTGCGGAAATCATAAAATAACAAATAAAATAAAATCGAGATAAATTTTAATTTGTAATTTAAAGTACATAATCTATTTAAATAAATGAATTCTTAAGATCACGAATATTTTTGAAAATTGTAAATCGAGGAACAAAGCTATAATATCATTAACAAGAATTTGTGAGCTGAATTTTATTTAATATATTTTAATATTTATATGTAACTATATATAATGTTATATGTGTCATAATATCTAAAATATTCGAACATAAGAAAAAAAAATAATAAGTGACGCATCGCGCACAAAACGACGAAAATGAAACTTGGGAATATTTCACCTCTCTATGATTTTTCATCATGGTTTTATTATGCTCTCCGAAAACAAAATTCAAATCAAAACCTACATATAAAAAAAACAAAATGGCCTTGAATCCCCCATCTCATTTTCGCTTGGGCCAGCGCCTCTACACCAATAAAAAATTTGGTTCAAAAAGGAGTCGCTATCAAATCCAATCTCATAGGCAAATAGGGAAAGAGACGAAGATGAAGATTCAAAAAACACGCTTCACAAGGAAATATATAATAAACCACAAAAATATACATACCATCCACACATGTATACATAAGTCTACATCCAAAACCAACAACAATTAACATATCAAATTTATTCATCCGTTCCACCCGGGATTTAAAAGAAGCACTGGTTCACACTTTAAAATAAGTCGTAATAGATGATTCATTGCTAATTTAAAACCTTATTTTATATTTAAACCAAAATGTTTTTGTATTGTTTTAATCTCTTGTTAGTTTTGCTTATGAATGGAAACAAATTCTGTTGTTGGTTTATGCAATGCCTTCTATACTACTGGCCTTTTACTACTCTCATTTTTCGCACATGACGTCAATTTAAGTCTATACAGAGACTGCGCAATAATAATTTTAGGATATTTACACTAACAAAGCAACTAGAGAAAGCAACAACAACGTCGACTTAGCGTGTCGTCATCATTTGGTGTAAGCGGCCAATAGTTTAGAAGGCATTGGTTTATGGAATAAAAACGAAACCATAGCAGTATGCATGTATTGAAAGTAAATAATTTGAAGTCAATTAGTACATTCATGTCCTTATTTTCATGAAAATGTTTTTAATAATAAAGAAATCTCGCGTGAACACAAAATGCATTAATAATGCCTGTATCAACAACGCATGATGAGTATAAAAACGTGAACAAAATGTGTAAGCAAAATAAATAAAATTTAGTAAAAATTAAATTTATTTTCGTATGGCCTAACATACAACATACATTACACGTACACCACTGACCGCCACCAGATATTGGATCAAACGTTTGTTTTCGATATAATTTGTATACCGATTTATAAGCTCACGATAGAAAAGCCCCATACCATAAATTAATCTGTTACGATAGATATGATGGTTGATGATCTGATCGAATAAGATAGATTTATGAGGCTAAGTAGCTCAACAAACTTAAAAATTCCCATGCCCTTTTATAATCAATTTTTCTTATTGGTATATATGTACATACATAGGCTTTACAATTTATATAAATAATAATTCCTTGTAAAATAATAAATTAGTGCACAAAAAATATTTTATAGTAAATATCGAAGCATGTACATATGTAAGAAGTAAAAATATACATTATGTGTATTGTGTATCAAATATTACATCGTTATCTCCTTTGAATGTGTGTCTTCATTGATTCGATTTTTTTTAAATCGAATCAAAACCGAACACAATCATATTCATCAGAAAATTTAAAGCAATCTGATAGATTTTCTGATGAAACTCACCAATGTGATCCTTTATTGAATTATGATCGTTAAGTAGTGTTACACTCCTTACTACGTTCGTACCCCCGGTTACCACTAATTCCATCCACTTGTTTTTCAGCGAAATCGTTGTTATTATCGGTATAAATAGTTTCAGATTTATCATTACAAATACACCATTTTTTCCATTTTCACAAAAACACTCATATCGACTCACTCAAACGATTATTAAAGAACTGTGCCACTAAAATGACCGATATTTCGGTTAGTACGTTTCAACGAAACATACTTCGTCATTTTTGTTGGCGAGTGCTGCCATCTTCAAGTTGAGGTCGGAAACTTTTCAGATAACTCGCGTACTTAATTTTGGAATGCTGATTCGTATGTCTTCCGATATAAGGTCATTGGTTATAATGACCATTTAGTGAGTAACAGCGCCTGCCAGTCTTTCGCTGTGGGGGTCTTCTTGGTTCTTGGTCTCTGCCTTGTTTGAATAGGCTGATTGATTGAATTGATTTGCATGAATTTTTTTACGGATAGAATAAATGGAGGAATAAAAACAAAATAAAAAGTTTATCTAAACTCAGGCCCTCAGGGTTTTTTGTCGGAACATCGGCAATATTCTACGAGGTCGGATTTTTTCGGAAGATTTTGTAAATTTGGGAACTTAATACGACTTAAAGTAACTTCTGCAGCTGCGAAGAAATCCAACATTCTTTGAAGTTGATTAAACAGCTTTGAGCTGAAAAATTTGGTGTTAGCGTTTCTATAATTTTTAAAATGAATGAATTTGGCTACTCTGCTTGCATTAGAAGAAAGAGAACCAAACCTAAATATAAATATTTTTGGTATAGTTACCCCAATATAACCGGACAAGTGGTGCAGTGGTTAAAGCTTCGGCACTTGGACCGGGAGGTACTGGGTTCGAATCCCATCAGAGGCTAGATGCAAATCGAATTTTCATCATCGATTTCAATCGGTGATGTTAATAAACACAACTAAGACCCTCTGATGGAGTGCAGAATTCAACGCCGACCCACCGTTCATGTCAATGTACAGGTTGACATGGAGCTTGCAATGTGCAGGTGGTATACTGTAGTTGTGTGAGTAGGTGAATAGGTGAATGGGTTAATGATGTGGCGTGAATGCGTGGTATCACAATGGGCCAAAAATGGCCTAAGTATCAAACCACTGAAACCTAACCTAACCTACCCCAAATAAGTCAAGTTTCTTGATACAAATATCATTTATACAAATTCCAGATACGAATTTATATAAATTAATGATCATAAATTTATAAACGTATCATAGAAATTTATCTTTAACTTAATAAAAATCGTATTATCTTAACTTTCAAAAAATAATCGAACTTGTAAATAAGTAATGATTTCATGATTTGATTTGTCTGATAAAATTAAAAAATAATCTAACTAATCAATTTTAGATCTGCTTTATTAGAGCATATAATAAATACTATTCGATTGATTGTTATGAATTGATTGGATTTGCCGAGGTGGCAGGACGTAGGAATTCTTTTAGTATGAGTTTCGTTTTTTCTTGTCGTCGTCCTCATAGTGTATGCTTGAGAAATAGGAGAAACATAAATATTTTTATTTTACAGAATTTTATCTACTTATAGCAACGTTCGGATTTACCTTAATATGTGTCACCAACATTCTTTTAGGTCGTTCAACAGGTTACGTATGGAAAAGAAATATGTTTCCCTAAAGGCATAATTACATACGTTGCAAATATTATCGATCTGACGATATGTATATCCAAAAACATGACATCACACAATTATATAGACATCTATCGATTACACGCTTGTTTTATTTGGTAGAAAAGGAAAAAATGTGCTCTGCGTCCGTATATAGCACAGTAGCAGACCTTAGAAACAATGTTTATTATCTACAGCCTTAGTCCAATACATTTTAATCTTAAAGACGTTGGCATATTCTACAATATGTATAGTTAGGTATGTATATATGTAAGTATAAACTCGTACTTATGCTTAATTTGGTGAAAGAGAAATTTCATGAAAAAGAACAACAACAAAACGACAAAAATCTAAATGAAAAATATGATGTTTCCCTTTAGGGAAAATAGCATTAAGAAAGGATATTGTATATGTATGTTTAGAATAATATTTGTATTATCCTTAAAGAAAAACATGAAGATGTATTCGTAATATATTTGGAAAAATGAAATTTGGTCGTTTTGTCGTACTCTGTCTACAAAAAAGTAAATGTTGACTTTTTATTTTTTAAAGTAAACAATGACCTGTTTGATGATTGTGAAATGAATATACTCGTTTATCGCGAAATTTAATCGTATATTTACTATTAAAAACGGTTAATATGTGTACTCGTAAGTATACTGTCACATTTATGAAGTATGTACTTCAATGGGTTGATAAATCGCCCAAATCTGCCAAAGCTGTCATTATTTGTTTCTTTACAATTCATAATATTTTGTACATAACATTTATTTATGGTATATTTTTAAATGTGGTAGCCTGAATAAAACAGAGGGAAAAGTTTAAGAAAATCTCATTTTAAAATATTTACCATTACACAATAAAGATATTATAATTTAACACACCTTGGTAGCTATTTGCATTTCAACAATTTTGTTGTCAGCTGTAATTTCTCAAGACCATTGATAATTACGATATAGCCCGAAGTCCTTAGTAATATTCATTTCGCGCAAATTACGGTTGTAACTTGAAAATGTAGTATAATGTACTTATACCGTTAAAAGTAAATTATTTTTTAATAAATTTCTTATAATCTTATAAAACTGACTGACTAATAAAATGTCAACTTTTACTAGTTTTGGTAAAATTTGAACCCTGAAACCGGGAGCTGGAAATTTTTGATTGAAATTATGTCTCCTACATCTAGAGAATCACATCTTTTTTAATCCTCTAAATTTTACTTCTGATCACGTCTCTTTCTTACGTTGTTTTTTTTTCTTAGCCTTCTTATTATTTAAACAAGTGATGCATCTTTTCGTTAAAGGGCCAAATTTATTAATTTTGAAATCTGTATCCGGCTATACCTATTTCTTAGTGCCTTAAAAGTAATGTTGTTCAAATTTAAACTGTGTTTAATGGAAAGCTTTGGATTGCTTTTAAAAACAACTTAGAACGAATTAGAAAATAACTTCAAAGTGCTTTTTAGTGCTCTTACTACTTCAAAAATTACGAATTGTTTCGCGAATTAATTTTTGACCTGTGGCTTTCGGATTCCACACGGAAACAGTACTTAGTACACTTAAAATATACCAATTAAGGAATACCAGTTCAGGAAGGAATATTTTACTTTAACTTAGTCAATCTTCAATCAAAATTATTTTATAATTACTTTAATTGAATTGTGATGTACGGTTTTAATCGGTCCTATTTCGTACATGTTTTATTATGATGTCCTGTTTTATTACATCCTTTTTTCAAAGCTGCCATAGTAGTCGGCCCCAGTGGCTTTCGGGTCATATTACGGACATTTCTGCAGTAGACCACTATTGCAATGAACAGTATCATGATTTCTTAATAACATAATTGTGCAAAACTTCAATTTTTTCAAAATAGAACTTGGTTGGATGTTATCATCTTGTTCCCTAAAGAATATACCTTTTTCAATGTGAATAATTAAACGAACTTAACGTGTATAAAAGAGCAAGGTTTTGGCTTCATTATCAAAATCGTTTGGAAATCGTTTCTAAATAAAACGTTTTCTAAAAATAAATTGTTCTTATGGTGAATAATTGGTAAATTTTTCGAATGAAATACGAATGTAGGATTTTCGGCGAAAAACTCAAAATGGGAGAGGGAGGGAAAATATTATATGTAATTCAAATTTCAAGCTAGAAATAAACCAATCAAAGTATTATTATACTGATTAACTAACATAAGGTAATCGTTTCATCTTGTTAAGTATTTTATTCATACAATTTAGTTCAACATTTTTCTTTAAGCTTTTCCTTGTTGCAATTTATTTTTTAAGCGTCTTTGCTTCTTCAAGAAATTATTAAAACTCGGAAATTCGAAAGCAAATATCCTACAATGATTTATAAATAACTTACAAGTTCATTTCAATCAGCACCGTGCTTTCGAAAAAATTTGATACATTGGTTATCAATTAATGTGTTGACAAAGCCCATAAAAATTCAAATACATAAATGTTATTGAAAAGCCTCTATGAACACTAAAAAAACTATGCTGAACTTAAGCAGAATATACACTGAATTGATGCAAAAAATCTGCTTAAATATGCACTAAGCGAACCTTTTCTCCTCGTAGGATTCATCAGTTGAATTGTGTGAAATTATGTATTGTAAAAATTTGTATAATGATGAACATAGTTTAAGAAAAACTGATAGACTGGTGATTAAATTTAAATATGAGTCTACAATGGACAGTTTATTAAAATGTTTTTTTTTATATTTACGCTCAAGAAATTATTGTTTTGAGAATAAAATAACTTTAGAATATTTTAAAAGTGAAAAATTTTCAATACAAAACATACATCTTTAGTTTAAAAGAACTAAGTGCAAGAAATGGAAAAACTTCCAAAACTAAGGTTCTCAAATCAAGAAAATAAAATACAAGATTGAGAATATACCACACGAGTCTTGAATACTTTCAAAGCAAAGAATTCTCAAAATAAACGAAAATATAAATTTGAGAAATGAGCACACGAGAATACTTTCAAAGCGAACAATTCAAATCGAAATTATGGATAATTCTGGGTGACTGCCAGATATTTATTTTACATCGAGGTGAGGTTAAACCAAGATTTTTAGAACATCGTTTGGTTTCAAACTAATGAAAATTTGAATTCATTAAATTTAAAAGTTCGGCTTCTCATCAGACAGCTGTGACCGAACTTCAAAAATATTGAAAAGTATATGAAAAATGCTTTATCGAATTAATATGTTTTACTACTCATTTGTTTACCCTTTTGTAACCTTGAATTTTATGAATATGAAATTTGGATGATTGCCAGATATTTGTTTTACATCTCCAAGTCAGATGAGACGGCCGAACTTTTTAATTTAAAAATTTAAAGTTTCGTTATCTCCAACTAAACTTCGAAACGTTTTGGTAACTTCACCTCGATGTAATTCTCAAATCAAGAAAATAAAGAATAAAGTTGTTTATTAAGAACACGATTCCAGAATATCCCTTTTGCTGCCCACTAACACAATTGTGTGGGTACGGCAAAAATGCCATGACAAAAATTTATTTTTGCATGTGTTTTAGTCAACTTACAGATTTGTGCATTCCTTTAAACTTATCTTCGTCCGAAAAAAACACTATAACTATACACATAATTGTGTAGGTTGTATTTCAAATCAAACGAATTTTTTTATCAAAAACGCCATTACATACTATGATTTACTCACACATTTGTGTGGTTTGGACTTTAATAAAGCCATTTTTTTTGGTTGAAAAAGGGATATATATTTCCAAAGCGAATAATTTTCAAAACAAGAAAATAAAATACAATGTGGAAGAGAGTGCAGTGCACGATTTCAAAATATTTTCAAAGCAAACAATTCTCAAAAGAGAAAAGAAAAATGTAAACTGTAAAATATAATAATTAACATCGTATGTGTGAAATTCATGAATTTTTGGAAATGCAGTTTTGACCATAATTTTCTCAAATCAAATTGCATCGAACAGAATTGTAAAATTCATAAATTTTTAACCATAACTTTCTCGAATCACGTCAAATTTTAGCAAAATAAGATTTGTGATATTTCAAGAAGCACATTTTCTTTATTTGGTAAAATTTTTGGGCTAGAATTAAGAATAAATATGATACATATATCGAAATATTATAAATCGAAATGTATATGTACTTTTCTATTTTTTATTAATACATACATTTAATTCTCTTTGAGGCAGTCATAGGCACTCAAGATAAAATTTGAAGTTACATACTGAACATTTTTGAGTGCCGTGGTTCATACAACTAGGTGTGGTGTTGGCTATTGAAGTATCCCCTACATATTAAATAAAATAGTTTACAGAAATATGTTTTAAGTCAGACTAATGTTGCTTTAACCCACACAAAGTTCTAGACTTTTTCGTTTTACCGATTTAATCTGTTATATGTGGATGAATTTTACCTTAATGACATCCAACGCAATTCGCAGAAATTCATCATTTGATATATTAAATTGAATCATTGAGACCTCTAGTAAAGTACATGGCAGAACAAACTACATTCATTTACACTTAAAAAAAAAACGAAATCCCCTTAAACCGCTGCAGATTCTGCAACACGGCGTAGGAAACATCCGTAAATACATCATCTCTCTATAGTCAACTGAGATGCATAATAGATCCAACAAACATTTTTTTGGGGGACCAACCATAAGGACGGTGTGTTCCAACGTTGGCAAAATGATTTTTCTTATTAACTTGATAAAGAGGCATATACCAACCAGGAAGCAATATTTCCCGGGTTAATAATTAACAAACGTAAAATTTTACTTGGTACGTTTTATAAATTACCCAAACATGATTGTGGTGATATTTTAAATGAGATTACCACTAAATACGATGAAGTTATCAATATAGTGAATTTTAATTATTTAAATATTTCCTAGTTCTTCTAAAGTCAATAGGGTCCGCTTTATTTTAGACTTTATTTTAGACTCAAAATAATTGTAAATACTAAGCCAACGCATTTGACTAAAAATGGTAAACTGTGAATCTATATACTAACTATCAAGCCCGTATAGATGATAAAATAAAATTCTAATTTAGTTAATATTTTATTTAAATTTTTTGTCGGTTTTTGTAAATGAAACTTTTCAACGTCATTACAAAAATTGTAAAAGCTACCTAGCATTGAAGCAGCCACTTCCGATATACTGATTTCCACCAATTTTCGCAAGGATCAATATGAAGAAAAAATATTAAGTTTTATTCCGAATTGTCAACTCGCCTGCACTGTAGAGATGCCGAATTTTAGTGAAATATTAAATCTAAGTCAAATTTAAAAAATGATCTGCACTAATTTTGTTTGGCCCAATTTATGGATCCCATTGATTTATGGAAGAAGTTTAAGTATGAAGTTTTATCTCTATCAATCAATCTATGGCCGTCTGTACAGGGGGCGAATTATTGCTGAAAAACATTTTTTTTTTTATCAAAAATCGTAATTTCCGCTTAAAGTTTGAAAAACTGATCTAGGCCGGATATATTGCAAAACCAATTTACTTTTAGTTCATAGTCAGTTTTCTGATAAATCATATACTTTTCAAACTATTCACAAAAAATTTAAAACCCCAGTGTGCCGATTTCCTTGGGCCACCTAATTTATGGTAAACGCTTAAGTATGAAGTTTCATCCTGATAAATCAATCCGTCTAGGCTGTATAAGACCGAATTTTTGTTGAAAAACAGTTGTTGAAAAAATCTTCATGTCCGCGAACTTAATTTAGAATCCCTACCTCATAATTGTTTTTTCTTGTAAATGATATACTTTTCAAAATATTTACAAAAAACGAACAGACACACAGAGATATTTTAAAAACTAGTTATTTTTACTTTGGCGATATAGCAAATGGTAAATCTGCAAAAATCTCAAAGTCAAAATTTTTCATCATTACTATACTTTACTTTACTATACCGTGTTGATTAAACACGGGCTTTTGTTGGGAAAACCGTTCAAGCAAAACGGTGGCTTGATAAGTGTTATAGGGAATCCGCTCCATCGAAAGCAAGCGTCGAACGTTGGTTTGGTTTAATAACAAATAACGATGATGCTGAACGGCGGGCGTGGTGCCGCACTTGCTCAATTTATACCAAAACAGCAAAGCGTTGATGATTTAGAATGCTTTTTCAAGCTGTTTAACCATAATAAACAGGATTTTTTGCGTCATTATCCGACAATGAAACATGGGTAAACCACTACACGCCGGAATCCAAACATCAGTCTGCTGAGTGACAGCAGCCAGTGAAAGTGGTCCGAAGCGACCGAAAACGTAAATCTTGGCCGGTAAGGTTTTGGCCTCTGTATTTCTAGATGTGCAAGGTATTCTATTCTCGAGTATCTTAAGAAAGAAAAGACCATAAGAAATTGCGAGAAAACTACCCCAATTGCAAACGAAAAATTACATATTGCACCAAGAGAATACACACATTGTGTCACAAATCGTTGGCGGCGATGGAAAATTGCACGAATTGAAATTCAAATTGTTTCCTCACCTACTGTTTTCTCTGGATCTGGTTCCCATTGACCGTTATCTGTTCGCAGTTCTCAACAAAATGCCCCAGGGAAAGAGATTTGCGTCAAACGCTGATCATCCTACAAAATAAGCATCGAAATATTAGAAAAGCGTTGATATGAATATTTCTCTCTTTTTTCCTTAAAGTTGATGAATAAATCGAATTTTGCAAAAAAAATGTTTTTTAGCAGTTAGTCACTCTTTTTATATTGAAATTCAACGTTTTTTGATTATGATTACAAACTTAAGAAATTTGTTCATTACTATAGATTCGCTAGAGGTTGTGAATAGGCTACTTTCTATAAATTACCCACTGTCACTTCTATTCACAAGTCGTCTATTGTCTCTTTGAGACAAGATTTCATACCTTAGATCACATACAACAAAAGAATTTATATTTAAACAAGAAAGATAACTTTAACAACTCATTATTTGCTAGATATATTGGCTTGTGAAATTCCTTGCCATCATTAATCAAATCAGCCAAATCATAAAGTATCTTTCGAAAGATTTGTTGTGAGCATTATTCTATAGCTTAGTAGAATTTTTAGTTAACTGAGCTTAATTTTTACTAATGAAGCTATTAAGAGACGAGTGACGATTTAATGCCACACTTAAACGTCAGTTCAATTAATTCCAGCCACTTGGTAGCCACCTGATTATCCACATACATTATAATATCATTCGAGAATGATGTATTATGGTTCTCAGAATCTCATCAATCGCTGTCAGCTTTGTACACACTGGCGTTATCAGATAGACAAACGGAAATATTTACATTTAGTTGACGACAAAGAACTCATGATTTTATCCTCGGCGTAGAAAGTTTTTATCGAAACGTGGTATTGTATAGATTCGCCATCATCCCGTGTCTCGTTTGAAGATATTTTGTCCATAAGGTTACTGTTGATAATCTCGTAGGCGAACTGAGGCTCTAGAAATTACATTGTACGTTTTTGAGTTGTAATTTTTCCACCTCTGGTTTCAAAAACTCCTCAATCATTCGTTACTTCTCCTTGTGAACTCCTTGGAGTTTCGCGGATGCTTTCAGCCATGCGTGCAATATCTTCTAAACACCAAGATCAGATGTTTGGCCAGACTAGCCACACCAATCTTGGCCCACCAATCGTCGAATCTTCTGACCACAAAACATTTAGCCATCCTAATAAGTATTGTTCAAATATGCCAATTATTGAAATATGTCAATTATTTACTAGCAGTAATTAAACATGCGTTGAATTTATGTTGTACGTAAATGAATTATTTGGATAAAAAGTACTGGGAAACCAGTGAAAGTATCTTAAAATTATATTAGAGACTGCCATTTTTGTTGTTTTTTATGGGCAAATTTTAACATTTGTCTTATACTATTTTCCTCTAGGCGTATGGCAACACACACCACCAGCACCACTATATACACAAGGATAAAACTATATTTTTACCTCGCTCTTTTTTATTGAAAAAAAAAATATTTTGAATCGTGAAATACGGTCCTTACAATTACCAATAACAAATAAGCCAACTACGATAGACAATCAATTTTGCTATGATGAAATCAGAATAAAACAAACTTGTAGCCAGAATTCATCTCTAATATTTTATTTCTCAATAACCAAAGCAACCAAAACATATTCTTCTAGAGTGATACGTGGACCCTAAATACTCAATCAAAGCAGATCATTTTTCAAGATTCTTCTTCGAAATAAACTAATAGTTTTCTACTTTAAAATTTTGACTAGTACTTAACTGGTATACAAAAAAAATTGCCTTACAAAAAATAATAAATTAGCGCAAATTAATGAGCACCAAAAAATAATTTGTTGTTATAAAGAAATTCATTTTTGGAGGCAAAAGAATCTTAAATCCATTGTTTTTCAAAATATCAAAATTTCAAAAATTGTTAATTATCGTGGACAAATTATAGTACTCGTAATTGCGATGGTAAATTTTTACTACCAAATTTCAGTTTGCATCGCTTAAATTCTTACCGTATTATTTCATTTCGTTCAAACCAATTATGTCAAATCAACCGAAAATATATACAAACTAGCACTCAATGTAAGAATCCTATTCGCAATTTTCACCAAAATATTTGACCTAAGGATGATAAATGCAAAGCACAGTTGTTCGCAGAATTATTTTTATATTTACCATTACCAAATGGTTTTCACATTTTATACAAATGATTATTTTTATATTTAGTGTAGAAAAATAATAATTTGATTTCGGCATCCAAACAGTATAGTCTGTAAATTCTTCGACCTGAATTATTCACCTTACAAATCGGATTTTCCAATACCAACTCTATCAATAAAATTAAGTCTTTCGTCTACGACACTTAGTCAATAAATATTTCATCGGCAGATAATTGTGATGCTCCGTTAGCACGCAATATCTCCATCACAACAACTCTAGACTTATCTTCATCGACCTTTTTTCTCTTATATCTTCAAAAGCTTCAACTGAAATATTGATAAAAGTTTTGGGTTACATTTCTGTTGTTTCCGGAAGATTAGTTTTTGTTTTATGCTTACATAATACATCGCCTGAAAAGTTCCCGGTCTAAATACGGACCAAAAACACAATTTTTTTGGGAAAAATACATTTTATTCAAAAACATAATTTGCTTCTCGATACAATCAGTCCAACTCTTCTCTAACATTTCGATGCATTTTTTGTGATTAGAACGATTTATCTTTGTCTTTAAAATAAGCTTCAGTTTCGGCAATCATTTCTTGATTGGAGCCAAATCTCTTTTTCTTCGAACACAGCTTTCTCGTGGACCAGAGAAACAATTTCGAGATTTTATGTTTTCTGGAGTCATAGCCTCATTTGGTCGTCCAGAGCGTGGTGCATCATCGGAGGTTGTACGATCATGTTTAAATTTAGCATACCGTTCAATAGTGGTTGATTTTCCTGGTGCTAAGTTCGGATAACACATATCAAGCCCCTGCTATGCTTGAACGGTATTTTTCCCATCAAAAAACAGTGTTTAATCAACACACGAAATTCCTTTTTTTCATTGTTTTGAAATTAACAAAAGTAGCGTCACTAATACAACTATAACTTGTTAACTTATAGCATGTTCGTTACAAATGTCAGGCAACAAGAACTTACCCGGATTCAACTGTCAGTTGATACAAGGGAAAAGTAAGAAATCGCGACATTTTATCAGATCTTATAAAAAGTTTACGCTTACATATACCAGTGGGTCGATTCTGGTTTTCCTATATCAAAAGGAAATAGGAAAGAATTTTAAATTTTTATAGCAGTTTTGTATTTTTCCCCTATAAGCTTATTCGGTGTGTCTTATGGGAATTTTTCTTTCCTATTTATCGCAGTTTTGACGTTTATCTTTCCGCACGTACTGTGGATACGGAAAGATTTTTTTTTACAACACATGCAATATTTTTTTAATTTAATTCTTTTAATTTTTAATTAGACAAAAAAAATATAATTATAACCGCTTACAGTCATGGTTTTCAAAACTCAACTTAATCAAGAATTTGGAAAAATTTATTCCTACGTGTACTAAAATAAACCATAGGAAAGATATTTTTAGGAAAAAACTGCTATCAAAATTTTTTCCTAAATAGGGAAAAAATTCCTATTTCCTAAGGACACCAGCAGGGGTGGGATGTTGTAACATCACTTTTGTCAATATTTATCGATTATTATATCTCTTTTTCCCAAAACAAAATTTCTAGTCGTTTCACTTTTCAATGTTGCTTTCTTTATTGCGATCGCACACTACTAGAATAAGTTTGTTGTTTATCTCTTGTTTGTTTTTCGATAAAGTATCACTCTTAAAATAACTAAGTGATACAATAAGAGTAGAACGACATAATGTTTTATTCGAATAGGTAGAGATCGCAATAGAAGCAATGTAAATGAAAAATGGAAAAACTATAAATTTAATTTGTGATGAAAGAGATGTAAATTTCGATAGTATCGAAAAAAGTGATGTTACAACATCCCATCCCAGAATCGACCCACAAGTGTGTAAATATGATACCGGAATTTTTTAATAAATGGCGCCTCCTGTCAACGTACATTTCGACAAACCACGTTACCACGCCTTTGTTTTATATTGACATCTGTCAACAACATCCAATTCATAACTATACAAGTTTCATACAATAACGCGTGTTTTTTACGTGTTAAAAATGTCGAGGTACAAAACTCATATTACATATTACGGTTTGCGGACATCATTGATTTTTTGTTATCATTTGAAGAAAACTGATGCAGAATCACACCGAATGCTTGTCAAAGCTTACGGTGAGTATGTTCTTGCTAAATCACAATGCTATGAGTGGTTTAATAAATTTAAAAGTGGTGATTTTGATGTGAGAAACAAAGAATGTGGAAGACCGTGGATGACCGCGGCTCAATTGAATGTGCCACGAGAAGCCGTCTCCATATGTTTAAAAATAGAAAAACCACTTGCGAAATGTTGGTCGCCAGTTACAAAAGAAAGTCATTTCTCCAAGGAATTGTGACTGGCGAGGAAAAATGAATATTTTTTAGAAACCAAAGCGCAAAATATCTCGGGTTGATCCAGGACAACCATCAACATCGACTGCTCGGCCAAATCGCTTTGGACGGAAGGCAATGCTCTGTATTTGGTGGGATCAGAAGAGTGATTTATTTTGAGCTGCTAAAACCTGGGGAAATACTGAACGCTACCAAAACAAATGATCAATTCGAATTAAGCTTTGCGTTAAAAACGACTAGCATATAATAAGTAAAAGGGAACACAAAATGATTTTGCTTCATGTTAATGAACCATCACTCAAAGCAAAACCGGTCTTGGAAACGTTGGAAGCACTTTCACATGCGGCTTACTCGCCAGACTTGGCTCCGTCCGATTATCCCATTTCGTCCGATTATCATTTTGAAGGTTGGTAGTATTTCAAAATCATATGGGTTTTAAATTTATGGCACCATCCATGTATCAAAGTGGGAACTTTTTTTTTTTATTATCACTGCAATCTGTTCTGGGGCCAAGGCTCTTCCAACTCTTACGCGGTTTGCGTTTTCCGTCCTTACTTTTACAGCATTGCCAGCCAATTCGAGAACGTACGGCTATAGGTCCGATTTTATCACCATCTGCACATTACATAGCTCCATGCCAGCCTACACTGGCATGGAAGATGGGTGGACCCATGAGTTTTGCAATCCGACAGGGGGTCGTAGATGTGTTCCATTTCTTCACAGATCGTAATCTGTAGATGAAAATTCCCTTTGCATCCTTGCTCTAATCGGGATTCAAAATCGGTACCTCCCGATCCAAAGGTCAAAGCTTTAACCACTATGCCACTTTGTCGATGACCTGGAACTTTTCTAAACATCTAAAAGCTAAAATATGAGGACTTAACATTAATGTAAAAGATTTCATATTAAGAAGCTTATAATGTTTTCATATATCCCGTGCAATTTTTGTATCCCTTCTGACCTATTTCAGAAGAAGCTTGTGTATACAAAATTGCGGAGTACAGAAATGTCATTTAATATTTAACATTTACATATATTATAAAATGATAATATGTGGCAAATATACATACGTATGATTTTCGTAACAAAATAGCAAATTAGATTTTGCGCACCTAGAAACTTTAATATATTTTGTTATTTGTATTTTTACTAGAATTTTTTTTAAGTAAATGAAAAGAAATTATTATACTTAGTCGTATTTATTTAAGTACATTTACATACAGTATACATGTGTCACATAATATTAATATTTTTTTTGATAAGATAAGATTATAAATTAAGTATGCATAACTCTTTGGTATTGGTAAGTACACCATAGATCAAGATATTTGTCTCAGAAAATTTTCAGCCGTAGTTGTACTAAATTTATTTTAATTATCCCATCTTTTTATGGCAAAGGTGGTTTCCTTCCGTGTACCATTCTTCTCATAACAGTTATTCAATTATTTTGTGATGTAATCATTTTGTTGAATTGAGGCGTACTTTTGTATCAAATTTAATCAGTCTGCTTGTTTCGAAAAATAAACTGGAATTCGCTCAATAATTCGCAATTGTATATATTCTTTTTTCTATATATAATTTTCTGAAAATCCAAGTGTGAACCTAAACTTATGGCCAGTAGTGTATATAAAGAATAATTAAATACATTCAGATTTTTTTTTATTGTTTTTTTATATGGTAAAAGTGTTATAACGAATGCCGAGAGAGGGTGTATTACTTCTTAGTATTTTTCCAACCAACGATGTGCCCTTTTCTATTAGAACGAGCCATTTTTAGAGAAACCGGAAAAATACATTAAATTGGGATAATTAAATAAATACAAATGAATGTGTAGAGAAGACCCTAATTAACTAAATAAAATACACCAAATCAAATCATGCGCAAATTATCTTATTTGTCATGTAATTTTTCAAATCCTTTCTAAAATACATACTGTATTACTAAGGTGTGTATACAATTTTGACAACTTCGTACGATACCTCTCCATTTTTTTAAAATTAGATTTGCATGAAAAGGCAATTTTTCAATTGATTTATATTTAAACAGTCGTGTATACATTACAAATACACATCAGTTATTTTTATATGTAAATACATCATAATGACAAACACCGTATAAAAAAAAGGAATTACCTGAATAATTTTAACACAGGTTGAGTCATAAGTCTATGCAATTTTTAATGAATGCACGTTGTAACAAAACAAAATCTTTCATAAAATATTCATTATTAAATCATTAATGATTTGGCAAATATAGGTTTTTGAAGCCAGTAATTATATTTGATGGTCAATGTTAAAGCCGCCCTAATATTGCATTGTTTAAAGCGTCGTTTTGTCAAACTATTTTTACTTCAACTTAGTGGTGTTTATTGATGCTGCTAAACGTGAGTTTTTATTTGGATTTAGATTTGAAAAAAAAACGCAGACAAATTATTGCTTCAATTCTTAGAATAGTTGGCCAATTGTAAATGGTTAGCCAATCTTGACAAACGTGGTGTTTAAATTGGATCAAACATCGTCTATTTTTACTATAAACGATGATCGAAGTTTTAATAAGCTCGTTTGATGAAATTTCAAACGCTTCATACATTGATACTGTCAGAGTATTGTTACAGAAAGTAATTTTTCCCAAAAGCAGTCGAACTGATGATTTTTTTTTTTTATTAGAACATATAAAGTCCAGTATTTTTCGCAATTATGCACTTTTTGTGCTGTTACGTCATCTCGTCCGGCATTTGGTACCAAAATTAAGCGGAGAAATCTTTCTCGGAAAAATTAAAATCATTAATCCAAAGAGTATCAGCATAAAAGAAGATGAGAGAAAAGTCTCCAAAAAGCAACGCTCCTATATTTATCTGACGCAATAATTTAGTTCTATAATGACAATTCACATAGTTAGTTTACTCCTTACTTTATATTTATTCCCCGATGATTTAAAATGAGGAAAAACCAGACAACAGAATGTTTAAAACTTAAATTTAAACAAAAAAATGTGTATATAAATAATAAATTCAAATAAATTAAATAATCAAAAGAATAAAATTACGAAGAAATTACCATCTCGGTAGTTGCAACTACAATTTCTAGTTGTAAATAATAATTTTTCAAAGCTGATGGTCGAATGTTGAATTTTGAAATCACACTTTTGACGGAAATGCCGAGTATGTATCCAATTTTTGAAAACAAGCATCAAATAAATTAATATTCTATTCAAGTTTCATATAGCAAATCAGTTTTTATGAGGATTATAGTTTTTGTCAATAAATATAAGTATAATATTTTACATACATACATATATAATTATAATTAAGCGAATAGCATAGACGAGCTCAACATCGCGTCAAACGATTGCTATAGGTAATATAAATTAGGGTCATCGTCGAGCCACAGATTACTTCGACGATCGATTGTTGTTCGGTTCAGAATATGCATTGATTTGTTGCAGAAAGTTTGGTGAACATTTTTTGGAATTTTGTCCGTTCCAATACACCAGGATTCGATAGTAGGAGCTCAGGAAATATTTCGTGGCAATTTGTTCTACCATCGGATGATACATTTAGGTGTGAAGCGCTTTCGGTATTGGTCGATAAGTAAGTATTTTGCGGAGTCTGTGTGTTATTGACGATTATTCTTAGACTCAGTGAGTACTTGCAATATTTTTTTTGGATATTCTCGACATTCTTCATGGTTAACTCTAATTGCAAGAGACTATATAGCGATCTATCTTGCGACTTATTTTGATTAGTTCGGTACTCATTCAGTGTGGCAAAGTCGAGTTTCAGATGTTGATGTGCTTCCGCAAGTACCATTAGCGGGGTTTTGTCACTACTGTGTGTAAATAGCTACACTATATATTGTCTATAAATGGGGTTTGTTCCTTAATAGTCGTAAGGTATATGTTCTTCGCCGAATTAAATCAAACTTAATCTTGTATTGTTCATCTTCTATTTGGGATAAGATTCCAGCCTACGGCCATTAGCATCTTCTATTCCCCGTTTACTTCTGTGGTTCTCTAGGTTGTTACGAGTAAAAAATTCGTTATCCATTTGGATGTTGTTGAATTGGCGCTGTAATTGATGTTATGAAGTTCTTGCCAATAACTGGTTAACTTATGTCGAATGATCAGAGAGGTCTTCTTCTAATGTGCAGTTATGACTCGGACTTATACAACAAATTATTAGGCAAGCATATAAATGATTGTTGACGACGTTGTTGCCGTCTCAGAAGCTGCCGATTTGCTAATGATTCTTGACTTGGCAAGAGTGATAGTTTTATAACTAAGTACTACTATTGAGAAACAAGCAATTTTCAGTGAATGCTTCCTGCGGAATTGTTTGGGCTAGGCGAGTGCATACTCCAATCCTTTTGAATTTATTACTTCTCGCTGTTTCGTCCGTCATCGGTTTGAAGGGATGAGTGTTTGATGATTAATCGATAAATTAGTGATTCATTCTCTTTTATTTATAGATAGTTGGTGACGTTGATTCTTTCTTCTGATGCCATTCCTGGAGAATCGCAGTTCGCAGGATTATCTTCTGATCTAAAATGTTCCGCAAGTGTAAGTGTTTTGGACCAATGGTTTAAATTTTTGCCACTTACCGCCTTGTTCCACTAATCGGATTAACAAAAGTACACTGAAGAATGTAGATTGCTTTAGGGAACTTAGCATATTCGTCTTCAGTGAGTTGATGTAATGTCCGAATGGTGAATAATAATATTTTCTTGCAAGCTTTAATTATTATTTTATACCCAGATGATGGTATGGTAACGCCGACGTTTTTTCTGAACCCCTACTGGCGTTACATTTTTTCGATATCCTACGTGAAAATTATGCTGCTTTTATGTTGGTCGGAATGCTATTGAAGAAATCGATTTTTACAATTGCGGTTGTCAGTAATGTCGTTTGGAATTTCACCCACCGTGTCGTTTAGACTTCCAATAGTAGCGCCTGACGGATCGTTTGTTTTTATATCGTGCCTTAGCCTTTAGTCCAACCGCCCCCCCCCCCCCCCATGTGAAACATGGGTATGTCTACCTTTTGTAACTTCAATGGCGGCGTTATTGTTGGACTGACATTCCACTTGATGATTGTGCTTCATTGCCGACAACAAGATGTCGGTGTGTGCCGACATTGTATTTTCTTTCTTTTCTTGAATTCCGAATTTTCTAAAATCAAATTAATGTAAATAGAAAACTGGTTCCTATGTGTTTTTGATGTTTGATGTTTTGACACGCAGCACATGAATTAAATAACTAAAATGTGATTTATAATTTAAATCATTTGAATATGATTATTTGTTTATTGACTATACTTAGTAATAAAACAAAAATGGCAGAAAATTTCGAGATTAAATCTATCCTCGGTACGATCCTATCAAGTGATATGGCTCTAAAAAACGTGCTCCCATGTTTTTATATTGTTTTATATGGTTTTTGTCACTGATGCCGTATCCATATGTATTTCAGTGGTTTCAATAGATCATCGTGCCGACTTTGTCTAAAGCCTGAGCTACGTCAAGGAAAACTGCTGAGCAGATGCTCTTTTCTTCAAGTGTTTTTTTATGATGGCCGTTCTCGTATAAACTTGATCTATTGTGGAATGTCTAGTTCGAAATCCTTATTGGTGTATAGGACTGGGTTCTTTACTTTCAATTCAATTAGTGGTTTCATTCGTTTTAATAGAGGTCATTCAAATAATTTCGACATAATAGGTAGAAGCGATATTGGCCTATGTGACGTTATTTCGTTAGGTGGTTTTCCTGGCTTGGGTATCATAATCACGTCCGTAAATTTTCACATCTTTGGTACATATTTGATTCTGAACGCTGCATTGATTAGGGTAGTCAATTTTTTAATTCAGATTTTTGGAAACTATTTAAGGTCATTTGCTGTTATCAGGTCAAACCCTGGTGCTTTTCTTGGATTTATTTAGGGGTAAGGGTGATTTCTTGAAATATGCCTCTAGGTGAAAATGCTTCTGCTTTTTTGTTCATTGCTTCGCAACTTCCGCCGCTTGTTTTCTTGATTTTTCAGATTTTTCATTTTTCTGCAACCAAGTCTTTAATTTTTTGGGTAATTTGTATATATGTTTTAATATCCTTTTGATTTCGCGTGCATTATTCCATGCTGACTGTTGTATGTCTTCATCTAACTGTTCCTTCCTTTTTAGAGGTACATCCATCTTTATTATATTACTTAGCTCTTCTTTGAACCTTTCCCAATCTGTACATGTATTTGTTAGGGTAGGATTGCTTCTGGGTTGGATATTATTTTGTCGCTCAGAATGGGGAGTATGGACAAATGGCTAGAGCTCAAGTCGACATCTTCTTTGATACTAACGTACCACAAGTTACCGGTAATTTCCTAGATATAAGGAAATCGAGTAATTCTTTTGACATCTGTAGGCTAGAAAGTTGGTTTTTCAGTAGAGTGTCAATTACAACTACATTTTGTCATTGCTCCGAGAAACTCTTTACCTCTAGTAGAAACTAGTCTTGTTCCCCAATGAGTATGTTTTACATTGAAGTCTCCATCAATAATAAACTTTTCTCCTAAACTTTTTAGGAACTTTATAAAGTCATCTTTCTTTGGGTTGTATCGCGATGGACAATAAAATGTAGAAACGGTTATTGATTTTTTGTCTTGATGGTGATGCTGTTTGATTATATTTATTTTGTTTCATATTTTTGCGCTCCGTAATGGGTAATGTTGGTTTCAACTTTAGCACTTCCAGTGTTATCTGGGTGAAATGTGCGATATACAGGGTGTCCCGGAATTGGACGATCAAACGAAGCAGGGTAATAGGGGAGCTCATTTTCAACAAAAAGAGCTAAGTAAAGTTTTTTCGAATTGTTGATGGTGCAAAAGTTATTCCACTTTTAGTGGAACAAGTAAACAAGAGTTCTTTTGTTTAACTTCCTTTTTTAATGTGATCTAGAAGAGTGTGCCTTTTCATTAAAATCATTTTTAGAAGCTGTATTATCTTCTGTCAAACAAAAACAATGTTTTTGTAAAGTCTTAGAATTTTTGTTGTTGTTTAAGTGAAATCAACGGGAAAACAATGTACTACAGAAAGTTGACCCACTATCAGAAAAATATACGACCCTAATGCAGATTTTGAAATGGTATCACACACCGGGCTATTCACAACAGAATGTTTTTTATCAGTTTTTGTCACAAAGTAAGTCGTGTTAATTAAAATATGCACTTAGCAACATTTCGAGTTCTAAAATAGATACTTTGTCAGAAATAAAACATAATGATGAATAGTAAACTTAAGTATACCAGTTTTTAGTTTATATCACAGTGGTTCTTATGTGCGAATTTTCCTTTCAAAAAGTGTAACAAATACTATAAATGCATTGTTACCAATTGGATGTAGTAAGCTATTTGGTAATATAATTAGTATTTATATTTATATCCGGAACTTTTTGCCGGCCAATAGAAATTCACAAAATTGGTTTTTAATTGCAAAACAATGTTAATTTCAGCCTGGACTGGGATTTTGCACACAGCGAGTCGCCTTTTTTGAGCGACTTGTAGCTAAAAGCGAGTAAATGCGATTATGCACTATGCGAGTAGACACTCGCTCTCGCTTTTATTTCCGTCCATGTATATTGCATAGTGAGAAGAAAGGCGAAAAGATTTTTAGATTATATTTTCATACCAAACGTAAAAAAACTAAGTTTGTTTGAATTGGATGTCGATAATATAATACATACTGCCAATATATATTTTTATTTATCTTTTATTTTGTCATTTTCATTTTTATATTTTTCATTATTTGCATACATCTTCTTTTCAGTATTGCAGTATGATACAGATGGGTTGGAAAATATTCCTCGATACTATTAATTAAATTAATTAATAAACTTGTCAGAAGTCGATATCGTTCCTGGAATCTTTATTTATTTATTTATTTATTCATTCCATTAAAAATTTTGGTAAAGGAAAAGCACATATGGAAGCAATATAAATGAACAACAAAAAAAAAATACTTCCATTAGGCATAAAAACCTCAGATTTTTTCAAAAAACAAATCCACTCCATGCTAGTACCCTCCGTATTGAGCTCAAGCTCATTTGTTACAGAGAACACTGCAAGAAGTGAATACTTATAGACTACATACAAAAATAATACAAATAAATACAAAAGTATTATTACAAAAATAGAACTATATGCATTGTCATTCAAGCGCGCCACGCTAAATAGCACGCTTTAAAAGATTTAGGCGAAGCTGACCTCTTAATATCTAATAGAATAGAATTCCAAAGAGAAATACCCCTAACAGAAAAGGACGTATTTAAAGATCTACACAGGTTTATAGGGGGAACTAAACGTAAATTTGAAGAATGGGACCTACTGAACAAACTTATTAAATAAATAGGGAGGTTGCTTCGTTCTGAGAAGCTTAAAAATAAAAAGACATACACGAAGTTCATAAAAATCTACCAAACTATAGCCAAGGATCAAATTTTAAAAGTTAGAAATATAATCATATTTTCTAATACTAAAAATAAAACGAGTACAAGCATTGAAACATCTTTGGAGAACATTCATATTATCCTGAAGCATTCCAAACAAAACAACGTCACCATAAAGAAAATGTGGAAGAAGGTGCGAGAGGAACATACGCTTTTTAAAATTAGTATCAGTGAACCCTACAACTTTATACAAACAACTAAGCATTCCAAAAACCGTTTTACTAACCTTAATCAAATGATCACCCCAAGTAAGAGTTTTATTAAAAATTAACCCTAAATTTCTAACAGTATTAGAGAATGGAATTAAAGAATCACCGAGAAAAATTCCAGGAAAAGAGGAAGAATCTATAGATTTTTTATAAATTATAATGGACTGGGATTTACTAGCATTAAGAGCAAGTCGGTTAGATAATGACCAATTATAAATTCTTACCAAATCATCGTTAATAAGAGAAATATTAGAGTGAATGGAATCATTATCCAAGCGACTACTACTTTATGTCAAAAGGTTGTAAATCATCCCTGATGAGACCGGATAATTCTCATATTGTTTTTTTAACAATAGCAATGAACAAATTGCCTTATTAAAATATCACTAAAATCTAAAAAAACACAGAACAACAGAACACAACACTAAACCGCAAACTGACACAAATAATTTTAAACACAAAATGACATTTTGACAGCTAAATCCACAGTTGCTCAATTTTCTCGCCTTTTACTTTTGTCGATTTGTGCATAATCGCTATACAACTGTCGGACAAAACTAATAGGCGAGAAATCAAACGTAAACTCGCTTCTAGCCTTTTGTGCAAAATCCCACTCCTGGTTCTTAAAAATTCTTTCGCCACTTTTGATGGATAACAGGCCGGTGCAGCATATACCTTAAAGTGCAGAGTCCAGAAAATTGCTCATTTGAAAACAGTACGGCCTTGTTGATAAGATATTAAATTTAATATGAAATGTATTCAAAGGCATTGAATTTAAGCTCGCTCGCCCATCTTCTTGTATCATACTGAAATGATTAATTTATTTGTCTCAGTCACCTAACACAAACCATTTATATTTTATCGTGATCTAAACGTGAGATGAATCAATTCGACGAATATCTTCTAGTTAAATCGTCAATTACCATCATTTTTAAATATTTATTTACTTTTCGCAAAAACATAAAAAATAAATGGAAAACAATTGAAAATTTTATAAATTATTCCATTTACAATTTTTGTTGGCGTTGGGTTGTTTATTATTTTCAAATTTAGCTTATTTAACATTAAAAAGGGGAACCATTTAAAAATTATTTTTCTCCACGAACTAAACGATATTTCTTAAGAAATTTATATTCCGTTTGTTTTTATATAATACATATATAATATACTCGTATAAGAGTATTCGATTTGTATGGTAACAGGTAAAATATTTGGACACCGATTTCATTTCTTGTTTATCTGTGAAAATACCTGCAATTTACTGGGTCACAAGTTGTACAAAGAAAATTGTAAAAAAGGATTCATTTGCATACTTAGAAAATTCTTTTGAGTTTCTGGAAAAACAACCATTCATTTACTTTCTATAAAATTTAGATCACACATCGCTGGAGATTCCTTACCGTTCCATAGATCGCATACACTTTTAGGGTACACACGCCTTAAGAACTCTTTGATTCAAAGAAAAAATTTATTGTTTCATTACTATTTATTTGACTTTTTAAATTTGAAATGAACCAAAATCCACAAAAGACATTAATTTTCTTCTTGTCACCCCAAAAATATAATGATTTCAATGGAATTTCCAGCATGTGTGTGTGTATATTTCTTTATGTTCGAATTTTTCACATCAAATAATGAAAATCCATGTCTCATCCATAAATATTTTTTTTCTGGTGATTATTTACTATTTGACAATTTATTTTTCTATTTTTATCGAGTATAAAGATAAATAAAAATCTTCTTACAAAATTTACTTAAAACAAAATATGTTTTATTTAAATTAAGAAATTAAAATTTCACCTCATAAATTTTATTGAAATGAAAATTTACTGCCGCTAAATTTGAATGGAAAACTGGTATTTTCTTTTAACTATATGTGCATGATGTTATGTGAAGCAAGTAAAAATTGTCTGTTCATCAAAAAACACAAAGACAATTATGCTAAGCTGTTTTTATCTCCAAAATTAAGTATTTTAGAGCTGATTTAGTATTGTAAGAATTTCAATAATTTTCCTTTTTTTTATTTCTGCTGCTGTTGGACGTATGTTGTACATATTACACATCAGGCTATTCAAATAAAATTAAATAAACGAAAATTAAGTTAAAATGTTAAAGAAATATTCTGTTAGTATTCTTAGAATACGGTAAGTTTCTTTCATTCGAGCTCACACACACACGTAAATAATATTTTTAAATTTCCATTGAAAATCTTGTGAATATATGGTATAAAATAAACCAAATTTAATTTAATATATAATTCGCTTCAAATTTCATATAAATTTATTTTATATTAATTTTCATGAAATTTTATCCTTTTTGAGTTTTATGTTTATGAAGGCCTTTAATCATACATACGTAATTATAAAAATACAAAATACGTTTTACTCGTATAGTCGTTTGATGTTACTGTTTTTTTCGCTTTTGGGTGTGGTTTGTACGTTCATTAACATTTAATTGAAAAATATATTTTCATTTTTATTTTTTTCTTACTGCTATACTTTATATTCACAGATTTTTGTTGTTTTGTTTCTCGTAATGAAAATGAATTTTCCTCTTTTGAAACAACCAAAGAAAATGTAAAAAATTGAAAATGTAATATTATAAATTTATGTAACAAAGGAAACGTCTTTAAGACTTTCATTTTGTTTGGTGTTGTGGAAAAAACAAATATTTCAGTATGTATGCAAATACTCGTATATATGTGTGTAAAATATTCACATAAATGCTTTTTTAAGGGAAATGGAGATTTGAACTTTTGTTTTGTTTGAAAGCATGGTAAATACTAGATATATTATGTATATGCATTTACGGGTATGTCAAAAGTGTATGTTAATTATTTGTTTTACATTATGTTGCCGTAGTCAAAAAGTACGTATATCATGGTTTTGTAAAAGATGTTATCGAAAAATATAAAGATTAACAAGCTAATAAAAAGTTGCGCGAAATTTGCTTTTCTGAGTATTTATCAACCACGTCAACATGATAAAACGGCCAACATTCTTAAATTATTGAGAACCCAAAACGAAATACATATTTTTTACATGGGTACCTGTACCCAATCCTTGTACAGTAGTTTTATTATCTTTATTATTTTATTGTAACTTTTGTTTTTCTCATCGCGTAAAACAATATTTAAATAACCCAATAAAAAAGATGAGAAAACATACAGTGCTGGGAAAAAAATTGGGCAAACATATTTTATTGCAAATTGGAGTCTTTTTTTGCTAAATTTACAAAACTTTTGGAATCAATTGGCTTATTGTTTCATTTTAAATACATGTATGGCGTAATTTTTTGAATTTAGGGGCAACCCTCCGAAAATGGGAAACTATTCAAAATACGTTGATTGGAGGTAAAGTAATGGGATAAATTAAACACTTATTTTTTTTTTGTTTTTTATTGATTTATAGAAGTTCTATCTTTAATATTAATATTTTGTTCGACCGCCATTTACTTTTATTACAGCGATACACCTCCGATTCATTGAATTTGATAAATTTTTCAAAGTCGTAGGAGGTATGGTTTCCCAAATCGTCATCAACAAACTTTTTAAAGCTTGAATCGATTCTGGGCGCTTTCTTGCTCCTTCTAGCTTCATTATAGACCAAATATTTTCAATGGGATTTAAGTATAGTCCAAACGAAGGCCAGCTCAACACATCGATATTTGTTTCTTCGAAGTACTTTTTTACCTTTAAATGAAGAGACAGAAGAGAAAAAAAAAACAAGTTTTTAACAAATTATTTATGTTTATATGAAAGCCAATTTTTCTAGGTACAATTCAAAATAAATAATTCCCAAATTTGGCGGTTTTTCACGGAGTGTTGTCATGTTGAAAAATAAAGTTGCAAGTCTCGCCAAAAAGCTTTAACATAGACGGCTCAAATTTGTTGTGTAGGACCTGCAGATAAACAGCTGCTATAATACTGGAAGTAAGGAAGCACAATCGACCGGTTTCATTTCCAGAAAAGCATCCTCAGACCATCACTCCTTCATTTTCGGTGTAAGTTTTAAAAGACATTCGTTGCTAAGCCTCTCGCCCAGTTTTCTTCTTACGAGAATTCTTCCATCTCCAACATGCAGCTTGAATTTTGATTCATCGGAGAAAATCACATCATCCCACATCTCTGGAGTCCAAGAAAACCAAAAGGCGGTCCAACAAAATATTAATATTAAAGATAGAATTTCTATAAATCAATAAAAAACAAAAAAAAAAAATTAAAAATAGGTGTCTTGTCCAATCAACGTCAAAATTACGCCATACATGTAGAAACAATAAGCCAATTGCTTTCAAAAGTTTTGTAATTTCAGCAAAGAAAAGACTCCAATTTGTAATAAAATATGTTTGCCCATTTTTTTCCCCAGCACTGTACATCCTTTTTTCGTTTCTTTTCTCATCCACTGTACATTTTGTTTTTGTTTATGTTTTTGTTTAGAGTTGTTGGGATGAATATGATTAGAATTTCGTAATATGTACATTATTTTCTGTAATTCAGCTAATTACGAGAGGGGCAAAAAAGTGGTAAATCAATAATGCGATGACACGAACGATGAAAATTTATATAAAGGATAATCTCTTTGATTTATTAAAATTTTGAGAATACATATTAATATGTTACTAGGTATGCTACGTACACTGAAGCATTAATTGATTTGACTGTAGGACCAAGTATCGGACAAGATGTGCAGGATAACGCC